>CM077015.1:107224392-108424392 GCA_039090855.1 Macrothele yani | reverse complement strand
GAAGTTTTCAGAAAAATCTGCTGGGAATTGTGAATAGGATGTGTATTTTCAGCTGCACCCTGGGTGTAAATAACGAGTTTGAATATCATTGCATATTATTGGCAGCAACATATTAGTAATTACTCATGCCTCTAAGGCTACAAAAATTACATGTTGCTCTGAAATACTTCTTTCTGAAACAGAGTTTATTCCAGTGGAGAGAGGGGATTAAGAAACAATGTGATGTAAGCATTATTTGTAGTTAGCACCAAGTCACATCAGTGTGATATATAATTTCGAGAGTTTAAGGGAAATTAAAGTATCTAAGCAACATTACCTGAAGCAATGAAACACATGATCATCTCGCTAATATAAAGAAATATGTGCAGACCTTCGAATTAATAAAGGTTATTAATGTATTTTACCGTAACAAAAGAAATAGATTACCATATACAAGAATGTCAGTATTTAATCCTCCAACATAGATGATATTGTCGTCTTTCCCAGTATATTTTCATGTATTGACTTTAATCACGGTCATTGCGTAACTTTGTAAATACCAATATACTCATGTCGTTAGAAAAGCTGGTTTTATATCACAAACACAATGAGAAGCAGGTATATAGTAGGATTTTGTTTCTGTCACTAGACCGATAATTTTCTTGATGTCCGTACCAGCAGAGGTTTAACAGTTAATGCGGGCAACTTTGGTCATGAAGGAATGGTGAACGAAAGAAAATCGTCTTTCCACATCAAAGGACTCGGAATTATTACACTACCACAAGGCACTATTCCTTCATATGTACTGTAAGAAAAAGTTCATGGTTTCAAGCATTTACTCATCAGTTAAAGCTGGACTACAATGAAACAAATCCAGTTGCCAGTTCTTAGCTCCGAGCTTGAACGACCCTCTTCAGATAAAAATATCGCAAATTGTTGCTATGAGGAAGTTGAAGCCATTTGTAATCTAGTGTGCATTTGCCACGGATGTATTCTTATGAATCCCGTACGGTGAGATGGCCTGCTCTCACACTATTACAGATCGGTTGTCTCTCTCATTCTGCTAACGCTATAGAGGCCTCCAGCGACAGTCTAACATACGTTTAATAAAATACTATTAAAGATAAACCTGCTGCTACGTTTTTTGTTTATTCAATATAGGAATGATTTTCCTAGGAGATTTGTATCAAAATCATTGTTGCGTGTCATCCCTCTGTTAATTTTGAACTATGTTGGGTAATATGTTTTGCGGAGTTTCCAATTCCGTATAAATAATTGGGTTTTACCAAATCTGCATCGCAACTGCTGAAGATTTGTGAAATATGAAGTATCCTGAATCATAGAATTACCTTCGCGGGAGACTGCATTGACATGTGCGACACATGTAGGCGAACTTTCCGTAATTGTAATTTAAATAAATAAATTATTTATTTTTCTTTTACATAATATTTTATGTCAAAAGAGCGGTACGTCATTTTCATTATTTTAATCTGGTCGCCTTAACATTACATGTAACCTCGTTTTATAATGAATTTAATGAGTATTCAGTATTTTATCCAAAAATTCAAAAATATATAGTAATTAACAATTACTAGTTGATTACTACAATGAATAACTTTTTTGGAAACTCCTTTGACAAGGCCAGTTTAGAAATTTGTTATATGCACTCACTTCATTTCGTACTAACCTGAGGACTTATTATTCGGCCCTCGGGTTTAACCAGGTTTCCAGGTTGGGGAACATACCTGTGTATTAAGACACCGCGACTGTAACCAACGGCTAAAATTATTATTTAATTTAGATGGCCAAGAAACATTTCCAATTTTTCCCTATTAAGCACGATAAACGTAGCTGCGTATGTGGCATATTTTAAGTCAAAATGAGGCAGACGTGAAATGGTGGAATATACCTAATAAGAAGCTTTATGGGCCAGTAGCTTGTTGTTTACGTCAAGAGCAACCTCAGATTTCAGTAGTTTAAAATCTCAGCAAAAAATTAATTTTGAAACTTTCTTTTTACAAAGACGACTAAGGACAGCAGCACAGTCAATAGTCACCTTATTTTTTTCCGGTGGAGTGTTTTAAATGCGTTAAAGAAAATTGTGAGCTTCTTTATTTTTGCGTCAACTGCCACGACAAGCACTACTCCACGTTTTCGTTATCTTGTAGGAAAATACGAATCACTTGAAATTCTTCAGATGCTTGTTTCATCGTGATTTCCGAAGGAGTCCTTACGTCACGTTGTTTATCATATGATGGATTGCTATCCGATCTAGTTACTTAGGTATAAGTGTCCGATTTATTTGCTCTTCATCCGTGTTCTCATCTGAGCATTCAGCGTACTGATTACAATTTACCTCTTCTAGTAAACACATCCTTACTACAATATATGCATTTGCATGAATTCTTCAAATTCGTTTCATCTGTATTCTTCTTGGCAAAATCATTCCCTTCATTCAGATGCGTATTAGTAACAATCTAAAATGAAGGCCCAGAGGTTTTAGTTTATTTTTACAAATACACTGCCGGACAATTGCTAAGGACGGATGACAATAGCAACGATAGCAACCATAAAATGGAAGGCAGGAAAATGTGGAAATTAACATAAGTGCGGGATACAGTAAGACGTGTTGTGCGTATGCAAATTTTGGATTGCCGAACTTCTTCGTGACGTCATAGCACTGATAAGAGATATAAAGGATTTGACGCGTATTGACCGTTGTTGTTCAAACGCAAAGTTGAAAGGGAAAGAATCAATTGACGAACTTGTAATTTTCAGTATGTCTTCCCGACATCACCTAGATGATTTTACGCGTGGCCGTATTGTTGGCAAGATTGAAGAAGGGCGAAAAATAACAGATGTTGCCAGGGAGTTCGACGTCTGCCACGGTGTTGTTTCAAGGCTTTCGAAATCATTTCAAACAAATGGAGAGTGTAGCAAACGTCACGGGGGAGGTCGTGTTCGCAGTACGACACCTGCAGAAGATCGGTACATAGTGCTATCATCAAAAAGACACCGGCGCAGCACAGCTAGTGAGGTAGCAAATCAGTTTATGGCTGCTACTGGCAAGCGGATCACCCGAAAAACTGTCGCCAGACGTTTGCATGAAGGAGGACTATACGCCCGCCGTCCTGTTGTGTGCATCCCATTGTCCAGACGTCACCGTACCGCCCGTTTGCAATGGTCCCATCAACATCGCAATTGGACTGATAACGACTGGTCTGCTGTCCTCTTCTCAGATGAGAGTAGATACAGTCTATCGTCTGATTGTCGACGACAACTGATCTGGCGTGATAGTGGTACTGCATATTGTCCAGCAAACATACAGGAAAGGGACCGATATCCGACATGTAGTGTCATGGTATGGGCTGGCATCATGATCAATGGCCGTACGTCCCTCTATGCGCTTCCAACTGGGACTATGACTGGCCAACGATACATTAATGATGTTCTGCTACCTCATGTTTGCATGTTCCGTGGTGCTGTCGGTGATAGATTCATTTTTATGGACGACAACGCAACATGTCATCGAACAGTCGCTGTCCAGGAGTGTCTTGAGAGCGAGGATATTCAACGCCTTGTATGGCCAGCACGTTCTCCAGATCTGAATCCCATTGAAAATGTGTGGGATGCTTTGGGGAGGACTCTTGCTGGTCGCTAATGCCCTCCAATAAACAAGGATACCCTCATCCGTGCACTGACAGGGGAATGGGATAAATTACCCCAACAGCTGCTTGATAATGTTATGCAAAGCATGACACGACGTGTGGAATCTTGCATCGCCCTCCATGGTGGCCATATCCCGTATTGACATCTTACGCCGGCACGCCTGCGGACGGTAATTGCATTTTTTCACGTTTACGTATTCTGCACAAAATGGCCTGTTTGTCCCTTGAACACGTTCCAAAGCCTTCTGGATTTCAGAGCACAATAAATTGTCTTTCTTGTAATGTCCTGGCATTCTGACATTATTTTATTTCACTTGGCATCCAACCACACTTACTTTTTTATGCGCTATATAGCCGTTTATGATCCGTCCTTAGCAATTGTCCAGCAGTGTATTAAAATATAAAAGTAAAATTTCAGACATCTTACATTAGAACGTTTGTTATGGTGATAACTAATAATTGCGCCTTTAAATAGGCTACATTTAAATTAATCGCTAAAGAAATTTCCGGAGATCACAGTGAGGATTTACTCAATCGGACAGAGGCTAAATATTATAAGTACTGAGAAGAAGCGCACAAAGTTTTGCAAAATTTAAATAACGTTAACACGTTTGCAATAAAAAAGAATGATACGTGCAATTGTCATAGTGGATGAGCAGCCGTAGATCGTATTTGCAGTTTCAAACAAAACTACAGATGCCTGATTGGATTGATATCTACAGAAATTGGAGGCCAGGGTAATACTTGGAAGACTTCCACATGTTCTACCGACCATGCCAAACAATCCTGCCACTGTGGCATGCCGAGTTATCACACTGAAAGAAGGCAGTACTAGAGTGGAGTACCGTTGCAATGAAAAAATGTACCTTATATGTAATGATGTTTAGTTTGGTTGTAGACTCTATGGTTTCCTGCAGATGAATGACTGCACCCAGAGTTTCGTAATAGAATATTACCCAAAGTATTGAGCTTGCTCCGTCGGTTGGTTTTCGTCCTACGGCGCATTCTGTTGCCAACACTTTCAGAGGTATACGACGGACACGATCCGGCCGTCACCATTGTGCAACAGGAAAGGAGATTCCTCGGAACGACCTACCTTCTTCTAATCAATGTACGGTTTTGATACCAAGGGTGTACATTATAGTCACTTTCGTCGGTGAACCTAGTTTAGTATGTGTGCTCGGAGCAACCTGCTGCAATGCAGTCCGGGCCATTTGCAGGAGGGAGCGACGTACTACTGTGTGTGTGTGTTGTGACACATTAATCCCGTCACCACCTTCGAATTACTGGCGATATGCTCCAGAGTTTCCCGTCTGTTGGCTGGTACCACACGGGACAGCCTTCGTCCACTTATAGGTTCAATATGTCGTGGCTGCCACACACCTTGCTGACGGATCATCTTTTTTCCCTCCTGGGACTACATTTTTAAGGTTTTACCCGCAGTTTTGGGTGATAACATCATACGCCTTCCGTCGTGGAAATGCTCTCACCTAGTCGTGTGGTCATTACAATGCGGCATTTGTCATTCTAGCTTAAGTCATCTGCCATTACCTTTAGACAAACAAAAATACCGGTAGTTAACAAAGCTCAAGAGCAAATACGCGCTAGTTAAAATGTTCCGAATCTTCGGTGAACCATTCGTGTTTTTATCGACTGAGCTTTATCACTTTTACATTATTCTAATACAGGTATTTCGGATTTAAGATTGCTCATTACAAATTGGTAGCATTATGAATTTCTTACTTTGATTTACTAACAGTAAGCTAATATAAGCTTTATATCTTTATGCCTTGTAGTTTGATATATTCACACTTAATTATATACAATGTGTTTCAAAGGGTGTTTCGTATTTGTCCGGGGATTTTAACCGTAGTTCAGTATACGTCCTTCATAGGGTGTTCATAATGATACACTGCTGGTCACCCAAAATGCAACACCAAGAAAGAAGCATCCGGTTGTCCTGAAATTTGCAGCAGGCGTCGGCCGCGAGACGACATGCAAACGATTAGCATTGCAGGGCATAAGCAAATCATGTGTGACCGGCACGCCACCGCGAAGCACTATAAGAAGGGTTCACAGAAGGCGGGGTGTAAGCAGTGGAAGTGTGTTGTGCTGCCGGACCTATGCGTAAGAAGATTCCTGATGCCTCGTCGCAGAATATGGCAGTCATTCCAGCACGTTTCGGAGTTCGACAGAGGACAAATAGTGGCTTATCGCGACAGCGGTTTATCGCACCGAGACATAGTCGCCCGTGTGGGACGACATCCATCCAGCACGTTTCGGAGTTCGACAGAGGACAAATAGTGGCTTATCGCGACAGCGGTTTATCGCACCGAGACATAGGCGCCCGTGTGGGACGACATCCAGCCACAGTGAGGCGAGTATGGATTTGGTGGGTGCGGGAGGGACGGACGGACCGACGTGAGCGATTGCCGCTGCCGCGGCCCACCACCAAACGAGAGGACCGGCATGTTGTGCGGCGGGCATTGACGGCTCGCACTGCCACATCACGAACGTTAGCGCTGGAATTAGGGTGTGTTGCCCAACAACATGTGTCAGCACGTACCATTCGACGTCGTCTGCAGCAGCGGGAACTTGTCGCACGGCGCCCATTGCTCCGATTACCATTGACCTTACACCACCAGCGAGTGCGGCGGCAGTAGGCCGTTGAACGCTGCACGTGGACTATGGAATGGAACGGCATTGTCTTATCCGACGAATCCCGCTTCTGCCTGCAGCACCACGATGGTCGGATCCGTGTGTGGCGGCACAGCGGCGGGAGAATGTATGACGCCTGCATTATGCATCGCCATACCGGTCCGTCGCCTGGCGTTATGGTTTGGTGTGCAATTAAATATGACACCCGCACCCCTCTGGTACGCACCGCCGTTACACTCAACTGCTACCGCTACATCTCCGACTTTTTAGAGCCTGTAGTCCTCCCTTACTTGCAGGACCTGGCAGCTGCCACGTTTCAACAGGACGATGCGCGCCCGCATGTAGCACGTATCGTGCAACAATGCTTCACGGCCTACCAGGTGTCACTGCTGCCGTGGCCAGCCTGTTCTACCGATATGTCGCCCATCGAACACGTATGGTCGCTGATCGGCAACCGAGTGTCCCGGCAAGCACCACCCGCGGCTACGCCTGATGAACTGTGGCAACGTGTGGAAGCAGCCTGGATCGACATACCCCTAGCCCACATCCAAAGCCTCTTTCGTTCGATGCCGCGGCGAGTAGCAGCGGTTATTGCCAGCCATGTGGGCCACACGAATTATTGATGTCTGCGTGTTCCGCAAGTCGCACGGGATGTAAGCTCAATCGTTTCATCTGTTGTTATGTGTCCAGTAAATCTGACCTAGCTATCTCTTGTCCTTCTTGGTGTTGCATTTTTGATGGCCAGCAGTGTATGTACGAATTACCTTACATATCCAAGTGCGGACGTTATGAGTACATGAAATATAATCAACGAACATTTAATAAAGTGTTCATTCTGAAAACGGAAATCCTTGATGTGGGTGCCAATGCCGTTGGCTGCCCGAATTAGGAAATTTAAGTGATCTATGTAAGTAGGTGCAAAACATAGAATGCTGTATCCTCCGCATAGCTTTGACGGCCTATAAAACCCAAGCTTCTCACACACAAAAAATTATAATGCAGCAGTATAGAAAATCGAACAATAACCACAGCGTTATTTTTCAGTTTTCACCGATACAGTTGGGTACACATGAAGCTCAAACGTGTAAAAGTACAAGAAAATGTTGACGTCAACGATGGTGGCGATGTCAACAAAATAACTTCGTAATAACTCACAAAAAGAAAATTCAGCATTTCCTTTGACGAAGTACTTTGATAATACGTTCAGGTTTTGCTGTTTCTTTCGGCAGCATATCTTTTCTATGCTTTGTTTCTGCAAAACCCAACCCAGAAAATGTGGTTACACCTCATATTATTTCGGGAGTTTCTTAGAAACGATCTAATTAATTTTTAAACCAATGTAAACTTATTTTGAAATTTCCTAGTCTCGAGAAGTGCCTCATATTCAGCAAATTGAAGTGAAATTATAGTGGTCTGATTTCATATTTCTATTTGCTGAAATTTAATTTTCACTTGTGTTCTGTCGCAGGAGTACATACATTTTCAACCAGTAGAAATCTTCACACACACTCCATTTGCAAAAAAAAAAAAAAAAAGTACCTCGAGATGGTCGTTTGGTCCTGATAAACTTCTGTATGCAAAGTACCTTAGATCCGAATTTGAAAATGATAAAAGCCGCCCTAGAGACTCAGTGGTCTAATCAATGGTATCTGACCATTCATCAGAGATAGGTTGAGGTTCGAATCCCGGTAAAGCATGGATGTTGTGTTTGTCTTACGGAACAGGCTTTCTCCCTTCCCTGGAGTCAGAAGCCCCTAAATTTGGGACGGGCGACTGCTTATGGCTCATTGAGTTGCACACAGTGGTCGTTAAATCTCCAATCAAGAAAAAATGGCCGCCCCGGTGGCGCAGTGGTCTAAGGCTCTGGCCTCTGATCATTCGTCCGTAAGGGATCCGGGTTCGAATCCCGGTCAGGCATGGATGTTGTGTTTGTCTTACGGCACTGGCTCTCTCCCTTCCCTGGAACCAGTGACCCTAAATTAGGGACGGGCGACTGCTTATAGCCCATTGAGTTGCTCACGGTGGTCGTTAAACGTCCAATCAAAAAAATGATAAAAAATAACGACCACTGACGAAATAGTGGCGGTCCGCATAGCATGTGAATTTCGCAACGAGGAAGATACAGAAAGAGCAAAGCCCGCACGTCGGGATAATTTTTGTGACAGCCGATTGCATTAACCATCACGGACTATAAAGATGCGTTTACTTCTGATCTGTGAACAATACGAGCAGTTGAGTAAGTTTGCGAGAGGACGTTCGGTGTATCGCCATGCATTTGTTTAAGAGTGACGCGGCAATTGGACGATTTTTCGCTAATGGGTGAAGAAGAGCAGAACCCAACGGCACTCGGGCAGGAAGTAGATTTCCGAGGGCAGCGACAGAACGCGACGATCGAGTGATTGAGTGAACCGAACGACCAGAATAGAATTCGACACTCTCACCATCAGTGGCCATATTGCCTCGTATATAACTGCGAAAGTGGCCATCTTAACGGTTGCCAGTTGACTTCTGGCACGGGGACTACATTAGAGGAGACCATTCCACCGCCTACCGCGGATAAGCGACCGTCCTCGGCACGGTTTGCGGTTGTGTCTATCCTGATCAACTTGGGATGATGTCCATTGTTGTCGTGCTCTCTTTAGTGATGAGTCGTGGTTTGCACTTGGAGCCGACGAGCAGCAGATACGTGTTTGGAGATCATCTGATCAGAACACGGATCCTGTCTTTACCACTTACCGGCACAACAAGGAGTGACTTTCTGGGAAGCCATTTTCTAGGAGAGCTGGACACGCTTGGGAGTCCTTTGTACCAACCTTACGGATCAACAATACACCGACAACATTCCACGATAATTTGTGTTGACTTTCCTATCCGTGCATCACCGAGAAATTTTTAGGCAGGATAATACCCGGCCAGACACAACACGGGTTTCCAGTGCCTGCTTTCATAATGCTGGCAATCCTCCATGGCGATCCAGATCGCGAGTTCTCACCGATAAAACACATTTGGGACATCATGGGATGCCACCTACGTCCATCCCGGAATGTCAACGAAATGACCCGCAACCAGTTCATCATCCGGTATGCTACACCTCAGGACAGTATCCGTGATCTTCATGCGGCTGCAGAATGTCCGCTAACCTCTTGTAGAGCTGCAAAGTTCTGACTAGTTCCACTCGTGTAACTGTTTTATATAAGTACGTAGTGCGATCAAAAAGTTCCGAGACTATGTACGTAGCGAGCCAACAGGCGACAGTACGCGGCTGCGCGAGCAGCTATCGAGGGCAGAGAATTTCATGCGCCATTGTGCCTAGTAGCGTCGTTCTGTGAACATCGGGTACTGTGCTACACGATATTTGGTGACCACGTGCAGAACACAGCTGCGATTTTGGCATGGACTGCAAACTATAGCAGCAAGCGAAGATCAAATTCTGCGTCAAACTCGACAAATCGGTATCGGAGACACATGAAAAGTTCCTGTCGCGGGTCATTACTGGGGTCGGGAGTTGGGACTACGGTTAGGACCCGGAGACCAAACAACAGTCGTCGCAGTGGAACAGTCCGGCATCTACATGCCCGAAGAAGGCCCGACAGGTCTGGAGCGCAATCAAAAGCATGATCCTCATGTTGTTCGATATTTGTGGGGATGTTCATCATGAATTCGTCCCCCAGGGATAGACCGTCACCGCCCTTTTTTACTGCGATGTTCTGCGGCGTCTTAGGGAGGACATTCGCCGCAAACGACCTGAAATGTGGCGCAGGGGCGATTTCCTGCTCCATCATGACAATGCAGCAGCTCATAGAGCGTTAGCAACACTCCAGTGTTGCAGCATCAACAGCATGACTACCCTTGCTCACCCGCCTTATTCGCCGGATTTGGCCTCCATAGTGTTCTTTCTGTTCCCGAAGATGAAGCTCAAGGGTCGCTGTTTTGAAACCGTCGACGATATCCAGCGAGAATTTTAGACGGTGCTTGACACGATTCGCGAACAGGATATCCAGGGAACGTCCCAACAGTGGCAAAAACGCTGGCGGCGTTTTATCGCTGCCCAAGAAGACTACTTTGAGGGAGATCACAGCCAGGCTTAAGAAACGTAATTTGTTGTATATTGGCCTAGTTTCGGAACTTTTTGATCTGATCTCGTACATAACCCAACTGTTCTGGAATTTCAATCATTTCTTTTCCTATATATATACGTTTCGCATACCAATTTTCATTTTTGTTGGATAATTCCTTCAAGGTGTATCGGTTGTTTTCAAAGAGTGTACTTCTGAAGTATGATCTTACAACCCAAATAATATCCTGTCTAGTCAGAAACATATAATATTTTCTACTAATGCTTTTTATTGAAGCCAGCACAAAACTCAGAGAAAAGTTAATCTGAGTTCTGAGTTTTTGAAGTCAGCCGAAAAACCTCTTGATACCAGCATCTGCTCTTTATTCCGTGAGCCGAACAAGTTCTCCAAGTTTACATATAAATTCCAACCCTGTCTGACTCATTCTCAGGAGGAATGGATATCACAAGATTCTCCTATAGCACTGTAATAAAATGGCTTCACCTTGTTTTCCCCTAAGTCATTTCCTTCTTTTGCTTCACCTGAAATCAGTAGCTCCTAAAGGAATTTTCAGTAACTGAACTCACACACTTGAACACACAAATAAACATTTGCGCAATAAATTTGCAAAATTGTATATTTGAGTATTTTTGATGAAGGAATGTGAAAGTCCTATTTAAAGATTCTTAATTAACAAGTAGGACAAAAGTGAACCGAAATGTTTGTTTTCTATTTTCAATGAGACTAAACTAGTCAGATTTTTTATCACCTTAATAGGTTTATATTAGAACTAAAACAGACAAAGTCAGGATATATTGAACATGTTGAACAAAATATGTGAGAGCTGGAGTAAAAGAAAAAAAAACATTTGGTTTAAAAATGACACAAACGCAACTGCGTTATGCGAAATGACACCGAAAAATAGATAAGATTCATTATGAGTGAGTCATTTCACAGCAGTAACATGTGTATAGACAAAAATAATTCGGCAGAGCACTGTTCCCTCTCAAAATACTAAAAATAACGCATCCAAACGCAAACTCACTGCTTTGAATAAACATCAGGTTCACATCATGAGATTCCATGAGTAAGAATGGAAGAAGCAATTGTAAGTGAGGTAGCTAAGTTACAAACGAAAGAAGAGAAAAATATGCATCTTACGAATTATTTAAACATTTCCTACACCAACATTGTGTACCACTTAAACGTAGCACCAATACATTCAATATTCGTTTAAGCTAGGAAAAACATTGTAAACTTAACGCTAAGAACGATAGGAAACTCTTATTAAGGATCAAAACGCAGCTGTGCATTCTGTGAAATGTTACAAGGTGTAGTTGGCAGAACATACGGATCAGGTACTGCTGATACCCTGGCCTCCTCAATTTGCATGCCTGAATGTTACTGAACATTTGTGTGAATATCTGAAGAAAAATATCTGATCACACTTTCAACCCCCAACATAACTGGCGCACTTGGGTCATATTTTACAGGAAGAATCGTCCAAAATGTATGATCGTTTGTGCATGACCTGTGTAAGTCTATTCCATGTCGTAATATTTCTATTCCGGAAGTCGAATTTGGCCTACATCTTCTTCATAAGTACTTCTCCACAAATAGGAAGTGTATTCATTTTTTTTTTGTAAATATTTGCATTTACGAAGACGAAAAAGAAATGTATTAAATTCAAAACACAGAAAATTGTATTAATTTAAACCTATTTTAAAGTGAAATTCAGTCCATCTGTCTTCTTATTCGATCAACAAGAAAAAAAAATTATTCGTTGTGACATCCTACGTGACGGACAATGGTCAATGAATACGATATTTTTTACGTTTAACAACAGGGAGAGAAGCGCCTAACGAGATACTTTTCTGCATCCACTATAATATTATATGCACGAAACCAATACAACGCTTTACGTAGTCACATTTAAAAGTATTATATGACGTGAATGGTACAGACCTTGCACTGCCACAATCGATTAATATTCATAAATATTCAGCTGTTGCAAATACTAAGATTGGTTTATAAAACGAAACAGTTTGCGATGTTTCAATTTCCATTTTAAAGCGATTATCAAATACATATTCCAGTTCTTAATTTCTTTACAGCGGTATTTACCAAAACTCGGTTTTGCGAGTATACACGTAACGCAGCTTTGTACTGAAACTTATATTTTTGTTATTAAGTAATTCGTTTCATTACTTTGGTGGCCTGTATTTGAAATCGTATTATTTAGGATTTTATTTCTTTTAAAACCGTGTTATCATATGAAGTATTCCTGTCGTACCTATTTTGCCATGCGAATACAATCACTTGCAGTATAATACCAGCAAGAATAATTACATTTGAAATTATCCCCGCTTGTCCTCGTTAGTGGATCACAAGAGGTTGATTTCAAATTGCCTTAAATTCGGCTTTCAATGAATTTCAGAGCTATCCTACATTGCCATTAAAACAGTAATTGTTTAAGAACAGATTTGCAATTTTTCAGTGAAAGCAACTCGGAACTGATGTTTCTTTTTTTAATTGATCGACGGTTTAACGAACACCGTGAGCAACGCAATGAGTTATAAGCAGCCGCCCGTCCCTAATTTAGGGCCACTGGTTCCAGGGAAGGGAGAGAGCCAGCGCCGTAAGACAAACACAACATCCATGCCTCACAGGATTCCTACCCAGACCCAACTCGGGCGAATGGTCATAAGCCATCACTTAGACCACTGCGCCCCAGGCGCCACGAAACTAATGTTTCAAAGCTACTTGCTTGATCCTGCTGTCATGTTCTGGTTTATTTGACCCGATTTTTTTCCTTTGTTCATAAAAAACGATGCATGGAAATATTTTCATGGTAGTTTATAAGCTTTTTGTTGAATATTATGCAACTGCTGTCCTAAAAGGATTGTCATTTATTTCTATATCCTTAATACATTTTTTAACTTATTACTATAATATATTGTTCTAGTCAATGTGATCCGATTCGAAATATAGTAGAATAATTTATTTAAAAAAGTAAAAACCATGCATATTTGTTCAGAACATTTCAAGAGCGCAATTAATTTGCTGCAAGGTATGGTTTTATCATTCTTGTTTTTTCAGGATCTTATTAATCAAAACAAACTGATGTACGAGACGCGCAAGGTCTTCTAAGTGACAGGATATCTCTTACAGTGGTCAAAAGGAATGACATTTTGAAAAAGTTAGCTTGGTGCCAAAATATATTTTAAAAAATTCAACAGCAAGGAGAACATATGCGATAAGTGCGTTCTGGACTATATTCAATTCTTGAATTCAAAATAAAACTACAAAAAGGACAAATATTGGAAAGGAAAGTGTTTATGGAATACAACGGAAAAATGTAGATAGTATCACTTTTCGAACATTGATTGTATTTTATTATTACTTGGTGGAGTTTACAAATCATGCGGATAATCAACTAACAGTTTTTGGGATAACGAAACTTGTCGTAACATGTTTCATGTAGCATCGCCAGTCGAAGCATTTTGTACCATACCTCGCCTTATTCTTTTCGATAATAAATCTGCTTGTCAAGAAAGAACGTGGATCTGGGAAAGGTGGATATACACTTTGCAAAAATTATATTATCCTGGCTAAAACGTTACAGTAGATGAATGATTATTTGCATTTTGTGGCCGATGCTTTTGGAAGCTTGATATACCCTATAAACGAGATAAATCTGGAATTAAATTATGGACTTTATGTAGGAGCAAAACGTCATCTTTTCTGAAGTCACAACTATATCTTTGAAAAGGACTCGAATCAAAGTCGTAAAAATCGGGACATGCGAGCAGTGTGTTTTCTTATATAAGAATTTAGGGGATAAAATCTTACATGTAATGACTTTCTCACTTCATACAACTTGGACCTACTTCTTCTACAACGAAAATTGGCTGGGTGGAACCATTAGAAAAATCAATCGATAACTTTCTGAATGAATTACCAAAAAACATGTGCAAAGCTTATCCTTTTGTTTAGAAAGAAGACAGCAGTTATGCACTACATCCCAAAAAAGAACGAAAGCATGTCATTCATTTGAGCACATAGCATCACGGAAAATCAGCAAGTGGTAGGCCTGACCAAAAATCATAAACAATATTATATTGCAATGCAAGTAAAGGGGCTGTAAGGCTTTTGATTAAAATTTTTAATACGTACATCTGAACAATGAAAACAAGCCGCTGGCCGGAGATAATTTTCTATAGCATATTGGATAATTCAGTATACCACACGTTCAATTCATGGACTTCAAAAGTTATCAAATGGAATAAAAACGAACTGAGTAAAAGAAAGTTGTTTTTAGAGGTATTGAAGAATCACTTATTAATCCATACATAAAATCGAGGTAACATATTTTCAAAGTTGTGGAATCACGTAACATAATGGGCAGGATATTGAGTAATTGTCAAAACACAGCTTCAGCGTGTGCTATGTATTCTTCAGTGAATATCTAACGTGCATGGTGCAAAACCTGTTCATCACGTATTGCCAATAAAACAAATATGTTATCCACGAATTATATAAAAAAATTGTAAGTCACACGTATCTTATTTTCCAATTTGCAAATGAAAATATAAGGTACGGTAGCAAGAAACATATACGAATATTTCAATAAATACTTTTATTTAGTTTGATGCGTTTTTCAACGTTTTGAATTATTTCATCAATAATTTATGTTATTACTCTGCATCAGGTATTTTGTATTAAAGTTTGATGAAATATTTTAACTGCTGGAAAAGGTGATACTGAAATGGGTCATTTTGACACGAACGCTACAGACGTGTAGGAAATACAGTATCAACAAAAAAACAGGGTTAAAATGTGTTCTTCTGCACAGTTTATCGAATACCGTGTCCTGTCTGGAATTCAGACCGAAAACGAACTTTGTTTATCTCTCTGGCATGCCTCCGTAATGTAAACACAACACTTACACTTATGCACTGTATTGAATATTTAGAACCTATTCGTTCGCTGACACTTTCGGTATGAGTACGATTTTCAGTTTAGTTTAAATATTTGAGGATGTCTCACCTTAGTTTTGAAGTAAATACAGTTCTTTTAGTTAATTTATTCCATTGTTGTATAAAACAATGCACTATCTCTGAAACAAGAACCACATCGAGATGCAATTTGATTTTAGTCCGTTTGTATTTGAATTTGCATTACATAAGCCTTCGCCATCCATTATTCCTCAAAGCCAGGAAGAGCTACTTAACGCAAAGCTTTTGAAAATTCTGATATGAGCGGGAAACCGGGTGTGTGACTGGTATACAGGGTACGAAGCTAATGTTTAAGGGCTAATAGTAAAAATATTTGAACATTTTTTTACTGCTTATATCCATCAAATTCAGATGATGTGGTTTATTTACTCATTCATTTAAAAAAATTACTTTTGAAATGTGTGATATAAGTTCAACAGTTCATTTTAAAATATCCCTTTTGATTTTAAGTTTCATCTTCCCCTTCTCAGCATATGGTCAAATCTTAATTATCTCCCATGACTGTCATATTCTTGGATACCGCACGGATATCGATTTAAGATACAAAAATACCTTTTTAAGTGTTTGTTTGTTTGTTAACTATACAGGGTGCAAAAGAAAGTCCTTTTAGCCTTTAATAACTTGCAAACGGACAGAGGTACATTTATGCAAGTGAGATAACGGTATAGTAAAGTGACTACGCCCGATCTAATGCAACCAATAGCAGCGCCGCTAGTGGCGAAATGCGGAAATTAGCCATTACAAATAGAAAACGAAAAGAGATAGAGCAAATTTTCAATTACAAAGCTGTAGATCATCAATTAATTAGTACAAAACGATATTTTTTACACGCATAAGATAAATTGTCGCCTGAATACCCTAAAATGTCCGAAATCGATGCGCGACCTTTTTGTAAACAGGCAAATACCCACAATTTATTGTATAAAAGCGTCCTTAAGTCAATACAGTTTGATGACGCCAGACAAAACAAAAAAGGCAAACTGGCGCACAGTGATAAAACGTTAATGTCGATTATGTTTGAATGCCCACGATACACGTTTGTATTCGTGAAAGTAACTCTGCGTGCACATTCCTTAGCATGGAAGCTGTCACACTATTGCAAGCATCTCTAACACGACGACGTAGTTCCAGCAGACTTGTAGGCGCTGTTGCAAACACCTGATTTTTACATAACTCCAGAAATCCAAGCTCGCCATTCTCACACAACGTGCGTAGACCTAAACTTCTGCTCACAGTACATCCGGCTACTGGATTTTATATCGTAAGTAAGGTACAACGTCGCAATCTGTATTTGCATACGGCTACATTAGCGAAATGTGAAAATGCAGATTCGAATCGTCGCGCATTGATTTCGGATATTGTGGGGTACTCAGGAGACAATGTATCTTATCCGTGTGAAACAAATGTCGTTTTGTACTAATTAATTGATGCTCTACAACTTTGTGACAGGACATTTTGCTCTATCTCTTTTCGTTTTCGATTTGCAATGGCTAACTTCTGCATTTTGCCACTAAGGTCGCTGCTATTGGTTGCATTCAATCGGGTGTAGTCGCTTTACTGTACCGTTATCTCACTCACACAGCTGTACCTCTCTCCGTTCGCACGTTATTCCAGGCTAAACGGACTTTCCTATGCACCCTGTATATAAAAACGTAATCGCAATTTATATTTTTCACAAAAACTGGACATTGTTCATTTCTAAAACTCCTCATTCTTAAAAGGTGGTTCAAATTTCAAAGCAATTCCATCTAATCCACACCTGCGTTGCAGAGAATAAAATGCATTGGGACAAATAAGACAGCACCGGAGGACAGAAATAAAGAACCACACCTAAAATTATTTTGCAAAGGAATGCTCAGGTAAAATTCATTTTAGTCACTCTTCAATTAGTAACTAAATTTTTGGTTTAATATTTCCTTTTCCTGGTAAACATATACTGATGCTTATCACTTTTAAAAACTATTTAACCAATCACAGGTATTAAAATGCATTTGCTGTGAATTCAGAAATAAATCACAAAACAGTCATTTGCTTATACACTGCCGGAAAGTGAAAAAAGAACACCAAGAAGGAAATGGCGGATGATCATGAAATTTACATATGTTAATTGGGTCGAGTTTACATAGGTGTGATGTTAACGTCGGAACCAACAGGTCAGCGCTTACGCCACAGCACGGCATAACATGCAAATAATCGTCAGTGGTATTTAAGGAGTACGGCGAAGTGAATGTAATCCGTCGTCGGCGTACGGACACGTGCGAAGACCCTGAAGAAGCTGCAATCCTTGGACATGGAAGACGTGTACGATTTCAGCAGTTATCGGATTTAGAGCGAGGTCGTCTAGTCAGACTCCGCGAGGCCGGGTGGTCGTATCATCGTTATGCGGAGCGAATTGGACGGGAAGTATCGGTAGTGGTACGATGGTGGCGTAGATGGACCGAGGAACATTCCCACACCAGAAGACGTGGAGCCGGGAGTCACAGACAGACTGATGAGCGGACCGATCGACGCATAAAAAGAGCGGCGTTGTAAAGCAGAACATCCACCGCGACGCAAATCCGAGCTGCCGTTGCACCTGAGGTGAATGTGCGAACAATCCGCAACCCAACCGTCTACTGGATGCAGGACTACGTGCACGTGTGCCTCTGGCATTTTTACTTCTGACTCTAGCCCACCGTCAGGAACGGCTGCAGTGGTGTCGCCAGCGTCTGCACTGGAGAATGCAATGGCGATCTGTCGTGTTCAGCGATGAAAGCAGATTCTGCTTGGGAGCCTCAGATGACCGTATGCGTGTTCGCAGACGCACAGAGGAGCGTCTCCACCCTTCTTGCATCCGCCATCGACACACAGGGCCTACACCTGGTCTCCTGGTGTGGGTAGCGATCAGCTATCACTCCCGTTCACAACTAGTGTTTGTACCGGGTACGTTAAACAGCACCTCCTACATCAAGAACATAATGCAGCTTGTTGTTGTGCATTTGTAAGGTCGGTCCATCGTGGTGTTTTCGAGCAAGATAACGCACGCCCACACACTGCACGTGCAACGCAACATGCACTTCAGGGTGTGAGACAACTTCCATGGCCTGCACGTTCACCGGATTTGTCCCCCATTAACCACGTGTGGGATTTTATGGGACAACGACTTATCCGGTCGCCACGGCCAGCCACGACCATCCCCGATTTGCGCGTTCAGGTTGTGGATGCTTCGAACTCAATACCGCAAACTTACATTCAAAATCTGTACGACGGACTCCATGCCAGAACTGCACAGTGTGACGCAGTTCATGGCGGTTCAACCTCGTACTGGCCATGTTACATGGAAATGTTATTTTTTAGTTTTCCAACAAATACAACTGTATTTTGCCATAATGTTTTGATCACATTATCCTCCCTATTCCGTTATTATGCTGTATAAATTTCGTTGGTAACAGACGTCTCCTTCTTGGTGTTCTTTTTTCACTTTCCGCCAGTGAAATATTCTGCTGGTGGTTTGCAGTACTTGAAAGTAAAACACATAATGTCCGTTGGAATAATCAGGTTTATATGGCGTGAATAATTTTCTAGTAAAAGAACACTTCAGACTTCATGGACCATCTTCTTAATAAAATTTATCAGCGAAGATTCAAAAGTTTTAAATGTCAGGATTATGTAAATGATTATCAGAAACCTTTACGCATATTTGTGTTACCTAGAAATGTAAAACGTGGAATATCAGAAGAGAAAGAATGAGCGGGCAGTACTTCAAATTCCATATGATACATTCTTAATTACGTTCTGAAGTTCCTGCTAGCTGTGTAAACTTCTGCTGTGTTGAATCTTATTTTGAGAAGCTTTGTCCTCACCTAGATTAACGACATATACAGTATATGAAGAATTTTATTCAAAATTTTGCGCTAGGTAATTTCTGAGTTAGGAACTGGTATTTTATTAAAATCTGAAACAATTTTATCTAGGAAAGCAAGTTTATTTATATCGCTGGGCATGTCAAATGCCAGAGACTGACATTTTCCGGATAAACACATATAGCACTAGTTCCTATCAAGGGATACATACAATTTACCCAAGTATTTTCATAAAACCCTAGTTAACAAATTATTTATGGCCTTGTGGTGCTGTAACATGCAGCTTTGCGGTTGGAATTTATCGAAATAAAATTTGATGATCCGTTCCTACCTTTCGCAATCGCCATTTGAGACACAACGTAAAGATTTATAGACGATACAAACATCGTCTGCTATGTGGAACTTCCGGTTGCTAACCCATCAGTAGTGGGTTTGTTAAAATCTCAGCTCCGAGCTCTCGTATCACAGCCGAGTGAAACAAGCACTCACCTACCCAATATCACGCGACACAGGAGAACGGACCGTGATCATTCGAATGTTATGTTAATTTACATGTTATTTTCCTTGACGTCCCGTGGCACTCTGTTCGACTTTACAAATAGATCTTGCCAATAATAAGATATGGTCAATGCTTTTTACACCATGGATTCATTCGACCACAAATTCTTTTTTAACTACTTAGAGATCATTCATAGAGATAATTTTGGGTAACACCCCCAAAATCAATTCGGAAGCACATATGAATATGATTTTTCGACAAAATATTTAGAAATTTAGTAAAATGTTAGGAAATCTTAATTTTTTAAATACAATTTATCTCCGAAAAAAGGAGGAAATATTCTTTAAGCTTTGATAATACGAACATACATACATTCGTGCAAAAGTTTCTGTCCTTCATTAGTTATGCTGAGCCACGAAAAGGAATATATAGATTAACGTACAACTGGAACAATCATTCTGTTCTGTTGGGTCATTTGACATTTGGTAGTTGAATGTATTTCCGCTCGACTGTATATCAGACTTTTACCCATTCACAGCTTATCGGCTGGCGAACGGAAGTTCCACTTAGCAAAGAACCGTTTTACATTGTAAAGAACTTCATATGCTATTGCAAATGGCGGTTGCTGAAGCATCGCAGCGGGTAGGTACGGATTTTCAAATTTTATTTTGAAAATTTTAAATGGCGAAAGTGTGTACTCCGTCTAATGTTATAGTATCACAAGGGTACAAATAACTGGGGAAAATAGGTTTCATGGAGAAACTTGCAGCGGAAACATGAAACCGTTAATTGAAACTAGTACCACAGCTACACCAGCAGATTGTGCTCATATACTAGAATAACCTAAAAAACGGATTTTATTCAATAAACCTCATTTTTGAGTAAAAACCTTTGGATTAATGAAATCAACTGAGAAACACACGACAAACATTTTGTATTTCAATTTAAAATGAAGAAAAAATGAACAACGATATATAATTCCAGAGGTAAAAATTTCAGAACGTCTAATAGTAGAATTCTAATTCTGGAGCAATATAATCGTGGAAATCACGCTTCTACCTATGATAGCTTCTGTAGCTGACAGCATCCCAATGTATTTCTGTATTTAAAGTTAATACACTATCTACCAACAAGTAATTGAACACTCCTGCAATCGGCGATATCTGTGGTCCTGATAAATGTCACGCCGTCGCCGTTAAATATCGTTTGGGAAACAACAATGCAACCACTCGTATGCTAGATGCCACGCAGTTCGGAGCTCTATGATTTAGAGAAAGGTCTAATAGTCGGTTATCACAGAAATGGCCGATCCATACGTGACATATCCAGCTAGGTGAAGTACCCAGAATCGACAGCGGCCTAATTGATTGGCAAGTGGGAGATGAGAGGTGACTGTCGGAATGTGCCCCAACCCGACAGACCCACAAAACTGGGAGTTAGAGATCGACGGGTGCTGGCCAGAGAAATTCGGAAGAACCGCACCAAATCAATGGGCCACATCCACGAGGAGTTTCAACAGGCATCCGGGAGTAATCTTTCTATGAATACTATCCGTAAGGAAGC
This sequence comes from Macrothele yani, assembly GCA_039090855.1. Classification (NCBI taxonomy): domain Eukaryota; kingdom Metazoa; phylum Arthropoda; class Arachnida; order Araneae; family Macrothelidae; genus Macrothele; species Macrothele yani. Next base: position 108,403,110 of record CM077015.1, on the reverse strand, counting down.
TTGTCTGCTCGGTTATCATGTACGTACTGCGGCCCACAAGCCTTTGATAATCAAGTCCAATAGCGCTGCTCGGCTAACAGGGTGCAAAGAACGTCGACAGTGAACCGTTGAAAAGTGGAAACAGGTTCTCTGGAGCGACGAATCAAGGTTGACCATCTACCGTTCGGATGGCAGGGTCTGGGTTTGGCGTCTGCCTGGACGGCGGTGGACCTATGCTATGGGGGTGTTTCTCCTGGTATGGCATGGGACCCTTGGTCGCAATTCCTGGTACACCCAACGCCGATACCTACCGCACCGTTTTGGATAACCATGCGCTTCCTACGTTGTGGCAGTTTTACGGGGTGGACCCATGTTACTTTCAGGATGACAATGCCACCTGTCATGTTGCGAGGTTCACTATGGCTTGGCATGGTGACAATGGGGTCAATCGAATGGATTGGCCTGCGCCGAGTACGGACCTTAACCCTTTCGAGCACCTCTGGGTTGAGTTGGAGCGTCGACTTAAGGGGTGCCCCCACTGTCCGAAATCGGTGAAGGAACTGACCTGTCTTCTCCAAGCCGAGTGGAAGAAAATTCCGCTATCCGTCGTACAACGCCTTTTTGAGGGTATGCCGCGGAGGGTCGTAGGTGAGTAGACGAAAAGGGCAGCTTCTGGGACAGGGGCAGCCCTCTATAGACTTAACATTGGCTGCCCATGCGGCTGACCCTGGCTGCCCACGAGGCTGTCCCAGAGTCAGATTTTTTGTCACGTGATCATCCACATGATGTGCTGCCCCTAGCGGTGCTTCTTGGAACTTTCAATGAATCTTTGATTTTGGGGGATGGCAACGATCGAGTGGGAAAGGGGGTGGATATAGGGGGATGTCAACTCGATGTGCTGCCCCTAGCGGTGCTTCTTGGAACTTTCAATGGATCTTTGATTTTGAGGGATTGCAACGACCGAGTGGAAAAAGGGGTGTCAACTCGATGTGCTGCCCCCTGGCGGTGCTTCCTGGAACTTTCGATGGATCTTTGATTTTGAGGGATGGCAACAACCGAGTGGGGTCCGTTGGGATTTTTGTATTTATTCCAGTGGTTTTCAAGCGGGATTTCCCCCTCTTCGATTTTATTTTTCCCCGGAGGAAATTTTTATGTAACGATGCTGGGGAATTTTCTTTCCCATGGAATAAAAATGCTCAGATGGTCTTAGCGAGGTTCTAACTCACGATGATTTGGTTTCCAAATTTGGTCAGGTGGTCTCGTGTACTACATATTCACTCTTTTTTTTTTTTTTTTTAATTACTTTTACATTACTTCTTCATGTGTTTTTTATATATTTTTTGTATGTTTTGAGGGAGTTTTTTCGTGTAGATGTAATGAATTTTCTTGGGAACTTTTCTTTTTCATACATTTCATTTTTATTTCAGACCATGAGAGAGGGAAATGCTTCTTTAGAAACGATTTCGTTCCTGTTCGCAGTAACTATTGGACTTTGACAAAATTTTTGGGAAATCAAGCGGAAATGTAGACATGTTAATTCTAAGTCTTTCGCACTTCCAATATTTTTTTTCTAGTCGTAATGTTTTCATATACTATGTATTCCCTCTCTTTTTCTTTTTATAACTTTTACGTTATTTCATCATGAATTTTTTATATTTTTTGTATGTTTTGAGGGAGTTTTTTCGTGTAGATGTAATGAATTTTCTGGGGAACTTTTCTTTTTCTTTATTCAATTTTATTACAGATCATGAGACGAGGAAATGCTTCTTTAGAAACGATTTCGTTCCTGTTCGCAGTAATTATTGGACTTAGTCATTTTTTTGTGAAATGACTTCATGCTAATTCTGAGTCTTTCGCCTTTGCAATATTATTTTCTCGTAATTTTTTCGTGTGTTCAAGAACTCTACAGGTCTTTCACAGTTAAAATTCTGATGAAACAATATTTTCTTACTTTATTTCGCATATCATTATAGCTTCCCAATTTCGCTATTTTACTACATCTTTTTTTTGAAATTTCGTAAAACTTTTCAGTATGTCAGTAATTTTTTTCTTTCTTGTTCAAACTTGTGACTCCTTTATTTGGACTCTTTTTTTTTTCATTTCATTGCAACAAAACGATTATTTTAGATGTAGCAAGTCATCAGATTTTTGTTTCCTTATATAGCATATTTTCAAACTTGCTTAAAAATATTCCTCAAAGCTTTGCATGCAGTCAAATATGCATTTTTTTTATTCTTTTCTAGTTTGCTATGCTTTTCGTGGACTATTCCAACAAGAAAGCATTCATTGTCAAGACATACAACCTAAAACCTTTTTTTCTTACGATAAAATTTGTATTCTTTGGGCTGTATATTTTTCTGTCTCGTCCGAAAAACCATTCATTCTAGAGGCAAAGCTAGTGATTCCGTTCATCCCATAAACATTATTTTTTTAACGTTTTACTAACTCATCAGAAAAGCAGTTATTCCCCACCCCCATAGCGAAAATAAAGAAATTCTTACTTCTTTTCCATACATATCGACTCAATCTATTTCTTTTCGAAATGCTGGTCATGACATTTCAACTAAAATTTCATACTTTCACCAAAAATCATATTCTTAAACGAGCTATTTTTTTTTTTACTTTATTTCATGTATAAGTAAATTTTTATTGTTTCCTCACCTCATCAAAGTTAATAAGAACTTCCCTAATCTCATTCCTTTCCCTCATTTAGTTCGCTTTAAATTGAGATGTTTCAAAACTTCGCGTATATTTCTTTCACTAAATGTCCAGTTCTCCCGTATCTGTCCAATCATTTTTAACTTCTGTGCCTGCCGCATTTTTCTTTAGACGTTTAGTTTCATTGACCTTTTCTTTCGTTTCAATTAGGTTTTCATTATCGTATTTTTTATTCATTGTCTCAGCAGAAAAAGCTTTCATTCTGGAGACATAGCGACTAAGTCCGTACTTCCTCTAAACATTTTTATTTCACGGTTTACTAATTCGTAAAAAAAGCAGATGTTTCCAAACTCTCATAGTGAAAATATCGTATTCCCCTTATTTTACTTATTATATTTTTCCTTCTATTCAGTGTTGTATGATTCTTAAAACTTTGGTTTATTTTTATGGAACTTCTTTTTTTTTTTTTTCTTAGTTTTGTTTTTCTGATTCAACCTATAAATCTTTTCCTATCGATGTTTTTGCTCTTATTTTTCCATTCGACTTTACTTTTGAACAGAAATGTGTCTAAAATCTTCAGATGTATCTTAGTCTCTAAGGCCGATTCTTCACTATTTCAAATAAAGTCATTGTAGGATTTTAGTGTAAATGCCCCCAAATCTTTAGAACTTCCTTTTCATAGTTAGATACTAATTCCTCGAGGTTTAAATTAAAACATGAAAGAAGAGTGTTTTTACGCTCTATTCAGTGAAAGAAGAGTGTTTTTACGCTCTCTCCAGTGAACGAAGAGTGTTTTTACGCTTTCCCCAAGAAATTAACTTTGGAATCTCCCTTCTTTCTACCGGAAAATGACTATCTTGTGCGACTGTTTTCACGCGTCTACTGCTTTGCTGGAAAATCTCATATGACCTGAAATCCCTTTGCTTGGTAGATTAAACTAAATTCTGGTTTTGAACTTTGAACGCAAACTCAAGCTTGCAAAAGCATAGTTTTCTGAGCGAACTTAAACTGTCTAAGATGACAAAAATCTAAAACTGGTGACTCAATGGGACAGAGCGTTTGAACTTTGCCGTTCATTCAAGATTTAAGAAATCAGTCGTGAACCACTACAAGGGAAATAAGCAGACCCTGATTTAGTCCACTGTTTCCAAGGAAGGTAGTAAGTTAGTGTCGTAATTCAAAAGCTCTTACCTCAAGCCCCCCCCAGGACTTAATTTCGGACGGGCGATTAGTCAGATGTCAATGCTTAGACATTGAAAAATTACTTCAGACAAATATTTTCTTAATTAAAAGTGCTTCAAGTCAGAATTTGTATTACTTAAGATTTCCTTTAGTCAATGTTTTTTCTATCTTAAAAATTTCTAAAGAGTTAATTTTGAGAAAAAAAAAAAAACGAGTTCTCCCCAAAACGTAAAATTTCCCCAGAATTGTATGAGGAACCAAATAAATTGACGAAGCTTGAATGTTAAGTCTTTCAACCCATTTCTTTCTCTTCATGTTTTATTCCCTAAACTTTCTTCAAATTCCTATATACCCAAGAATTCTGTTAAATGTCCAAGTTCGACTCCCCCAGAAATTTTCTAAAAATGATAGTTTCTCTTTTTAAAAAAAATTCTAAAATAAGAATCCCTTCAGTGAAACAAGAAATTCCTATTCAAAGCATTCCATCACTCTTTCTACTTCAAATACTCTCTTTGTAAATCTAAGGAGCTGTTTTTGTTTTAGGTTTTCTTTTTTAATATTCATATATTTTTCCCTCTAACTTTAGAAGATATTTTCCCGAAATGTATGTACATATACGATAGTAAAACATCATACAACTGCTTGATGTTTAATTCACTTCACGCTGTCTTAAGGATATTCTTTCATTTTCTCATAACACATAGACATGTTATTTTTCTTCCCATTCACTTCAAAGACTTGAGATCAACTTAATCGAGTCCTTTGAGAAAAACTTTCATAGAAAAGCATAAATGTACTGAAAATGTCAGTTTTCTTAAAGAAATCATAAGAATAAGAATTTTGTTTTACTGAAACAAGTTTCCCTGTTCAAAGCATTAAGTGGCTCTTTTCGCATCAAATTCTGTATTTCCTCATGTAAACTTTATTCTTTTTCTACTTCATATCGTCGTTCGTTTCTTGTTTTTCCCTATGTATGTATCTTAAAACTTCTTTTCTTAATCTATTTTTCATAAAGTATCATTCTTTTGAGATGATTTTCTCTCTCTCTCTCTCTCTCGCTCTCTCTCTTTTTAAATGCAATCCTAAGTTCATATTGAGAAGGGTTTAAATTTTGATTGAAAGATCGTTTTAGGAAAAGTTGAAAACTGATAAGGTTCGTTTCCGGAAAGTTGAAAACAGATAATGTTCGTTTCGGAAAAGTACATTCTCTTATAGGGTTAAAAAATGGAACACTTCATATTTTCTTATGGGCGGTTTTGACGAAACACGCTTCCGTAAAAACAGTGAAATTCCCATTGAATAACATGGGGAACTATAAAATTTAAGAAGCACGTTTTCGTTCAAGAAAATATTTTAAAAGGTCTATTTTCGATTCAGTTGAAAACGAATCAGGTAGAAAACAGAATGCAGTAAAAACAGTCACAGCAAGTTCCTGAAAGTTGAAAATAGATGAGGTTGAAATTTGGAAAAATGTCTTAGGAAAGAAATTGTTATAAAACACAGACTGTTTAGTTTTCCCAGGCTAGGGGTCTTCAGTGAGAGCGCTTCTTCTTTTTCAAACCAAAGAATGAAGCGAGTCAGTTTGAAACATTTCAAACTCCTGAAAATAAACCGTGTAATCTGGTTTCGATTCAATACTGTAAAACATTGCTCACAGACCAGTCGGAATTCCGCACCGATTGGTTGCCTAATGGAAAACCTCAGACCCATCTCTAATAACAATACCCAAATATTCTTAAGAAAAGTCTAGCAAAAAAGCACTAGTTCCTCATTAAATCCATTGCATTCATCCTGTTACTGTTTTACACATTTCAAAAAATAAGTTTACATTCTCACTTTTACTTTAAAATTCTTGAAAAGCTTAATATTTTGACTCATTTCCATAAAAAAAAAATAATTTCCCTTAAAATTTAATTGAAAAAATTAATAATTACTCTTAAAATTTATGCCTTAAAACTAAAAAATATTTACGCTTAATATTTCAATAAATAATAAATATTCACAAACTCACATTCTACCTTGCCAATAAAAAAAAAACTACATTCATTTCTGAATTTATATAACCGAAATCATTATTTCTCCAAGTAGTTCTTATCCCATGATTGTAGAGAGGAACTCTTCTGAAATCTTCCCTTTTCCACATGTGTTCGACACAGACTGTTTAGTTTTTCCAGACTAGGGGGTCTTCAGTGAGAGCGCTTCATCTTTCCAACTCAAAGAATAAAGCGAGTCAGTTTGAAACATTTCAAACTCCCCGATAATAAGCCGTGTACTCTGGTTTCGACTCAATACAGTAAAGCATTGCTCTCAGACCAGTCAGAAATCCACCCGATTGGTCACCTAATTGAAAACATCTGGACCATTATTAATAGCAATACCCAAATTTCCTTAAGAAAAGTCTAGCAAAAAAGCACTAGTTCCCCATTAAAACAATTGCATTCATCCTGCTACTGTTCAAACATTTCGAAAAATAAATTTCTCTTACTTTTTAAAATTCTTGAAAACTTAAATTTTTGTCTAATTTCAATAAAAAAATTATTTCACTTAAAATTTAATTTAAAAAAAATTACTCTTTAAATGTATGCCTCAAAACTAAAAAATATTTACGCTTAATATTTCAATAAATATTCCCAAACTCACCTTCTCACTTGGCAATTAAAAAAAAAACTGTAACAATTCCCCAGTCCACTTGAATTCCCTAACATGAACTTTGATTACAGAAGAAAATATAGAAACAGTCATAAAAAGATTTCCTCCTAAATGAAAATAATGTTCAGGAATTGATTCCAGCCTGAATCCAATAGGACAGCTTTTCTCAGGTTGAACCTCCAGAACACAAGTGGAGACGAATGAAAACTCATCACAAGTTTCAGATGGAATCAAAGCATTTGAACAGCTGGGGGAACCGACACAATGCTTCTTAGCGAAAGAAACAGAAACGTCTGGAAGATTCATACAGCTTCTTTCCCAATGAATAAATGTGGAAAACATAACGTTACCCAGCTGATGGAAACAGAATTTGAAAGACTTGATGACGTTTTACTTTATTCAAACTGAGAACAGATTTAGAATTCACTAAGCGTTTCCTTTGCATACTGTGACTAATGCATGATCCTTATCACAACACGTGTTGGTGTGTCACCATGCGTCAGCGCTTGACGGTGACTGTTTCCTTATCTGTTCATCTCTCAACGAACATGCTATCGACTCTAATCAGACAAAGCTTATTTTCAGGTAAATTCTTAGAGAAAAACGAAAGGACTTCATTATAATTAATTTTCATATCCAGAGAGAAATTAGGTAAGAAATTCTTCATGGTTGAATTTTCCACAAAAGGAATACGGAAAGCGAAATAATTTAATCAGACACCCTGAAAGAATTCATCTCAGAATTAAAACCGCTTTTGAAAAAAAAAAAAAAAAAAAAAACAGTAAACTATAGAATACTTTGTTCTTCACATAAAGAAAACACACTGTACGATTTCAATATTCCCTTTTTCTTAAAATTTCTCCCACGTAATGACTTAGATCAACTGTGTCCAGAAATGCTTCATCTACTTTAGTATTTCGATTCCGAGGGAGTTCTTCCCGATACTGTTAAGATAGTTTCTCAAAATCCAGTGGTAAAATAATTTTGGTCATGTTTATTTGATTGTCGTTGTCGTAGGAGATTTCCAATCCGTTCATGTCCACCATGTCATACACTGTGTCTCAGAGAGTTTCTTCAAGCAGAAAAGAGCCTTCAGTCCACAGAAATTCTTCTTTTGGTGTTTGTAATGTTTCCAAAGTCAAATTTTTTTTTTCCAATGCTTTCTTAATTAAAGCTGAAAACGAAATGGAACAAAGAAACGTCTGTTGTATGACTCTTAACGTAGTAGATTTCTTATCAGCCACTTTAGTCCAATGTTCGCCGCACAGAGAAATTTCAGATTTCAAAATTTCACCATCCTGACCCACTTTTTCTGAGTGAAATCCAATACATGGTGAAAATCTCGACTTATGCATTCCTTTCAGTGGGGAATCGCTCTCATGAAAGGGGGCAACGGTTAAAATCGACATTGATTAAAATTGGAGAGAGGAAAAATATGAGAATTGAATAAATAATGCATAGACGGGATTCCCGAAAACATAAAAATATAAGTTTTATATATAAAAAAATTCCATGAAAAATATTGGAGGGCGAATGATATCTCACATCGTCATCCATTCCACCCAAAATTAAACAAATACGTGTACTGACAACAGAGATTTAATGGACTTCGTTAAATTTGGGGAGCAGTGGAAGACCGATGTGAGATATCTTTCGCCCTCCAATATTTTTCATGGAATTTTTTTTTATATAAAACTTATATTTTTATGTTTTCGGGAATCCCGTCTATGCATTATTTATTCAATTCTCATATTTTTCCTCTCTCCAATTTTAATCAATGTCGATTTTAACCGTTGCCCCCGTTCATGAGAGCGATTCTCCACTCAAAGGAATGCATAAGTCGAGATTTTCACCATGTATTGGATTTCACTCAGAAAAAAGTGGGTCAGGATGGTGAAATTTTGAAATCTGAAATTTTTCTGTGTGGCGAACATTGGACCAAAGTGGCTGATAAGAAATCTACTATGTTAAGAGTCATACAACAGACGTTTCTTCGTTCCATTTCGTTTTCAGCTTTAATTTAGAAAGCATTGGAAAAAAAAATAATTTGACTTTGGAAACATTACAAACACCAAAAGAAGAATTTCTGTGGAATGAAGGCTCTTTTCTGCTTGAAGAAACTCTCTGGGACACAGTGTATGACATGGTGGACATGAACGGATTGGAAATCTCCTACGACAACGACAATCAAATAAACATGACCAAAATTATTTTACAACTGGATTTTGATAAAATATCTTAACAGTATCGGGAAGAACTCTCTCGGAATCGAAATACTGAAGTAGACGAAGCATTTCTGGACACAGTTGATCTAAGTCATTACGTGGGAGAAATTTTAAGAAAAAAGGGAATATTGAAATCATACACTGTGTTTTCTTTATATGAAGAACAAAGTATTCTATAGTTTACTGTTTTTTTTTTTTTTTTTTTTCAAAAGCGGTTTTAATTCTGAGATGAATTATTTCAGGGTGTCTGATTAAATTCTTTCGCTTTCCGTATTCCTTTTGTGGAAAATTCAACCATGAAGAATTTCTTGCCGAATTTCTCTCTGGATATGAAAATTAATTATAATGAAGTCCTTTCGTTTTTCTCTAAGAATTTACCTGAAAATTAGCTTTGTCTGATTAGAGTCAATAGCATGTTCGTTGAGAGATGAACAGATAAGGAAACAGTCACCGTCAAGCGCTGACGCATGGTGACAAACCAACACGAGTTGTGATAAGGGTCACAGTATGCAAAGGAAACGCTTAGTGAATTTTAGTTCTGTTCTAAGTTTGAATAAAGTAAGACGTCATCAAGTCTTTCAAATTCTGTTTCCATCAGCTGGGTAACGTTATTTTTTCCACATTTATTCATTGGGAAAGAATCTGTATGAATCTTCCAGACGTTTCTGTTTCTTTCGCTAAGAAGTGTTGTGTCGGTTCCCCCAGTTGTTCAAATGCTTTGATTCCATCTGAAAATTGTGATGAGTTTTCATTCGTCTCCACTTGTGTTCTGGAGGTTCAACCTGAGAAAAGCTGTCCTATTGGATTCAGGCTGGAATCAATTCCTGAACATTATTTTCATTTAGGAGGAAATATTTTTATGGCTGTTTCCATGTATTCTCCTGTAATCAAAGTTCATGTTAATGAACTCAAGTGGACTATGGAATTGTTATAGTTTGTTTTTTTTTAATTGCCAAGTGAGAAGGTGAGTTTGGGAATATTTATTGAAAATATTTTTTAGTTTTGAGGCATACATTTAAAGAGTTATTTTTTTTAAATTAAATTTTAAGTGAAATAATTTTTTTATTGAAATGAGACAAAAATTTTAGCTTTCAAGAATTTTAAAAAGTAAAAGCAATTTCTTTTTCGAAATGTTTAAACAGTAGCAGGATGAATGCAATTGTTTTAATGGGGAACTAGAGCTGTTTTGCTAAACTTTTCTTAAGGAAATTTGGGTATTGCTATTGGAAATGGTCCTGATGTTTTCAATTGGGTGACCAATCGGGTGGATTTCTGACTGGTCTGAGAGCAATGCTTTACTGTATTGAGTCGAAACCAGAGTACACGGCTTATTATCGGGGAGTTTGAAATGTTTCAAACTGGCTCGCTTTATTCTTTGAGTTGAAAAGATGAAGCGCTCTCACTGAAGACCTCCTAGTCTGGAAAAACTAAACAGTCTGTGTCGAACACATGTGGAAAAGGGAAGATTTCAGAACAGTTCCTCTCTACAATCATGGGAAAAGAACTACTTGGAGAAATAATGATTTCGATTATATAAATTCAGAAATGAATGTAGTTTTTTTTTTTATTGGCAAGGTAGAAGGTGAGTTGGTGAATATTTATTATTTATTGAAATATTAAGCGTAAATATTTTTTAGTTTTAAGGCATAAATTTTAAGAGTAATTATTATTTTTTTCAATTAAATTTTAAGGGAAATTATTTTTTTTTATGGAAATGAGTCAAAATATTAAGCTTTTCAAGAATTTTAAAGTAAAAGTGAGATGGTAAACTTCTTTTCTGAAATGTGTAAAACAGTAACAGGATGAATGCAATTGATTTAATGGAGAACTAGTGCTTTTTTGCTAGACTTTTCTTAAGAATATTTGGGTATTGTTATTAGAGATGGGTCTGAGGTTTTCCATTAGGCAACCAATCGGTGCGGAATTCCGACTGGTCTGAGAGCAATGCTTTACAGTATTGAGTCGAAACCAGAGTACACGGCTTATTTTCAGGGAGTTTGAAATGTTTCAAACTGACTCACTTCATTCTTTGGTTTGAAAAAGAAGAAGCGCTCTCACTGAAGACCCCTAGCCTGGGAAAACTAAACAGTATGTGTTTTATAACAATTTCTTTGCTAAGACATTTTTCCAAATTTCAACCTCATCTATTTTCAACTTTCAGGAACTTGCTGTGACTGTTTTTACTGCATTCTGTTTTCTACCTGATTCCTTTTTAACTGAATCGAAAATAGACCTTTTAAAATATTTTCCTTGAACGAAAACGTGCTTTTTAAATTTCATAGTTCCCCATGTTATTCAATGGGAATTTCACTGTTTTTACTGAAACGTGTTTCATCAAAACCGCCCCTAAGAAAATACGAAGTGTTCCATTTTTTAACCCTATAAGAGAATGTACTTTTCCGAAACGAACATTATCTGTTTTCAACTTTCCCGAAACGAACCTTATCAGTTTTCAACTTTTCCTAAAACGATCTTTTAATCAAAATTTAAACCCTTCTCAATATGAACTTAGGATTGCATTTAAAAAAAAGAGAGAGAGAGAGAGAGAGAGAGAGAGAGAGAGAGAGAGAGAGAGAGAGAGAGAGAGAGAGAGAGAGAACATCTTCTCAAAAGAATGATACCTTATGAAAAATAGATTACGAAAAGAAGTTTTAACTTACATAGGGAAAAACAAGAAACGAACGACGATATGAAGTAGAAAAAGAATAAAGTTTACATGAGGAAATACAGAATTTGATGACGAAGAGAGCCACTTAATGCTTTGAACAAAGGAAACTTGTTTCAGTAAAACAAAATTCTTATTCTTATGATTTCTTTAAGAAAACTGACATTTTCAGTACATTTTTGCTTTTCTATGAAAGTTTTTCTCAAAGGACTCGATTAAGATCATCCCAAGTCTTTGAAGTGAATGGGAAGAAAAATAACATGTCTATGTGTTATGAGAAAATGAAAGAATATCTTTAATACAGCGTGAAGTGAATTGAACATCAAGCAGTTGTATGATGTTGTACTATCGTATATGTACATACATTTCGGGAAAATATCTTCTAAAGTTAGAGGGAAAAGTATATGAATATTAAAAAAAAACCTAAAACAAAAACAGCTCCTTAGATTTACAAAGAGAGTATTTAAAGTAGAAAGAGTGATGGAATGCTTTGAATAGGAATTTCTTGTTTCATTAAAGGGGTTCTTATTTTGGAATTTTTTTAAAAAGAGAAACTATCATTTTTAGAAAATTTCTGGGGGAGTCGAACTTGGACATTTAACAAAATTCTTGGGTATATAGGAATTTGAAGAAAGTTTAGGGAATGAAACATGAAGAGAAAGAAATGGGTGAAAGAGCAAACATTCAAGCTTCGTCAATTTATTTGGTTCGTCATACAATTCTGGTGAAATTTCACGTTTTTGGGAGAACTCGTTTTTTTTTTTTTTTTTTCTCAAAATCAACCCTTTAGAAATTTTTAAGATAGAAAAAATATTGACTAAAGGAAATCTTAAGTAATACAAATTCTGACTTGAAGCACTTTTAAGTAAGAAAATATTTGTCTGAAGTAATTTTTCAATGTCTAAGCACTGACATCTGACTAATCGCCCGTCCGAAATTAAATCCTGGGGAGGCTTGAGTTTAAGAGCTTTTAAATTACGACACTAGCTTTCTACCTTCCTTGGAAACAGTGGACTAAATCAGGGTCTGCTTATTTCCCTTGTAGTGGTTCACGACTGATCTCTTAAATCTTGAATGAACGGCAAAGTTCAAACGCTCTGTCCTATTCAGTCACCAGTTGTAGATTTTTGTCATCTTAGACAGTTTAAGTTCGCTCAGAAAACTATGCTTTTGCACGCTTGAGTTTGCGTTCAAAGTTCAAAACCAGAATTTAGTTTAATCTACCAAGCAAAGGGATTTCATGTCATATGAGGTTTTCCAGCAAAGCAGTAGACGCGTGAAAACAGTCGCACAAGATAGTCATTTTCCGGTAGAAAGAAGGGATATTCCAAAGTTAATTTCTTGGGGAAAGCGTAAAAACACTCTTCGTTCACTGGAGAGAGCGTAAAAACACTCTTCTTTTACTGGATAGAGCGTAAAAACACTCTTCTTTCATGTTTTAATTTAAACCTCGAGGAATCAGTGTCTAACTATGAAAAGGAAGTTCTAAAGATTTAGGGGCATTTACAATAAAATCCTACAATGACTTTATTTGAAATAGTGAAGAATCGGCCTTAGAGACAAAGGTACATCTGAAGATTTTAGACACATTTATGTTCAAAAGTAAAGTCGAATGGAAAAATAAGAGCAAAAAATCGATAGGAAGAGATTGATAGGTTGAATCAGAAAAAAAAAAACTAAGAAAAAAAAAAAAAGAAGTTCCATAAAAATAAACCAAAGTTTTAAGAATCATACAACACTGAATAGAAGGAAAAATATAATAAGTAAAATAAGGGGAATACGATATTTTCACTATGAGAGTTTGGAAACATCTGCTTTTCTTACGAATTTGTAAAACGTGAAATAAAAATGTTTAGAGGAAGTACGGACTTAGTCGCTATGTCTCCAGAATGAAAGCTTTTTCTGCTGAGACAATGAATAAAAAATACGATAATGAAAACCTAATTGAAACGAAAGAAAAGGTCAATGAAACTAAATGTCTAAAGAAAAAATGCGGCAGGCACAGCAGTTAAAAATGATTGGACAGATACGGAAGAACTGGACATTTAGTGAAAGAAATATACGCGAAGTTTTGAAACATCTCAATTCAAAGTGAACTAAATGAGGAAAAGGGATGAGATTAAGGAACTTCTTATTAACTTTGATGAGGTGAGGAAACAATAAAAATTTAGTTATACATGAAATAAAGTAAAAAAAATAGCTCGTTGGAGAATATGATTTTTGGTGAAAGTATGAAATTTTAGTTGAAATGTCATGACTAGCATTTCGAAAAGAAATAGATTGAGTCGATAGGTATGGAAAAGAAGTAAGAATTTTTTTATTTTTTCTATGGGGGTGGGGAATAACTGCTTTTCTGATGAGTTAGTAAAACGTTAAAAAAATAATGTTTATTGGATGAACGGAATCACTAGCTTTACCTCTAGAATGAATGTTTTTTCGGACGAGACAGAAAAATATACAGCCCAAAGAATACAAATTTTATCGTAAGAAAAAAGGTTTTAGGTTGTATGTCTTGACAATGAATGCTTTCTTGTTGGAATAGTCCACGAAAAGTATAGCAAACTAGGAAAGAATAAAAAAATGCATATTTGACTACATGCAAAGCTTTGAGGAATATTTTTAAGAAAGTTTGAAAATATGCTATATAAGGAAACAAAAATCTGATTACTTGCTACATCTAAAATAATCGTTTTGTTGAAATAAAATGAAAAAAAAAAACAAAAAGAGTCCAAATAAAAGGAGTCACAAGTTTAACCAAGAAGGAAAAAAATTACTGACATACTGAAAAGTTTTACGAAATTAAAAAAAAAAAAAAAAAAGATGAAGTAAAATAGCGAAATTGGGAAGCTATAATGATATGCGAAATAAAGTAAGAAAATATTGTTTCATTAGAATTTTAAATGTGAAAGACCTGTAGAGTTCTTGAACACACGAAAGAATTACGAGAAAATAATATTGCAAAGGCGAAAGACTCAGAATTAGCATGAAGTCATTTCACAAAAAAATGACAAAGTCCAATAATTACTGCGAACAGGAACGAAATTGTTTCTAAAGAAGCATTTCCTCGTCTCATGATCTGTAATAAAATTGAATAAAGGAAAAAGAAAAGTTCCCCAGAAAATTCATTACATCTACACGAAAAAACTCCCTCAAAACATACAAAAAATATAAAAAATTCATGATGAAATAACGTAAAAGTTATAAAAAGAAAAACGAGAGGGAATACATAGTACATGAAAACATTACGACTAGAAAAAAAAATATTGGAAGGGCGAAAGACTTAGAATTAACATGTCTACATTTCCGCTTGATTTCCCAAAAATTTTGTCAAAGTCCAATAGTTACTGCGAACAGGAACGAAATCGTTTCTAAAGAAGCATTTCCCCGTCTCATGGTCTGAAATAAAATGAAATGTATGAAAAAGAAATGTTCCCAAGAAAATTCATTACATCTACACGAAAAAACTCCCTCAAAACATACAAAAAATAGATAAAAAACACATAAAGAAATAATGAAAAAGTAATTAAAAAAAAAGAGTGAATACATAGTACACGAGACCACCTGAATAAATTTTGAAACCAAATCATCGTGAGTTAGAGCCTCTCTAAGACCATCTGAGCATTTTTATTCCATTGGAAAGAAAATTCCCCAGCATCGTTACATAAAAATTTCCTCCGGGGAAAAATAACATCGAAGAGGGGGAATCCCGCTTGAAAACCACTGGAATAAATACAAAAAATCCCAACGGACCCCACTCGGTTGTTGCCATCCCTCAAAATCAAAGATCCATCGAAAGTTCAAAGAAGCACAACCAGGGGGCAGCACATCGAGTTTACACCCCTTTTTCCCCTCGGTCGTTGCCATCCCACAAAAACAAAGATTCATTGAAAGTTCCAAGAAGCACCGCTAGGGGGCAGCACATCGAGTTGACATCCCCCTTTATCCACCCCTTTCCCACTCGATCGTTGCCATCCCTCAAAATCAAAGATTCATTGAAAGTTCCAAGAAGCACCGCTAGGGGGCAGCACGTCATTGGGATGATCACGTGACAAAAATTCTGACTCTAGGACTGCCTCGTGGGCAGCCAATGTTAAGTCCATGGAGGGCTGCCCCTGTCCCAGAAGCTGCCCTTTTCCTCTACTCAGGAGTAATCGCTGCTCGTTGAGGCTCCACCAACTATTGAAGGTGAATAAACTTCGTTTTCCTTTGCTATCACAGGTGTCCAATTACTTGATGGTAGACTGTGTATATATATATATATATACATCATCATTGTCAACCATTATCAATCCACTACTGGACGAAGGTCTCCCCAAGTTTCCTCCACAACGGTGTGTCTTGTGCCAGTCTCCTCCATGTCACTCCCACATACTTTCGAATTTCATCCACCCATCTTCCATGTGGTCTTCTTCTGGGTCTTTTCCTGTCCCTTGGTATTCAATCTAAAATTTCGGCTGTCCATCGATGGTCTGGCCTTCTGGCAGTATGTCCAGCCCATTGCCATTTCAGGGATTTAACTCTAATCATGATGTCTTCCACTCTTGTCATTTTTCGGATCCACGTGTTCCTCTTCTTATCTCTCCTGGTTACACCAAGCATACACCTCTCCATGCCTCTTTGAGTTGTCTGCAGCCTTTGTATGTCTCTTTTAGCTAAGGTCCACGTCTCTGCACCATACGTAAGCACTGGAAGGATGCATTGATCAAACACTTTTCTTTTAAGACATAATGGCATATTGCTCTTGAATATTATGCTGTTTCTTCCAAAAGATCTCCAGGCAAGTTTTGTACGCCGATTAATTTCTTCACCAATGGGACCCTCACTTGATATCTGCTGTCCAAGATAAACGTACGTGTCTGTTATCTCCAGCTTTTCTCCATCAATCGATAAATCTTCATTTCTTGTAAAAGCATTGAACATCACTTTTGTCTTCTGAAAGTTCATTTTTAATCCCACTTCTTTACTCTTGTCAACAAGTTCCTGGATCATACTCTGCAGCTCTGATGGGGTAGTTGCAAAAATGACTACGTCATCAGCAAAACGAAGGTGGGTTATATAATCTCCATTAATCTTTATCCTCTTGTTTTCCCAACTCAGCAACTGAAAAACACCCCCCAAAGTGGCATTAAAGAGCTTCGGAGATATGGTGTCACCTTGTCTCACTCCCTTTCCAATTTTTACGTGTGTTGTATTTTCAAACAGCCTAATCTTTGCACTTGCATTTTCATAGATGTTATTGATAATATTAATGTATGCATCTTCAATACCGCAGGTTTTCAGAGCCATTGTAACTGCTGATGGTTTCACCGAATCAAAGGCTTTTTCATAATCGATAAAAGCCATGCACAATGGAAGTTCATATTCCCTCGCTCTTTCAATTAGTTCTCTCAGCACGTGGATATGATTTATTGTGCTGTAGCCACTCCTGAATCCAGCTTGTTCTCTCGGTTGAGCCATGTCCAGTGTTACCTTCAAGCGGTGTGAAAGAACTTTAGTGAAGATTTTAAAAACTACTGATAGGAGGCTGATAGGTCTGTAGTTTCCAAGATCCTCAATGTCACCTTTCTTATGTAGCAGGATCATTGTAGCGGTGTTCCAATCCTTAGGAATCTTTCCTTCATTAAGGCATCGAGTGAAAATTTGGGCGAGTACTGTTTCGATTTCTCCACTTGCTTCTTGTATGATGTCTACAGTAATTCCATCTTCTCCTGGAGCTTTTTCCCGCTTCATGTTCTTGATTGTATGTGCAACTTCTGCTGGAAGGACTGGAGGAACTCTGGTACTGGTATCTTTCATGTTGTCTGGAGTGCATGTATCATCCCTTTCATATAATTTGGAGTAGAAATCTTTCACTCTTGTCAAAATTTCGCCTCTATTTCTTGTTACAGAACCATCTTCTTTTCTCAGTGCCATAATCTATTTTCTTCCCTTACTGAGATGTCCCTTTGCTATCTTTAGACTTTGGTTGTTTTCAATTGCTTTCCTAACTAGTTCACAGTTGAATTTTCTTACGTCTTCAGTGATACTTTTTCTTACTGTCTTGCATAGCTCTATAAATTCCACTTTGGAAGTCACATCTTCTTTAGTTGTCCTCATCTCTCTTCTTTTTTGCATCAACATTTTCGTTATTCCTGATAATTTATTTACATGCAACTTGTTCTTAGACCCAGCTAATTTTGTTGCTGTTTCCATAAGAGCTTTGGTTACTTTTCTGTTAACTTCAGAGATGTCCACTTCTTCCGATGTTAGGCCTTCTAAAGCAGAGAACCTGTTCTTCAGTTCCAACTTAAAGTTATTATAGTGTTTTTTAAGGTTGGTTATGTCAATAGATTTTGTTTGTCTTATGAGCTTGCCACGTTCAAGTTTAGTGTTGAGTTGCTTTTTACATCTCACCAATCTATGGTCACTACCTGTGTTGAACTTGTTTAGCACACTGCAGTCTTCTATGATGAATTTTTTGTTACACATAATAAAATCAATTTCACTTGTCCTACCATTTGGATGTCTCCATGTCCATTTCCTGTGTGGCTTTTTCTTGAAAAAGGAGTTCAAGATGAAAAACCCTTCTGCCTCTGCAAACTCAACGAGAGTATTTCCACGCTATTTTCTGTTGCCGTGACCGAATTTACCTACTGAAGTTTCATTCTGTTGCCGTTGCCCTATTTTTGCATTGAAATCTCCCATAATTATTTTTAAGTGCTGCTTACCTTTATTATTTAGTTGACAAATTTCCTCATAAAATTCTTCAATTTCTTCTTCAGGATGACTTGTGGTGGGTGCATAAGTTTGAATAATCTGAGCCTGGTATCTTTTCGAGAGTTGGATAACAAGTCGTGCAGCTCTGTCAGAGGAACTTTCAACTTCTACAACTTTATCGTTCAGTTTCTTGTTTATTATAAATCCAACACCACTAGTTCTGCCAGTATCTGTCCCACGATAGTAGAAGAGATGTCCACATTTTCAGTTCGATGAGATCTTCTCCTTTTCTCCTTACCTCACTTAGCCCCACGATGTCCCACTTGATCCTTTGTAGTTCCTCTTCCAATTCAAGAAGCCTTGAATCAGAAGATAGGGAGCGTCCGTTGTACGTAGCCAAGGTCAGCATCACATGGCAGCCTAGTCCGGTCCTCCGGGGATTCTTAGCACCCTCTGCCTTCATGTCGCACTGGCCGCTGCCTTGGCCAGGTACATTCTAGCTGACGGAGACTGAGGGCCAAGATTTAAGGTGGACGTCAAGTAATTTTGCTTCCTATACTTCCAATGGAAAAACTTCTGTACACATTTTCTTCAAAATTAATGCGTTCCCAAGGATGAAACTTTGAACATCGATTAAAATAGCTTCATTTTATATTTTGGAATACTTAATATTTTTGAAACATAACCATAATAATGCAATCTAACATTTGTTTGTCTACTGACGTCATCAAAGTACAGGTCGCGCCATCTTTGTTCTGGTTTCGACACCACCAAAGGAAAGGTTATTGATTTTTAATATAATTATGGTTATGTTTTAGAAAATATTAAGTATTCCAAGTTATAATATGAAGTTATTTTAATCAATGTTCAAATTTTCATTCTTGGAAACACACTAATTGTGAAGGAAATGTGTACAAAAGTTTTTCCATTGGAAGTATAGGAAGCGAAATTACTTTACGTTCACCTTAAGTTGCGGAATCATTTTGGAGGGGTTTGGCCATAACTCACCACGCTGGCCAAGCGGGTTGGTGAGTGTGGGATAGAATTTCCTCTAATCCCGATGGTATAGTTATACCGCTATTGGCGGTCGTCAGAGCCCCTTTAGTAAGAACAGGATGCACCACGAGAAGGCGGGGTTGACATTTGTCAAGGAGAGGCTGTGATGTTACGCATCACCTGACCTTACATCCCTCACCTGACCTTACATCCCATATATATATATACATATTTATATACGCTCTTACGTTATGGTGAAGAGGTGTGACGCCATTC
The DNA here is from genome assembly GCA_039090855.1 of Macrothele yani. Lineage (NCBI taxonomy): Eukaryota > Metazoa > Arthropoda > Arachnida > Araneae > Macrothelidae > Macrothele > Macrothele yani. Next base: position 108,383,784 of record CM077015.1, on the reverse strand, counting down.
CATGGATTGAAGATTCGTTTTCGGATCGTAAAGGTACACCCACGTTTAATCTCCTGTCAACAAATCAAAAACAAACGTGCCTTCATTGGTTTCAAACGCTTCCAGCAGATCGGAGTAGACTTTCACCATTCACTCTTTCAAATCGGGTCTCAACTGCCGTGGTACACACTTTGCACACACTTTCCGATACACTAACTTTTAACAAAGCCTCACTTTCTTAAAAGTTAGAGTTTCTCTATAATTCAGTTCACCTAGTGCGTAATGTTTTCTATGGAATACCAGTATGACATTTTGCAGGGAACATTTTCTGAAATGTAACATGGAATTCCTAGAAACCAGTAAAACGTCTTTAAACAAAGTACATAGATCCACGGTCCAGCAAAAAGTTTCGTCTCATGGCATTTCCCAATTCTAAGCTGTGCTAGCTTACTTCAACTTAATCGGAAAGCTGAAATTTTTAAGTCACAGCACCAAGAAAAAAATAGCAGGATGCTCTTAAATAACACTGATATGCAATTTTTTTAACTTTTTAGCACGTCATTTGTAAAAAAGATCGTGCTTCTGTTATCGGTTTGTACGTCCGTCTGTACCCACGGTATCTCTGCAACTATAACTCCGATTTGAAAAATTCTTTTTGCATTCGAAAGCTTCAAATATGAGAATAATGATCCTTTATTTCCTTTTTTTGCAATGTAAAATTTCGCCGCTAGAGCGCGTAAATGCAGATGATGTCGAATTCAAAATTACGTTTTAATCCACATATTTGCTTCTAAACATCCGATTGAAAAAATTATTTTATCTTTCGTTTCCATTTATGTCGAAGAGTGTTTTAGATATAGTTTCTTTTTCAAATTAAGCACAGATTTTCCGCTAGGGGGCGTAAAATAAATTACAGGTTTTCCGATAACTCTGCTCTTAAAACTCCGATTCGAAAAATCTTTTTTTCAGCGGATACATCTTTTAATGGAAAACCTTTTGCATACAATTTCGAATTTTCGGTAAAGGATATTTTGCCCACCAGAGGGCTTAAGTGTTAATTTTTACTTCTGATGTATTTGCCATAAAATCTGAGCTTCTAAACTATCGATTGAAAATATTCTTTCGTGGACTGATGCAACTCACATCGATAAACCTTTTCGGAATATTTTCTTCCAAAAATTCCCAGTTTCTCAGCCGGGTGTCGTAGATGTATATCTTATTTTTCTCAATATCTCTACTTCTAGGAGTCCGATTTAAAAAATTTCTTTTTTGTTGGATAGTGTTTTCTGTGTGACATGTTTTTCATATAATTTCAAAATTTTCAAGCAATTCATAGACTTTCCGCTAGGGGCGTAAAGGTAAATTGCGTTTTGCCCTATATCTCTGCTTCTAAATCTCCGACTTGAAAAATTCTTTCTGCAGCGGATACAGATTCTGATGGGAAATCGTTTGCACATAATTTCTAATTTTTGTAAAAAAATGGATTGGCCACAAATGGGCGTAAATCTTAATTTCCGCTTCTGATGTATATGCAGCAAAATATGAGCTTCTAAATTCTCGATTAAAAAAAACTTCGTTTGTAGACCGATACTACTGCTGTCGACAAACCTTTTAGGAACAATTTTCTCTTAAAATAGCGCACGATTTCTACGCCAGGGGGCGTAGATGTATATCTTATTTTTGTCAATATCTCTACTTCTAGTGGTTCGATTTGAAAAATACCTTTTTTGTTAGATAGTGTTTCTAGTATGACATGTGCTTCATATAATTTTTAAATTTTCAAGTAATTCATAGACTTTCCGCTAGGGGGCGTAAAGGTAAATGGCGTTTCTCACTATTTCTCTGCTTCTAAACCTCCGATTTGAAACATTCCTTTTGCACCGGATACAGCTCCTGATGGGAAATCGTTTGCACATAATTTCTAATTTTTGTAAAAAAATGGTATGGCCACCAGGTGACGTAAGCCTTAATTTCCGCGTCTGATGTGTTTGCAGCAAAATATGAGCTTCTAAAATCTCGACTGAAAAAAAAGTCCTTTATTGACCGATGCTACTCATGTCGACAAACCTTTTTGGAATACAGTCTTCTTAAAATAATGCATGGTTTTTATGCCAGGGGGCGGAGATATATATCTTATTTTCGTCAATATCTCTACTTCTAAAAGTCCAATTTGAAAAATTCCGTTGTTGTTGGATAGTGTTTCCAATGCGAAATGTTTTTCACACAAATTCAAAATTTTCACGTAAATCATTTAAGACTTTCCTCTTGGGCGCATAAAGGTACATTGCGTTTTCTGCTCCTAAAACTCCGATTTGAAAAATTCTTCCTGTATCGCATACAAGACCTGATGGAAAATATTTTTCACATATTTTCTAATATTTTGTAAAGAATGGTTTGTCCACCATTGGTCATAAGTGTTAATTTCTGCTTCTGATGTATTTGTAGCAAAATCTGTGATCCTGAAAACTCGACTAAATTTTTTTTTCTGGGACCGATACCGCTCGTATGGATAAACCTTTTGAGAATACTCCCTCCTAAAATAATGCATGGTTTTCCCACCAGGGGACGTAAAGTCACATCTTATTTTTGTTGATAACTCATTTTCTAAGAGTTCGTAATCTCACGATTCCATTTACACTAATATCTGAGGGATTAAACACTCGATTGAAAAACTTCTTTCTTCCTCAGATACTATTGTTTTCCATACGGGTTCCATTGCCTTTGAATAGCTATGATAAATTTAATTTGCGTCAGAACGGATTCAAAAGACGTGCTTCTTACACCCGAAAATTCGGTGTCATCTTTCTTGTTTCTGTTGTTTTTAAATGAATGGGTGTATCTGAACGGATTTTTTGCACAGATTCCGAAAATGACCTTCAAAATTCCGTATCACGTCAGGTTTTTTCACAAATAACGGAAATGTGAAAATTAAAAAAAACGTTATTTTTTAATGACATTGCTATATGGCAAGGTTTGCAACGTGTGAAAATGTTCTTTGGAAAGGCGGAATGATTGTTTAAGGAATAGATAAACATAAATACATATTCAAAAGGAAACATACCTAACATTCGCCACTGGGCTCCCCTTCAAACTTCCTCTTTTTGGATTGTCTTCGGTGTGCGTCCGTACGGTCTCTGTTCAACATCCAACAATAGTCGGCCATCATATGTACAGTCCACTTTCCTTGGTATATCTTTTCCATCACTTTAATATCTTGATGGAAGCGCTCGCCATGTTCTTCCGAAAATTCACGAAGATTGTTAGGAAAGTAATTTAGATGAGCATGAAGAAAGTGAACTTTGACGCTCATGTTGCAACCAAGCAGTTCATAGGATTGCAGCATGTCCTCGACTAAAGTGGTGTAATTTGAAGCCTTCGTGTTCCCCAAAAAGTTGTGTACCACATTTCTGAATGCAGTCCATGCTCGCAATTCGCACTCACTCATGGTTTCGTCGAATATGTTGTCTGCCATTAATTTTCGTATTTGAGGGCCTATGAAAATGCCAGTTTTATTTTTTTCAGATGTGATTGATGGAAACTTACCACCAAGATACTGAAAGCATTTACTGTCCCTGCTTAAAGCTGTCACGAATTGCTTCATTAAGCCAAGTTTGATGTGTAAAGGTGGCAACAGTATTTTCGAGGGATCAACCAGTGGAAGTGAAACAATGTTTTTTTCGCCAGGTGTGAATGTACTTCTAACTGGCCACTGCTGCCGAACCCAATGTCCCGTCGTTGCTCTGGAGGGCCATTCACACAAAAAGCAAGGAAATTTGGTGTAGCCTGCTTGTTGGCCGAGCAATATTCCAATCACCTTGAAATCCCCGCACAAAGACCATTCGTGAAACTTGTACTGCACACTTTCCAACAGTAATTTAAGGTTCTCGTATGTCTCTTTCAAAGTCACAGAATGTGCTACTGGAATGGATGGATGGATGTTAGCATTGTGTAATAAAACACCTTTTAAACTGGATTTCCTGACATCTATGAACAACCTGCACTGTCCTGAATTGTAATTAATGTTGAAGTATTTCACGACACCCGGAATGTCTCGATAATATACCAAACCGACTACCTCAGCCAAAAACGGAACCAATTCTGCTTCTCGGTGTCTGTACCAGGAGAATCTCGTATTAGGACATAATAAATTCGTTTCCTGAAGTCGTGATCCTAAAAGCTCTGCTGCGTCTTTAGGTAAATTCAGATCACGAATCAAATCAATCAGTTCATGCTGGGTAAATGGCACTGGGGTTTCATCCTCCATCCTGTCCGGTTGGTACATCTACTCACTTGTATCACCGTCTGAATCGGTGTCTGTGGGGGGCTTGATATTCGAAGGGGATGGCACAGGGATGGATTCACTATGGGGCGCAGGTCTTATGGCGGATGGGATATTGGGATACACAATGTTACGCTTACTGGATCTGGTATGGCCCACGATATTCACTGGGCAGAAGTAGCAATCGTCACTGTGATTTTTCGGCTCAGGCCACACCATGGGTACACCGAACGGCATTGATGCCCTTTTTTCACTTTTCCAGTTCCTCAACCTCTCCATACATGCACGGCACACATTGTGAGGAGACCAAACTTTGTCCTGATCTGCTACTTTAATGCCGAAGTATTGAAAATAAGCATTTTTCACGAAAAGCGTAATATGTTGCCTCTGTTTTTTTCCTGTCGTATAACAGTCACATATGTAGCAAAATATGTCTGGATGATTTACACAACCACGTAAAGCGATTGTACACGCCACAAAGAAACAACCGAACGGGACCAGTCCCTTCTTTGCACTGACTAGTGCAATGCGATCTGACCCGAATGGCGCCACATGTGACCAACAGAAAGAAGGGAGCAGTGGCGTGAGGTATGGGTCATACTGCCGTGCCAAGAAAACTTTCTCTCCTATTCCGCCTTTGTGAGTGGCGCAAATCGTGACGTCATACAGATAAAACAGTTGCATTTCCATTATCAGCTATATATTTATGTATATCTATTCCTTAAACAATCATTCCGCTCCTCCAGAGAACATTTTCACGCGTTACAAACGTTGCCATATAACAATGTCATTAAAAAATAATGTTTTTTTTAATTTTCACATTTCCGTTCTTTTTGAAAAAACTTGACTTGATACGGAATTTTGAAGGTCATTTTCGGAATCTGCGCAAGAAATCCATTCAGATACACCTATTCATTTCAAAACAACAAAACCTTGCATATTTGTGTAATTATAAGACTTAGCTTCTCAGAATATTATGGTCGGACAACCTTCAGAGTTTCCAAGTCACACGCAATTTTCTGAAACAGATATGTTGTATTATTAAAATTTATATATTTATAATAATTTATTTGTATATCATACTGCAATTTGCTTAAACAACCTTGTGGTACATGTTTGCATTCTTCTACGTTTGACTTTCAAAAATACCAGAGCAAGTACAATATAAAGACGACCGGAACATGAAATCTATAAAATCAAGATTTTTTATTTTCTAATGAATCATAATGGACAGGATTATACCTTATGAATACACTTCACGTTTTTTATGTCATTAAGATTTATGGAGTTGAAGATACGGAATTAACAGCAGTTTCTTTAAATTGTGAGTGTTTAATGATTCAAAAATTATTTCCAAAAGTAAACGGAAGCATAATGCTTAATTTCGGCATAAAAACTCGTCACCACAGGCTGGACAAAAATAACTTCCCCTTATTAAGAATTTTTTTTATCTAAAAACTGTGATAGTTAGAAAGAATCCTTTTATGGCATGGTGCATGCAATTTAACAGATTTTACTGGTTGTTGTAGGTACATTCTGAGTAAAAGCTAGGTGACGGTGACAGCGCAAGAATTCAAAATGCAGTCTGTGTAGGAAAAGGCGAAATGACTGGTGTAGTGCAACGAGGCCAAATGACCGAAAACTGTTTAGCATAATTTCAGAATAGATTTCGAACTCCACCAACTTATCATTAAATCATAACAACTTGGTATGAAAAGTTCAAGGAGAGAGAAAGTGTTGATGATTGAAATCGAACGTGCCGACACCGCGTGATAGTGATGAAAGTGTTGATGCAGTACGGGCAGCTTTTGTACGCAGTAACTCGAGATCCACATGCCGCGGTTTGGCTGAATGTGTACTCTCCTGTTTTATACTGATCACAATTTTACCCCAACGCTCCGTTTTTGTGCGTACAAGGTGCAGATTGTTCAAATCTTGCAGGTGGAAAATTATCTACCAGTGTGCAGTGAAAAGAATGGAATTTTTGATTTCAAAATCCAATAATGCGCAAAAGTTGTCGCTTATAAGAACTAAGAGAAACGTGCAAAGTTTTAGAATTATTTAAATATATCTTAAGTGTCCACTATTGCATCGAAATTTTGGAAAAATATGAAAAAATTGAGCGAAGTAAAATAACTTATTAGGTTTACTGAGAGTTCTGTTCTAAAATGCAATCTTTAGCAAATGTTGTCATATATAGTAGCTAAGAAATGTAGAAAATGTAGTCATTAAATGGATATATTATGAGGATCCACTACTGTGTCCAAGTTTAAAGACAAAAAAAAATTCGCTACATTCAAACAGATGTCATTAAAGTAAGAAATTGGGTTCGCGACATACCGGGTGATTCAAAACGTCGGTACAAAAGTGAAATGCGATTAAAAAATATCTATCGGATGGCGAGACGAGCGGTTTGCAGAATAATATTCATCGAGGCACGGGATTTTGTATGATACCAAGAAAAAAAAAGGTCAAAATCTCGACAATAGGTGGCGCAGCGACAGAGAATGACACACAAGTGGCGTTCCCTCATTACTCGCTCAAAGCAACGTTAGGGTGAGACATTTTAGATGCCGATCGTCATAGTGCACGCTAATGGCTTCCTATATCTCCAGAATTCGTACTCCTGATTTCAGGTTGTGGGGCTTCTTCAAATGATGTGTCTGTAGAGGTAATCCCTAGACCTTACCTCTGCTTGAAGACGCCATATGGCAGGAGGTATCAGCCATTCTCGTTGCCATATTGTTTAATCCTGTATCCTGCGTAATCCAACGACTGAATGTAGTACTGGAATATGGTGGTTGACACATTGAGCACTTGCATCTGTAGATCATGCTAAAATGATAAGTTTCGTTAAATTAATAGATCTTATTTCACAATTCTCACCTCTAGTTGTTTTCTCTGCCGGAGCGCCCTCTATTGCCGAAATTTTGAACTATTTCTCGCTCTCTTTGTTTTTTTTTCTCTTTCTATATATATACACTGAAGTGCCATAAAAACTAGTACACCAGTCTAATACTTGGTAGGTCTCCCACAGAAGCGCAGGACTGCAGAAATACGACGCGGCAAGGACTCCACTAGCTTCTGGAAATACGCTGCAGACAATGCACATCATATTTCCTGCAGAACCTTCCACAATGCGGGTGTATTCCGAGATCTTGGATTTCTGTGTTCGATAGCGCGTTGCATGGCATCCGAAATGTGTTCTATCACGTTGAGATCTGGAGACTTGGGTGGGAATGGCAACACTCCAAACTCAGATGAATGCTCCTCTAACCAAAATGTGGCGTCCCGACACTTGTGTGGAGGTGCATTGATCTGTTGGAACAGGCCCAACCCATCAGCATGAATGCAGGATATGAATGGGTGTAGCTCGTCAGAAAGGATGCGCACTTACCGATGTCCGGTCACAGACGTTTGTAGACGTATCAGAGGTCCCAGTGAAGTTCAGATAAACACACCTCATACTATTACGGACCCCCTACCAGCCGGTACAGTTTCCTGTTGATAGGCGGGATCCATGGCTTCGTGGGGTTTGCGCCACACAGAAATCCTTCCATCTGTCCCATACAGTTGGAAACGCGACTCATAAGACCAGGCTATTTGTTTCCAGTCATCAAGTGTCCAGTGGCGGTGTTGCTGTGCCCAAGCGAGGCGCATAGCCCTGTGTCGTGCACCCATCAAGGAGACTTGAGTTGGGCGTCGACTCCCCTAATCCATATCGTGCAGGGAACGTTTGCATAGTCCGGACGCTGATGCTTGTTGAGGCTCCAGCATTGAAATCCGATTATATCTTCGAAAGGGTTGCACGCCTATAGCGTGAAACAATTCCTGACAGCCGAGGATGGTCACGTTCACCCAATGTCTTTTTATGGCCACACTGGTATCGTAGGTTGGAGGTTTTGCTGGAATTCATGTAGTTACGGTACACCTTTGCAATGGTCGTCCGTGAATATCCGAACTTTGTTTCTACCTCCGAAATGCTACGGCCCATCTCACGAGCGCTAACTATGACACCGCGTTGAAAGTCGCTTAAATCGCTATTACTTGTAATTCTCATGCCGCAAACAGCTCTGACAACTAGCAAGGATGTCTATCGTTTTATATACGCACTGGCGGATGCAACCGAGTACGCCCATATGTGCCGTTGCTATGTATTTTACATAAGCTCTTATGTACCAGTTTTTCTGGCACTTCAGTGTATATATATATGGGTTGTTCAAAATAGTGGAATGGGAGCACCCTTGGCATTTAAAACTGTTTGAATCCTCCTTAGAATGGACGCATACAAGTCCTGGATGGTGGTAAGTGGTATGTTATACCCTTCTTCCTGCAGAAACTGCTCCAATTCCTTGAGAGGCGCCGGAGGAGGATAATGGGATCGCACCCTCTTTTCCAACACAGACCACAGGGGCTCAATGACGTTTAAGTCCAGTGAGTGTGCTGGCCAGGGAAGGTGTTCAACTCGATCCTCATGTTCCTCAAACCATGATTAAACAATTCCACTTCTGTTGTGAATCGGGGCATTAGCATCTTCAAAGTTGCAATCCCCTGACGGAAAAAATGTCTTTTACATAAATGCACATGGTCGGACAAAAGAGTGACACGGTCACCTCTAGTGATCCGTCCGTGTAAGGCTATAATAGGGCCTGATGCAAACGACGAGATCATGGCCCAAACCATTACGGAACAACCACCATGCTTCACTGTAGGACGGAGACAATCTCAGTTGTAGTCTTCTGCGGGTGTTCTCCACACGTAAACCCGTCCTAGAGGGTATAGTGAGAAACCTGATTCATCGGAAAACAAGACATGTTTCCATTAATCCGCAGTCCACGTTTTATGTTCCTGGCACCACTGTCGTCTCCGTTTCATATTCACCTGTGACACGAAGGGTTTTTCATTTGCATCTCTGCCGTAAATATTATGCTTATGCAATTCCCTGCGCACGGTATGGGTCGACACTGGGTTTTGGAGATGTGCATTAAGCTCAGCAGTCACTTTCGTCGCCGTGGTCTTCTTTCTTTCGGTCACAATCCTCTTTAATGTCCTCCTGTTTCTTGCAGTGAGTTTGGTTTTCCTTCCACAGTTGTGTTTCTCAGATGATGTTGTGCTTTGAACATTGTATGCTGTCATGCACTTCGATACGGAACTTCTCGATACACCAATTACCTGTGCCACTGTGGTTACCGAAGCACCAACCAGACGGGCTCCTACAATCTTCCCTTTTTGGAACTCCGACAGGTCACTCACTGTGTCTTCACCTCTAACGAAATTATGGAAACACCGATTTAAAATGCAATCACACAGATTCTTAGACATTAGCAACACTTTTTTTACAAAACAAATTATAGCTACCTGTTAGTTTTACTGAAAAAACAGCACATACCAAAGTTACTGTTTTCAGCCAGGTTTTACCATTATTTTAGAAAACCCCTGTATATTTATATACAGGGTATTTATAATTAAAGTTCCACTTTGAAATGGCCATAAAAGGAAAACTACTGGACGAAATGTTACCAAACTTGGTAATAGTTAACAGGAGGTCACGGGATTTTATTTTCCGCAAAACAAAAAAATTAGTTCCAAAACTCACCACCAGCGTGGAATGGCGCTGTATGCAATATTGGGAAACGAAAGAAGACATGACGACATCAGTTGCAAATGTGTGTAATCGTGTCGAACACGAAACAGTGTGCTGTGTTATGCAAATACGCAAAGCCTCGTCAACGGCTGACGGCAGGAGGAATGCAAATTAGAAGTACGCAAATGCGCTGTACACGTTATTGGATTTCCCACCCTAAAAGGGAGCCTCCCCGTCGGAGCTGTCATTGTTACGAGTAGAAGATGTCGGTAACCATGCAAGATCGTGCTTTTCTCGTGAAGTGTTATTATGAATGCGATAGCAATGCGCGGCGTGCTTTGCAGAAGTATCGTACCGTCAGACGACTACGCCGAAGCCCAATGACACCACAGGGTTTAAGGAAACTGATGGCAAAGTTTGAAGCCACAGGTTTGTTATATGTTGCACCTGGGGGGGCGAAAGACTCATGCTGTGGAAACCGAGGAGGCTGTTGCATTAGCAGTAGAGGGAGCAACTATGGAAAGCACACACGGGACTTGCAGCGTAAGTGCTGTTGCACGTCGCATGGACTTACCATTGAGTACGGTGTACAAAATCGTTCGTAAAGTACTGCTGTACTACCCATACGAAATCAAACCTGTTCAACATCTGGAACAGAACGATCCTCCAGTAAGAGAATCTTTCGCGTTGGAATTCCTTGCACGGATGGCGGTGGATGAACAGTGGCCATGGAACATTTTATGGACGGATGAGGCCCATTTTTACCTCAATGGGGATGTAAACACCCATAATTGGAGGATTTGGGCCAAATAAATCCCTCGTGCTATCCACCCAATTCCATTGCATTCTCCGAAAGTCAGCGTTTGGTGTGGTATGACACCTCGTGAAATAATTGGACCGTTCTTCTTTGAAGAGCAATCGCCATCTGGGCCCGTGACTACCACTGTGACTGCTGTTCGCTTAGAGTCGATGTTATGACGTTTCGTGATACCGGAAATTCAGGAACGTGGCATTTTAGACACCACGATTTTTATGCAGGACGGGGCTCCACCGCACATTGGTACATGTGTGAAACAGTTACTTCAGCAACATTTCACGGATGACCGGATTATCAGCCGCCACTTCCCCATGGCTTTGCCACCCCGGTCACCAGAACTCAACCCCTGTGACTTCTGGCTATGGGGTAACCTCAAAGCCACTGTTTATGGTGATAACATCCAGAATTTGTCGGAATTGAAAACTGCCATACACCGACATGTCCGTAACATTCCTCCTGATGTGCTACGAGCTACTGTTGAGAACGCAGTACTGCGATTTCACTTGCTTTGTGAAAATGGTGGCCGCCACATTGAACATGAGTTGTAACACGTGTTCGACACGATTACACACATTTGCAACTGATGCCATCATGTCTTCTTTCGTTTCCCAATATTGCATACAGCGCCATTCCACGCTGGTGGTGAGTTTTGGAACTAATTCTTTTGTTTTGCGGAAAATAAAGTCCCATGACCTCCTGTTAACTATTGCCAAGTTTGATAACATTTCGTCTAGTAGTTTTCCTTTTATGCCCATTTCAAAGTGGAACTTTAATTATACAGACCCTTTATATAATGAGAATTTATGTGTTTGTTCAAAGTAACGTACAAGGTGTGTTCAAATGAAAAGGTACGAAACGACACTGTGGGTATAAATGAAGACTTTATTCAAAGTATACACCATAGGCCGTAGCACAACAATCCCATTGATTAACGAGCCGAAGGATTCCTTGTTCCCAGAATTCCTGTGGCCGTCACGAGACCCAGTCCTGCACAGCGTCCTGGAGTTCGTCGTCCGAGTGGAAGCGATTTCCTTTCAGATGTTTTTTCAGGGGACCAAACACATGGAAATCGCAGGGTGACATGTCCGGGCTGTAGGGCGGATAGTCAAGCTGCTCCCACTGGAACTTGGCCAGTTACGCGTGTGTGACCCTGGTGACGTATGGACGCGCGTTATCATGGAGAAGAACCACACCCTCCGCGATGAATAGCGGCCGGTTTAACACCTTCCGCTGTCAGAAATCGGATAACGCCTCGCTGCTCCTCAATCGTCGAATTTTGCGATGTGAACGCCATCCTGTCCTCACACGCACCGCCGCGTCAATTGGACGGCGCTCTTTATAAGAGTCTCTGCTCTCTCCTGCGCATGCGGGCGCCAGCGCATGCTCCGATCCACGCCGGCGACTCCAATCGCATCCCTAGATGTGTCGCTACGTTCTCCAATAGCGGCATAGGCAAATATGTTAACGGTTACGTTCTCGTGACGTTTAATACCTTTTCATTTGAACACCCCTAGTATATCCCAAAAGTCGTTCAAAGGAACCCACAGTAAGTGAAACTTCTGTACTTAAACAGAAAGAATAGAAAGAAACTGGAAAATCTGGAATCGCACCCCTAGTACGATTGTTTCTCAGGAAATAAATCTTCAGATGATTGGATCATTTCGCGAAAAATATCAGAAACTTAAGAAGTGGTTCAGTTGAGACAGGAAGCAATGCGATAGTGTCCAAGATAAGGTTAATATTTTTTAAAAAGTATCAAAAATGTTGTCTCACTTTACTGCTTGCAAGTGTGACTTTCGTAATTGCAAACGTGAACGTTTTCGGATAGTTCCGGCAAACGAACATGCGTTTTTATTTGAAGGACCTGCCCGACGAGCGCAAAATGAAAATTGATACAGATGATAGAGTTGACACAATTAGAATGGAACGGAAGCTTGAAAGAAAATATTTGAAATGCAGTCATGTTGAAAAGAAATTAAAAGCAGTCCATAAAGAATCGAAGCCAGTCATGAAACAAAGAGTTCTTGGATGTTCATTTCGTTGTTCCTGCCGATGTCAATTTTGTAAAACTTGGTACTTCTCAGGCTCGACTCAGTTTGTCATGTTTTGCAAAAACTTGTGATCGCTACTGATTTCTGATAGTCAGGTGCAATATTATTACTTCAGCTGTGTTGTATGACGTTGCTGTAATATCCAAAGATAACATGTTATTGAACAAAAACAAGGTTAGACGCGGAAGACAAAAAAATCCATCAATTTCTCTAGGTGAAAATACTGAAGGAAAGGAATCTAATGGTGAAGTACGGGCTCTCTTTTTCAAAGGGAGAAAAAATTCTACTCTTGTTGTGGAAAAGCGAGGAGAAGTGTATTACCGATGGACTGTCCTTGAATTGCTAAAAGTTGGGCTAGTATCACTACAAATCAGGAAATGCCGACTTTGCACGATGAAAACACAATTGCATATAAAAGCAGATGATTAAATCCTTAATTTGACGAAAACGCTGAATAAAAACACAAGATCTCTCATGCCAGCATACTTCTCAGGTGATGGTTGAAAATACGATGAGTTAAAACCTTAAAAAATTGACAGGAAAAATTACTGTAATACACTGCTGGACAATTGCTAAGGACGGATCATAAACAGCTATATAGCGCATAAAAAAGTAAGTGTGGTTGGATGCCAAGTGAAATAAAATAATGTCAGAATGCCAGGACATTACAAGAAAGACAATTTATTGTGCTTTGAAATCCAGAATTCTTTGGAACGTGTTCAAGGGACAAGCAGGCCATTTTGTGCAGAATACGTAAACGTGAAAAAATGCAATTACCGTCCGCAGGCGTTCCGGCGTAAGGTGTGAATACGGGATATGGCCACCATGGAGAGCGATGCAAGATTCTACACGTGGTGTCATGCTTTGCACAACATTATCAAGCAGCTGTTGTGGTAATTTATCCCATTCCTCTGTCAGTGCACGGATGAGGGTGTCCTTGTTTATTGGAGGGCATTGGCGGCCAGCAAGACTCCTCCCTAAAGCATCCCACACATTTTCAATGGGATTCAGATCTGGTAAACATGCTGGCCATATGAGGCGTTGAATATCCTCACTCTCAAGACACTCCTGGACAGCGACTGTTCGATGACATGTTGCGTTGTCGTCCATAAAAAGGAATCTATCACCGACAGCACCACGGAATATGCGAACATGAGGTAGCAGAACATCATTAATGTATCGTTGGCCAGTCATAGTCCCAGTTGGAAGCACATAGAGGGACGTACGGCCATTGATCATGATGCCAGCCCATACCATGACACTACATGTCGTATATCGGTCCCTTTCCTGTATGTTTGCTGGACAATATGCAGTACCACCATCATGCCAGATCAGTTGTCGTCGACAATCAGACGATAGACTGTATCTACTTTCATCTGAGAAGAGGACAGCAGACCAGTCGTTATCAGTCCAATTGCGATGTTGATGGCACCATTGCAGACGGGCGGTACGGGGACGTCTGGACAAAAGGATGAACACAACAGGACGGCGGGCGTATAGCCCTCCTTCATGCAAACGTCTGGCGCCAGTTTTCGGGTGATCCGCTTACCAGTAGCAGCCATAAACTGATTTGCTACCTCACTAGCTGTGCTGCGCCTATGTCTTTTTGTTGATAGCACTATGTATCGATCTTCTGCAGGTGTCGTACTGCGAACACGACCTCCCCCGTGACGTTTGCTACATTCTCCATTTGTTTGAAATGATTTCCAAAGCCTTGAAACAACACTGTGGCTGACGTCGAACTCCCTGGCAACATCTGTGATTTTTCGCCCTTCTTCCATCTTGCCAATAATACGGCCACGCGTAAAATCATCTAGGTGATGTCGGGAAGACATACTGAAAATTGCAAGTTCGTCAATTGATTCTTTCCCTTTCAACTTTGCGTTTGAACAACAACGGTCAATACGCGTCAAATCCTTTATATCTCTTATCAGCGCTATGACGTCACGAACAAGTTCAGCAATTCAAAATTTGCATACGCACAACACGTCTTACTGTATCCCGCACTAATGCTAATTTCCACATTTTCCTGCCTTCCATTTTATGGTTGCTATCGTTGCTATTGTCATCCGTCCTTAGATTGCTGTCCGTCAGTGTATATACAAACCGTAGTAAATGATGCATGACATTGGAGCATGCGTAGAAACTTGGAGTCCACAACTGGTCAGTCCTAATTAATCACAGTCAAATGCTAAAATTATGTAGTACCGTAATATTTTGAACCCGCCAAGGCACTTCGAAACACTAATCGCCTAGTGGGAGGAATAAACTTAGGTAAATCATTGCAATTCACTGTAGCATTTTTAAACGTACCGTATACACTGGTGTATAGGTCGACCACCCGATTTTTACCTGAATATTTGCAGTTTTTGTATATCCCGTGCATAAGTCGACCACCCCCGATTTTTATGTAAATACCTGCAGTTTATGTATACCTACCTATTTTGTGTATTAAAAAAAAGACAAAAAAAATATTTTCCGTGGATGCGCCCACATGCGGAAATGTGAACGTACTATTTATTCTTGCAGTTGGCTATCGCAATGTTTCTTGCGGCAATTTCCCGCAAAATGCGGTTCGTATTGAGGCACAATTCTGGGAAGATCATAGGGATCGCCACCCTGGTTAGAAAGTTTTCAGGGGAAGGTTACACATTTTAACAGTATATTATGAACCTACTTTTGCACATTGACCTCCCCCGCTCCTTTCTTCCACTTTTCTAATTTTTGCGAGCAAGTTTTTTGCAGTTACTTTATTCTTGGAGAGTAAAGCATTTGCTCACGCAGCAAACGAACCGTGATGTATTTACCAAACGTCGTAAAGAACATCGTTATTAAAAAAGAAAAATGACACTTCCTGAAACATATCTGGAAAGCATAAATAGGTCTTGAGGTCAACCTGATAGTTTTTGTTTCTCCCATAAAGAATATGCATACCGTAAAGCAATAATGTGTATATTTCAAAGTTTTCAATGGATCTGTTCAAAATTTGAAATTTATCCTTATTTTGATGTATTGTGGACATTGTAAAATTTTTACGCAGCTATTTAAAAAAAATTATGAAAAATGTTTTCTATAACATTTTCTCCCAGTACCCTGTGCAGCGTAGCAGCTGTCGGTCAACCGCTAAGCTAGACGAATGTGTGATTGACAGGGAGGTCGTTTATCTACTCCCGAGTTTCATTCCCCCTCTACACGGTGTTTGTGACAAACAATCGGCTTTAGTGACAAAACCAAACATCGCCACATCCAGTAAAGATGCAATCTTTTTGCTCGCTCTTAGTCTTCATTAAAGGTTACGGTTTGTTTGATTTTTTAGAGCCGGGGTATACTCAATTTAATAACAAACGTAAATAGTTTGTTAAACTAATCAACTTTTTTACTATTAGTGGCAAAGTTATTCTGAGCGATTGGCAAAGTTTAAGCACTTTCGTTTTCGGGATGCATTGATCATCTTACCGCTGTTCTGTAGATTGTCACGCCGCTCTTCTCCGACGTCGCTAAGCAGGGGCAGCGTTCTCCTTTTTCAATAGTCTGTTCTTTTCAATCTTCATCCTCCCGTCGAGAATTGAGCACGGTCGTAGGTCACGGAACGGTGCAACTTAAACTACTGGCAGACGCGTTCACCTCTTTCCTCTAGGTGATTTACAAGCGGGGCAGTCAAGGCCATATCGACAGATCTACACTGAAGAGCAACTGAATTAGAGATACCTGTCTAGTAACATGTAGCACCAAATTTCGCCCTGATGACTGTGGCGATTCGTCTCGGTATGGACTCGACAAGACAACGGAAGCGTTGGGAAACCATACGGATCCACGACCCCTGAACAAGCTCCCACAGTTCACGAAGATTCGATGGAGGGGGTCAGAGCCTTGAGCATCTCTCTCGATGGCATTCTGGATTTGCTCGATGGGATTGAGGTCAGGTGACCTAGCTGGCCAAGGAGTCGAGGTCACGTCCGTGGAATGTTCATCTAACCATTCGAATACAATTCGGGAGCAATGGCACGGTGTATTGTCTTGTTGCAGGATGAGGTCCCCAGTGGGATGTTGAAGACGCACGAACGGGAGCAAATGGTCGTCCGGATATCCCGGTAACGTTGACCTGTGAGGGACGATGTCCACCGTGCCAGGGGTTCCATTTCAGTCCACGTAAACAGTCCCCTGACGAGGATGCAACCCCCACCAGTTTGAAGAGTACCCTGCTTTCAAAACGTTTCCATCGCTTCATGTGGTTTGCGCCGTACTCGTATCCTGTTATCCGCATGTGCCAACGTGAATCTCGACTCATCAGTCCAGGCAATATTTTCCACATGTCCAGGCTCCAGTGGCGATGTTCCCGCGCCCGTGCTAATCTTTACACCCTGTGATGTGCGGTCAGCAGCGGTACCCTCGTTTGACGATGGCTTCTGTACCCCATAGCGAGGAGATGGTTCTTGATGGTGTTGCTGCTTACACGTTTTTGTGCACCAGCGTTAAGTTGCCGAGTGATTTCTTGCACTGGGGCCCGTCTATCCACTGTTATAATGCGACTAGCCGACGATGACCCAGCTCATCGAAACGCTGTTGTCCACGGCAGATGGCCCTTGCAGGGATGTTTTTACGGGATTCGATGTACTCACGGTGCACCTGTGACACAGTGGCTCGTGAAAATCCCAGTGCCTGCACGACTTCCGAGATGGAGTGACCCAATCGTCGGGCCCCGACAATTTTCCCACGATCAAATGCGCTTAGATCCTTCGTTTTATCCATACTACGTCCGACTCTTACTGATTCCCGTCGCATCACTCCTTATATTGTCGTATCGCTGCATACGTCATGTCGCTTTCGTTTACAGGGCCTCCCACAGCACTACATTTGCATAACGCCAGCTGTCTCTCATTCAATTGCTCTTCAATGTAAAACGGACCTTGCGAAATGAGTTTTACTACTAGTGAATAAAAAAACTCGTATATATATAATCAAGAAAATTCTTAGCAATAACTTTCTTCTGTACCAGTAACACGCGGAAAATGACTAAATATACAACTGCAAATGAACTGATGGCGCAAAGGGCTAAGTATGTGCATTTCCATAAAGCATCAAATTTTGGTTTTCAACGTATTAGAAATATTTTCCGTGTATAGTTCGACACCCGAATTTCGGCCTAAATATTTCATTAAAAAAAATCGATCTACACATGGGTATATACGGTATGTAGGCTGTCAGCAATTGTACCATGATGGGAAATAATTCTGGTTTCATCCCAAAGAGCAAGGTGTGTCCCACGATTAATTAAACGTGAAAAAGCTGTAGAATCAGAATGAGTTTTTACATTGTATTTATGTTCATATAAACGAGTTCGTAAAGTCAGCAAGTAGAACCGATATAAACCTGGTCCTGTTCAACAAAATCCATGGTTTTTAGATAAATTTGGTACATAATGTGTTTACTACTCATTGGGACAGTATCCGATCATTCCTAATAAGCGCCATGAGATTATTAGTTTTTGTGCAGATAGACTGTCACTAAAGAACATGTGTCCCTGTTGGTCTAGCCGGGTGCTAAGTACTTTGGTCATATCTCTCCTGCACAAGGCTCGGCGTGGGTAATAAAAATGTTCTGGTGGACCACCTTTCCAAAAACGAAGTTAACACCAGCAGTTTATTTACAGTTGGCTGCGGAGGCAGGGTCTTCAACACCGGTCGTAAAGATGGTGTAATCAAGCTACTAAAAAGAGATCTTGGGAAACCACTCTAACGGTTAATTGTATATTTCACGTATATGTGCTGCGTTAATGCACTTGATAGAGCATTCAGATGGGCCTATCTTTGGTATACAAGATTTTAGTGGCCCGACTGGAAAAAGCCTTAAACACTGCTAACAGGTCCCTAGTGTTCAATTTGCTCCAATCAAATCATATTTCCCGGAAAACTCTTCTGAAGACTTAAATAACGATCAAAATTATCTGCTCATATAAAATGTCAAGATGTTTCTACGGATAGCTTTCCTAAAAATTTAGCTTTAATATGTCCTGGAAAGGTATCTGATGCAAGGTGGGTGACAACGGCTAATCATCTTTTGCGTTTATACGTCTTGAACCTAATCCTTCCGCTAGCCTTATTATATTAGCCGGCTACATTGTCAAGATCTACGCCCCAATTTGGTTTGAGATAAAGGTAAATCTATAATGTAAGGACGGTGCTATCCATCTATGGGGTACCATTAAACTTTCAAAGTACTTAGTGAAGAACTTCGAGGTGTGATTGATCCTGTAATACAAGGAAACGACGTATCCGGTAAACCTGAAAACGTTCTTTCGGCGATGTTATCAGGCGATCACAAAGACATCCGGGAGTTGGCCATTTACAGAATCTGCAGAGCCTGAGAATTACATAAAGCCAGAATTTAAGGGATTTCATTTACTAATTTTTGTTTGAACACTTAGACGAATCGAATTTTCAGTGATTTAATAGAAAGTTAAATGTTTATGTAAAATTGTCTACCCTTTTCCGTATTTCAATTCCCGTTCGAGATTCGCACAAGACATGGGAGTTTCATGTATTACCGCCATTTTCAGCTTGAACGACGATTTCACACCCTTGTAAATATTCCAATTAGATGTTGTGGTAGTATATCAGTCTAAGCTTTTATGCACGTTTTTCATTTCTGCTAATCCATATTCACTGGACATTTAAAACGCTTAATTATATCCTGAATATGCATATTATATATTCTTAAACTTTCAAAAGCTCTAAAATTTTTGATTCCAGAATTCTAAAACGATATCTCTCCGCCCCCGCCCCGCAATAAACTATAACGAATTTATCTGTATGTTACCCACTATAGGTTTTTTTAAATTCTGATGAAAAAAACTTCTGGTTGAACATATTGCGTTGTATGTCCTTTGTTGAGGAAAGGTTTGTTCCGGTTTCGAGGATTGTAGTAAAACCGCATCTTTAACCTTACATAACATTTAGAAGCAAACGAATACTACTTTATGCCTGCAAGAAGAATAACTGTAATCGGACAAGTCCGTCTCTCATGGTCTATACTTCTGAAGATCACCAATATTATTGTTCTGAACTTTTAAGCCAAAGTACATTCGTTGTGCTTCTTAATGAGTTCACGATCGTTATTTTAAAAACAAAATAGGCTAATGTACAAAAATTATTGATCCATACACCAAGCTATTCCAAAATGAAAACTGTATCAGTTGACATAAACATTTATGAAGCCATATAACTCTCTTACGCTTAACAATCGTTGAAAATAAAAGAACAGAAGTATTATTACCTCAGTATTACTATTAATGCTCAGTGAGCATTTGTTCCAAATTAGATACATATACGAAAAAGGTAAAGTGGATGTTGGGAATTTTCATATTAGAATATTTGTTTTCATTTTATAATAAATTCTTTGATTCGATGACTGATTGAATAGAAAAAAAAAAAAAGAAAAGAAAAGATAATCTTACTATCAAGGAAATCTGTTGAAATACTTTCAGAATCTTTTCCAAACAGAACAAACGCAATAAATTCCAGGTGTTTGTATCGCTTCGCCACTAGATCTTCCTTCAAAGCAATTTCATGCAAATTACCAGGTGAATTTGTCAACTAAACCGAAATGGTAACTAAGTACTTATATTTAACAATGGTATCGATTCTAAATGCATCGTGTTTTCTTGGCAGCATTTTTTCTACAGTCGGACCTAAGCGTTTGTTAACAGATTCAAATCTACATTTTCCACGTTTCCCTTTATTTATAATGCTCTTTGTTTTGTATTTTAAGCACACAAGTTTCCCGAGGCTAATCTCTCTATTCTAAAAAAAGTAACTCACGCTGCTACCGCTGTTTTAGAAATTTCGCGACACTTTTGCTTTTCTAACTCACAACGCAAAACGTATTGAACACAAAAACAGGAAATTTACATCGTTTGTAGAGGATTGTTTGGAGAACACGCTGAAATAAACTGTTTTTCGATTCGAGCAAAACTTCAAGAGCTATTGTATTTCAAAGATAAGGTAAACAAAAAAGTGCTGTCCGGTCGCGTTCCGGACACACTAAGAGCAACAGAACCACGAAACTTTGTAGGCATGTAGTGCCATGACCAAATTTTGCACCTCGTCGCCCGTTGTTTGAATTTCGATTTCCTTTACGAGAAATTAAATTTCAAAATTTCACGAAATTCTCTATTTCGCGATGGGATCCATTTAAAAAAACGGATATATGGCAAACTATAAATTATTACGCATTGCAATTGTTACAGCATAAACTTACAAGTATCGTCCCTTTTTTACAAAAACGAAATTAAGAAAAAGTAATTTCTGATTATTGAGCATTTTTTAAAGACGCGAAGGAAAGAAACGAACGGCTTGTCTGTCTTCACGATAACCACAGAGGAACGTTCTGGTCTCGTGACCTGCTGCCATGGTGACTCAGAGAATGTGTTATGCATATGTTTTGTTGGTAAAGCTATCTCAGTTGTTTAAGGTGGACGTCAAGTAATTTTGCTTCCTATACTTCCAATGGAAAAACTTTTTCTTCACAATTAATCCGTTCCCAAGGATGAAATTTTGAACATCGATTAAAATAGCTTCATTTTAGAACTTGTAATACTTAATATCTTCTAAAACATAACCATATTTATGTAATCCAACATTTGTTTGTCTACTGACGTCATGAAAGTACAGATCGCGCCATCGTTTTTCTGGTTCCAACACCACCAAAGAAAAAGTTATTGATTTTTCATATAATTATGGTTATGTTTTAGAAATTATTAAGTATTCAGAGTTATAACATCAAGTTATTTTAATCGATGTTCAAATTTTCGTCTTTGAGAACAAAATAATTGTGAATTAAGAAATGGGTACAAAAGTTTTTCCACTGGAAGCATAGGAAGTAAAATTACTTGACGTCCACCATAACGGTTAAAGGTTTACGGAAACGCTTTTGTTTTTCTTGAAAAATTTACTAAGTGCCATAAGTTCAAACGCCAAAAATCCGACCTTCCAAAAGTTAACGACAGTGAAAAAAAACCTCTGAAATTTCGGAATAACAAGCCTTATTTGCTTAGAGATGCAAAAAAAAAAAATTGAAATTTATGTGAATTTTCTAGTTTTTATTTCATGTGATGTACTTGGAGATCGGGCTGCAGGGCCGGAGCGCTACTCTGGAAGAGAGCGTAGCGAGCTTAGTGGCGCAGCCCCTAGTAATATATAAAATACTTGCCAAAAGAAGTAACTCCATACTGTTACTAAATTACTCTTTCGGCAAAGCAAAATATGCATCTTCCAAAAATGTTTTCAAGGCACCCGATACTACACTAAGTCAACATTTTTAGCTCCAAAGACGTGTGAAATGAATTTCACGAAGAGAGCTATTTAGACAATGTACTAATTGTTCAAACTCAACAGACTGCATCTAGAAATTATATGTATACAAATTTTCAAAATTTCACACTGGCGGTTTATTTAGAATATTTCTCTTCCATTTGTTAGTAGAGGTAACATTGCAGAATATTATTTCCCAGAAGTTCTTACGATGAGAGAGCATTCTGCGGCTTAAAATGTAACACTTTACCCTCTGGAATGATGTCGTATGATGTGCCCTACTTTCTGGTATACGTAGATATAGCATTTTCTATTAAAATATGCCTGATGTCTCAAACCGCAGATTTGACATAAATGCTTCTTCTCCGCTGACACGACGGGCTTTAAAATTTATATTATCGGTTTCATGAATTTTGTTCAGCTCACCAGCGATGTTATTCTCTGCCGTTCAAATGGTCGAGAAACAGCACCGTTGGAAACGCTGCGTATATCACATTACTAGGTAGTATATTTTCCTGAAGTGTTGGTGTTGATGTTCATTTTTCTCCAGAGGAATTTCTCGTAGTGAACCAAATACGTGAGGTTACAACTTTTGGTAGAATTGCATAAGTTTCCAATGCATGATTCTGATGTGCTTGCTGGATGTTTGCTTCTTCATGTCGCTTGTCCTTAGTAATTTTTGATTTCCCTCTGGAGAATTTTAAGTGACGATAGACGATGGATGTTAAAATATATAAGCCTCACTTGCAGTGTATCGACGCGATGAACTCTATGAATACAATCGGGTATACTTTTTGAGGGCCACTGCAAGCATCAGAGCTCCCTTGAAAACGTCGTCGCTCCACAGTGGCTGGAACACGAATGAATCGTACAAAAAACTTTGACAGCACTATGACTGTTACACAACTGTCGTTGAAGTTATGGATAAATTTATCACACGATATTTATTTTAAAGGAAGAAATTATCGGCAACAACAAGGGAATGCTGGTAGTATTTAAAAGCCAAAATGTTTATTTTCATAATCAGCAAAATGAACGTAATGATATATCAGGTTCGCCCAAATGAAAATGAAACTTGTGTAATAGCGTTGTTGTATAATTACGCGGAGCCGTGCGTTTGTGCCGGTAGATGGAATGTCATGTCAGGACACAAGTTGTTATCGGCGGCACGTGTCAGTGTGCTGTATGCACTTGCGGAGGCAAGTAACTACGTAGGAATGTGACATGATTTCGTCCAAACTGACCCTGCGGGAAATTTTTGCAATTTTTGAAAGCAGAAGGTGTTAGTTGAGTCAGAATTTATTATCTTATTTAGGATGTGTATGGGAATGAGTGTTAGTAACGATATACCGTGCTCCGATGGTGTAGTGAATTTGGTAACGGACGTGCGAGCACGGAGAATGTGACGAGACCTGGGCAAGCACACGTGACCATCACCATGGAATCGATTGCTGCCGTGGACAACCTTGTGAAAGCGAATCGCCAAGATACCACCAGAGAGCTTGCGGCAACACTGTCCGTGAGTAAGGGAACTGTTAACCCTATTCTCCATTGCTGATTGGGATACAGCAAGGTATGCGTACAATGCGTCCCCAAGCATATTCATGAGGAGCAGAAGACTCGGCGAATCGGTGCTTGTCTGGAGCATCTGCATTATTACCGCGAAGAGGGGGGGCAGTTTCATTACAAGACTGTGGCCGCAGATGAAACTTGGTGCCACCACTTCGATCCGATCACAAAACTGATGAGTATGAAGTGGCGGCAACCCAACTATCTACGTCCAAAAAAGCTCAGTCCTCCTAAAGAGCAGGAAAAGTAATGTAACCGGTTTTCTTCGATGAGAATGGCAATGCTGTTGGATGGCCTAGACGCAGGCCGTACGGTCAAGTCAACCACATACTGCAATACTTTACGCAATATTAAAACGTCTATCAAGCGAAAGAGAGTCGGTATGTTGTCAAATGAGGTTATTCTGCTGCACGACAACGTCCGCCCGCATGTGGTGACGGTGTGTTAAGATTTTCTGCGGAGCTTCCGCTGGGCGGTCTTAGATCATCCTCCTTTACATCCCCAAACTGTTACTCAGCGGCTACTACATTTCGGGTGACTGAAAAAAGTTATCAATGGCCACTGGTTCGCTAACGACGCTGAGCTCCGGGACGATGTTGAAGACTGGCTCCACAGTCAATCACGCACGTTCTTTGCTCTAAGTAACAAAAATGTCGTGCCGCGCGGAGACACTTGCTTGAACCGACAAATGTGACTATGTGCAGCGGGTTTGTAGCCCATGTATCATACTTATTTTCTGTATGTTTACATATTCCAACTTATTAACTCTTTGGGGCAAAAAAAACGGCAGTCTCAGTTACATTTGGGAGACCCTTATATACAAATTGATGGAACGTAAGCGGCACCTTTTCTGGGTCAAGAATTAGGCAAGTGGCGGAAAATGATCTTGTGCAAAAAATATGTTCTCAACTGAGCAGTATTGGAAGTCCTGCAAATAAAAAAAAGCTGACCAACGTGACTCTGAGAACATTATTTTTTGTAGAATTCAGCCGCAATAGTGACACTTTTGAGATATTTCAAAAATATGAAATAAAAAAAAGCTGAACAACGTGACTCTGAGAAAATGATTTTTTGTAGAACTCAGTCGCAATAGTGACACTTTTGAGATATTTTCAAAATCTGAAATAAAAAAGCTGAGAACATGACTTTTTGTAGAATTCAGCCGCAATAGTGACACTTTTGAGATATTTTAAAAATATGAAATAAGAAAAAGCTGACCAACGTGACGCTGAGAACATGACTTTTTGTAGAATTCAGCCGCAATAGTGACACTTTTGAGATATATCAAAAATATGAAAAAAAAAAAGCTGACCAACGTGACTCTGAGAACATGATTTTTTGTAGAACTCAGTCGCAATAGTGACACTTTTGAGATATTTTCAAAATCTGAAATAAAAAAGCTGAGAACATGACTTTTTGTAGAATTCAGCCGCAATAGTGACACTTTTGAGATATTTTAAAAATATGAAATAAGAAAAAGCTGACCAACGTGACGCTGAGAACATGACTTTTTGTAGAATTCAGCCGCAATAGTGACACTTTTGAGATATATCAAAAATATGAAAAAAAAAAAAAAGCTGACCAACGTGACTCTGAGAACATGATTTTTTGTAGAACTCAGTCGCAATAGTGACACTTTTGAGATATTTTAAAAATATGAAATAAAAAAGCTGAGAACATGACTTTTTGTAGAATTCAGCCGCAATAGTGACACTTTTGAGATATTTTAAAAATATGAAATAAGAAAAAGCTGACCAACGTGACGCTGAGAACATGACTTTTTGTAGAATTCAGCCGCAATAGTGACACTTTTGAGATATATCAAAAATATGAAAAAAAAAAGCTGACCAACGTGACTCTGAGAACATGATTTTTTGTAGAACTCAGTCGCAATAGTGACACTTTTGAGATATTTTAAAAATATGAAATAAAACACTGACCAACGTGACGCTAAGAACATGATTTTTTGTAGAATTCAGCCGCAATAGTGACACTTTTGAGATATTTCAATAATGAGAGACACGCTATACCACAGTTCACACGTCTCCTTTCAAATTCAGATTATGTGATCACAAACCTAAGGAAAGTGATCACTAATATTAGACATTTTGAAAATTAGATTAAATCTTCCCAGAACGACGGCTCTCAAGAAAAACACTTGCTCAAATATGTTTGCTCATTGAAGTTGAAGGATTAGAAGGAGGTGGGGGGGGCAAGCTCACAAGATATGTGATCAAAAATTATTAAAGCAAAAAATATCATGAAAAGATAGCCTAAAAATAGGAACAGAAGAAAAGCTCCCGTTTAATAAATAAGCAATAAGATTATCGTTTCCTTCTGATAAAAGACAAACAGTTATTTCATGTCTGGGTTTATATGAGTTTAAATACCCCATGGTACTTTTCCTCATAATAGAAAGGAACAAAATAGAAGGCCATTCATAATTGTTGTCGGGGTTTCAGTGCCTTATAATCGGAAAACGGGAAACAACAAACTAAAACCGTAAACAGAATATGAGAGATGACAATTAAAAATTGTATTACCTGCAGATTTGATACATCAGTTTACTAAACCGCTTCGACATGCGCACCTTCCGTGGCACCTAAGATATCCAAGCGATAATGCAAATCCTGCCAAATGATAGCCAGCATTTGCGGCTTAACAGCTGCTGTCGCAGCACCAATTCTGTTCTTCAGGTCATCGAGTGAGGTCGCAGTGGTCTGGTAAACGATGTTTTTCACGTACCCCCACAGGAAAAAATCCAGTGGCATAATATCGAGTGAGAACGGAGGCCACGGAATGAGTCTATCGCGCCCAACCTAGCTCCCAGGAACATGCAGGTCAAGACATTCTTGTACATTAACAGCACACTGAGGCAGTGCGCCATCGTGCTGGAACACGACATTGGGCTGCCGATCTTTCAACTGAGGCAACAGACACAGCTGTGGCGTGTCCAGATAAGTTACCGCAGTCATTGTTTTCTTCACACAGAAAAAGGGCCCCCAACACTTGCGAACATGAAAAAGCGCACGTGACGTTCACCTTTTGACCATATCGTTCGACTTCTTGACTGGCGTGAAGGTTTTCGGAGCTCCATATTTTGCAGTTATGCCGAGTTTTCCCCTCAGTGAGGGCAAAAACTTTGCGTCATCACAAAATAACCATGTCCGCAGGTAATGTTCATCAGCTTCGGCTTTGGACAAAATGTCATGGGCCAATTAGAAACGGCAGGGTTTATCGACCCGCTGTACAGCATGCACAATCTGCAGTTTGTACGCACGTGTATGTAGGTGGTTATACAAAACCCTTTAAACAGTCATTTACGGCACACCTAACTGCGATGCAGCTAGTCTGGTTGACTTCTGAGGGCTTCGAGAAGAGGCGTTCTGGACACGATCAACATCGTCCTGCGAAGTGCTCGGTCACCCCGCTCCTTTTCGATGCTGTACACTGACAGTTGTTTCGAAACTACTTTAACCAACGTCGAAAGCACTATCGAAAGGTGGAGCTCTGCCATACTGCGCTCTGCAACGACTGTGCGTTGTGACAATTGAATTAGTTTCGACGAACCAAAATATGCACATTGCTATTTTTTGAACAGTCGCCATTTTGTAGTATGACGCCAATTGAGTGGTTGTCAATTGGTGTTTGCCCCATAAAACTTTCTGCGGTGAACTTATTTATGCTGTACTAAGTTTTATTTGGTCGGTTACGGTTTGACCATACCAAGTCACGGAAACCCCGGCAATAATTATGAATCACGCTGTACTTTTTTTTGCATAAAGATATAGGAGCAAACAGAAATAGTAGAAATATTCTGTATCTAGGAAAAGTTAGGCGATGGAAAAATATACATATATATATATATTTTTTTTTAATGGAGTTTGGAGTTTAACGACCGCCGTGAGCGACTTGGTGGGATATTGTTGTTGTTTGAAGGGCGCAGTTGCTTTTAGCAATCCAAAAAGACTGACTAACTAAATTTTGACACAAGCTGCTAAATGTGCCGACGCATTAGTTAGAACAAAAATTAGCTTTATCTGAAACTTGAATATAACATATGCAGGGTGCATAGGAAAGTCCTTTTAGCCTGAAATAACTTGCAGGCGGACAGAGGTACATTTAAATAAATGAGATAACGGTATAGTAAATCGTTTACGCCAGATCGAATGCAACCAACAGCAGCGCCCCTAGTGCTGGAATGCGGAAGTTAGCCATTACAAATCGAAAACGAAAAGAGATAGAGCAAAATATCCAGTTACGAAGTTGTAGAGCATCAATTATTTAGTATAAAACGGCATTTGTTTCACACGGATAAGAAAAATTGTAGCCTGAATACGCTAAAATGTCCTAAATCAATGCGAAACCTTTTTGTGAACATTTGAAGGGAACAGGCGCAGGTATGAGCAAATACACACAATGTATTGCATAAATGCGTACATATGTCAATATAGTTTGATGACGTCAGAAAAAACACAAACAAAAAGGGCAAATTGGCGCACAGTGATAAAACGTTAATGTCGAGTTTGTTCTAAGAGTTCGCCGTTGCCAACGATACACATTTGTATTCGTGAAAGTAATTCTGAATGCACATTCCTCAGCATCGAAGTTGTCACACTATTTGCAAGCATCTGTAACAAGACGACGTAGATTCAGCAGACACGTAGGCGCAGTTGCATACACTGTAACAACATTCCCGTAAAAAAGTCTTGTTGCCCGTGTATTTTTACGATCAAGGCTCGTTTCTTCAGTTTCAAGGCGATGCCCGTATTTTAACGGGCATGGATATGTAGGACAACTGTTCCAAACCGTAATTTTACGGGCGTTGCTAAGAGGCACGGGTTAGCCAATGAACGATAATGACAGAAAAGGAATGCGGCATGCGTCGCTTTCTGCTATTGGTCAGCGAGTCGTCACGTGATTTTACGGTGATTGCTCGTTTTTTTACCAAGACGAAGGGATGGGCGATATTTTCAAAAGTATGATATCTTTTAATATTTCTGAGACCGATATATTGAATCGAAAATATCTGTATTTAAAGATCAATATATCGGATAGATTTTTCGATATTTTTCAATACTTCTGATCTCAATAAGACTGATATTTCGGTTTATTCACTGCATACTGCATCAGGGTTATCACTGAATCCGATCCAATGTTGAGCTAAGTATTACCTATTGGGACTAATTGGCTGTTGGCTTGTTCGCACAAATCTCAGCCAGTACTAAATTATCCTGCAGCTTGAAGATATAGCTGCAATCAAGTTTTGTTAATACCATTAAAATAATGATATCTCAGAAAAGTACTGTATATTACTAACTTCGTACCTTGTACAAGACGGTCGTTGTACTTGGAAATAAACGTAATGCGTTTATTTTGCCATTTCAGTCGTTTTGTTGTGTAAATAATTATTTCCGATAGCGGAATTGATATTTAACGTTTTTTTACAAGACCGACGCCATATGTTTTACGACTTTAAAACTCGTTAAAAACTTAGTGATTTTATTTCGCCCTTTTACGTTGTTTTGTTACGTAAATAAATATTTTCGACAGCGGAATTAACATTTTACGCTTTTATAATTTGAAAAAATTCGCTAAAAATATATCTTGTATGCTGAGCTGGAAAGCCAACATCAGGGTTGTTTACATCGTAGCCATGGTAATGTAAGGGCGTATTTATATTATATATTTTATACATTTATTTTATACATTTATGTAATGTAAGGTGGCATATATTTATGCCCACTCCCCAACCACCCCGAAAGTGTTTAAATGTGTTTTATTTATTGTTAAAAATGTGCCTTACATTGGAAACAAAAATGCTTAATTTAATAAAAAAATTCATTAATTTACGTTACAAACCTGTTTTTTTTTTCTATTCTCATTCTTTTATTTTGTCCTGGTGGATTTAATTTTTTTCATTTCATTGGCACGCCCTCAGAAAAAATCTATATATGCCCCTTGTTGCATTTCTTAATGAAGGGGCAGAGCACAGATGGGATGAAAGTGGCCAAAGGGCAGGAAGTTGTCACATAAATTTACAGAACATAAATGCGGAAACTGTTTTTTTAACAAAACATGTTATCATGATTCTCTGTACTTAACATTGCTACCTATGAAAGATTGTTGATACAGCGAGACAAAATTAGTCAAAAAAGCAATCATAAAAGTGTTGTGCACTTTTGTGTTTATATAACATCTGCACTACCCTTCCACTAATGGGGGGGGGGGGGGCTGTGGCTGTGGATAGTATCAACTGTCACCAACGATATTTGAAGGTTTTGGTTATCATTTGAAAGTAAACAAATTACATGTCAACTTTCCTGTTAAGCACGCTCAACATCTTTTTAAAGAATATATATGAATAAAAAAACACACTTGAAATGGAATTTGTGGCAGAAATATTTTGCTACATAGAAGAACAGTAAACCACAGGCAATTGGGTAAATAAGTCTCATTGATTTGATTATTCTACACATGTTAAGGTTTTTCCATTATTCGAAATGTTTATTTAAGTACAAAAGCGGAGTAAAATGCCTAAAACAAAATCACTGGGTGACTTCTGTTGAAACATTACCCCCTTAGCCTGTAATCACAGCATATTATTGCAATTTCTAATGCAGAATGTTCTGCAAAGTCATAATATTGTTGAGAGGTAAATGGCTAGAGCTTTTTAATGCAATTTTGAAGAAGTTTGCACACATACATGACAATATATTATTTCAAAGTTATTGTACATATACACTGTAGATACATTTGTAATTTTTTTTTTGTAAAAAAAAAACAAAAAAACAAACAAACAAACTGAAAATACAACAAACCTTTTTAACAGGTTTCGGCGTAATTTGCCCAGTGTTATCCATTTCGTCATTATGTCTATTTCTCTCTTGATAAAAACTGTGAACGTATTTTTTTTTTTTGTGAAAACTGTTATTCTTAAACGGAATGGCATTAACAAAATTCTGTTGTCCAGAAAAGTTTTAATGTGCAGTGCTCTTGCACATTTGATTTCTCTAGTGTTTCTTTACAGTATATAAAGTTACTTTCTTCAAAATTCTTTTCCCGCTAAAATCTAATAAATGTGCAATGTAAAAATTGCATTTGTACTCATAAATATAAAATCTAATAAATGTGCAATGTAAAAATTCCATTTGTACTCATAAATATGGGTTCTTGGTTTGATTAAAAGGCAATACATTGTGCCAAATGTTTGACACTAGCTGTAGGAAGGGAGTTCTTAGACTACCATTAAAGACTATATTAATATATTAGCCGAAACAATGCTCAGATTATATGAATACCTTGCATTGCGCCCATCGGTTTTACATTTGATCAAGTTTGCAAAAATTGTATGTGATTTTATACCTGCTAAAACTGATTCAGCATCAATATCAGGAAAACTCTGATACAAAAAGATTACTTCTTCCTCAGAAACTGCTAGAAAACAGTCAAATTTTCAAAATAAGAAGCACTGTTCATTAAATGTAAAATGCCTCCAAATATGTGACGTCAGTGAATAAACAAAGATGTCGCTCTTTCCAGGTTTTAGCAATTAAATGTAATGAAATCTATTCAGTCAAGAAATCTATTTATTAAATGTCATGAATAAAATCTATTCAGTCATGAAATGTTCATTAAATGTCATGGAAACTATTCAGTATCTAAATAATCATGGAAAATGTGCCTACCAAGTGGTAAAATACATAAAGAAGTTGTTCCTGTCTTGTCTTTCCTGGAACCACTCGCCCTAAATTAAGGACATGTGTCTGCTTATGGTGAATCAAGCTTCTACACATTCGGGAACAACTTTAGATGCTCATGGAGATCAACACACACACACACACACACACACACACACCACTTCACTTCAAGCATTTTTTTCCAGTTCTCAGTCCATTTCTTTGGATTTCTCATCTCCATTAAAAACTTGTACACAATAAATATCTGAAGTATTCTTTATCAAGTCTAAAACACCTGAGGAGCTATCTTCGATATCATATCATTTTTTTTTTTACATTTTAAATGCTCATTGGTGGAGTCTATCCTTAAAATTAATAAAGTCAACAGATTTAAAAATTTTTTTTACAGTTTTGAACTCAAATGGGATATAGCATTTAATGTTTCACTTATTAACACCAAAACAACACAAAAATAAGTACCGATTTCTCACCTCTAGTTATATTCAACTTGCTGAAGGTGAGGGATTTTCTCTTTACATGCATATATATATCACTAAGCTGTTCTCTAAGATCATAGGTTAGTTTCTTGATGAGAGCTTATCTGTTGGAATAAAGTTTAAAACTGATGGAAATACAGTTTATTTACTCTTGATGTATCAAACATCTGCATTTACAGTGATCTCAGCTCACAACTTGAGCTTCACTGACATCCATCACACATAAGACCATTTGTACTTCACATTTATTCTCTTTTTCTCATGCAGGAATTCCTGAATCTGGTCCTCCCTTGATCTTCTACATTTTCTTCCTGTCACTTGTGCAGAATAAATTCTCCTAGTAATCATCTCACCACTCATTCTCCAAACCACCAAAGAATATTTGTCCCCACCTTACAAACAATATTTTGCTTCACACTGCTCATCTACAAAACATCTTCATTCCTCACATGATCAAAACATATCTTGCCCCCACCCATATAAGTAACACATCTCTACAACTCACAAATGCCTCCTATGTTTCATCTGCAGTACTCCACCTTCACTGATGCACATCAGAGTAGGAACAATTACTGTACTTTTTCACACACAACTATTAGGGACTTTTTAAGCACCTATCATTCATCATTTATTCAAAATCCCCCTGAAGCAGCTGTGACTTTCAAAGATGAATTTACTAGCCAACTAATTTCACCACCTAATTTGTTTTCTCTGTCAAACATGCTTCCTAAATATGTAAATTGATTTACCTGGTCAATCTCTTTGCCATTTAGACTGATCTGTTTGATTTAATACTAACAATTCATCTGTCAAAAACATAACTTTGGGTTTTCCTTTCATATACAAAGTTTGAAATTCATACAAACTTCATACATGTGGGACAACATACGCTGCAACTCACTTTTGCTCTCTGCCAACAGGATTGTTTCATCAGCATGAGCAAACATAATTGAGTAACTACTCTCCACAGATAGCATTTACATAGTCTAATGACGACTCAACCATACGTGTCTCTTAAGACATAAAAATATTCTTTACCTTAAAAAATTGTTTTGGTAATAAGTAGTAACTAATTATAATACACAAGCTTGGCAGTGAATGTGGGGAATAAATATCCTACCAGTTTTCTCAGACAATTTCTTAGAAACATCAGCTGATTTTTTTTTCAAGAGCTGCTTTCTCCTGCTAAAAGGGAGCAATTTTATTTGTCCTTTATTATTACATTTTATAGCTTAAAAATATCTTTATGCAAGATTGCAGCTCTCAAGCTGTATTTTTAGTGATATGAAAAACACATAAAATATTGTTTTTCAGATCCTAAAATAAAAAATAAATATATAGCAGAAAGTTTTGATGCAAAAATAAATAAAAACATCATGCAACAGAAGTGAGCTTGTAATCTGCAGAAATGCTGAATATACTTTCCAAAACCCAAAAGGTGATTTTCTTGTTTAATGTGTGGGCATTGCTCGACGAGCAGAGATATGGTTTCTGCCAAGAAGTTTCCAAAAATCCCAGTTGCAAAGGAATGTTTTCATGAGTTTTTCATCAATGTGAGTTTATGAGAAATATGCATTTCCAACATTTCGAGAAAAGGTAAGTTGAAGCTTCAGTATGGCATAAATGACAAAAAAACAAAAGTACTTATTATGCCCAGCAGACTGGAATCTTAACCATAAATTAACATGGGAATAACTGAATTATAGAAAGAATAACTATTTTTATTGGGATGCAAATGTCAAAGTTAACATTATATCAGCTTGCAAGGAAATGTTATGGAAAAAAATCTTTAAAAAACTTTGTTATTGTAATTTTTAGAGCATTTTGTATACATTTATATTTTTCAGAAGGTGTGAACAATGTTTGCTATTTTTTTTATCGTTTAAGACAGAACACAATGTTGATGGAGTATACAGATATAATTACTTCTATGGTGTAAGCAAAAATAGTTCCCATGGCATAAGCAAAAAAATTAAAGTGCTTATAATATGTTTACAAGTGACATTTTTGTTAAAAACAGTAATTAGAGTACGAATAATTTGTGATGGCCTTTTCATAGAAATGAATTATTTTTCCAGAAAGATATTTAAAAAAATGCTAAAGACTATTAGTCCTCCATTAAAATATGATTATAAAAATAAAAACATAAAAAATATCGTAACCCAAATTAATCAAGTATATATATTTACTAATTAATTAATGAAAGCCATACTAATTAATGTATGAAAAACATAAAAAAAATATCATAATCCAAATTCATCAAGTATATATTTACTAATTAATGTATGAAAGCCTGTCTGTCTCTCCTAGATAACAAAAAAACGAATGGACAATCAGAGGAAATACCATGCTGTAAGTGTGGAAAAATCAGCAGATCAAGACGAAAGTTGTTATGCTCATATTTTTACCAGATTATATAACTACTTCAGGAAGTTTCACTATGTATTAACAAGATAATTATCAAAGGATGATAAAAAATATTACGTCTGATATATACATAGCCTGAATTACAACAAACTTTATACTACATAACTTGTAAGACATCAAGAAAACTCTCGAAAAGCTGTTTTGCATTTCCTTACCCAGCTGTTAAGATCTACATACTTTATCACTAACGAAAAAAAATGCTTCACTTCAAATTGCGTGTCATTGGTATGTATTTAATTTTGGTCAAAGTGCCAGTTTACTTCAAACATAATACTCATAGGCAAAAGAACAATCTGCTATCAACCGTTCGTTAAATTTGTTTTCTGGGTGCCTACTGTCAACTAATAGTTAAAATTTTCAACCATCCAGGTTTTCAACACAGCAGATATTTTTCCTTGTAAAGTTCTAGAAATCGGAAGGTGACATAATATCATGTGAATCTCGATAATGAGATCGCAGTTTGATAGTCCTCAAGCAACATAATTTTCGTGACATGCCAGAGGAAAGAACACAGATTTCATTCCACAAGTTAAATCACATCAGCCATGGGCTGATATATTGAATATCGCACCGATATAGTGATTTTCGGATATATCGTAACTTGGATATCAATACTATATATCGAAATATCGGACAAAAATATCGATATTTCGAGATATTGATAAATATCGCCCATCCCTAACTGACGAACACGAAGTCACGAACATGTGCAGGAAAGACGCCATGAAAACATGTGAGTAGACACTTTTTAAAATTAAGTTTATTATGATATGCAAAAGTAACGAAATCAATTACACACATTTTTGTTTGATATTAAGCTCACGAACTGTGTACATATATATATATATAATTTTAAAAGTTTCACCACCAAACGAGGGTGGCTGAAGCATTGTCACACAGGAAAATCTATGTAGTAGCTAAGATTTCATTTGACTGGGGTAGGGGCATAACTCTCACATCCATATATGTTTTACTATCAATATGATACAGTGCTTTACTTTCTGTGCAAGTCTTTATCGCCAGGTATATACCTAGCGTTGACTAGGATGTCGAATAAATTCGATCTGTACATGCTGATTTGGGAACTACGTAGGGCAGCAGCATTCTTCGTATGTTTGTAGTCTGAAATGAATTCCATTTTGCAATATAGCACGCATAAATATTGTCTTACCGTTTTGTGCTTTTTTTTTTTTTTTTTACGGCATAGTGTTCAACTCTTGAATTTAGACAGAATTATTTCTAAAGCACAAACTGGCTGAACAATACTTTTTTTTTTAATTGCTCCTTTTTAATTGCTCCTTTTCATTTGCTCATGTACTTAAGAACTTGTGAAGTATTATATTTGAACCAATGAATACAAAGATTAGCTATGGAGTACAGATATGTACAGGCATATTCTTTAATGAAAAGTTTATTCCAGTGTGTTTATGTGGGTATAAAATATATAAAAAACACAAATACCCACGTATATTTGCTAAAATTACATACTCTGTCACAAAAATTGCACAAATGGCTAAAAAAAAAATTAAATAAAATTGGTCAAGTCATTTGTTTAGTATCAGTAAGATGTATGAGCTCATTTACTCTTGCAAAGTTCATCAATATTTTCAGTTTTCTTGCTTATGTACAAACAAGTTATCTTCAACATCCAGCTTATTTCAATATTTAGTTTTTATGGTGGTTAAGGATAAAACACTAGTTTCACATAAATATGTAGTTGTAAAAGGCAACAAATATTTAAGGCAGTGCTCGACAATGTTGGAAATTCTTTTTCCATTGGAATCCAAAAACTAGTCAGTGATTTCAAAGAACAAATGCTTTTCAAACCAACCAGAGTTAAAAGATGTCTCATAAGTTTTTTATTTGGCAATAGAAGATTACACATTTCTGCATTGTATGTGAATGAGTAACTAGTTCATTCAGTGGGAATGGGAAATACTGCCTTGTAAATGTTTGGAGAGTGCAGAGATGGACGATTATTAGCTGTTTAACATCAAGTTTCCAATTGTTTGCTCATTTTGTTATAATGAATTCAGTTATGAAAATTGGTCAGAGCTGTTCCCTGTAATTTGGTTTTCTCATAAAGTTTTTTGGTCATTGCTTGTGTTTTGTTTTTTCAACATAGAACAGATTGTTTTCACCCAGTAATGAGAAGTTCCACTAGTTCAGTTTTCAGAAATTTCAGCTAAATATGCTAAACTTCACCACACATCCTACCAGCACTAGCCATAAATTCAGATTATTTTGTTTTGAAAATTGGTTCACTATGTGACTCGGTATGGTTGCTAACAAATCCGCATATGCCCCCCCTCTATTATTTTAGTGTAACCCACTTTGAGAACCATTGGTCTAGAGGATGTTCAAGCCGTACTGGTATCAGAGTTGGTTGTACATCAAGTTTTTTGGCTAGCAGTCACAATTTAACATATGGTTTGAGTCCCATATGAGGCATTAGTTTTGCCACCCTGGTGGTGCAGTGGTCTAAGCACCATCTTATGATTTTTATCCAAGTGGGTCCGGGTTTGAATCTCGGTATGGCATGGATGTTGTGTTTGTCTTACAGCACTGGCGTTCTCTCTTCCCTGGAAACAGTGACTCTTAAATTAGGGACAGGGACTGCTTATATCCCATTTAGTTCCTCACATTAGCCGTTAAAACCTTTAAAAAAGAAACCTGTTTTTTACATAACATAACAGCTTTGGCTTTCTTCTTCCCTAGAACCAATGGCCTCAATTTAGAGGTGGAAAAAAGTTTCATGTGATGAAATGTCACATTTTCGTTCAGGAAACACATTTATGATTCTCCCTGACTGCTACATGGTTTTGATTGCTTTTAGGAATACCATTTCATTTACATTCCTTAGTATATAATTATCAATCATTTTGTGACTATGGTATATTCAGTTAACTCATAGGCACCCCTAGCTTAGTTTTCAGCAGGAAGAAGCAAACAATGGAAATCTGCATATATACAAACCCCATATGCAAATTTCCACTGTGCCTTCTTTTTACCACTCAACACATAAATTACATAAATTTAATTGGAAACCAGAATAGCCAAAAAATATATATTTTTTAATTATATCTATAATCACCTCATTATCACATGTATACAGTAATATTTCACATATATGTCAGCGCAAACCAAAGCACGCATAAATAAGAGCGCAGCATAAGTAAAAATTAGTGTAATTTCAGCCAAAATTAAGTTTAAAATGTAATTAACATGAGAATAACATGCAAAATAAGAAAAATATCAATGATGGAATTTACTTAGTTAAATTTAACACTTAAAAGCTTAAATTACTCAAAAATGTAAATTATATGATCTCAAAATTTTAATTACATACCTTGTTTATATTTATGGCTTTTTAAAGTTATGTAAAATTGAAGACTGTTTTTGCTGTTGCCTCTCATTGAAAACAGCTTTTTCAAGTTTGTTTAAACAGGAATGTGTGGCAATTAGATGTATCGGTGAGTTGTATGTAGTGACAGTGTTTCCAAAGCTTCTACTGCTTTCGTGACAGTCTGGGGATCTTTTGTTAATTCTTCGTTATGTCTCTTCATCATCATCCTGAATTTCATTGGCTATTTCTTGAATATCCCTCAATTCCCCGATAATGCATTTTCATTGATTTCTACAAACTTTTGAAAACTACTGAATCCACCTGAAATGGCACTCCAATCTTCATCATTGGCAGATTATTCGGTAAATGTGTAGATTAGCGTCCTAAATTATTTTGTCGGAAACTTGTAATATTGACTTGTGAGTGCGACGCTGTGGTAGGCCTAACACATCACTACGGCAACGATGTGAAGATTTGCTTTGTTGAAAGGAAGATTCGCTTCGCCGTGCAATTCACGTGTGGATGACTACAAGTTCAAGCAAGTACCTTCTTGCCAGGAGAGCGAACCATGTTATACTCATATGCTACACAATATAGTTTGTTCATGTTTTGTAATTGTTTTTAAAGCAGACGTTGTGAAATTTTTCATTCTTTCGCATACGATTCCCTGATCCGAAATAGAAAGTTTGGTAAATGTGTACTTTAGCGTCAAAATTATTTCGTCGGAAAAATGTAACTGTGTGGGAAAAGTGTGACATACAATATTTTAAGCATGCAAAATAATGGGAAAAGGTGCAAAAATATAGTATTTTTAGATAAAATTAAATAAGTTTTCCGAAGTATTTACCTGGGAGTGCGATGGTTTGGAAGAGTACGTGCGGTAGGCATAGGACGAGAGAGCGGCAACGGCATCAAGGTGGAGTCCGGTGAATGGAAGCTTCGTTGAGAAGGGCAAGTAATGGGCGGAAGAATTAAGAAGGAAGCGGTTTAGCAGTACGTAGTCATCGAAAAGTCTTGTAGGCATACGCAGAAAGAAAGAGGTTGAATTTGCGCAGCATTGTAAGTTTTTGTTTTTTGAAGGGTTATTTTGAGAAACGGAAGTACAAAATCGTCAGTCATTTCGGATTTCGTCAGGGCTTAAAATTTCATTATCCGCCACAATACAAGAAGCTGTCTCCCTGCCATAGTGAGATATATGAATTGAAGAAAATTGTTTATTTTGAAAAATATCCATGTCACAAGGAAAAAAATGTGAGCTACGATGTACTGAATAACAGCAGAGCTGCAAATGAAGTGCTTGAAGAAATCACCTACCTGTGCACATCTTCAAAACCAAAACAAAAACTTTGGGTTCAACCGGAACCAAAACGTCTTCCTCAAAACTTCTGTCGTACATAAATTATTTTACATTCCTTAATTTCTTTCCATTCGAAGACACTGTGAAACCACTAATAACGACATTCTGCACATAT
Source organism: Macrothele yani (assembly GCA_039090855.1). Classification (NCBI taxonomy): domain Eukaryota; kingdom Metazoa; phylum Arthropoda; class Arachnida; order Araneae; family Macrothelidae; genus Macrothele; species Macrothele yani. The sequence goes on along the minus strand of CM077015.1, from coordinate 108,344,776 downwards.
CTTTCTCAAAAATGAATAAAACAGGTTTGAACTACTTCTGCGCACGATTACACGACACTCTTCTGAAAAATATACCCTACTGCTGTCGTATTCTTCCGCGCATTTGCGACCAACTCGTACTCCGCTCCGTCGCACAGCACCTTCACGTGGTGGCCGTTAGCATCGCTTCAGCTTCCCGCACCACCTGCTACAAACCATCGTACTCGCAGGTTAATACTTCGGAAAAATTATTTCCTTTTTGTCTAAAAATAATATAATTTTTCACCTTTCCCTATTATTTTGCATGCTTAAAAAATTGTGTGCATCGAACTTTTCACCCACAGTTAAATTTTTCCAACGAAATAGTTTAGGACGCTGAAGTACACATTTACCGAAAGTACTAATATGCTTTTCTATGTTGTACAGAAAACTGGGGAACTATAAATTTTGGTTTTGGTTTGAACAGATTTGCTGTGTCTCTGCACTTTTGGTTCTCCTGTTGTTAATAGCTTGTTCGCACGCGAGTTTCTATCTTACTCATATGTATCTTTTGCAAATCGAAGAGGTTTTATCCGGTTTTTCCTGCCAACAACATACAGGATACAACAAAATAAAGGGTGGCTGCTGTGGACCTATTTTCTGTAGCGTATCGCTACAACATTTATTGCTCTTCTGCCAATAACCTAAGTCCTCTTTCTCTTGTACCCGTCATTTCCACACAGCAACGAACCTTCCTTTTAACGGATCAAAGCTTCACATCTTCACTGGAGCGATGCATTATGCCTATCGCAGCTTCTCTCCACAGTGTCAGACTCACAGGTCCATATTACAATAAAAATCTTTAAAACACGTTTAAAATATGAAATATCTGAAAAAATATGAAATACATTAAAATATGAAAAATATGAAGTTTTAACCCTTTGTCAATAAACACAGGAGGCTAGTTCCACCAGAGGCATGCATTCAGTCGCTGACTTTAAACATTTGGAGCAAAATTACATATGCTTCCAATTTATGGACCTAAAGCATAATATAATTAAATAAGTGATATTCTTCTGTCCTTGGCACTGCGTAACAATAATACAACTTCCAGTGATTAGCAGTGAAAAACAACATGACATGCGATGACTGTCATTTTTCTTGTAGTAGAAAATTATATTCTGAACTTCATTTTTAGATTTAGTTGCCCAGTCTGGCACCTAGGGCAACTAGATTATTTATTTACCTGCCCAGGTCAATGATTCACACGACCCAGGCATGGTATTTTTCAAACCCTGATATGTATAAGTAAAAATATATACAGTACATAATTTCATACATACATATTAATTAAAGCTTATATATTTCATTATTACTACTTTAGCAAAAACTTCCCATTACAAAAAAATTACCTTTGCTTGTCTCTGTGGGCACTATTTCACTTTTACAGCATTGCAATCTTATGCGTAATGAAAATTTCTGTAGTACATACTAACTTTTTAATGAAAAATTTGTAATGTTTTAAGAACAATACGTTGCTACAAATTTTTTTTGTCCCCCTTGAATTTCATTATAACGAGTTTCGACTGTTATTCTTTTTTTACTGAATCTGGTAAATGCTGGCCAAGAAAATGACAGTGAAAATATATCATGAACAGTTTCTTTGCTTTGCAAATGTAGTAATTAAAGTTAAATGTAAAAAAATTGATTTCATTCTAAATTTCTGCGAGTGAAATCCTTCACCTGTGTCACTTTAAGCAGGGCATGGAAAATATCAGAAATGTTACATGCCCAGCTGGGTATATACATAAATTATTTACCTACCCAGGTAGTAAAACCTGGATGCCCAGGAAAACTTATATTTTAAGATAAATCAGAAGCCACTTTTTTTTTAAGTTAAAAAATATGAAATTTTTTTTACACATTTTGTAATTCCTATTTTAAAGGTCTATTCAAAATGTTCAATATGCAAAGCATGTATTTCATGTTTTAAGATGATAGTGCTGAAATTGGTACAAAATGATACGATGAAATTGTTTTTTGAGAAATTTAAAGATTCTGCCGTGTTCTTTTCCTTTGTCACTAAACACCTGATTTGTACATCAATAAAAATTGTTTCAGTATCTTCAGGTATTGACAAGATATTATAAATACAACTATTTAATAGCTTTCCAAAAAAATTGTGCTCCAAAATGGTTTCCTTGTGGCAACACAACAATGAAAGAAAAGGTTTAATCACTGAAGTCATTTCTAATATTTTAGAAATATTGATATGCATTAATGTTCTACAATGACTCAATTAGAATCAGGGTCTAAACAAGTGTTTCTTTTTTGGGTGGGGGTCTGAGATTTGAAATTATGCCTTATCAAGTTCAAAAGCTCTCATTTCCATTCAAGTATTTTTTCTTTTCTTTCTGATACCTTAATTATGGGGAAGCAATGTGATCTTTCAAAAGCAGTACTTCCAGTTTTTGACATAATTTTACTAAACATGTGAAAAGTAGGTAAATATCCAAAAATTAGAGATAGGAAACAAGACAGTTAAAGTTCTGGGAACACTGACAACACAGTGCTCAGTAGAATGTAAAATGAACCAGCACACAAGGCAGTGAATGTGAAAACAGGAAAAGCATGATTCAACCCTATGTCAAATGTAATACTAGCCAAAACCTACATGAAAACCCAACTTTGACACCATTGTGGATTGAATACCCTTATAGACGCAATGTACTCAGATGCCAGTTCGTAGTTCTGTTTGTCATTGATATAACATATAAATACAAGAATATGCCTGTACATATCTTTACTACATAACTGCCTTTTGTATTCATTCATGCAAATACTACATAAGTACGTATGTGCAAATTAAAATGTCTAAAAGAAACGTAAGTATTGTTCAACCAACTGTGTGTACAGAGTTCGTAAAGCCTAATGTTAAACAAATCTGTGTGTAACTGATGTCATTATTTATCATATTGTAATAAACCTGATTTTAAGATATGAAAATAAAATTACTCACATTTAGAACTGAATTGATTCAGTTATAATGTAAGTATCCAACAATTTCACACTCACACACTCTTCCACAAAAAACATGCATTTACTTGCACACTCTTCCACAAAAAACATGCATTTACTACTTGCACACTCTTCCACAAAAAATGCATTTATGTAAAAGTCGGTGACTACTTGCCATGAGGCTTAACTGAATATGGCCAAACTTCATATTTACAGGGATTGCCTTTCAAATTACAGCTTAAGTAAATACGGTCAAACTTATTTTTTCGGGTATAGCCCTTCAAATTGTGGCGTAGCTCAATACGGTCAAATTAATGTTTTTTTATGGGCAATGCCCTTCAAATTATGGCATACCTCAATACGGACACTTATTTTTTTATGGGCAATGCCCTTCAAATTACAGCGTAAATGAATACTGTCAAGTTGTATTTTTTATGGGCGTTGCTCTTCAGATTATGGGCTTAGTATTTAGGGTTCAGACTGTAATTTCATGGGCTTTCACAAAAACGGGCCAAGCCGTAGTTTTATGGGCAACGACCGGGCCCCCAGTTGCCGGCCGTTGCCCGTAATCTAACTGTGAAATTTTTAACAGTGTACACCTGCTTTTTTACGTAACCCCAGTGGAAGAAATCGAACGGAGTCATGTCCGACGATCGTGGAAGCCATTCAACAGCACCCCCATACCCGATGATTCGTTACCCAAAACAATCTGTGAGAAAGCGTCGCACTGCTGCTGGCTCGTGTGCAATGGTACCGCCATGTTGGAACCACAAGGAACGTAATGCGGAGAGCGGAATGTCATCTAAAAAGTCAAGTATGATATCCTGTAATAGTTGCAGGTATCTCTGTCCGTTGGCATTCGCCATAAATAAGCACCATCTCGCAATATTGGAAATGAGTTAAGCCCGCCATTCTCACACAGCGTACGTAGACCTAAACGTCTGATCAGGGTACATCCTGCTACTGGTTTTTAAATCGTAAGTACGGTTCAACGTCACAATCTGCATTTGTATACGGCTACATCTGTGAAATGTGAAGATGCAGATTCGAATCGTCGCGCATCGATTTCGGACATTTTAGGGTATCCAGGGGGTATTTATCTTTTGCGTGTAAAACAAATGTCATTTTGTAGTAATTAATTGATGCTCTACAACGTTGTAATTGGAAATTTTACTTTATCTCTTTTTGCTTTCGATTTGCAATGCCTAACTTCCGCATTTCGCCAATAGAAGCGCTGCTATTGGTTGCATTCGATCTGGCGTAATCGCTTTACCGTACCGTTATTTCACTTGCATAACTGTACCTCTCTCCGTTCGCAAGTTATTTCAGGCTAAAGGGACTTTCCTATGCACCCTGTATACAGTTGACCTAAGCTATAATCTTCTGTTACCATGTTGTAACTATCAAAATAAGAATGACATTCAGTTGAATTAACTGATAAAACATATTTTACAACATAATATTAGAAAGAGTTCGATTTAAATTTTTTGATGAGATACATTAAACTTACTGTTCTTAGAGACATCGGGAAGACAGTCACTTGTCACCTTGATCGGGAAAAACTCCGCTCGGCTCTGTATTCACTCTTTAGGCTTATCCATAGCAGGACCTCGTAGTGGAGTCATTAAGTCCTTCATACTGTGACGACATCAGACTTTGTCGACATCTGACGTTCTTGGTAAGAATATTACTATATTTATCGGCCCTCAATGTCTCTACAAGGGTTTTGAATATTTATTGCAAGAAATATTACCATTTATTTTTAATATAACTTTGTTTTACAAAATTTTACTGAAAATAATCAGGAATTTGACATTTAGGAAATACTTTAAAATTTCATTTGTCAGAAAATAAAATATTTCATGTTCAAAAATGACGCAGTGGATTAGTTTTCATTTACAGAATCTTAAGAAGGTGCTTTGAAATTTGTAACTAACAGGCTAAAAGTGAACGGACTGCCTTCGGTGAGGAACATCGATGATAAATTCATGACATGCGATAAAAACTGTAAAGTAACCAACATGCTGTGATTGGTTCGCGAAATTTTGTTGTAGTGATAGGATGTTGAAAGTCAAGACCTGTTTTACACGCCCTCCGGCAGTGTGTGATGAAGAAATTTCGGCAACAGTTAAATCCGACCGTACACTTGCAAAGAAATTGTTAATACATGTTCCGTTCGTAGGACAACTTCCACGAGAAGAATCAAATTACTGAAATTGTCCCGAACTGTAAAAATGGGTAACTCATTAAATATCGGCAATTTACTTAATAGACACAAAGACGATAAAATTATGTATGTAAACACTATACTAAATGGCTTTGTCTTTGTATTGAATAGTGAGGTGAGAATAAATTGTGTAGTGTATAAGAATACTAAAACTCTCAGCAAAGGCTGAAAATCCTGATTATCGCCCAAAGGAAAACATGCTCTGCGTTATAAGGATTCCAAAGGAATAATCAATCATGATCTTATTGTACCTAATGAATGAATCACTGCGAAACTATATGATCTGGACTTGAACGAACAGAATGAACGATTTGGAATTCACATGTCCCATTTCAATGTCTTCCGTTACGATAACAGTAGGCCTACGTAGTTACGGCCACTTACTAGAAATAGCAGGCTATTGATGGAATTAAATGTACACACCTTGTTCTCCACACTAAAACAAAAAAAAAAATATTTCCACTTGTACCGATTATCGAAGTACCGTATGAACAGATACGTCACGAAAGATCGTATAGAGAAAAAACTGCGATGTAAAAGCGTTTTGACTCATTGAATATTGTTTTCCCTGATAGAAGAATTTGGCGGATAGCAGAATGATGTTAACAAGTGATCGCTAAAACTGGAGTCAATGCAATATACTGAAATAAAAATATTTCCAAGTAAAAAATAGCTTCACTTTCAGGTAGGCGAAAGTCTAAATTACTACTCTTAACTTAATTAAAGAATTCTAAACGGAAACGATATTCCAAGGCTGGAAGAAAAAAGTTAAATGCAATCTTTATGAAAAAAAAAGTAACACCGTGAGGAGATCGTTCCATCTTATTGAAATTTCTCATTTAAGTACCACAAAATCAGAATTACTTTCAAGAATTTATTCACAGCGCATCAGTTTAGTACATCCCTTCGAGGAACTGCAGTTTTATTGCTGCATCTAAGGAGTGCAAAGTACGCCAGAGGAGAAAATTATTGTACAAATATTTTGTACCGAATACAACAAAAATTTGTAATTTTCGTTCCTAATTTCAATAAAAGACAATGCAGTGAAGATACGTACTTTAAACATAATCAGATATATCTAAGGAAATTCGGATCCAAAAAACACATTGAAAAACTTTTTATTCAGACTAAAATCCCATCGCAAAATGGAATCCCAAAAATAAAGTAAAACATACCGCATAGTAATACTCCAAAGTAGTTTTCAGTTTCGCAGTACTAAGTAGATAGTATGAGTAGTATAAGACCGCGCTTGATAACCCTTTTCGGTGGCAGCACTTCCGGTCACGTGACGGGTGGGCGGGTCGTGCGCGACGTCACTTCCGGTCTCCTCTCGGCACGAGGGAGAAATACGATGGCAGCGCCCTCTGGTGGTGGTTCGCGAAAATTCGCAGCCCCATCTGTCGGCACTTTTTTAAATTAATTTTCCAAAGGGGTAGTAACCTTTTTTCGATGGCAACACTTCTGGTCACGTGATGGGTGGGCGTGGCGTGTGACCTCAGTTCCGTTCGGCGCGAGGGAGCAAGGCGATGGCATCGCCCTCTGTCGGATTAGGGGGGGCGGAGTGGTGGAGAAAACTTTCTATTTCTTTTCGCTTATTGGCAACGGAGGTCTGTTGAAGTCATCATCTTAGGAAATATTCTTGTCGAAAAAACCGTACAGGGCGTGTTTGTGCTTGAATTCCGAAAGTTATGTGCTTTCACAGCGTGGTGAGAGAGTCACTCCTGTGTGAGTTGTCGACTGTGTCGGTTGTGTGGTTGTATCCGTAAGTTTTTTGACTCCAGGATGAAGCGCAGTAACGATGGCATTTGTGAACAAGTGGATTTTCATGAAAGGCCCTTTACTTCTCGGACTAAAACTTCGAAAGGATTCACATTGGATAATATACCAAGCCATCATTTTCATCTTGGTGGTGATGCGTTTGCTGTTGTCAGCGATTTTAAGGATCGTGTAAAAGTTCACCTTCGGATGTATAAGTGCGTCGACTTGCATTTTTACCCGACCAGTCACGGGCTAGTGATGACGCCATTTTTATGGGAGGAATTCCTCGAGGCTATGATGTTCACGGGTCCGTTTGACACCGCCCTAACCGACCTAACCCAATGTATAGCAAGGAAACTGTTTCTGACAATGCATAAGGAAAACGACAGGAATTATCTGCATATTCAAAGCATTGGTGTGAACAATGGATTCTTATCAGCATATCGTAACCGGATATCTCTGACTGAAGACCAATGGGAAAAACTTAATGAATGTAGTGATGATATTAGGGCAAGCATTCACCAAACAATGTTTGGATCGTCCTTTAAGAAGCTCGTTCTCGACGAGGCTGAAAGAACTGGACATAGCAGTGTTGACTCCATAGATGGTGAATTTGCTTTAAAAAAGACATTTTGCCACGTGATAAAAAAGAACATTACTTCAGCCATCGATGGACTGATCGACTGTCTTATGTGCAAAATTGAAGATCGCTATGGATTAGGACATGCCTGTGAATTTTCAACTCGAAAAGGTAAAGTGCATGCATTGTTCAAAAAGGCCGTAGCCAATTTGGATCTAAAATTGATCGCCCATGAATTTGTGAACGACTCATTTTTCATGTCGGAAAACACTTATTTGATTTTTTTAATCACTTGAATATTTGCGATGTATTAGAAAGTGCTAAAAATCTGTACATTTTGGAAGACCCTATGCATCAATAAAATCCCCTGTAAGTACCCTTTTGTGTCATTTCTGTTGTCTGTGTTTTAGTGTAAGAATGAGTTTTACTGTTTCTGTTGATAGTATTCAAATCAGATGTTGTAATGGAGAATCACGACCTCTTGAAAAAGACTTATCTAGATCCAGCTCACCCCGGAAGTTTCGGTGGAGTAAATGTTTTGTACCATGCTGTAAACGGAAAAATAAAGAAAAAGGAAATCGAGGAATGGCTGAGGGGAGAAAACTTACACCCTTCATAAACCTGCGAGGAGACATTTTCAGAGAAATCGAGTCATTGTGATGGGAATCGATGAACAGTGGCAGGCTGATTTAGTTGACTTGACCAGTCTGAAACAACATAATAACGGATATAAATATTTATTAACATGCATTGACGTGTTTTCAAAATTTGCATGGTTTGTTCCTATGATACAAAAGACTGGGTCATCCATGATCAAAGTGTTTCAGAAAATATTTAAAGAACGCAAACCGTTAAACCTACAAACTGACCAAGGTTCTGAATTTAAAAATCGAGAATTCCAGAATTTCCTGAAACAAAACAAAGTCCATTTCTTTACTACCAGAAATGAGACAAAAGCGAGTGTAATAGAATGGTTTAATCGAACTCTAAAAACAAAAATGTGGAAGTACTTTACTAGTCGAAACACATACACATATATTAACATCTTGCAGAAATTGATACATAGTTACAATGCAACGCATCATCGAAGTATTAAGATGGAACCAGTAAATGTCAGTCTAGAAAACCAAGAGGTTGTGTGGAATAACTTATATGGCGATATATCTGAATCTCATCCAGTTTATAAATTCTATATAGGTGATACTGTGAGGTTATCTAAAACCAAATTACAATTCGAAAAGGGGTACGAAACGAATTGGTCAGAGGAGTTATTTAATGTTTCCCAACGCTTCGCTAGATCACCTCCAGTGTATAAAGTTAAAGATTTACTAGGAGAAGACATTGGTGGTACCTTCTACGCCGAAGAACTGCAAAAAGTAAAAAAAAATGACCACTACCCAATCGAAATGGTTCTGAAGAAACGTAAACGGAAAGACAAATATGAATATTTTGTTAAATTTAAAGGCTACCCTGATAAGTTTAATTCATGGATACCATCGAACGATTTAGTGAACATATAAAAGTTTAAGTACTTACCTGAGACGTTCAGTATGAAAAATGAGTTTCTATCTGACGTTATCGAGCGATAGCTCTCTCGGCTACTTTTTGGACAACAAAATATCTCATTTCATAACGCATCTTCCTTCCTCAATCGAACTGAATGGAGACTGGGAAGTGGGACTCGTCGAACTGATCTACCCCCATTCGTGGTATAATATCACGAAAAATTCCAATCATTTCGAATACGATTTAGGAACGGGTCAGTTTAAGACGGGAAGAATATCTCCAGGCCATTACGAGTCTGTAGCGGACATTGTTAAATCCATGAGCAATCACTTTGCCAATAAAATCTTTTTGAATTATAATAAAGCGACTCAAAAGGTCAAGTCAACTCTTCTTAAAGGTACTCGCTTGGTTTTGCCCCCAGGGATTGCAGAAATCTTAGGATACCAACCCATGCAACGTTCGGCTGTGAATGGAGCTCTCTCTGTAAATGGTGAATTTATCGCAGATCTAAACGGTCGGTTTTCTCTGTTGTATGTGTACAGCGATATTGTGGAACCGCAACTGGTGGGGGACATGGTTGCTCCTCTCCTTCGCATCGTTAAAGTGAGTGGTGTGGATGGAGAGATGGTCAGCGCTTTGTTCGATCGACCTCATTATTTGCCTCTTGCAAGAAAAAATTTCCAAACCATCGAAATTGTTATAAGGAATCACACAGGTCAATTAGTGCCATTTGAACGAGGGAGAGCAATCGTGAAACTTCATTTTCGTCTCAAACATCTGTAATCATGTATGAATCCTACCATTGCTGTACGAAATCCTTTGAGGATTATTACATCAGCCAAACTGGAAAAGGATTATTCTATTATCAAGGAGTACCACTGCAAAAAGGTTATGGACTTGGAGGACTCTTTCGTTCGTTATTTAGAACGGCGGTACCATTATTCAAACAAGGTGCTAAAACGCTCGGAAAACAAGTCTTACGAACGGGGATGGATCTCGTCACGGATGTTATTCAAGGAAAAGATGTGAAGATAGCAGCCAAACAACGAGCTAAAGAAGCAGGACAACTACTCACCGACAAAGTCGCTAACAAAGTAAAGAAAATGATGGGTGGAAGTGTTAAAAGGAAGAGAAAGACGAAGAAATATATCATTTCTTCAAAGAAAGCCAAGAGAGTAACACGTGACATTTTTGATCCGTAAAACCATGGCTCTGATTCACAGTCATTCTTCCGTATGCCTCAAGTCGGAACTGGATTTATTTGCTTTACCGCCCACACAAACAAGCATAGAAAAAGGACAATGGATTGAATACCACCCCTTAGCCAACATTCGAGATGGAGGCCCTTTGGAATTTAATATTTCGGGGAGTGGAGAAGAATACATGGACTTATCTTCCAGTCAACTTTACGTGAAAGTCAAAATCGTGAAATCCGACAATTCCGTCCTGCCCGACAAAGAGCCCGTGGGTCCCATTAACTGCTTCCTTCATTCTCTGTTTTCGCAAGTCGACATCAGTTTAAACGAAAGAGTGATTTCGTCGTCAAGCAACACGTATCCATACAGAGCTCATATTGAAACTCTGCTGAATTATGGAGAAGAAGCAAAGAAAACATATTTAGCATGTGAAGGTTTTTACAAGGATACATCCGGACATCTACATGAAATTAACCCCACGAATGCTACAACGAACAAGGGATTGTATCAACGCTACGAACTCGTAAAGGATAGCAAGACGTTGGACATGATTGGAACCTTGCATTGTGATTTATTTTTCAAAATAGACTGTTGCTAAATTTAGTGGATGTGAAAATCAAACTGATTCGTAGCAAACCGCATTTCTGTCTCGTTTCCTCCTTCGGGACACCCAATTCCAGAGTTCTCATCGAACATGCATCAATTTTTGTGAGAAAAGTCAAAGTCAACCCAGGAGTTGCCATAGGTCATGCAAAAGCTTTAGAAAAATCTCCTGCCAAATATCCCATTGATCGTGTTTTATGCAAAGTGTATTCCATTTCTCAAGGAAGTATGTCCTTCGTGCAAGACAACGTATTCCTTGGACAAATGCCAAAGAGATTGGTCATTGGGTGTGTGGACAACGATGCCTTTAATGGTACATATAAGTCAAACCCCTTCGAATTCAAACATTATGACGTCAACTTTATCGCCGTGTACGTTGACGGTCAACCCGTTCCCCATAAACCACTAGAGCCCAACTTCGAAACGGAAAATACAGTTCGTTCTTACCATAGCCTATTTCAAGGAACCGAGAAATTGGGGCAAGACATAGGAATTTTCATCGGCCGTGAAGAATTTTCCAAGGGTTATACGCTGTATGCTTTTGATCTTAGTCCCGATTTATGTGATGGTGGACATATGAACTTGGTCCAGCAAGGAAATTTGAGAGTGGAAATCAAATTTAGAAAAGCTTTGTCAAAAACAATTTCTGTGTTGATCTACGCAGAGTTCCAGAATATTATCGAAACTTCCAAGTCCAGAAGCATTCTTTGTGATTTTGCTAATTAAAAGGAATGAACAGTGTGCAAATAACTAGGATTCTAACGCAAGATCTTGTGACGCATCGTTCATTTCTCGGTGTGTTTGCATGCAACCGACTTCCTAAGAGAATTTCCAAGTTCCCAGCCTGCCTCATTGTGAACACGGATCAGTATGGGAGTCCCGGGAAACACTGGCTGGCCATGTTTATGCCAAACCCAATAACTGTGGAATTTTTCGATTCCTATGGACATCCCCCAGAATATTTTGAAGGACCTATTCTCAGATTTGTTTCCAAGTTTACCTACGTGAATTTTAATGACATGTCTCTCCAAAGTTCGTTTACGGCCGTGTGTGGCCAATTTTGTATTTTTTACTTATATTCTAGATGTCGCGGAAAAAGCTTATATTCCATTGTAAAACTATTTAATTATAAAAGTGAAACAAACGATGTACGTGTTTTTCGCTTCGTTAAAAAAATTTGGAATTGTATCAAAATTTAGAATGTGAATAATAAAAATTGATTTATCACTATTTTATGTGTCATGTCTTTAAATTGGGCTGACTCTTGTTATTTCATTCAGTTGTCAATATGGAAGTGCCTAAGCTGCATCATCCTTTCACAGCTCTAATAGCGGGTCCTACGGGTTGTGGTAAAACTCACTTTGTGAAACGTTTACTTCAACATCAGGTGGAAATCATCTACCCATCACCGCCACATGTGGTTTGGTTCTACGGCGTTCATCAAACATTATATGATGAAATACCTGATGTTACTTTTGTCGACGGTATTCCTCCAAATTTCAAGGATTATTTGGAAGGAAACACGCTTTTCATTATAGATGATTTGATGGTAGAATGTGGGAATGATAAAAGACTAACCCATTTATTTACAAGGGGTAGTCATCATTATAATGTATCCGTTGTTTTTATTATCCAAAATATTTTCCATAAAGGCAAAGAAATGAGAGAAATTTCCCTTAATGCTCATTATTTGTTTTTGTTTAAGTCACGTAGAGATGTGAATCAGGTCACTCATTTGGGGAGACAGTTGTACCCTAACAAAGTGAAATTTTTTCACGAGGTGTATCTGGATGCTACGAAATTTCCGTTCAGCTACTTAATGATAGACATCAAACCAAACACACCGGAAGAAATGCGCTTGCGCACCAATATACTCCCAGGAGAAACTCAATATGTTTACCAACCACGGCATTAGCTCCCCATTTACCATGAAAACGGTCGTCGTCGACGTAGAAGGATTTCTCCTTCAGAACAGAAAATTCATAGTGAAAGATCTCGTTGCATGTTATTTGCAGACGGGGGAGGGGGGATGTTTGCCCTTTGCCACCGTTCCCCTTCTGCGAACTGCATCCAAGAAGAGAAAAAGCTCAGTGCCTTTGGACGGCCCGAAATATACACCACATTCCATGGGATAGCAGAAACGAAGAGTAGAATGTCCTTTTAAAGATATTCCACTCCTTCTGTACTGAAACTGATATTTTCGAGGCCAAAAGACTAAATAAATGCAAGTACGTGGAAAAGTTAACAGGTACCATCTTTAAGGACTTTGATGCTCTGTGTTGTCCTAATGTGGAATACCTCCCTGATGTCCAAGTGCAGTTCCTAGTTCATCATCGAACTGATAAAAACCATTGTGCTCCCCAAAAAGCAGTCACATACGCGGAGTGGTTAAAAACTTAAGTGTGTTATAAAGTTCGTTATTCTTCGCCATGACATTATCGGAGCAACACATTCAGCAGCTGCGTCTGATGAAGATTTGTCCTAAAAACCACTTGAAAGATTTTTTAAGGAAACTGCCAAACAGTGGAATCAAAGTCATATGTGAATGTGTTTTGAACACTTTAAAAGGCAATGTTCCCCTTTCACCTCCGCAGAAGGGAAAATTGCGTGGACATAAACACACACTACGGAAGTTAGCTGATAAAAAAGTCCCCTTGTTCAAGAAAAGAAGAATTTTGGTTCAGAAAGGTGGATTCTTAGGTGTGTTGATACCTGCGGCTCTGAGTGTTTTAACAACTCTGTTAAACAAATAAGATGGAATACGCCAGGAAAATGGTGCTCGTCCCAGAGGAGAGAGCTTCAAGACATGTACTTACGGAAGAAGTTTTATCTGACCTCGATAAAGAAATGAAGAAAATCTTACTGAGTAAAGAACCTGTTGATGTTAAAATTAAATTATATAACCAAGTGCTTAATAAAAGAATTCAAGTGCCCCTCTTAAATCCGCCTATGTCAAACTTTTCAACGAAAGATCATTTAGCTGAAGAACTCTTAGATGTATCGGCTGATATAAGGGAACCCCCTGAAAAAGTTAAAACTGATGTTTCAACAGCAAAAAATAGTGATGTTGAAGATATGGTGTTGCAGACTGTACCTAAAAATTTAAGAAGATATGCACATAATATTTTAGACGTTTTCAAAAAGAATTCAAAAATCATTTCATGGACACCTAATGGAGAATTTGTGTATAAAGACAAAGTTCTTCCTGACTCGAATATTGTTGATCTGGTTGACAATTTACTGAGAAATAAAAAAATTCAAAGACCCATTCCGGCAGCTCTTGAATTTAGGCATGCTATAAAAGAAGTTAACTTACCTTTAAAATATGTAAAAAATAAACAATTTCTAATCAAAAGCGAAAAATATCAAGTTGGTAAATCTCTGTCAAAACCAAAAGAATGTAATCATTGGATTTCTTATTAAACATCCATTGCTTTTTTTTTGGAAATTTGTGTTTGTTTCAGTAATTCTATATAAACAAAATACACAAGTATTTCAAAGAAAACTGATTTTATTAAATCTTATAAATTATTCCCAACAGGGGAAAATTATAAAAAATAGTCAATTATCATTTGAAGACATCGATCACATTTAGAAAAACATTGTTCATTCAAAGTCATCTACTTCTCTGAGTTCATAAATTATCTGAGATAGTATTGAATTCAAGTTGATTGAGCGTATGAAATTGCTTTCTACGGATGTACATTTGCCAGAAAATTTACTTATCATATCATACATTTCTATGCCTAATATTGCACAGTTCACATAGAAATCATTCGCCACTATATCGTACATATCCTTTCCTTCATCACGAGCACTTTCTGTTAAATTCTGGACTAATTTGTGTTTTCAGGATATTGTACAATAAATTATTCAAGTCACTGTGATCACAGGGAGTAATACATTCTTTGATTTCCTCCCCAGTTACTTCGTTAAACATAGCTCTTAGCGGAAATGATTTTAAAAAATTGAATATGACGCATTTTGTAGCTTTGTGCTTGATCCGATACAGAAATTTCCACTGCTGATAGTTGAGTTTCACATACCCCTGGCTAGATTTTCCACTTTTCGCTGTGGGGTGTTTTTTGTAGTTGTACATTTCGAATAGCGGGAAATACAGTGATCACTAGCTCCCCGCCAAAATACAGCACACGGATTTGTGGGCTATCTGAATGAAAATATTCCTCTATTATATCGAGCATTCTGTACATACGTATCCATTCTTCCTGTAATAAAGAAATTCCCCCTTCTGCTGGACGCCACTCTTCACCGTGCACAGTAAAACGACGATATATATTAACTTGAACTTCGTCATGAATCGTTTCAATACTGATGAAAATACCACCGCCCAAGTACCAGCAGCTTTTGGGCTATAAAAAAAATCATAAAATTTAAAAAACTCATTAGAATTTTTGTAAAGAACATGCTTTTTTTATTGCAATTATTTTTAGCATTACACCGCCATACAATATACTTAAAGTATACGACAACAACATTTATTATACCACATTTTTTTTGAAGCATACAAAAATTAGATAGTTGGGGTTGAACTCCACGAAGGGGTTATCATTGATGATGGTAAGACCCACAATCGGTCATTTAGATCCGCCAAAATAGTAGACGGCAGAGAGTCAGAATCCCTTCCAGCTTCGGAACCCTGGTTTTCTACCTCAGAGCCCGAAACGATGTCGATAATCTCGGGGTCGGAGTCCGGTTCCATTATTTCCGACTCCGAAATTAAATCCACTGTCCCAGGTTCGGAAGATGTCAGATTTATCGTCTCTGGCTTCGAAATGAAATCTATTACATCGGGTTCACAGGTTAGATCAATGCATATGGGGATAGATTGAAATGATCCATCATCTAGTTCAGCCGGATTTACATAGTTTTGGGAGGTAATTGGCAACGCCATTACCCATTTTAGAACATATGTTCTTCGATTTTCTAGAAATATATCCCTAACAACCTTGGATGGAGAAATAAAACAAGGACGATGCTTAAAAACAAAATTCTGGTACTTTAGAAATACTAGAAGTACAGTTTTTATTTAATACTGCAGGAAACTCAGTAAACAAATGTGAATGAACCAAATGCTTAAAAACAGAAAACAAAAAAAAAACAAAAAACCGTACAAATACACAGAAACACAGGTAGGCACAGAAACTTTATTACTTCTCATACCCATATGGGAAAGACACATATGAATCATCACTTAATAATCTTTTTTCAAATACCATTTTAAATCCTTTTTCGGAAGGTATATTTGTTAAAGTTCCTAAAAACTTGTTTCTGACAATATTAAATGGTTTTTGGAATTTAATTTCCGTGCCATCTTTGTTCATAATCATGCTTTTTAATAAGCCAACAGTGAACTTTTTCTTGTTGGGCCAGTTCAAGGTTATTCCCTTGCAACGCTGAATAGTTTCACCGTTTGAAAGTCTCAGGTTGTATACTTTGGGCCCCGTTGAAACAAATTCTTCTATAGAAATTCCTTCCGAGTATTTGCTGGAGATTTCGTCCACTAACTCACCAAGGTAATTTCCACATGGAGGATGATATTTGTCATCAGGCTTTGATATATAGATGACAGAGTCCGTGTCCATATATAATACACGTGTCTGCAGAGCTTCTAATATAGTGTACAATTTAAGGCGAGCAGTTGATGTGACAAAGGATGCTATTACGATATTGCCTTTCTTATTATCAGGAAGAAACGTTTTAATATGTTTAAAAACTACCATCATGTTTTCTTCACTGACTTCACATATGTCAGTGACTTCCTTTGTTTTGTCGTTTAATATTTCAAGATAATGCATTATATTATCGACAATTACATTCTGTGGTTTATCGGGATTTTGCGCGAACTTACCCCACAATGAATTTAAAGCAAGTTTCGCCGTGAGCCTCCTAACTGAATTAGCCGAAACTTCATGGGGAGCAATTCTTACACCTTCTGCAGTGAAAAAATCATCACAGAACTTTCTTTTTCTTCTTCGTCAGAAGAAATTTTTTGGGGATATCCTGAATATTTTTGCTTTGCTGCTGAAAAAGTGTCTATATATTCAGAAAATATTCCTTCATGGGATCCTTTTACATATTGGGAGGACTCTTCATAGTGCCAGACATCATGGAATGCAATGATTTTGTATCCCATGGCCACAGCCTTGTAAAACTCGTTACTGGGCCAAGATCCTGTGATGAAACGTTCTTTGTCAACATGGCAACACACATCACGATTAAGATCTTTAGCACAATGAGGACATAGAGTGAAAATCAGCCTTCCTTGAATTTTTAATGGAAGGACAGGGAAAAACAATTTCTTTGGTGGCAGTACAGTTGCTTTTATGATGCCGAAATAGGCTTCGGGGTCGTGACAGAAATTTTCTGTGATTCTTCGGGGATGACCTATAGGAAATCTGCCGTACTTGCAGACATATGGGTAGAGACTACAGAAATCCACATATTTTATAGTTTTCCCTCCATCGGCGTTAGCGTAAAGGGTAATGGTTTCTGTTCTTCCTCCATATAAAAACTCTCGGGGTTCTATACAGATCCTCTCAGGCAATGAGCTTAATATGGATGATACCAAGATATCACCTTTAACCATACGATCGAATTCAAGTTCCCATATGATTTTCAGCTGAAAACTAGGCATAGTAGCTAACAGATAGCTCTGTTTATCAATGTCTCGGAACCTCACTTGCCTCATCGGGACTTTAAAAAATGGGTGTACAGTGTTTCCGTCGGGATAGCACGTAGAACATCCATGGAAAAAACATCCGTTAAACTCATAAATAGTACTGGTATCATGACAAATACCATCTAATTTGTATGATCCAATTTTATGTTCTCCAGATGCTGAAGATGCCGACTGTATATTCTCTCCGGTGGTTTCTACGATGTACTTCAACCATGCCCTACATTTCCTACTAGATACGTCACATGAGGAGTATCCAAGGGCAGGAACAACGCCTATCGTTTTCGATTTTAAGAAATTGGATCTAAAGACACGGAGACAAGCGCCTGCAATGGTGAGGTCTTCCTCAAAGGGGTCTATACCGGTGAGGTTCAAAAATTCCGTACGAAACGTTTCGGCTCCTATGCGGAGAACTCTTACATCATCTGTGCAATAGCTTTTCATCTCCTGATACAAATTATATTCTTTTATTTTTGCTTTTTCATCATACCATGAGTTAAATTCTTTGATCTCTTTTGTTGTGAGGTTTTCAGGTACAAAAAACTCTTTTGATGGAATGGGGCCGATGTAATCGAGATTTTCCGCAGTTGCAAAGTTATAAGGGAAAAATCCTTTTTTCGCATTTTCAATGCCAAATGTTGAAGGAAACTGCCTCAGAGAACAAGGGATGAAGGACAGAGTGTCAATGAATCTAATTTTTAAAGCCGAAAGAAAAATATCCAACACCTTCCCACCCTGAAAGACTATCTCTGGTTTCAAACTCTTTTGTAAAGAGCGTTAAGGATGGGCATACCATCGAATCCCTTCAGATTATGTGCTAAAACTGTCATGTGTCGAAAGCGGGGTCTGATGTACTTCTGACGCCAACGGACACCGTTGTTATACACTTCTGTACCTAGCAGCCAATCAACGAAAGCGTCAACATTTTGAAAGGTGACAAATTTCCAATTGCCTTCTTCGAGAAAAGTAGCTATCAGTAATACTGGGGTCAAAATACCATTGGGGCCCTCCACTGTTTCAATATCAAAATACATGTAAGAAATACCACCCTTTTTCTCTTTCTTGGGGCCCTCGACAAACAGGTCAGTATTTAGCTGGCATACGTGGTAACCTCTGGATGGATTAAAATGTGATAAACACTTTATACATCTATGATGTGTATTACAAGTACTGTTTGCTTTATGTGTATCTAAGCATATTTGACCCCGAAAATAATTCGAACAATCTGGACATATGATGTAGTCACCTGACTGGGGGCATTTTTTTCCTTTACACGAAAGGCACATGTTTGTGCATACATGAATATTAGAATTATAAATAAATTTTAGACAATCAGTACACTGAGATTTGGCACTAAAATACCCAACAGGATTAGAAATTACGTCAAAATGCTCGTTGTTTAGAAGAAAGAATAACTTAATTTCAGCATCTGGACCCTTAAAAACAATGGAAAAGTCATCTTCAACAGAATACACAATAATTTGATATTTTGAGGAGAGGTACTCCTGGAACTTATGAAGTTCGGGGATCCCACAACTTCCTTCAGGTACTCCCGCGGTAGTGTGTAGCAGCCGTGCAAGGTTAAGTTGGCGAACTTTCGCAGGATTTTGCAGGGCTTTGAACTCCGATTCAGAAATTTCCCCATAATTTTTCTGCGCAAGTCCACGGGCCACAACAAGCGATCGGGTTAAACATAGGTTATCGTGATTTGAAATGGTTATAAGAGATTTTTTTGTTTTATTATATAACTTCAAATCAGCAATTTTTCGTTTTCTTGGGCCCTCTGTTCTTGCTCCTCCAACTCTGTTTATATTCACAAATACTAAATCAAATTCGAGTTCTCCATCGGTCAAAATTTCAGTGTTTGATTGAATGACTTTTTCTAGAGCCTGAAAAAATCGTTCCACCGTTAACTGGCTAACCTCGATGAGTGGTAAGTTCACGGGATTATCAAGGTATCTCGACCGCATGACTAGTCGAAACATGAGAATATGGAGAACTTCGTGTAAACTCTTCAAAGGCCGCGGTGAGTACTTGTCGGAGATAAGGCATAAAATCTTCAGGATCTTCTATGTGTTCGGTATCTATTCTGAGAGTGTAAGTAGTGAACTGTGTACGGTATCTCCTGCTAAGTCGGGTCAATCTGCGAAGAATACGATAACCCGCATGACCACGGTCCGTTACAGGTGGATTAATTGCTTCATCCTCGATAGGGCCCGGAACAATCACGGGCCCTCCCCTCGAGGGTCCTGGTTCTCCAGCCGGCTGAAGATTCAAATGATTTTGGGGTGCTAATGGAACTTCGTTGTAACCATTAGTGCTTCCTCCCCCAGCTGCCATCTTGTTATGTTCATTATTGAAATCCAGGGCGTGTGGGGAAAGGTCGTCCCATGCGGCGGTAAATTCTTCTGTCGCTGGTGCTACGTCATCGTGTTCAGCGAATGCATCCAAATCGCCCCAGGAGTCATCATTCTAGAAAATTTTGAACAATTCCTGAGTTATTTTTAAAAAATAAAAAAACTGGATGGCTGACTCAGCATATTTCTGGAGTTTCCTTTGTCGTTTAACGAAAAAACGTTTGTAGCAAAAAACGCTCATACAACCCCATATGATAGATTTATGTAGAGTATTTTAGGAAGGAACTGTCTGACCCCCCCCCCCAGGTCTTAAACAACCCTTAGAAGTAGGAAGCAAGAAGATTAGGGATAGAGTTCTTGACAGGAAAGCCACACGAAGAGAGAAAGAAAGCCGTCGTTATTTATAGCCGTGGACAACCCCGTATGGAAAAGTGCTACGCGGTTAATACCCCCCCCCCTTCCCCCATGGAAAAATGTTTTAACCTTTAGAGATCATTCCACCAGCGTAACTCGAAGGTAAACTTGAAAAATATACCGAGTATTGCCATCGAATGTAACATTACAAATAATGAAACTCCTTTCAAAAAACATTTTCAAAAACAGAAACGTGACATAGTTATGGTAATTATGATGTCAATGACTTCGAAAAAAAACAGATTTTGATCTATACCATTTGTTAAATTTTGCTCTATACCATTTGTTAAATTTTCTACTACATCAAACCACTTAGAATTACAAACTTAAATTTTGAGGACGAAAACTTTAGAATCCCCATAGACAATGACAATACGTGCCACGTGTTAACACGAAGTTAATTTCAGCTAAAGACATGTATACACTTCAAACTAAGATCACTTTTTATAAATCATAAGAATAAAGTACTATATGTGGCCCCTGAAAATACAGGGGAATCCTCGTAGAAAATGGCAATACGTGCCACGTGTTTACGCGAAGTTAATTTCAGCTAACACAATGATAAAGACATGACTAGACATTTTCGTAATTGACTTTTAGAAACATTAACCTGCTAACATGGCGCCCTCACACTAAGAAAACAGCACGTGCTAAAAATGAATAAACAATAAAAATACGTGCCACGTGTTCACGCAAAGCTAATTTCAGCTAACACAATTATAAAGACATGTTAAAGCTTCAAGCTAAGATCACTTTTTATAAATCACATGAATAAAGTACTATATGTGTCCCTGAAAATACATGGGAATCCTCATAGAAAATGGCAATACGTGCCACGTGTTTTACGCGAAGTTAATTTCAGCTAAAGACATGTATACACTTCAAACTAAGATCACTTTTTATAAATCACAAGAATAAAGTACTATATGTGTCCCTGAAAATACATGGGAATCCCCGTAGAAAATTGCAATACGTGCCACGTGTTTACGCGAAGTTAATTTCAGCTAAACACAATGATAAAGACATGACTAGGACATTTTCGTAATTGACTTTCAGAAACATTAATCTGCTAACATCGTGCCCTCACACTAAGAAAACAGCACGTGCTAAAAATGAATAAACAATAAAAATACGTGCCACGTGTTCACGCAAAGCTAATTTCAGCTAACACAATTATAAAGACATGTTAAAGCTTCAAGCTAAGATCACTTTTTATAAATCACAAGAATAAAGTACTATATGTGTCCCTGAAAATACATGGGAATCCCCTCAGACAATGAAAATACGCGCCACGTGTTAACGTGAAGTAAATTTTCAGCTAACAAATGATAAAGACATGACTAGACATTTTCGTAATTGACTTTTAGGAACATTAATCTGCTACCATGGCACCCTCACCCTAAGAAAACAGCACGTGCTAAAAATGAACAAACAATAAAAATACGTGCCACGTGTTCACGCAAAGTTAATTTCAGCTAACACATCCCTGAAAATACACGGGAATCCCCGCAGACAATGAAAATACGTGCCACGTGTTTACGCGAAGTTAATTTCAGCTAACACATCCCTGAAAATACACGGGAATCCCCGCAGACAATGAAAATACGCGCCACGTGTTAACGTGAAGGAAATTTTCAGCTAACACAATGATAAAGACATGACTAGACATTTTCGTAATTGACTTTTATGAACATTAATCTGCTAACATGGCACCCTCACATTAAGAAAACAGCACGTGCTAAAAATGAACAAACACTACAAAAAAAAAAAGAATGAAATGAAGTTACGCATACCTCCTTATCATCAGTGGTAGAAGAACTTGAGGCCTCCATGCTGTCCAAATGTTGTATATCACCCAAATGTAGACCACAAGTCTTTTTGTCGCTTCCAGACCTGCTTCTCACAATACAGAAGGTTTTAATACTTTATCTTACAGTTCAACACCTCAGCCCTGCACGAGCTGCTATACACTCCGAAAGCAAAAAACGTTCTCCCCTTTTATACCCGAAAACAGACACGTGACCGGAAGTGTTGCCATCGAAAAAGGTTACTACCCCTTTGGAAAATTAATTTCAAAAAGTGCCGACAGATGGGGCTGCAAATTTTCGCGAACCACCACCAGAGGGCGCTGCCATCGTATTTCTCCCTCGCGCCGAGAGGAGACCGGAAGTGACGTCGCGCACGATCCGCCCACCCGTCACGTGACCGGAAGTGTTGCCACCGAAAAGGGTTATCAAGCGCGGTCTTATACTACTAGTATGACAGAGGAAATGTGTAAGCTAATCACTGAGGACCGAAGACACGATGTGGAATATTTTTTATTACGTGAAGACTAACAATGTGAATTCTAAATTTGAAAGTTAACTCACAGCCAGGTTATTTATGTTCATGTCTCTCACGTTGTATCCTACCAGTGTTATAAGACTCGTTACGCAGGGAATTGAGTCTTAAAAATTAATGAATCACAGCTCGGCTTAACAGAGAATTGGCTTGAGTTCGTTGCATAGCTCGTTGTTCTCCGGAAATCACCGGTTCCAACTGCCCAGGCAGCACAGCCTTGCAATTTAACGTAGGCCCAACGCTGAACCACCATACTTTAGGAGCATAAGACGTTGGCTCCGTATTGGGTCTACCTAAAATTGCACGGTTGGGCTACCTGGGCGGGTACATTAGCTTATAATGAGAGACATATCTCCGTGCAGCGAACACAGCAGTTTACAAAGATACGTTTAAATTTAAATCCATTTTCAACAATTATCTCTATTGTATCGACTCCAAATGGTAAGATTCCGTTCTGTCCTATGTTTTCATTGTCTTCATTTAGCAGCAGAGCTACTTAATTTTATCTTTAATGCTGGTATATAATAAGTGGGGGTGAAATACATGTGAAGTATTGAATTAGGAATTGCGATTACATAAGGAAATCATTCTAAGAAGAAACTACAGTTGAAAATGACAAGCTCTTTCCGCGAAAGTATTTACACCATAGTGTAGCAATTTTAGATTGAGACCGCACGGAAGTTACATTTAGCATATTTTCAGGAGCTACTGCACCCTGGTACATTTCGGATTCTGGTGGTGAGTCCCTCTGATTTATGTAGGAATACCCTTAGTTAAGCAGTTTTCCGTTTGTTTAATTATGATGCAATTTCCCAGCACCAAAGTTTCGAAAAGTATGCCCCGTGGACTACAAAACTGCTTGATATTTGTATTTACTGTTCCGTTTTATGTTCTTTTTTTATTGGAGGTTCAACAACAACGGTGAGAAACTAAATGGGCTACAAGCAATCGCCCGTCACTAATTTAGGGCCACTGGTTCCAGGGAAGGGAGAAAGCGAGTGACGTAAGACAAACACAACATTCAAGCATCACCGGGATTTGAATCCGGACCCATCTCGGACGAGTGATCAGAAGGCATCGCTTAGACCACTGCGCCACCGGGGCTGCCCATTTTATGTTTACGTGTTTTTTTGTTTTTAAACTGTGAATGCGGTATATATCTTTGAATCATATATTTTAGATCAAATTCCTCACACGTCTAGAGATATAAAATTGAGAAAAAAATCATTTCATCTAATTTCTCTAAACGATTGTCCTACAAAGCAGTCATTAATAAATAAATGAAATATTACATCTGTTAGGCCATCCTCTCTGAGTATCACACGTCATTTAGTAAAATTTGGTAACATTTCGATGTCACATGATTACGATAAGTCTAATACGATACGATGAACATTAAAATAAATGTTCGTTTTTTAATAATCGTTTTCGCTTTATCGTGTAGGAGCTGAAAATTTGGCATTTCTGAAAAACTGCGCGAACCACAATAAAAAGTATTTCGTATTCGGAGATGAAAGTTTTACAACAGGAGTTTGTGTTCAGGGTGCAGGTTTTCCAAAAACAAAATATTTATTCCATCGGATACTAGTTGCACATTGTTCATAACGTGCCACACAAACAGAGGAATGTGATACTTTTTATAAATCTATTGGTGAATGTAAATGCAATTGACAGTGAATGTTTCGTATCGTTCCGATGGACAACTAAATAAAATTGACAGAGATAGATACGCTAAGAAAGAATGATCAAACTTCTGCAATAATATAATAAATTATTCTCCTTGCTGAATATTCGGACACATTTCTGCTGCGTGAAATGCTTTCTTGGATATTGCGATGTTTTTATCTACGGTATTCAAGGCGTGTATTTTTATTTAGCACACTCTTTTCTGAACAGATTCGCACATCATCCCGGAAAAATGAAACAAACTCCTTCTCACAACTATGTCGATAAAGACAATAAACAGTATAATGCAAATGTTACTACAAAATTATATTCCTTTGATGAACTTACCCTCCTATTTTAAATTGATCAATTTTTATATAAGAAACACAGACTTAATGAAAACACGTGACTAGGGAAAAAATGAACATGTTACAAAGTGTAAGGACTGCAACTAAAAAAATTTGGAAGAAATCGAAGCGGCTATGGCAAATGAATGTCTTTAAAACGGAAGAAAGAAAATCTTAATTAAAATACGTAAGGGAGCAACTATGTGTGACGCTTTAGGATCCCGTGAACTGTTAATATAGGCAAAATAGGTGCACTTTACCGAAGAACAGCTTATAAACGTCGATACCGTATTCAGTATGCCAAAAAGTTTATTATTATTAGCTTTTAGCAGTTTAAAAGCCATGATTGAAAGAAAGACATCGGGGAGCTGCGCTTTCCGCCTGCTGCTCAGATTACACTTAAAATTGTCCCTCTCTCACACACACTTTTATTGATGAACTGGGCTGGCGAAAGAACAGAGATCAGCTGCCCGTCTGCAGTGGTTTCCTTCTCTGCTTTGCTTTGAGGGAATTTTCCGACCTGTCCAACCAAGCGAAAACGTACTTGGATGGCGAAGAATTTCCCGTATTTCTAGTTAAAGAGACGCATCTGAAAAAACAGGTCTTTAAAACGAACTTTGTTAATAGTTTCAAGGAGTTAAAGCGCACCTTGGCTGATTCTCAGAAGACTGCGTCTCTCTTCTGGTCGCACTCAGGTATTTTTTGCTAACATAAAAACAGCCCGATTCACAGCTTAACTTGTATGTTGAGACGTTCCCTTCGGCTTTTAATAATCATTCGCTTCAGGTCCAATTCATTATCCAAGGAACCCACTGATTCTCTTCGTAGCGGAATGTTGTCAACTAAGTAATTCATAGAAGAAATGTGTTCTTCCACCTGTCTGTGAAAGAACCTCATGAACGTTCTTCATTCATTACAGCTACGGACAGGTCTGCAAGTCAATGATAAATACACAGTTGACTAGGACCAGGAACATTAAATAGAAACCATCGTTCTTTCCACGTTCATAAGTGAGTCACGGAAAAATTCTCACCAGCCGCCACTGGGAATCGAACCCAGGGTCTTCCAGTTACGCGCCGGACATGCTTTCACTGCACCACAGCGGCCCCGAAATTCGGCAGACGTTTTGCTACTGTTCATCTTTGGTGAATCCGCAGTGTTGGGCAATGCTCCAAAGAAAGCAACCTGCCAGGTGGTTTGGTAGTTCGTCGTATGCGAGTCTGGAGAATTTCGAGGCCGCTGTGGTGCAGTGGAAGCATGTCCGGCGCGTAACTGGAAGACCTGGGTTCGATTTCCTGTGGCGGCTGAAGATAATTTTTTCGTGACTCATTTATAAACGTGGAAAGAGCGATGACTTCTATTTGATGATGATGCCAGCAACTCAATGACTGTTAAAACGAACATGCCTGGAATTCATGAATACTGTTTCTCATTTCAGAAACATATCTTCTGGCAAGACAATTAGTTATCCGGTTAACAACTTCCCATATAGTTATTGTAGGAGAGCGAACTGATATTCGCCTCACAGGAAAAGCTCATTATTGTATTAACAACCTTCAAAAAAACAAAACACTAAAAATTTAATAATTCCTTTTGCGACATTTTACTGAAAGAAAATTAAAACTAAAATTGGCTCTATTGTAATCTTAGCTACAAATATCTGTTATTTAATATATAAGTGCTGCATAGGTAAGTTTTACCACTCTCTTTTTCTTTGCGAAAAAAGTCTTTCCTTTCCGTTAGTCCTGTTTTTTTTTTGTTTTTTTTTGCAAACACTAATTTTTTCTATAATGCGGTTATGAGAATGGGCGTGTTATTATCAATGCATTAGACATTTCGTTTTCATTTAACTTTTATATATATGATCATTACTGATGCTTTGCAAACTGAGGTTTTGCTTTTTTCCTTTCTGTTCTTTTTTTATCTTTCTTTGTTACACCTTTTCTGTTACACCTTTTCTTTACTGCATCCAGAAATTTTTTTCTTAGATGACATATCCTTGTTGAAATTCTAGTAACGCATTGCTTATAGTTTTTTAGGAAGATGTGTGTTACTTACGTTCGTTTATCTCTTTTTTTCTCTGAGTTATGTGTCCTACATTTATTCAGAGTTATTTTGATTTCAATAAGTTCGTCATGTAGCATCGCCTGATCTTGATGATATTACACTGTATGTACTCCTGATCATATCCCAGACCAGACATTTAAGAGCTTGCAGAAAATTATCAAAAGATGCACAGGACGTAACATAAAAATATTTTCATGCTGGAAAATTTGGTAATTTAAAATGTATAGTGAAGTGATGATGCGGATACTCTAAAAATAAACCTGGACTTTACAAGTGAAACAATATGATCTCTAATCGTTTCAGTGTAATAGGTTTTGGTATCTCGTACAACGATAACGTAAAATTAGACTATTATATTTTCATATTTGAATGAAGCTGCTCCCAATGATATGAAGTTTCTTATGCAATTTTACATATTTTGGTTGCAGTAATGAAATAACGTAAAAGTAAAGAAAAGGCCTGTGCATTTTAGGATTTTCACCTTTGAATGAAGTTGTTCCCAATAGTATATGGCTTCGTAAGTAACTTCTTTTGTATTTGTACTCCACTACAATGATAGGAATCGCCTGATAGTAAGGAATGTGCAAAATGTGTTTTATTGCATACATTAAATAATAAAATCCAAAAGGTAAACAGAAATGTGAGGAACTTTAGAACAAATTTAGAGCACGTCACTAGGCTATGAATTTTCAGTGAGCCAAAAAGAGTGGCCCTGCTGCGTGAAATGTTGGAAACGCGGAGTTAGGTCAACCGGACGGGGCGTTCAAGTGCAACGTGGTTATGTCGGATTGCATGAATAACATAGAATATACGTAGTTTCCCCAAATTTAAAGTCAGGTGCTACCCAGTAGTGAGTTCAATGTTTGTTGACTGTTCGTGTTGATAACTTTGGACACCATCTTCCGAACTTTTGTTTCTCTTTGGCGGAATGTTTGAGAAGCGCTCTCGTGACAACAGGATTGGAACACTGCTCCGGTTCTATGGAAGGGAAATAGACTATATATTATAGGTGGAGACGTACTTCTGGCAATGGGCAGAAATCCAATTTTAAATCATGGACCAGAACATCCCCTGAACGTTTACAAAACCTGGCTGACTCCATTACCTGAGGCACTGCTGCTGAACGCGTATGGTAAATTTCCTTTTCCGTATATACGTTACATTCGCATTATTTGTGTTCAATCTAATCTCTCTTGTAAAATAAATCTCTCAGTACCCAAGAATACATACGAATAATTCCATGCACGATGACTCAGTTCAAAAACAGTAGCCTATTGAAAGGCGACATAAGCAAGCGTGATATAAAACGCAGTAATAGTGGTTTCGCTTTAATTATATTCATATACTTGTTTTTCAAATATTAAACTATATACCGCATTTCGATATAAATGTTTAGAAGTGTATGCTTTATTGCTAACTAAAGATTACATTAAAACGCATTAAAAATTATCTTGTTCAGAGAATATCTGTTGTCGGATATGATCGGTTGATCATAAAATTAAATACCGGTGTTTTATGCCAAAGATGTAAAGTCAGAAGAATATTTGCGAATTTTAATAGACAAACTGAACATCATATTCACGACTGTATCATACCATCAAGCTGTTATATTTTGAAGAGATGACAGATATTTTTATGAAAAACGCGTCAGATGCCGAACGCGTTAGAATGAAATATGCCTCAAATATTAAGCTGTTATACATTGATAACTTAAAATCGTATGCTCCACCCTCATTGCTTTTTTCCTGAAATAATACGTTAAATTTACGATTGAACCAAAATATGCATAGTAGTGCTTTTGAAAATGGTATTATATCTTAAACGCACATTTTCCTTGCACTTCTGGCGGAAAATTGCTGTTTCACACCGCCAAAATTGTTGATAAATTTGAGAATAAATTTTTGAGTTTTAATCAGTAAATGAAGCATGAATGATGTGAACAGAAAACAATTTTAATAATTTCATACTCTATGAAACCAAAGTATCAGAAGAAATATGACATTAACTGACTTGTGTATTTCTAACAAAAACGGACTATATTGTGTAATGCGATGGCGGACATACACCTATATTTTATGGAATAAAATTTGTAGTTGCCAAATTTGAGTAATACGTAAACTGTTAGGCAAAAATTAAGGACGAAGAGGAGAAACTAGCATAAGAGTGGAACGAGCAGCAGAACGGACCGAAAGACCACTCAGGAGATAGACTAGGGTAGGGTAGGGCATCCGCATATATGCAGCATAACGTTAGGGCGGGGGGAGTGTCGGCAGGGTATAAAGCACATGGGCGGTGTACGCTCAGCAATTCGGCGAAAGCTATTGCACGCTGTACATCGGTTTGAACGATGTCGAGTTATTGCCACCGTGTGATATGGCCAACAGGCAATCCAGTAGACGACATCTGGATGACTTTAACCGAGGTCGCGTCATTGGGAAGTTGGAAGAAGGTCGAAGTGTGACTAGCGTGGCCGAGAAGTTCGGGATCGCTCACAGAATCGTTTCACGAGCTTGGAGAGCATTTCAAACGACAGGAACAGCTGTCTGAGATTTTAGCAGTGGTCGTCCACGAGCAACCACGGCGGCGGACGACCGGTATATTGTCCTACATGCGAGAAGGGACATACGGCAGACAGTGGGAAAAATCAAAAGGCACATGCAACAGAAAACTGGACGTCCGTTATCGCGTTTTACCTTGGCCAGAAGGCTGCACAAAGGTGGTCATTTTGCTCGACGACCAGTACGGTGTGTGCCATTAATGTCTGCTCATCGGAGACGGCGGTTTCTGTGGTGCCAGGAACACAAGAACTGGACACATCAGCAATGGGGTCTAGTTCTCTTTACGGATGAGAGGCAATTTATTCTGAGGTGCGACGTTGGACGTATACGCATCTGGAGAGAGCAGGGAACACGAAATCACACCTCCAACATCATTGAAAGGGACCGGTTTCGAGGTGGCGGAGTTTTCGTTTGGGGCGGTATCATGCTTGGTAGCCGAACTGACCTCCACATCTTCCAAGGAGGTTCAGTCACTGGAGTCCGCTATTGTACCAAAGTTCTCATGCCTCACGTGCGTCTGTTTAGAGGCGCTGCGAGTCCTGAGTTCCTCTTCGTGGATGACAACGCTACACCTCATCGTACATTGGCTGTAGCACAGCTGTTGGAGAGTCCATATATTCAGCGCATTGATTGGCCCGCAAGGTTCCCGGACCTAAGTCCCATCGAACACGTGCGGGACTTTCTCAGGAGACGCTGGGCAGCACGACATCAGCCGCCAGCAACGATTCTGAAGCTGCGATCGGCGCTACCAGAGGAATGGACCGCGATGTCTTAACAGCTCCTTGACAACCTCGTCCTCAGTATGAACAGACGTTGTAAATCCTGCACCCCAGATAGGGGTGATCATATCCCCTACTAAAGACTGTCATTTTCTTGGCAGCCGCCTGTCACATGGACGTTTCTGTCTCCTGTCCAGTTGTGCTCGAAGCTACCTTTTCAATAAAGTGCCTTTGTATCCTTTGGATCCCTTGTTCGAACGGTTTTGCTCACTTGTCCCATATTCTTACATCTTGGGGATCTTATGGTATGATTTTAGTCGATGTGGAGCACTTCTGCAAAACGTTACATTTGAAAAACCGTCTCGTCCTGAATTTTTGCACGCCAGTGTATTAACCTTAAGTTTCCTTTTTCGCTTAATTCCTAATTGATTAGTTGTTCACTCTCTAAATGTTTAACTCGTTTGCTTTACTTCTTATTACCACCTGTGGGAAAATAACACAAATGTTTAATTAAAAATATGCTCTCTGTGCAATCTCGTGCATCTTTGTTACACAGGAGAAAGTCCTTATACACGTTGAATAAAAAAATAGTGAAAAATCATAGGCTAAATGTAGGTACTAATAAAGCTTCTGACGTGCGCTCGTTGTTTAATGTAGAATTCATACGGCAAAAAATGCTTACCCCGTATGTACGTTTAATAAATAGCAAATACTAAATGAAAGTTTCTAATGATAAAATCTTAGAAATCGATATTTCATGATGATGATACAATTCCTCGAGGTGTTTCACCAAAGAAGGTTATAGTAAAGTACTTCTTCTTACTCTATTTACAAGAAATTTGGTTTAAAATTTCCTGTCGTTCACACATAATGAGATTAATTTTAATTGTTCTGTTTCATTTAATTATTTTGGGACTTTCCCCGGTTTAAATTTCGGTTTTTACACATGTACAGTGTAATAATAGGAGACGAAAGAGCATTCATCGTTTCATCCATCCAATAACATTACTAAAACATGGGCTTGCATTCTAAATTAAAGAACTTAAAAGGCAGTGAAGAGATATTCTTGAGCTTTTTTTGCTTTCTGAAAAAGGGATTAAGCCCATTTATGTTGAAGAAAAAGTTATGAAATGACATAATTAATATGTTGAACAGTCAGCTTCTGCAGTTGATTTTTACACAATTAATGAAAACAATTATTGCGTTTGCAAATGGATCTCAGCTAACAGTTAGTCTTAAATCTTCAACCTCACGATAGCAGTAGATAAAACAACAGCAGTAAGCATGCAGTGTATTTACAAATTTGCTCTTCTCGTATTATACTTTCTGTTTGAAATTGAAGGACACGGTACACCGAAGTACATTAATATTCATTTTACTTGTGTTCAATATGTGCTGCTTTGGTGTCACGAGATATATTACATGCTAATTCAGATCCTGTCCAGTAGATATTCATTTATATGCAGCACGGTTTAAAAGCATGTTTGAATCTCAGAAACTCTGTTTGACTTCGGATGTACGTATCCAATATAATTAACATAAACATATATTCACAAATCCACAGGTGGTAGATCTTATAGCGTTGTACTCTTAGTAGTAGGTCCACACATGCGATAAAATTCTCAGCTGCAGTTTCAATTGATGATAATATTTGAAAAAAGTGCAGCGGCGAGCCACATTACTAGAACAGTTATGAGTCTACAATATCAACATCGAATTGTGAATGAGGGCATTTCACATGTTCATATATAAAATTCGTGTAATGTTGCATTCCCCAAAGAAGAATATTTCAGTTGCTCCTATTCGCTGAAACACCATGAACTGAAACACCACGGGTACTCATATGTTAGCATTTATCTATAGTTTTTTGTGCCCAAAATGCATAAAATGTGTTCTTTCATTTTTCCATGCACACAAAAAGTTGCCTATTGAAAAGGAAACAATTCTCTCAAACAAATAGGCAAACGTCTTCATTCGCTCGAACATGTTACATCATTAAAATATATCCTCTGAACTCATCATTTTCGTTTATAACTTGAAGCAGAATTATATAATGTTAAAAAGGATTTCACAGTAACAGAATCTTTCCATAGTGTCACCCGGGAAATCTATTCAAGCGACACGTTTAAATCCAAGAACTGGGAACAAAAGTTGTTCCTATTCTTTGCACATTCTCCGCTGCTACACTTGAACTTTCACCAACATTCATCCTCACAACGACGAAAAATATGACAGGTTTTCCTATTTCTTCTAAGCACTCTCCACGAAGGAAACTTAACTTTCCGATTCTTTAACTTCTGCAAATAGCATAGGATTTTTCAGGTTTTATTTTTATTTCGTTAAATATTTTGCATGAATGATATTTGTATAGGTAACATGTTATCAGTAATTTTTAATGGACATTATTTTAGTCAAATTGGTTATCTACAAATGCAAAAAATGTGCATTTTGTTGGCCAATACTCGATTAGGTCAGGATAAACATAATTCTGTTAAGTTCAGATCGGAAAATGTGTGGTGTCATTTGAAGCACAATAACTTGCGTTGAATCATGTGGTATAAGCTTTTGCACATTAAAGTATGTCTATAACTGGACAAGTTAAACACGAAACTATTTAAACATTACACGCTGGTAATTAAAAAAACAACTCCGAATGGCAAAGCATTCTGCTTCTTCTTTTGATTTCTTTAACAGAAGTATATACAAGTTGTGAAGAAACGCAGAAAATAATATTATATTAGATTTTGGAAAGCGCTGCAATACTTTCAAAAGAGTTATCGCAAAAATAAAAGTTGGAAAGGAGAGAAATTTCTAGCAACGCAGGAAGAAATTTGATGCAATAAATTTATGTTTAGTAGTCGTACTCTCGAAGCTGTGTATGAATACAGTCTGCACTTTTCGTACTCGACCGAATTTTTTTTACTACGTTGTTTATTTTGTATTGATTATTAATATTCGCTTTTTGTCTGCAAGAAATATGCAATTATCCAACTAGACAACTTAAAAACGAAACTATTTAAACATTACACGCTGATAATTAAAAAAACTCCGAATGACAATGCATTCTCCTTCTTTTTTTTATTTCTTTAATAGAGGCATATTCACGTTGTGAAGAAACGCAGGAAATAATATTATATTAGACTTTGGAAAGCGCTGCAATATTTTCAAAAGTGTTCTCGCAAAAATAAAAGTTGGAAAGGAGAGAAATTTCTAGCAAGGCAGGAAGAAATTTGATGCAATAAGTGTATGTTTAGTAGTCATACTCTCGAAGCTGTATATGAATACAGTCTGCACTTTTCGTACTCGACCAAATTTTTTTTACTACATTGTTTTTTTGTATTGATTAAGAATATTCGCTTTTTGTTTGCAAGAAATATGCAATTATCAATACATGTGTACAAACAACCCTTTACATCTTGTGCAAATGGAAAGGTAGATGTGATAAAGAAATTAGAAATAATGAATACTACTGCTCTCTACTTTATCATAAATATGTGTCAGACTTGTGCTGCACTTTTCAGCACATCTCGGTCTTTCGCTAAAATAAATTTTAAATTTTGAGAAATGCTTCGTTACAGAATAAAAAGAATATATACTAGGTACATACCTATTCATAAATATTACCACACATTTTAGAAATCTTTTTGAAAAAACATTTTTTGTAGGAGATTCCATCTCTGACGTAGATAATGACAGATTGTTCGCGTAAATACGTAATTCTGTCAAGTGCAATGAGTTTGAATTTTTAATCGCACGTAATAAGTCGTAAGTTGAAATGAAAACAATGATCAAAACATCGTGCATCTGTAATTTCGAAACAGAAGACGTTAACGATAAGATAATGTTGCTTAGAAAAACCGATTAATTCAAACAAACGAACAGAGACACAATGATCAACTTTTAGCTGATAAAAATGTAATAAAATGGCATTTTGGTGCATTATTGCGTGTATACCCTTTGTGAATATTTCCTTGAAATGTTTACAGAACAATCATTTAACATGCATTTCAAAAAAAAAAATATATTAATGTAAAAATAATTTTAACGAGGTTGAATCAATCAGAGTCATTGCTTGAATTCAGTAAATTCAGCCGAATTAAAGAATTGTGATTATTTTGTCGGTAAATTTTGAAAAGGTGATACTTTAATTTCTTAGAAAAAAGAAGCACAAATAGTTACCAGTAATTGCATTCTGTGCTCTATAACCTTAATTTACTTAATAAAACGAGATAGAAAATTTGTGCAATACTGATTATATTATGGATACATTTTTTACCGTTGCACTACATTTAAAATTAAATTAAGCTATTCTTTTAAAGTGTTTTTCATTAGTTTAATGGTGGGCTTAGTCAAATTAAAATGTGCAATACATTCTAAAATTTTCATTTCAAACACTCTCGTATTTAAAAAGTATATGAACATATTTAATCAAATTAAACTCAGAATTCAATATAAATTACCTCATTTTATTAAACTTCAAAATATTTAGTCGCAGTAAAAATGAAGAATTTAAGCGATCGTTATGGACATCCCTGGCAGGCATTATGATTAAAAATCCTAATGCACAAGCACACAAGGCGGCAAGCGAACATGAAGTAGAAGGACACAACCTGCGCCTGTGTTTTGTAGATGAAATATTTAAATATTCTCTATATCCCCTCTAAAAATATATAAAGCTTAAAAAAATGGTACAATTTTATAAACATCTTGAAATCTTTGTGAAATACTCATAACTATAATGAGGATTTTGGCACAGCAAAGGCAAAATCCCACGTCTAGAAACCTTTTTTTAAAAATTCAAATTTTGTAGAAGTAAATAGTTGAATATGGTAAATATAATATCTTTTCGAAAGAAAATATTGCAATATACATTGTCGTTTGGTTACACTCATTTATAGCTCATTAGAATGAGTCTTATATCATACACTCCACGTGCAATGCTAACAATTAATATCTGACTTTCAAAGTTTTGTGTAGCTAATGAAAAATTAACGATGTAATTCTTTTTGCAGGACCCTTGGTTTTTATAAATCTTAAAAATGAATTTTCCAGTTCAGAGAGTTCAAATCTCGTAAATTAGCCAATTTCCAGGCATGAAATTGTACATAAATTATCGTTATCTCGTTTTCACAAACTTATTCTAATGACGTTTGTATTTACTAGATGCGCAACTTAATTCTTGGCCACAGGCACGACACGTTGACAGCAAATTATAGCAAATCGAATACGTACCTAATCAGGGAAATAATCCTCGTCGTGTTGGATGCATTTGAGCCATCTGTCAGAGCTTCCGAATGCCATTACGGAAAAAAGAGGGCTGTTTCGAGTTGATAAAATCATCAATACTTGTGTGGACCCCTCGGCAGAAGTGAAGTGCATATCACTCAGGTGTTGTTGCACGGAGCGAAAGAGGTGATAATTTGACGGGGCAAAGTATGAAGAATACGATGGGTGGGACAAAATCTTTCATCCCAGGTCGGTGATTGCGTTTAAAGTCGTTTTTGCGGTGTGAGGACACGCGTTATCCTCAAGCAATAGGACTGACCTTCTGACCTTGCAGGTGTATGGCCTTTTCGTCTCCATTGCGTCACTCACACGAATGAGTTGCTGAAAATAACGCTCCGCATTGACCGTTTCTTTAAGTTTGAGCAACACATAGTACACTAAACTGTGCTGATCCCACCATATACACAGCAACAACTTCCTACCACGGGTATTCGGTTTGTCGGTACGGG
Source organism: Macrothele yani (assembly GCA_039090855.1). Taxonomy (NCBI): domain Eukaryota; kingdom Metazoa; phylum Arthropoda; class Arachnida; order Araneae; family Macrothelidae; genus Macrothele; species Macrothele yani. Next base: position 108,309,031 of record CM077015.1, on the reverse strand, counting down.
TGGTAGGCTGAACTGGATAAACCCACGATTTGCACCGCTTAGGATGATCATAAAGAATCCACTTCTAATCACAGGTCAGAATCTTGTAGAGGAAATCCTTCTTCTTGAATCTGGAGAGCAAGGGCACAGCAACATCGTGGCGCCTAGACTTGTTTGCAGCTGTGAGTTGGTGGGGCACCCAACGGCTCTCCTTGTGAATCCGTTCAAGCCTGTGCTGGCACTATGCAATGGCTTGTCGTGTTACTCCGAACTCCTGGGCGAGCACGGACTGTGTACGACATGGACGCCCGTCGAACAGTTGTTCCAGTTCCTCATCGTCAACTTCTGTGGCTGTCCTGTACGTTCTGCATCACGGAGATCAAAATTTCCCTGCTTAAACCGCTGGAACCATTTATTACACGTACTGTAGGACACAGAAGACTCATCCAAAGAATCACAGATCATTTGCTGGGCTTCCGCGGCAGTTTTTTACAGCTGAAACGCGAACAGGAGGCAGTTCCACAAATGTTGCTTCTCGAACGACATTGCTTTCACCGTCAACTTTCGTCCCTTCTGTCACTACAGCTGTGAGCGGTTACGGTTGCCTCAAAAGCTGTTGGATGGTGCTGCAATGAGCCATTTCCGCAACATAACTATTTGCGTTTGCCGACGTTCTATGATCGCTTGCGGTTAGGGGCCGACCGTTAAGTTGCACAATTAATACAACTCATTTTAGCGGATTATCTGTATGAGTTACTTCAATCCCAGTTCCGTATATAACAAAACACTGGCTGAAATTCGATGACCTATCGCATTCTTATATTATCTCTAAAGAAGATATAAGAATTACGATAGTTGCTTGAAATTTCTGAACAACCGAATTTTTTTCTGTTAGAAAAATCGACGTTATATGATCATCAGGACGTGTACAATGTGTACAGTCAAAATGTTCTTATGCAAACTGACGCTCAAAAAAGTGTGAAGCAAACGAATTCCATTTATGTCCCGATATGCCAATTGCACCACCTGGACTTACTCGCTCAACGACACCTTAGCTCTCCGAATTGCGAATGTGTGGTTCGCAAACCAAATATGTCATTTTCAAAGTTGTATAGAATCGTGCTGTTAGAAATTGTTCATAAAAACTGGTTTCAAGAGGGGAAATTAAGGTTTGTACTCAAGAAGCAAAAGTATTCAAGATCTTTTCTAAGCGGTACAATATGGTACCGAATCGAGTTTGTATTCTGGGCTCAGCAGTTCCACATTGCTACCCGATTTTTACACGTGTGGTTACAAAATGCCAGCTGATGTAATTGCAGCTTACTGGAGGAGCCCGGCAGCTTCACATAAAAGCTGTGGAAAATATTTTTGTGTTATAAGGTACACCAAATAGCCAATATATTGTGACAAGAGTGTTTTATACAGAGTGATGCAACTACAGATACACCAATGGGCGGTTGAAGGTCAAGAAACGGTCCAAAAACATCTGATACTGAGCTCACTTAGTCAGTGGTATTATCTTTCTTCAGATGGAAAAACCAGCGGACTGAACGAGTTTTAATCGTAATTGACAAATGATTGATCGGAACATTTCCGAGACAGCGAGTCTTGCGGAGCGCTCACGGTCAGCCGTGGTTACTACCCTCCAAAAAGTGGTTAAAGGAGAGACAAACCACTAACCTCTAACAGGGTGCAGGCTGACGCGTGAGCTAACGCTATCCTGTACGGTACCAGCGAACAAAGGCCCACTAGCGCAATTTGCCAACATTAATGCTGTTGATGGGAGTAATGTGTCGCAACATACATCTCATGAAACCCTGCGAAAAACGGAGATGCGTAGCAGCAAACCGCTAGCGCATGTCCATGCTAATATCGGTTCACCGACAGAAGCGCGTACAATAGGCGAAGGTCTGTTTCCGTTGAATCTGGTTTTCTGTTGCAGCAGCATCTAGAGGACCGAGTACGTGTGCGTTACTTTTCTGAAGAACGTTTAGCACCAAAATCCATCGTGGGACGCGAAAAAGCCAGTTGAGGAAATATAACGCTTTGGGCAATGTTCTGTTGTAAAGACATGCGTTCAGTCATTCATCTGCAGGAAACTATGCCGTCTGTCATCTACCTAAATATCAGTGCGGATCAAGTACATCATTTCATGGCGATGGCCAATAATATCTGCCAATAATAGCATTATAATGCTTACCCTGTATTTATGAAGAATTAGTTTTTCGGTGAAATTCGTTTCCCACATGTATATTACATATCTTAGATACTGGTGATGCAAATAATTTCACTACGTGGAAGTAGAACTGGCTTCAACTGATAGAATCTGAATAGCTGCAGATTGTTGTAGCGCAGATATTTCGAACTTCACTATTCTGGGTGGTGTAACGCAATGCATTACGACGGAAATTGGGAGATACAGGTACGATCCCCGCTCCAGGGTGATGTGATTGTCAATTCCTGTAATGCAATGATGTCCCGTATTGAACCGTAAAATTCGAGATTCAGGCATATCTGATTGTTAGTTTAGTAATCATGAGCTGTATAGGAATTTTCAATTCACCCAGTTACTTTTCTTTTTTTTTTTTGTGGGTTGTTTAACGACCACCGCGAGCAACTCAATGGGTTATAAGCAGTCATCCGTACCTAATTTAGGGTCACTGGCTCCAGGGTAGGCAGAAAACCAGCACCGTAAGCCAAACACAACATCCAAGCCTCTCCGAGATTCGAACCCGGACCCATCTCCGACGAGTAATCAAGAGCCATCATTTAGACAACTGCGACACCGGTGCGGCCCAGTTCGTTTTCATGGAACTTCGGTACATGTAGTAATTTATTTGTTTTCACAATGTCCTTTTTTTTGGAACGTCTGCGATCTAAAATATCCATTGAGTGCAAGGATTAAAAATAAGAAATCTTAAAGTTTTAAAGGGAGAAAATAGGCGTTTTTACACAGAAAAAAGATCGAGACAGTTACAAATTGTAGAAAAAAGACACCACAGTAAAGAAATTACTGGAAAAGATGCGCCATGAAAATTTAAAATCTTTGAAATAATTACCCTGAAAATATGCACTTGCATGACATCGCATTCACAATGTAAGATTATCTCTTCAAATTGCTGCTCAACACTACTTAGTTTCCACACCAGAGGCTGGGAAGGGTTCAAAAACGTTTCGGTATTACGGCCCTATCTAGATGTCTTGATAGGGATTAATTTACATATTTGTTAACCTTTCGTATAAAATACTAAAGAAGACGAATCAGTAGGAGTCATCACATTTTAACATCGAAAATGTTTTTTACTGAGGTACTTCAGCTTTCAAACATAAAAATACCTTGTCATGTCCAAACATCTGAATAAAATCTAATCTCTTCTGATATTTAAACAATGGAATAATTTAACAATAACCCCTTTTGAAGCCGTGTTGAAAGGATCAAAAAATTTGGGGAAACTAAAGTACAATGAATGAAGTTATTAATGCACATATTCCTTCGTTTCACTTCGAATTAAAATAAAAGCCTAAAGTTTGAAGCTAAATACTGTTTTCACCTGCTCGAAAAGTTTAGCATGGTTATAGATAAAAATCTCGTACCCACCGTGCACTCGACGGTACGTAGACACTGGTATATTCGCTCATTAATTTTATTATTTCAAATTATTAAAGATATTCACAAAATAATGTATATGACCCAGTAGCATGGACTTCAAATGTCAACACAGCATTATTGTTTTTACGAATGGAACTTTAAGATAAATCAGTGGAGGAAGAAATGTTCTTCATAATACATGGGACATTGATAGAAAATTCAAAGGAAGCAGAAATTGAATTCTGAATTTTCTTGTAACACTAACTGGTCATCCATTAAGGTATGTTAACCGTTACACGGTAAGCATACTCCTGTTCTGTTTCCGATTTCCGTTTCAATATGCTAACAGTTACACAATAAGCATACTCGTCTTCTGTATCCGATTTCTGTTCGAGAGTGCTAACCGTTACACGTTAAGCATACTCGTGTTCTGTTTCCGATTTCCGTTCCAGTGTGCTAACCGTTACACATGCTAGCATACTCGAAGGGGAAATCGGGAGATGCCGGTTCGATTCCCGCTCCAGGGCGTTAAAATTTACAAGTTTTCTGAGATCTGTCCGACGGATGATCAGTAAGTGTTACAAAAAATTTCATAATTTACGTTTTGTGTGTTTTGGAAAACTTTGAGATTTTTAAAAGTAAAAGTATGTGTAAGAATTGGAAAAAATCAAAAGAGTGACGCATACCAAAAAGAAACAATTCAAACTGCATTTGACCTAAGGCATGTATTTTAAGATTTATAAATTGAAACTCATGTATTTATTTCAGACAGAAGAAATTAAGGGTGTCTATTGATATAATTTAGCGTTCGGTATTTATTTTTGAAAATAAAGTATTATAAAAATAGTTTTCTCTGAAATTTCCAGAATTGCGACCTTTCTACTACATTAGATCAAGTGCTTAATTGCTCGGTCATTCAAAATAAGCTGAAATTAGTTGTTTTAAAATAACAATTTTAGAAGCTGAATGGTTATATGTCTGGTGAAAATTGTTTAATTGTAAAATAGATAAAAAACGAAAACATCCTCTTTGTCACAAAACAGTGTTTGTTTTAACCCAAAATAAGATTTTCGTGAAAAAAGTTCATATTTAAATTTCTTTTGGGGAGGTTAGCGCCTCACAACTTGATGTAGAGTCAGGGAAACAATATTTTGGGGAAAAATAAACTTACGTATTTTAAATTTTACTGTTTACAATATTTAAATGCAAATGTTCACTTACCTCTTGATTTTTTAATTCCATTAAGTAACTATTAGCAAACTCAAAAACTATAAAAACCGTTTTTGAATGTAAAAATATAGAACACAGTAAACTAACTTTAAAGATTAGTTCGATTAAAATGAAATTTTTTGTCACTTTAATGAAATGGTAAGAGTACTTATGAATTTAATACCAATATAATGTGGTCTAAAAAAAACTATTTTGACCACATGATTTCGGTATCCCTCTATCTGTGGGGAATACTTTGAGTACCGTAGTTTTCTGTTACTTTCTGCCGTCCGTTGTCTATAACGGTGAGTAAAATAAAATGTTAGGTGTATTTTAAAGCATTCAGCATAGGTGCTAACTTTCGTTGTGCTAGTATTCACTGAACTTATGTAGATTCAATGAATAAGCAGTTATTGTACTAAAAAAGTAACTATAAAAAAGCGATGGACTTTTTTAGCAAATTATGAGATTTTTGACAAAAAATGCGTTTCGAGGCCGTTCTGCTTGATTTGAATATTACTTCATCTCTCACGATGTTTTGTTAAAGTACAATAAATTAAATCCATTACGAAAAAAAAAATATGCTGTTCCGACTGTGATTTTATGCACTACCATCTGCAATGTTGTTATGCTCGAATATTTTACTTCTGTGTGGAGAGCAGACTTTCCAGCTTTAAATATGCAAATTGTTAGTTTATGCTTGAGGTAATTGCAGCATCTGTGCGATAATCGCTTTTCATTATGAATAAAATATTACTGGAATGACTATTCTTTTACACATCACTCAAATAAAATGTTCTGTTATTTCTATTCAGCCAGCGTTGCAACAATAGACGAGAAATAGCTGTCGATTTCAGAAATTTTACATTACGCTGAAAAGAGAAAATTTGCTTTGCAAAAATTTCTGTGCGAATTGAACTTCTATTCCATGTAAACTATATTTGAAAAAAATATTCTACACAGTAAGTTTATGATATGTAAAGAGGTACAGACTTTCAGGTGTTTAAAGAGAATGCAGTTTGCTGAGAACACATACAATCATTAAATGCTGTAGGCGTTAAATGCAGCTTGAATCAGAGGTTAAGCTATGGTCGCTACTTCCGCGAAATGCGATGATTTAATACAAAATGCGAGAGAAACATTATTAGTGTCCGTTGCAAAATGGCGCCAGCAACTTATAAACCTACCAGCAGATTTTGCTTCTGCTTCTCTATTCCTTTGAAAACTAAATTTTCCGAAATTCTGGCAGAGATACGACTCAGCTAACGTTTTTTTTTGTTTTGTATTTAATCCTAATGGTATGTTGCTACAGCACCGGTTTTCTTAATTGCCCTCCCCTGCGATATGGGGTATGACTGTAGAGGCTACAGGAAGAATATTTCATCTTTCCTTATTCAAAGTTCATTTCTTTTTTATTGGAGGTTTAACGACCACCGTGAGCAACTCAATGGGCTATAAGCAGTCGCCCGTCCCTAATTTAGAGTCACTGGTTCCAGGGAAGGGATAGAGCCAGTGCCGTAAAACAAACACGACATCCATGCCTGACCGGGATTCGAACCCAGACTCCTTTCGGACGAATGATCAGAGGTCATCGCTTAGACCACTGCGCCACCGGGGCGCAAGTTCAAGTTTGAAGCATATTCCACTGTGATGTCTACGGCGTTCCTCCAAGCCCATTCATCAAGTCCAAATTATTGTTAGTGTGAACAATTTAGTTGATGTTATGGTTTTCCGAGCGACAAAAGCGGCTAACATTTTTTAGCATTTTGCTGCAATTTCTTTTCCCATTTTAGCATTTTTGCTACATCATTTTTTGAGACAACTTAAACTCTGATATGCAGGCTAAAGGAAACTTGTCTACTAGAAAGTTTAGTGTATAATGAATTAGCTTTGTTTATCTTTTTGCTAAGCTAATTATTATGAATGAATAATGCTCTAAGCTTCAAAATAATGAATTCCCAAAAGGGTGTTGTTACTCGTTAATTATGAACTTAAACAAAGTCTCAACGCTGGTTATTTATATTAAGTAATCAAAGTCATAAACCTAACAGCCAGACAGAGGTCTGACAAAACTAAGAATTGAGAAAGACTGAACTTACTGACAAACTTGTTTATTTCCTAAGACTCTTGGTCAACTAAGGCACTCATATATCTTGTACATAATAATGAATAAACTTTCCTCTTACAACCAACACAACACAACACAACTCAACCTCAACAACACCTCAACACAACTCCACACACACTAGTCTCGATGAACGCGCCTATATACTAGCTACCACCACGTCATGACTTACACTCATTGCCAGATCTCATTCAGCGGGTGAAATAATATTTCGTTCAGTAGGAAGATAATTTACATAGTAAAATAAAATAACCAGAGATAGTAAAATCAAAAGGAAAGTGAATATAGAGTATACGTTACATCATCTCCCCCTTAATTTTTTTTTTTTTTCTTTTCTTTTCTTTTTTTTATGTCCGAAAAACCTATCAATTTTGGAGTGTAAGTCTTACATTTCGTTGATTGACGTTTCTCGACCTCTTTTTTGATTTGTTTGGTGGTAGCCGTATTTACATTATCAACTTGGCATGACAATTTACGAATCTGTATTCGACTGTGAAATTTGTAGTGTAGAACAAACCAAACCTGCATCGGCATACTTTCCTTTTATTCTGCCTAGCAGGAATCACTTCTTTTTATTTCAAATGACGTGCGCCTCATGCGTTGAAATACATAACAACTGTATCAGCAGCGAAGATTGCCTGAAGCTGCCTAACAGTAACAATTTTATTATTTTCATTTCAAATTACGTTCGCCTCATTCGTTGAAATACAGAACAACTGTATCAGCAGCGAAGATTGCCTGAAGCTGCCTAACAGTAACAATTTTATTATTTTCATTTCAAATTACGTTCGCCTCATTCGTTGAAATACAGAACAACTGTATCAGCAGCGAAGATTGCCTGAAGCTGCCTAACAGTAACAATTTTATTATTTTCATTTCACATTACGTTCGCCTCATTCGTTGAAATACAGAACAACTGTATCAGCAGCGAAATTTACCTGGAGCTGCCTAACAGTAACAATTTTATTATTTTACCCCTAAGCACATAGATATATACAAAAAAAAGTGGATTAGTAGATGGACATAGAAGAAATATAAAAAAAAACACACATATATACACAAAAAAGAATGCATAGGCCCACACGAAAAAAAGAAATTCTGACACGCCAACTGGTCGTGCAGGAAAAACAACAAACTGAGAAAAGAACCTGTCCACGAGAACTTACTTATCTCGAGGACGCATAAAAAATTCTAGTGCGATAACGTTTTCCAGGCCTAATGGGACTGGTAAAATCAGGTGGCTTGGATCTCTTCCGGGACGGTAATGGAACTGGAACATCGGTCTGCTGTCGGTCAGGAGTCTGGCGGTCTGGAAATCCCTGCGGCTGAGAAGAACGGTCAGAAGTCTGGCGGTCCGGAATCCCTTGCGGCTGAGAAGAACGGTCAGGAGTCTGGCGGTCCGGAATCCATTGCGGCTGAGAAGAACGGTCAGGAGTCTGGCGGTCTGGAAATCCCTGCTGCGGCTGATAGGAACGGGCTCCCCCAGGCTTTGGATATGAAGTCCCTTGGTGCTGGGGCCCGTTGTGTCCTTCCAGTATCTTTTTGGACGGACGTGTCTCCGGCCACATCGCTTGCTTTCGTTTACGCCCACGGGGCATGATAGTAGTAGCAGGCATCGGCCCTGTTTGCCCTGAACGTAGGTTCCAGGGGCGAAACCCGGGCGGATGCAAAGATTTCTGCCTTCGTCGCTGTTGCGGCGAAGCAGATTGGGGAGACAAGTCACGTTTGCGCCCAGCTTTTGGTGGTGCTGGACGGTGTGGAATATAAAATGTTGGATTCATAACTGATAAATCAGAAATGTCCGACGCCTCTGAGTCGCTGCTGTAATTCAGCGGTCGTGCAGGGCGATGTTTAGATTTGCCTATAGGGATACTTTCCGATGAGGTATTCAAAGAAGAAGTATCCCGCGTTGGTGCAGAGGTAGCCGGAAACGGCGCAGCAATAGTCTTGGCAATGGTTGGAGGGAAAGGAACGATACTAGTATTCGACGAACTCGATTCGAGCCTTGGTCTCATGGGAGAATCAGGTTGCGTGTGTAGAAACTCGTCCGGAGGGGGGAGGGTGAAGGAAAAATCACTGGTGATTCGTCAAAAATGTTCGGTGGTTCGTCCACAATTTCTGGCGGTTGAACATGAGATATAGATTCTTGAGTCTGTGGAACAGAAGGTTGAGTAGGATTGATAATGAAATCGATATTCCGTTCGTGATACTTGCGACATTGATCAACATGTACATATTGAAAATTGTTGTTCGGTTTCTCCAGAACAATATTATTTTCAAAGACATTTGCCACCCGATATGGACCTTCGTAGCTGGGTGCAAATTTCTTCACTAAAGTATGCGAAACAGAAGACTGGAAGTGCGTTTCCACGAGAGTGAGATCTCCAACGACAAGATCTGGTTCCCTACGCCTAGAATTATAATATCGTGCTTGAGCCGCTTGTGCTCCTAGCATTGCAACACGAGCTTTTTCTGCCATGATGTGTACTGATTGCGGAGTTGGTCGCTGATTTAGTTCGTCGATAATCCGCGTTAAATTTTCAAAAGGGGTTTTAATTTTGCGACCCAGAAAAAGTTCTGCAGGAGTAATTTTAGTAGACTCGTGGACAGACGAGCGGAGGGCGAACGCAAAAAGTTCTAAATGGTCATCCCATCTTTCATGGTGATCCATTACAAAAGTCGCAATCATTTTCACTAACGTTCGGTTAACATGTTCCGCAGGATTACTCTGGGGATGATATGGGGAAATGAATTTATGTTTAATATGTAATCTCGCACACATTCTTTCAAAAATGTCAGAAATAAATTGAGGACCATTATCCGAAACTACTTTATTAGGTGCACCATATCTAGAAAATACTTCATTAACTAAGACATTACAAATAATCTCAGCCGTAGCGGCTTTAATGGGAAAAACTTCAACCCATTTAGAAAAATTATCAGTTAGTACTAAAACATAACGAGCTTTATTTTTAACAGATAATGGATAAGGTCCCAATAAATCTATGGAAATAATATCAAATACATGAGAACTTGAACTAGATTTCAAGTGACCGGCCGGTCTTACATTACGGTAATTATTAATCTGACACAAGTGACATGATTGAACGTATGCGAGCACACTTTGGTACATGCCAGGCCAATAGGCAACATCCCGCAATTTACAACGGGTCTTGCGAATACCTAAATGGCCTGCAAGAGGTTTGTCATGAAATTCATTTAAAAGAGCCATTCTAAGGGTTCGCGGAATACATGGGCGAAACTCTGCCCTAGTAGTCCGAGATTTTGTATAATAAAGAAGACCCTCAATTACTTCAAAATGTTGTGACCTTCCAGCCAGAGAAGGATCACTTGGTAGGGGCGAACCCGCAAGCAAAAAATTGTAAATATCCCCAAAATCTGGATCATTTATTAATTCTGCCATTATCTGCTCTCTGGATGTTATATCAGCAATCAGAAGTAAAGGCTGACATCCAGGAGTAGTTTCGGTGGGAACCCCACTAATCGGAACGCGAGATAATGCGTCCGGTAATTGATTCTTATTACCTGGCTGATACGAAATTTTGATATTGCTCTCTTGTAACTTCAGAGCCCACTTCATAAGTCTTTGAGATAGGTGCTTAGCAGAATTCAAATACTGAAGGGCAGAATGATCCGTAATTATGTTAACTGTCAATTCATTAAGATAACATTGAAATTTATTCAGTGCATACACAACAGCAAGACATTCACGTTCCGTAGCTGAATAATTGCGTTCAGCTTTGGCTAAAGTACGAGACGCAAAAGCTATTGGATGCCCAGCTTGTGACAAAACGCAACCAAGACCAACTCCGGATGCATCAGTATAAATATCAAATTCCTTAGTATGATCCGGGAAAGCCAACACCGGAGGCTGAGTCAATGCAGACTTCAGTGTTTCGAATGCAGCGTTAGCTTCAGGTGTCCAAATAAACTTCTTGTATTTACGCTTTAAAGCATACAACGGCTCACATATTGTAGCATAAGCGGGGACGAACTGCTGATACCAACCGGTCATTCCCAGAAAGCGGGATAGTTCTTTTGCTGTTTTAGGCCGAGGAAAGTCAACAATAGGCCTAATTTTTTCATTATCAGTGAATAAACCGTGGGGAGTAATTTTCAACCCCAGATATACAATCTCGTCCCGCGCTATCTGGCATTTACTAGGTTTTAACGTCAAGCCAGCATTGTATATAAGTTGGAACACCTGTTTGAGCAGAGAAAGGTGCTCGTCAAAAGTCTCTGATGTTATAATAATATCATCCAAATAGACATGCACATGGGGACCCAGGACAGGTCTGAGAACCGTGTCCATAAGCTTTTGGAAAGTAGCAGGTGGAGAAGCTAAACCAAAAGGAATACGTAAATATTCATAGGCCCCAAAAGGAGTCACAAAGCCTGTTTTATCGACAGAGTCCGGATGTACTGCCACCTGCCAATATCCACTTGCCAAATCCAAAGTTGACATCCATTTGGTTGACGACAAGTCATTTAGAATATGTGACATGACAGGTAGGGGATAATTGATTGTTTTTGTGACTTGGTTGAGTTTGCGAAAATCTGTCACGAAACGAAATTCATTTGGTTGTTTCTTTGGAACCAAGAAGGCAGGAGCAGCCCAGGCGCTTGTTGATTCCCTGATTATGCCTTGCTTAATCATTTCCGCAATTTGACGTTGCATTTCCTGCTTTTTATGTGGAGCACAAGGGTAAGGTTTCGTCGCAATTGGTTTCGAACCATCAGTGTCAATAACATGATAAACCACCTGTGTGAAACCAGGTTGATCCGAAAATAAACCAGGGCTTTCCTGTAAAAGGAGAGAAAGCTGGTCTCGTTGCCCCTCATTCAATTGGTCACTCAACAATAAACTCGTAATATCTACAGGAACCGTCGGAATCATTTCGACAGGTTCCGGAAAGGAAATCACATGTTGTACAAAATTCAAAGTTATTTGAAACTTGTTAATAAAGTCCATACCCATGAGACATTTCACGGGTAGCTCGTCTATAAGCAGGAAAGAATGTGTAAAACGAGCTTTTCCCAGCCCTAAAGATAATGTGACAGTTCCTGCGATACTGAAGATTTCATTATTGGCACCTCGCAAATACTGCGTTGCAGGCTGAACGTGTATTGCAGAAAAAACGTCATTGCAAAACTTTGTATTTATGGGCTGATATCTCAGACCCAGTGTCAAACTTTGTCTCGACAATAACGTCTTCAAGTGTCAAGAATACATCAGGCAACTGAGGAGTTTGAACAGTCACTAATACTGTTTTAGGGTCAGAATGTTTGGTATCAGGAAGAAGGACCGACCCTTCGTCTACTTCCTGTGGAAGTTTAAAGGAATTCTGGTGGTGTTATCATGTGGTCGGAAACCTCGACCCTGCCGGGTATCGGGAAAATTTTCACGATAAGGAAAATTGCGTGAACCCTGCGTCGGGAACTCCGCGTGTCTGTTGACATTTTCATATTCGTTATGTCTGCCCTCAGCACGGGCAGAAAAATTATTATTGCCCTGGGCATGAGAACGTTCCGAATGCTGCTGAGTGAAATGGGGTCGAGCATACTGTGCATTATGACGATATCCCGAAGCTTGCTCAGAAACTCGCTGTTGGTTCGCCACTCTTCTGTGTGGTGGAACGTATGAAGCTTGGGTGGGCACTTGTGTATGCTCGCGCTGAAAGTTTTGTCTATTATGCCGCTGAGGGTTTTCGGAATAAGCCTCGCGGGGTGCCCGAGCATGGTGAGTTGAAGCATTTTTGCCATGTCGCTCTTCATACGTGCGTATGAGGCGAAGGCATTCATGAATAGTGGTAGGGTGTCGAACCTCAAGAAAATCTTGTAAGAATGGGTCGAGCTGCTGTACGAGGGTATCCAACATGTCAACATGACTGGCATGTGGATCCCATAGATTATATAGGCGTGTAGTTTCCAACGCAAATGCAACAGGGCTATCATTGGGACCTTGTTGACGCGAAAACAGCTGTTGAGCAAGGCTAGCTCGACTGAGGCCGAAAGGAAAGACCTCCAAGAATTCTGCACGGAAATTCTCATAATGAGAATCCGGGTTCGACCCTCGCCACTGCCGATACCAGGTCTTGGCGGTATCCCTCAAGCAAGTGCCGGCAATTTGGACCTTGCAGTCTTCCGGAATATTATAGAGATCAAAATGATCTTCTAGATCTTCGAGGAACTTTAAAGACCCCTCCAAACCATTGAAATAAATTGTTCCTGCATGCGGCACGAAATGCGCAAGCATTCTGCTTCGCTGAGAGGATTGAATTCCCTCAGGTACGACCCGCGACTCAGAGTGATAAGAAGCTGGTGCATTACGAGATGGTGAAGAACGCTTGGGTATGTGTAGATCATTCATATCAAAGTCAGAGCCACAGGCTTCGCGCAAATTGTCCAAAAACACCATCACCTTCGAGACTTGCCGGAAGGTGGAAATTTGCAGTTGTCGCAGGTAAGGAAGCCATGGGTAATAATAGTCAGGATCTCGTGTTCGAGAAAAGTTCGGGCGCCAATTATAATGAATTAGCTTTGTTTATCTTTTTGCTAAGCTAATTATTATGAATGAATAATGCTCTAAGCTTCAAAATAATGAATTCCCAAAAGGGTGTTGTTACTCGTTAATTATGAACTTAAACAAAGTCTCAACGCTGGTTATTTATATTAAGTAATCACAGTCATAAACCTAACAGCCAGACAGAGGTCTGACAAAACTAAGAATTGAGAAAGACTGAACTTACTGACAAACTTGTTTATTTCCAAAGACTCTTGGTCAACTAAGGCACTCATATATCTTGTACATAATAATGAATAAACTTTCCTCTTACAACCAACACAACACAACACAACTCAACCTCAACAACACCTCAACACAACTCCACACACACTAGTCTCGATGAACGCGCCTATATACTAGCTACCACCACGTCATGACTTACACTCATTGCCAGATCTCATTCAGCGGGTGAAATAATATTTCGTTCAGTAGGAAGATAATTTACATAGTAAAATAAAATAACCAGAGATAGTAAAATCAAAAGGAAAGTGAATATAGAGTATACGTTACAAGTGTTTCAATGGATTTGCTCATTTAGTTCGAAAATGTTGTATTAACAAAGTTAAATGCTGTCAATCATACTAATTATGAGAGTCATTTCAGTGTTCATAAAATGGAAGAAACCATTCCTGCGGTGATTACTGACAACATTGTGTGTAAAGTGAAGCAATCTATGTGGTTCTCAGTACTGAGAGATGTATGCACTGATACATCAACTGAACGATGCATAGCAATTTCTGTGAAATGTATTAATATATGTGATTTGTGTACACGTTTTTAAAACCTGGAAGCTTTAGATACATGTACTGCTGTACGGATTTACAAATGTGTTATGAGTATTTTTAAAACTTTAGAGATTGACGTTAAAAATTTCATTCTATTGGACCTGACGGTGCTAGTGTTATGACTGGCATTCGAAAAGGGGTCGCAACTTTGCCAAAAAAATCTATCTTTCACTACGCTTGGAGTGCATTGTTTAGTACATCGCCTTCTTATGGCTGCTAGCCAGGGGGTTGATGAATTTTCATATTTGGTGAAATATCAGAACCTTCTGAATAGGATTTATAGTTTTTTCGAACAATCTGCTGAAAACACAAAACATTTAAATTAGTGCAAGAAACACTGGCCATTATCCCCACAACTTTTTTTAGTCCCTGGCATCTTGGTGCTTATCCTTTGACAACAATGTAAATTCCTGCAATTCCATTTGGCAAGCCTTGTATCTTTAGTGATTGAAGACAAGCGCGCTGTAGCGCAAGGTACTTTAAAGCAAATAACATGCCACCTTTTTTGTTTACCTCTGCGTTTATGGAAGTCGTTTTATTTCTTCTGAATTGTCCATGTTTAATTTTTCAGAAGAAGGATGTGGATTTTGCAAATGTTCTGTGTGATGTCAGTGCTTGCTTTAAAACTTTCAATGGCTTTAAAAATGGAACAGGCACTATCCGGATGAGTTTTATGGCAGTATACCAAAAATTCCTGGTGCACAATATGTATATCAGGGACAAGTGATTCGATATAGCCTCGAACATCTCTCTCGGTGCCATCCCAGATGTGCTTGATGGGACTGAGGTCAGGTGGCCTAGCTGGCCAAGGAAGCGAGGTCACGTTGGTGGAGTGTTCATCCAACCATTCAGATACAATTCGGGAACGATGGCACGGTGCATTGTCTTGTAGCAGGATGAGGTCCCCAGTGGGATGTTGAAGACTTACAAACGGGAGCAGATGGTCGTCCAAGGTATCCCGGAAACGTTGACCTGTGTGGGACAATGTCCCACGTACCAAAGGCCCCATTTCAGTCCACGTAAAAAGTCCCCAGACATGAATGCCACATCTACCAACTTGAAGAGTACCCTGCTGGCAAGAAGGGTCCATCGCTTCATGTGCTTTGCGCCGTACTCGTATCCTGCTATCCGCATGTACCAACGTGAATATCGACTATCAGTCCCCGCAACATTTTTCCACATGTCTAGGGTCCAGTGGCGATGTTCCCGCGCCCAGGCTAATCTTTGAAATCTGTGTTGTGCGTACACCAGCGGTAACCTCGTGGAACGATGGCTTCTGTACCCGATAGCCAGGAGATGGTTCTGGATGGTGTGGCTGCTTACACGTTTTTGTGCACCAGCGTTAAATTGCTGAGTGATTTCTTGCACTGTGGCCCGTCTATCAGTTGTTACAATGCGAGCTAATCGACGATGACCCAGCTCATTCACACGCTCTTGTCCACGGCAGTTGGCCCTTGCAGGGATGGTTTTACCGGATTCGATGTACTCACGGTGCACCCTTGACACAGTGGCTCGTGAAAATCCCAGTGCCTGTACGACTTCCAAGTTGGAGTGGCCCCTTCGTCGGGCCCCGACATTTTGCCCCACGATCAAATGCGCTTAGATCTTTCATCTTAACCATACTGCGTCCGACTCTTACTAATTCTCGTCGCATCACTCCTTATATTGTCGGATCGCTGCATACGTCATGTCGTTTCCGTTTACAGGGCCGCCCACAGCACCACATTTGCATAACGTCAGCTGTCTCTAATTAATTTGCTCTTCAGTGTATGATACTACAATATCAGTGTGACCGATGAAAGTAGGAGAAATGGCTTTTAAAACGAAGGTAAAATAAACACAGTGATTGATAAAAAAATAGAAAGTGAGCCATTCTTTGAAATAAGAATGTTTAGGAAGTGATTTTCTTTCAATTAAAAGGAACGACATGTAAAATTAATATAAATTCCTTTCCTTCAAGGATTGTGGTCAAAAGGTTGAGAACCACACGTCATTAATGACTGAGGTCGACGTAGACTATCCCAGTTCGCACAGGCAATGGCTGCGGAAATAATTTACAGGTTAAAATGTTACAGCGCCAAGCTGTGCCAGTGAGCTAACGATATAGCTCACGTTCGATCGCTCACAGCAATAAAAAAATTCTGAAATTATATTGAAATCCTTCACCTGAGTGAAAGTATAAAATCTTACCTGTTTTATTTTTAATCGGTATCAAGGTTAATCACAATTAAGGAGGGTAGCATCATTTACTAGAGTTTCGCTTATTTCCATGCTATATTATGAGAGACTTATAAAATGTCTACGGAACTTGTATAATAGTGGAATTGTAGTGGACCGAAATGGCGAATGATAATTAAATCGACTTCCAAAATAATTTATCCCAAATAACAACGGAAATATTGAAAATAACATGTTGCGTGCAAAGTACCTTTTTTGCCACTGTTAAAATAAATAAATTGCCAAAAAGATGGTATAAATTCAACTTGTAACGTTGGGAAAAATTTAATAGCACGAGCGTTACCGAAATCACGATTTTTGTTTGTTTAATGGTTTGCGACCTACCACACCTATCACAACCAGCACAGTGGCATGTAAAATGCCTTTTTCGGTGATTAAGAGTCCTCGGTTTTACGAAAACGGAGAGTGCCAGAGCCGTAAGATAAACACACGATCAATGCCATACATTGACTCATCTCGAACTAAGGTTTAGAAGCCAACACGTCCTAGAAATCGGAAACAGGTGTAGCTATGGAAATTCAAGAAAATCGCTTCGCGTAAATAAAAAAGCCGTGAATGACAGTAGAATAATCATAATGTTTGTGATTCCAAATCTTTTACAAGTCGAAAACACAGCTTACCACTTTGCCCAGTACACCGACACTGGGCGAAAGTGCGTTTATTTGAGTTCCTAAAATTTTGGGTGCTTTACGCAACGTTACAAGACTGTGGTTACTTCTTAACACACTAAAGTGAATTGAGTGTAATTCAGTTATTGTTCTCTATTTTTTTACAAATCACTGAAAACTGTCACTTTTTGCATATATATTATATGCTTCTGAGGTTAACATACGAGAATCTAATTTTTACTCATACCCGAAAATATATTTTAAATATATTGCAAAGAAATCGTCCACAAGAATTTCAAACGAAATTATTCGCGCTTATGTTTTAGACCATCCGATTAAATGGACGTTGTTTTCTATCCGAATATTATGACAACCCAATTCTAAATCGTATTCCACATTAATCAATAATGTTGTATAAAACGTTAGGAGTTATCGTAAAAAAATGAAGACTTCTTTCTAATTTATGCATGTGTACCCTTGAGAGACACTTTTACAATGAAAACTGCCAATGCTTCATTTGGTTCTAAACGTCAAGGTACATGATTTTATGATGCGCTGTGAGTGTAATACACCTGATTTACTCGAGAAGTAAGAAAAATATATCAATACCTGAATTATTCAAATTCACAACATCATGCTTGCAAGCAAATTATTACATTTGATTTCCTTCAAATGTCTTTCAAGTAAATTAATCAGATTCACGCGAGAACGTTTGCATTCTACATATCTTCAATTCAGTAATACTTTTTACATATTATTTATTGAATAACTAGGATATATGATTATTGATTCCAATTCGCCGAAATCCAGTTTACTCTTTAAATTGTGATAGTACTGGTATTTTTTATTTGCAGAATAATTTACTGAGTTCCAATCGAACACATTTTATATTCCCTGTTGTTAGCTCCTAGAGTACTATAAGGTGTACGAGATTTTGATCGTTTGCGTCATATTTAACCGTACCTTTTTCCACCATTCATGTTCTTGTAACCTCTGTCGTACGAATATTAAACTGTTTAAATAATTTAAGTAATAAATGGTTCTTATAGAACATTAAGGAAGCTAAAATGTCGAACACAGAGAAAGCATGTTGACTAACATCAACTTTTGAGGTATCGACGAATCGAAACTATTTTCGCAAATGTATGAAATTATGAAATACTTCTAGGCATTATCGTTTTTTTCTCATATTATTCTGGATGATTATTATTTTCATTGCTTGACCTTAAATTGGCGATAAAGTAGGGTAAGACTACATAATTAGGAAAAGTGTAACCAATTGAATTTTTAAATGCAATAACAATTATTACGTAGTAAAAACGAATTTTCAAGTTATACGTAGTAATTTTGATAACATTGCAATAGAAAATCATACGGAAATACGTGTTTGAATATTTTTAGGTAGGGGTGGGGTGACAAAGTAATACTTTGTCTTTCTGAAGTAGAGAAATGCATAACCATGTGTAAAATTATATGGTAGAACAGGAAACTTGGATATACTGTGGTTTCATTTCATCTCTTTCAAGGTCTCAAATCCCTGGGTCTAAATGAGTGAAGATAAAATATACGAAGTGAAATATCTATAAAAAGTATTCGATATAAATCTGTATTGACTATATTTTATAACACATTTGTCTGTGATATGAGTTTCAAACTCATGAGAGAATTGATTTTTATGTGTCCCTGGAATCAATGAAAACCCAATCTCAGGAAAAACGTGCAAAAGCTCACCTAAGAGGAAAATAATCACTTTACAGATTCAAAAGTCAGACATATATCAAGACACCTAATGCATACACGACATACTGCAGGCGTGTATTTTTGCAAGAGGGCCTTATTTTGAAAAAGGATGTGATAAAATACATTTGAAATCCGAACTATCCTTGGGCTTGAGGACCCATTTCGTAAACTTCTGGATCCTAATCCCTGGATCATGATAAATATTTAAGTGATACTTTTAAACACAAATCAATAGAATAAATACAGATACAACAAAAAAGAACAGAAACTTCAGCCATTTTCAATAGAATGGAAATTTAATGAATAACGTAACGTGTCTTTCAGAAACTGTTTTATTATATAAAATTACCATCAAGGAAATTTTAAGCAGACTAATTGCATTTCAAGGTAACAATCCCTAGGTTTACATGTTCGGATTTAAACTCCATGAAACACAACATGGCATTTATATGTGAAGGCATGCATGCACTGACTAATATATAAAATTTTATAGTGATTTCGTCTTTTCGTTCTTTCTGCTTTTAACAAGCACATAATATCGGAACATTGAAATTGTTCGATTATACTTCAGCGACATAACATATCTATAAATCTTCTTTTGTTCAATTAGTTATTCATGTTCTGCACGCAGATGTTCAGCAGTCATATATGGTACGAAAAGCTGACTGATTTAGAAATTCTATCTCCAAATTATGCACGAAGCATTTGGCAAAGCATTTAGTAGTTTGTTTGAATAATATTATACATAGACCAATGAAATACTCTTTTAATTCGTTGTTAGTTACATTTTTGTGTTTCCCGGAAACTTGGCATTTCACCATATAATATTTTGCATAAATTATTTTGTCAATTGATTATTTTTTTTGATTTATTAAATTAAACATCTCACATCTTTATACCTTGCAGTTATGCCGGTACTTTGAGATCATTCTGTTCCTTTCGGAAATAGCTCCTCTCCGTAGCTGAATAATTTAGTAAGTGCCTGAGATCTGCATGCAATTCAGTTATTGCACATTTTGCAACTGTCCGTGAGTCTATCTATACGAAACTGCTTCTCAGCGATAAATATCGTTTCCATGAGAGAGAAAAATACATTGTTAAAATTGAAAAAAAAATGTGGTTTTTTTCACTAAATATCTTGGTGACAAATGTTTAGAGATCGTAAGAAAGGTGAATTAACTAATTTGAAAATAATGAAAACAAATCCGAAATAATCGATATGTAGAAAAAGTCGAGTCCTTAATCCATCCTAATCGGTATCGAAAAGAACTCGGTTTAAGCGGAATAATAAACATGATATAACCAAAATTAAACACTTTTTACTTTTCCAATGTTATTTTGTAAAACAAGTTTTTAATACCAAAGGGCATGAAGTAAACAATTTCAATTAACAATACAGTTTCATAATAAGTGTTGCACAGCATCAAAAAAGGAAACATCAGTAGCGTATTGTTTACGTACAGGTCATATATCCTTTTCTGCAGTATTAAAACAGATATTAAGATAAAAAAAGTGTATCCTAAGTGAAGCCAGCAGTAAAGTTCACTCTCTGAATTTTCGAACATTTATTCATCTACTAAAACGGAAGGTAGATTTGATTGACAATGAAAGTTAACGGCACGAGGAAGTACGTTTATATCAGCAATAATAAGTTATCCAACTAATTACAATTTTGAAAATAAGGCTATAATTCCATCCTTCTCCTGATCTGCGCGATACAGTGATTATTAATCCGGAAACAGATTAATAATCCCTGAGATTAAATATGTTTTGAACGCATCAATACGATTAAATTAGTTTTGAACGCATTTATTAAATAAGCACATCAGCGCTCACTTATTTGCTTTTATCCCATGTTTGTTTGTAGTTCATGTTTTTCTAGCCGGAGGCCAGTGGTTGTTCGTAAGTTGTTCAGACGTCTTTTTTTACTTAATTTGGAGGTGTTCTTTTCTGCAAAAAATGAATTGGTAAGATTTTTCGTGGAATTGCAAGAAACGAGGCACCTGTATTTCGATGTGCGAATGCCACAGATTGCTTCCAAAGTCAACATGCTCCGACGATCACCAAATGACTCTCCAATGGCATTTGTCTTATTATTTTGGACAAGCAAGGTGACGAACGAAGCAGCTTCCAATATTTTTTTCAAATATGTGTTCCCGTATAATTGAGACGAGGCTCCATAGTTCTTATATTACATTTCATATTGCCATGCTGTAGAAATGAATTGGCGTCCACTCAATTGTTAAATAACACATGGGAATCCAAAATTCTATTTAGTAGACAATAGTCTGGAATATTACATAGGAATTTTTGTGTTTTGGACAATTCAGTTGTCCGAAGAACGTTTCCTTTTCACTGTGTTCCCGTACATTTGGGACGAGGTTTATACTCCTCATAATACTCTTGATATCGTCATGCTGTGGACAACAATTAGCGTCCGCTCAAATGCAAGCTAACAAAAAGGAATCCAAAAAATCATTTCACGGACTACATTTTGGAATATTTATAGCTTTTAATGATGGTATAATTTAAGGACTTTTTTTAACTAAGATTTTTCTCGTGACATAAAATTCAAATATTTGAATCGAAATTCAAACTGAAGGCTTATATCAAATTTCATAAACTTAAATCGATATCTCGGGAGGAGCTCTCCTCTAGCATTAAGTTAAACTCAGTTATCAGGAAAACTGTCTAATTCCAAATAAAATATATTCAACTCTCGGTATGTTCAACACAAGTATGTTTTTATGAAGATCACTCAGTGTAGCGCAAATGGTTCCCTGCCACCATTGCATAATGCCAATCTTCGGGTTTGAACGGACATGCTTTATACACTGGCGTGCAAAAATTAAGGACGAGACGGTTTTTCGAATGTAACGTCGTGCAGAAGTGCTCAAAATCGACTCAAATCATACCATAAGGTCCCCAAGATGTAAGAATATTGGACAAGTAAGCAAACCGTCCAAACAAGGAATCCAAAAAATACAAAGGCACCTTATTGAAAACGTAGCTTCAAGCACAACTGGACACAAGACAGAAACGTTTATGTAACAGGCGGCTGCCAAGAAAAATTCAATCTTTAGTAGGGGATATGATCACCCCTGATTGCGTTGCAGGATTTACAACGTCTGTCCATGCTGAGGACTAGGTTGTCAAGAAGATGTTGAGGCATCGCGGCCCATTCCTCTTGTAGCACCAATCGCATCAGCGGAATCGTGGCTGGAGGCTGGTGAAGTGCTGCCAAGCGTCTCCCGAGAATGTGCCACACATGTTCGATTGGATTTAGGTCCGAGGACCTTGCGGGCCAATCCATGCATTGAATATCATCACTCTAAAACAGCTCTGCGACAGCCACTGTACGATGATGTGTAGCGTTTTCGTCCATGAAGAGGAACTCAGGACCCACATCACTTCTAAACAGACGCACGTGAGGCAGGAGATCCTCGGTACAATAGCGGACACCAGTGACTGAACCTCCTTGGAAGATGCGGAGGTCAGTACGGCTACCAAGCATAATACCGCCCCAAACGAGGACTGCGCCACCTCCAAAACGGTCCCTTTCCCTGATGTTGGAGGTGTGATTGCGTGTTCCCTGCTCTCTCCAGATGTGTATACGTCCAGAATCGCTCGTCAGACTAAATCGGCTCTCATCCGTAAAGAGAACTCGACCTCATTGCTGATGGGTCCAGTTCTTGTGTTCCATGGCACCTCAGAAACTGCTGTCTCCGATGAGCAGGCGTTAATGGCACACACCGCACAGGTCGTCGTGCAAATAGACCACATTTGTGCAGCCTCCTGGCCACGGTAAAACGCGATAACCGACGTCCAGTTTTCTGTTGAATGTGCCTTGCGATTTCTACAGCTGTCTGCCTTCTGTCTCTTCTCGCCTATAGGACAGTATACCGGTCGTCCGTCGCCATGGTTGCTCGTGGACGACCACTTCTAAACTCTCGGACAGCTGTTCCTGTCGTTTGAAATTTTTACCAAGCTCGTGAAGCGATGCTGTGAGCGATCCCAAACTCCTCGGCCACACTAGTCACACTTCGAACTTCTTCCAACTCCCCCATGGCCCGACCTCGGGTAAAGTCATCCAGATGTCGTCTACTGGATTGCCTGTTGGCCATATTACACGGTGGCAGCAACTCGACGTCGTTTAAACAGATGTACACAGTGCAATAACTTTCACCGAATTGCTGAGCGTATCCCGCCTGTGCGCTTTATAGCCTTCCGACAATCCCCTCCCCCTCTACGTCATGCTGCATATATGCGCATGCCCTACCCTACCGGACCCTAGTCTATCTCCTGAGTGGTTTTTCGGTCCGTTCTTCCTGCTCGTTCAGCTGTTATTCTAATTTCTCCTCTTCCTCCTTAATTTTTGCTCACCAGTGTATAATACATCATTTGTTTCGTTGTTATACCGTACACATTTTCTTTCAGCCAACCGCCAATGTCTATTGTTGTGCCGACCTGGCCTTCCCAGAAAAAGGTGTACTACACATACCACTAATTTCAAATTGTGTGAGAATGGTTTTTCCTGTTTTTCGGACACTGATTCAATTGTGGCAAACCTTAATATTAAAGATATGGATTCAATCGAAGAGGGTAGTTTTTAACATTAAGAAGATTCTTTTTACGAAACTTGCAAAATGGCGATATTTTGAACGCATTCATTAAATTTGTTTGTATTCTGAAAATAATTGGGTTTGAAACAAAAACACTAATGAAAATATGTGAGGTTCTTAAAAGTAACAAAGGTATGTAACATGATTTTGCGCAATGCTCTTAATTTTCACTTTATAGAAGTTCATTGACGTAAAATTATATTTTTTTCATTTCTTTTTATTGAAATGTTTACTTCGTCTTCCTACTACACAAAGTAAATTTCTCGTCTAAAGCATCCCACAAGCATATGAAACGTGAAAAGACACTTCGAGCTGAATAGCACATTAAGCAAACAACAGATAACTGCATTTTTTCAGATTAACGTGTTTTTAATTAAACGAAAATTATAATTATGATTTTTGAATAAAAGTAATTTCCAAAATTCGGGTTAATTAAAAATAATTGGCTCATATAATGAAAAAACCTTTTTATGTAACCAAATAACGTAGTGTTAAAAACGGTACGGGTATATCCAACGCTGTCCATACAATAGAGTTCCAATTCAGACTGAATATAGCAATTCAATTTTAAACAGTTAAACTAAGGAAAAATCGTTGCTATAAATTCCCATATTGTTAACAGCTGTGAGAAATTAAATTATTCATGATCACGCACTACCCAATTTTTTTTTCTGAAGATCAGTTGTAATATTTATAAAGACATGTGTTTGAGCACGAAATATTTTACCACAAAAGCGGAGAAAGGGTCTATCCAGTCTTTAGTAGGGATTTTTTTCATTAATTATATCAAACATGATCAGTAAATTGTGAAAGAAATACACAATAGAAGAAACAATACATGGTATAGTTACTTAAATTGCAAACTAAAGTATGTTTTCATGATGTTCCCTAAGTTTCTATACATTATTCAAAATACGAAATGCAGGGAGGGGCAGAAAAAAACTGAAAGTTCTTGATATATAAAAAAGTTTATTACATTATCAGAATTGGTTTACTGGTGGTTGAGCTGCAGGATTTCTTTTCGTTGGAAAAAAATGACTATTATGAACACTTTGTATTTATATCCGTACAATTGCATCGACGAATTTTTGATGCCTATAATTGCTTTTCCTGGATCCATACAATTGCATCGACGAATTTTTGATGCCTAATTTCAGTTGCTGCTTCTGCAGCTTCAGTCGCACATTCTCGTTCTGTGGTGCTGGGAGGTAGTCTTTGCTTACCGTAGTTAACAAGCAAACATCCCATCTCCACACCGAAAGCAAATCCAGGGGCGCCATTTCAATGTGCATTTAGAATCTCGATTTTTCGCATGTGGAGTCTAAAATACAAAATCCTACAGTTTCCCACCAATGAAAATTTATCCCACACATCTAACGCAAAACCAAGTGCGACCTTTCGATGCGCAGTTGGAATGTCGGTTTTCTTGTTTTGTGAGTGATGCCAAACAGGAAGCATGACTCCATAGCAGAAAACTTATTTTTTTATGCTGTTACAATAACAGTAAAAGTATACTATGTTCTTCAGTTACGCTTTTAACTCCCATAATTGGGCGAAGCAAGATTTTCCATCCCGGATACTTAAACATGATTTTTTTTCTGAAACACCATACCAGGGTTTTAAACGTTCCTTAACAGTCATTTTCTAGAAATCTACAACGCCTTTTCGGATAATCTGGTAAAACGGTTTTTTTAAGATATCCACAACAACGAATGTACATTTAAAATAATTTACCCCGTAGTTAACCAAAAATAAAAAATGTGGATGCAGGTTCTCACAATAAAAGAAAATTGTTCATCAATGTTTCTTCATACATTTTCCTTCATTGCAGATCCAATAGGGTTTAGCTTGTAATATATTTTCTAGTATTTTTTAACTAAATTTGGACTTGAATATTTGAAATCTTTTTTAAATTTTTGCAGGCTTCTACATCCAAAATCGTGACGCGTATGTATTTCTTGATGTAGCACGATATACTAATTTTGTCAGCACTTTTTATTGAAAATGTCTGGACATGTGAAAAAGTATCCCAAATCTTCTGCACTTTTCGTTATTAGTCTTTGATTTATAGAATATCTAAGAAGCATATTAAATATTTTGGCCAACTAAAATTTGTTATTGCCACAGCTCAATTATTTTTGGACATTGTTTCAAGTGTTTATCCCACTACAGTCGTGTAATCCATAGAATTCCGAGTTCCTCTGGATGTGGATAAATGTGGCAGTAGGTGTAACGCAACTGTCATTTTCGGAATCTTATTATTTTTCTTTTAACAAAATTATCCTGAATTTTTGAATAAATTTACACTGCTGGCCACCCAAAATGCGACACCAAGAAGGACACGAGATAGCAAAGCCAGATTTACTGGACACATAACAACAGATACAAAGATAAAACGATTGAGCTTACAGGCCCGTGCGACTTGCGGAACACGCAGACATCAATAGTTCGTGTAGCCCCCAATGGTTGGCAATAACGGTCGCTACACGCCGCGCCATCGAACGAAAGAGGCTTTGGAGGTAAGCTTGGGGTATGTCGGTCCAGGCTACTTCCACACGTTGCCACAGTTCGTGAGGCGTAGCCTCGGGTGGTGCTTGCCGGGCCACTCGGTTGCCGATCAGCAACCACACGTGTTCGATGGGCAACATATCAGGAAAGGAGGCTGGCCACGACAGCAGTGACACCTGGTAAACTGTGCAGAATTGTTGCACGATGCTTGCGACAAACGGGCGCGCATTGTCCTGTTGAAACGTGTCCTCTGGCAGGTCCTGCACGTAAGGGAGGAGTACAGGCTCTAAAACATCGGAGTTGTAGCGGTGGCTGTTGAGTTTACCGGCGATGCGTACCAGAGGAGTGCGGGTGCCATATCCAATTGCGCCCCAAACCATAACGCCAGGCGACGGACCGGTATGGCGATGCATAATGCAGGCGTCATGTAGTCTCTCGCCGCGGTGCCGCCCCACGCGGATCCGTCCATCGTGGTGTTGCAGACAGAAGCGGGATTCTTTGGAGAAGACAATATCGTGTCATTGCGTAGTCTAGGTGCGGCGTTCAAGGGCCCACTGCCGCCGCACTCGCCGGTGGTGCAACGTCAATGGTAATCGGAGCTATGGGCGCCGTGCGACAAGTCCCCGCTCCTGCAGACGACGTCGAACGGTACGTGCTGACAATGGTTGTTAGGCAACACACCCTTATTTCCCTCGCAAACGTTCGTGATGTGGCGGTGCGAGCCGTCAATGCCCGCTGCACAACATGCCGGTCTTCTAATTCGATAGTGTGCCGCGGCTGCGGTAATTTCTCACGTCGGTCTGTCCGTCTCTCCTGCACCCACTGAATCCATACTCGCCTCACTGTGGCTGGATGTTGACCCACACGGGTGCCGGTGTCTCGATACGATAAACCGCTGTCGCGATAAGCCATTATTCGTCCTCTGTCGAACTCCGAAACGTGCTGGAATGACTGCCACATTCTGCGACGAGGCATCAGGATGCTTCCCACGCACAGGTCCGGCAGCACAACACACTTCCACTACTTATACCCCACCTTCTGTGCACCCTTCTTATAGTGCTTCTCCGTGGCGTGCCGGGCGCACATGATTTGCATATGCCCTGCAATGCTAATCGTTTGAATGTCCTAACGCGGGCGACGCATGCTGCGAATTTCAGGACAATCGGATGATTCCTTTTTTGTGTTGCTTTTTGGGTGGCCAGTAGTGTATATTTCATACATTTTACCATTACTGCGGAAGCGAAAATTATTAGCATTTGGTTGTAACAGTTTCCTCAGTGTGAAAAAATATATAGGTTTTAAGCAGCAATGTGATTTCAAAGAAATCTATAAACACCAATTTTAATTTTGGAATTTGAAACACACAAGAGCGCCAAGCAAAGCCAAGTTTTCATTGAACTAAAATTTTCAATCCTATAACACAGGGCTTTTCAAACTGTGCGTCGCGGAAATGCGGGCTTTGGTAAAGGGAGTCACCGTCGTGCCGCTGGAATTCACTGAGAAGCCCGGACATGAGGGGATAATGGCTGCCACACATCACTCCCCGTCCCTTCAAATAGAAAAGTAAACATTCCCGGAGATCCATCCCAGTGTTACCCAGGGTGTCACGTGGCATCTTCCAAGGATCAAAACAACGTGGACAAAAGTGATTTGATTGGTTTCTGATGATACAGTTAGCTTTGCAGTGAAAGTACCCTTTTGTTGCAGCGCCGCGTGAATACCGGACTCATTCTTGTGCTTACTGTTCGTGGTAACGAATGTATAGTGGTTTGTGAGCTTTCCGTATTTTTGTATTTATATCCTTTACGTTTTAAGAACAGACAAAATGGATACGTTTTTAAATTCTAGTAAAAAGCTTGACGTATAGGAAATAAGTGGATATTTCGGAAGTTAACAGAAAAGTAACCAAAGCTCTTATGGAAACAGCAACAAAATTAGCTGGGTCTAAGAACAAGTTGCATGTAAACAAATTATCAGGAAAAACCAAAATGTTGATGCAAAAAAGAAGAGAGATGAGGACAACTAAAGAAGATGTGACTTCCAAAGTGGAATATATAGAGCTATGCAAGACAGCACGAAAAAGTATCACTGAAGACGTAAGGAAATTCAACTGTGAGCTAGTGAGGAAAGCAATTGAAAACAACCAAAGCCTAAAGATAGCAAAGGGACATCTCAGTATGGGAAGAAAACAGATTATGGCTCTGAGAAAAGAAGATGGTTCTATAACAAGAAATAGAGGCGAAATTTTGACAAGAGTGAAAGATTTCTACTCGAAATTATATGAAAGGGATGATACATGTACTCCAGACATCATGAAAGGTACCAGAGTTCTTCCAGTCCTCCCAGCAGAAGTTGCTCATGCAATCAAGAACATGAAGCGGGGGAAAGCTCCAGGAGAAGATGGAATTACTATAGACATCATACAAGAAGCAAGTGGAGAAATTGAAACAGTACTCGCCCAAATTTTCACTCGATGCCTTAATGAAGGGAAGATTCCTGAGGATTGGAACAATGCTACAATGATCCTGCTACATAAAAAAGGTGACATTGAGGATCTCAGGAACTACAGACCTATCAGCCTCCTATCAGTGGTTTATAAAATCTTCACTAAAGTTCTTTCACACCGCTTGAAGGTAACACTGGACATGGCTCAACCGAGAGAACAAGCTGGATTCAGGAGTGGCTACAGCACAATAGATCATATCCATGTACTGAGAGAACTAATTGAAAGAGCGAGGGAATATGAACTTCCATTGTGCATGGCTTTTATCGATTATGAAAAAGCCTTTGATTCGGTGAAACCATCAGCAGTTACCACGGCTCTGAAATCCTGCGGTATTGAAGATGCATACATTAATATTATTAATAACATCTATGAAAATGCAAGTGCAAAGATTCGGCTGTTTGAAAATACAACACACATAAAAATTGGAAAGGGAGTGAGACAAGGTGACACCATATCTCCGAAGCTCTTTAATGCCACATTGGAAAATGTCTTTCAATCACTGAACTGGGAAAACAAAGGGATAAAGATTAATGGAGATTATCTAACCCACCTTCGTTTTGCTGATGACGTAGTCATTTTTGCAACTACCCCATCAGAGCTGCAGAGTATGATCCAGGAACTTGCTGACAAGAGTAAAGAAGTGGGATTAAAAATGAACTTTCAGAAGACAAAAGTGATGTTCAATGCTTTTACAAGAAATGAAGATTTATCGATTGATGGAGAAAAACTGGAGATAACAGATACGTATGTTTATCTTGGACAGCAGATATCAAGTGAGGGTCACATTGATGAAGAAATTAATCGGCGTACAAAACTTGCCTGGAGAGCTTTTGGAAGAAACAGCATAATTTTCAAGAGCAATATGCCATTATGTCTTAAAAGAAAAGTGTTTGATCAATGCATCCTTCCAGTGCTTACGTATGGTGCAGAGACGTGGACCTTAACTAAAAGAGACATACAAAGGCTGCAGACAACTCAAAGAAGCATGGAGAGGTGCATGCTTGGTATAACCAGGAGAGATAAGAAGAGGAACTCGTGGATCCGAAAAATGACGAGAGTGGAAGACATCATGATCAGAGTTAAATCCCTGAAATGGCAATGGGCTGGACATACTGCCAGAAGGACAGACCATAGATGGACAGCCGAAATTTTAGATTGGATTCCAAGGGACAGGAAAAGACCCAGAAAAGACCACATGGGAGATGGGTGGATGAAATTCGTAAATATGCGGGAGTGACATGGAGGAGACTGGCACAAGACAGACCGTTGTGGAGGAAACTTGGGGAGACCTTCGTCCAGCAGTGGATTGATAATGGTTGACAATGATGATGATGATGATAGGAAATAACAAACAGTTTTAAAGACGACAAGAAGCGGAAATACCGGAAATATGACGAAAGCTACATATATTTTGGATTAACGTGTACTGTTGTGGGAAACGAAGTACGCCCACTGTGTGTTGTCTGTTTTAAAGTACTAGCCGCTGAAAGCATACTCCCCAATAAAATAAAACGTCGTTTGCAAGCAGTTTATGGAAGTTTGATAAACAAACCACGTGAGTATTTTTCTTCTAAATTGAAAGGAATGGCTGAGCTGAAAGGCAACTTTCACTAAACAAGCTATAATCCCGACAAAGGCTCTTCTTTCATCCTAGAAAGTTGCTTAACGAGTAGCAAACAGCAAGAAACCACACACACTATTGCTGAAAGCCTCATTTTACAAGCTACTATGGACATGGTTTAAATTGTGGTAGGAGAATCCGCTGCCAAGCAACTGCTAAGTGTGCCATTTTCAGTTAATACTCTTAGACGTCGAATTCTCGATATGGCTGATGATATTAATGAACGGTGAATTGAAAACCTAAAGGGCGAGGATTTTTTTATTCTATTGAATAAAGCCACTGATAGCCATAACGATGTGCATTTCATTTAGTGAAGCAGCTTAGCTTGGAAATGTGGACAGACTGGATAAAAGCACCAAATTTTTTCCACGTGCTACTTATGGCCATAGCTTTCAATTTTCGTTACGAACCACCTCCTCCGGCGGGAATCTTGAATTTTATATCGGCCATCTTGAAACACAAGGATATTACAATATCTCGGCTTCTAAAGCACTTAGTATCACAATCTTGGTGTGTAAATATACATTTTTGGGGTCAAAGAATACAAACAAACAGTTTTTCAATACATCAAACGATTTTGTTAATCACAATAATACAAGTTACTGGTGTACGTGTGTACCATTTGTAAAATATTCACCAATGTTTTGTTTTCAAAATTATGCGTGTACTACATACATACATACTAAATACACACTAAAAGACATACATGTTTTACATTCTTTCAAAAAAGAAGCCATTTAGCAGTTTTGAAAGAAGCCTTATATGAAAGAGGCCATTGGTTATGCGGTTATGCCGTATTCAAACACTCACATCCGCAGAGTTCTGTGCAATTCCAACCTGCCTTTCTGCAAGCACACCTACCACCACATCACTTTGGCTCTTACAGTTGCACTTCATCAATTCACTATAAGCCTTTGATTCAACAGGTAACATGCTCCATACAGGAACCCAGGATACACTGTCTCCATTCAGTGTCCAGCCCCAACCTTCTGGATTAGAAGCGTGCTGTACACTGTGCTCACTAGTGAACTATAATCCTGCCTGATATGCAACCCGTTTGGAGTGCTGCAGTATTGCGTCTCTAGTTAGGGTAAGTTTCTCCATTGTCTTGCTCTTCTGGCAAAAATAGCTCCTTCCTGGCTTTATTCACATGTTCTACGTGACTGGTTTTATCATTCAAGATAACGGTGAAACGCTCTAGCAGTTTGAAATTTCCATCATCAATCTCAAGTTTTGGGTAAGGGTGGAGTGCCGTGTGGGTAAAGGCATGTGTCACATGCCTTGCACGTTGAGATGGCGATGTGGAAAACGTTTGGTGATTACTTGGAGGGATCAGGATGGACATACGCGCGGGCAGAAGCTGGTATTGCGCAATCAGGCACTGCCGACTCTTTCCCTTTGGCCTCACATGTGACTAGAACAAGACATGCCCACAAAGTGACAGATTTGCCAAAAATCTTCGAGTATGCTTTCTTACGCACTGAACGACCACATAATGATGAAACCAAGGTTTCATGGAGGAAAGAAATGATCCAAAAGAATCCGACATTCCAGTACTGGGACACTATCCTTAACATGGACCTCCTGAGTCTCATTTTCATCAGATTACACCGGGGGGGGGGGGGTTCTGTCTATGTGGAAAGCCTGAAGGCCTTGGCACCATGGTTCTTTGCTCTCGACCACCAGGATTTTGCACGATGGATCCCAATACACATCCGACATTTGGAGAATCTTCCAGTTTCCATTTTTGAGGAGTTCGAGCTGCATTGCCGCTGGGTCATCCAGAAAACCAAGATACTATTCTCAAGCATCCCAATCGACTAAGCCCATGAACAAAGTAATAGGGTCGTCAAGGGTTCAGGAGGTGCTGTCGGCCTGATTCAGAATCCTTCAGCCTTCCGAAAATGGATAGTCTCGAGCCTGAACAAGCGAGGTTATTGAAGGAGTTTGCAGAACTCTACGTCCTTAAAGAAAGAAGTTTTCGTTATATATTTAAGGGACAGGCATCGAGTCTATATAAAATCAAGAATGACCTTGGAAACTCTTTTATAGATGACATTGGCGAGTTAATTGCCTTTGACACACGGATTTCTTTTGGATGAAATTGTAGTGAACACATATGGGCGAGTTCAATGTGGTAGTTCAGATAGATAGATAGATAGATAGATAGATAGATAGATATTGTAAAATAAAATTGACGCTAAGGAATTAAAGCAAAACACTTTTCTGCTAATAGTAAACTGGATTTGAGGTTGCAGCATACGATGATGAATTCCTTTAATAACTAATTTCGCAATAGACTCAGGGGACATTTGAATGTAGTAAATTTAGAACTCTTTAACTCTTTATGTACAACATAAAAATCGGGATTTGGAAAACGCCATTTAAAGTGTGAATGTTTGAATCCACAGCATAAAACTTTTATTTAATAGTTCTTCAAACTGAAGTGAAAAATGTTAAATATGTTTCGGTAAAAGTTTCGAAAATTTGAATAAATATACTACTTCTAACAAGAACTATCCTAGTAAAGACCCTTTTTTGCTAAAATGAAGGGAAATGGCTTAAAAGTGACTTTGAGTAACTATAGCATGGTTTAAAAAATCTATCATGAATTTCCTGTTTATAAAGAGTTCTTGGGATTTCTAAATCAGATATAGAAAATATTCTGTCTTTTTTGACAAGTACAATTTAAATTAAGATACGCAAAACAGTTTGAGTTTCGGCCAGTGGTTTCGTTTGGGGCCGTCCATAAATTACGTCCGTGGCTTTGTACAATTTTTAGACTTCCCCCTCCCCCATGTCACATTTTGTCCGATTGTTGACACCTTCCCCCCATCCTAAAAAGTACGTTATGATTCCCCCAGCCCCCTTTATTTTTGACGACTGCTTTTAGAAGCCTGTTGAGAAACAGTAAGAATGAATCAGTGGCCCTAAATTAACAGCGGGCGACTGCTTATAGCCAATGGAAATGCTAACGGTGATTGTGAAACCTCCAAACAGATAAACAAAAAAGAAACAGAATAAAAACATGGAATTATTTAAAGGAATATTTCATATATTTACACGTTTACTTCATAAAAAGTTTATTATTTAGGCATTAATTTATTCCCTAATGCTACCCGAACTTTATCATTTTGAAAAAAGATCTGCAAATAAACACACGCATTCAAGGTTGCAATACTCCCGACTATACCATCAACAAAATACGATAGATTTTGCAGTACAAATACGAAGATTTAATATTCTGATTAAGCATAATCATCAGAAATCTGAAATATTTCATAATTTTCTTTTTAACTACTAATAGCCAAAAAAAAAAAAAAAAACTGAAGAGAAAACGAAGAAATACCATTCACTATATTTTTGCCGCTGGACGACCGAATTATTAAACCTTCCCCTTTCCCATGTCACATTTGGTCCGGTTGTCAGGAATCCAATCCTTCTGTAATATCGGACGTACTTTATGGACGGCCCCTTACAAATGATTGTTTTAAAAGTTACATGAATACCATTACAGATCGGGAGCATCACCATATTTTACAACTGAATCATGTTTCACATGTTGCATGACTTCCAAATAAATTTGATTAAGAAAAAGATAGGATGTTATTCTCAACTGATTTTAAATAACTTATGTTGTCAAAAGAAATCTATTTACACCTCATAGCATGCAAAAACCTTTTTTCTTGGATAATTTTGAAATTATCGAGAAAACAAAAAGAGTGTATGTGTGTGTGATACTTATTTTTGAGAAATATTAATAATTGAAATTATTTTTCGTGTGGTTCAGCACCTGTTATATAATTAAGTGTAATGCAGAACACTCTCCGAATATAAAAAAAGTCAGTTATACTATGACAGAAATACATATTTTTGTTAAGCTGAATATATCTTTAATTCACAAGAGGTTTCCTAACTTTTCGATATACAGAGACTTGGTTAAAAGAAAAGAAAATGGTTCAAAAAAATAATGCGTAGAAGAAAACCTCTCACAACAATATTATCTAAATTTGTTAAGTGGTTTTCACAACAGCATTTTTAATTCAGATATCAGCTAGCGGAGTTTGAAGTTTCAGTACACGTGAAACATAATTTTGGTGATATTCTTCCCTATCGTCAAATAAACTTTATAAAAATTCTTAGCTTCAGAAAGATAATAACCACTTAGATTTACCACAGGCTACATGTTTGCTATCATGATGCGTTAGCTTTCTTAACGCAACATGATAGAATACACGAACTTACTCAAAAATCCAACAGGGTAACATTGTAAACAAGCCGCCACCTTGGGTCGACGCAGACATTGAATATACCATCAAAAACATTAAAATCTTCGCATTTCGAGTTAAAATGTTTTAAGTAAACCCCACACTAGTAATGTTAAAATTTCGGAAAGCGAGAATTAAAAATTCAGAGGAATGGAAAAAAAGTTCAAAATATAGTGCACGAGGAAATAATGTCTTAAAATGTTGTTATCACTTTAATTTCATGTACATGTTTAAATTAAGTGTCATTGTTTCTATCAGGTTTCCCATACTTATTTGCTTAGACATGCAATAAAAACTTTAATTTGTATGAATTTTCCAGTTTTTATTTTTTGAAGCAGGGCCCAAGATCTGCTCTTAACGAGCATAAGGAACCTAGAGGCGTAGCCCCTAGTAAAAAAGAAATTAAACGAAGAGAGGCAATTTCCTGTGCTGACTTCTCAGATGAACAGGTGTTTTCACAATTTATGGTGATAGACAAAAAACATACAATAGTTCATATTCATTATATTTTTGTGGTTTCGTCTACTAGAATGTTCTCAAATATTAAGAAATAATTCACTGTTCAACGGAGTATCCCTTAGAATCTTCGGTATAATAATAAGAGGTTTGAGTTTCTGTTGCACTCAAACATGTCGGAAATTCATTGTCTCTTCTACTATTTCACTGAAGAATGTAATTTTCAATTTCTAGCTCTTTATTTCCTTATAAAAAGCTGTCACTCACATTCTGCTTCGTATTTATAAAGTTTTTCATAAATGCCGTTCATCGGGATTTGTATTTGCCCAAAAATGCAAAATTTGCATTCATCTGTAACCTGATGTCCTTGAGCCGAAATGTTTCTTTTCCTTTTGGTTGGATGATAATACATGCCTGCGTGGCTAGATTACGTCCATAGTCTTTTGGGCAAGAACTTTTCTTCACGAGCCAACCAGCAGGTTAAATTCATTAGTTTTACACAGGCTAATTTAAGTAACATCTCAAAATATGATTCGGTTACGGCTATTTATTTCTATACATAATACTTTAGAAAGGATGAGATCCTATATCTCTACCGTGAATAACTAAAATTCATTTCTGGAGAGCTAATTTTCTTACTTTGCTCTGTTAGAGAACACAGTGTCTACTTGACGGTGTTTTCTTCAACGAGAGTTACAAGGATCTCCTCACACTACTAACGCAATTTTCTCTGTCACCGTAATAAAGTGGAAAGTATTTACATTCTCACCTTATAAAAATTAGTTGCATCACGAAAATTCAAATGATTGCCTGTGTAGTTTCGAATAAAACCCAAAGGAGTTTTTCATGAAGTGTGACATTCAAGCAAATTTCCAGCCCTAAACCAAAAATAAAAATCATGACAAACACTTTCTTATCTATTGGATTGTTTTCTAGTATTATGCTTTCCATAATAAAAGTAATTCCTTCTTTATGTGCATTTGCACCGCAGCATGCACACTGCGTAGCAGAAATATTGTTATTGATCTTACACGAAGGAAAAAATTAAAAAAAAAAAAAACATCTGTTGGATCAATTGTGTGAAGACCGGAAATGGTGTCTCGCTTTTCAATGTCTCATGGCACCAAAAAAAAAAAAATGGTGACATAATAGTTCAAAGTTTTAACTTTAGAGGAATTTGTTTTTGTTACATTTTCTTGTTACATACATGAATACATTCACAACATCTCGAATATAATAATATATGTGTGCTTCGATAACGGATCTTCCATCAGAATATTTTACTGTTTTGTACGTTTATAAAGGTAACTTACTTCGCCTGGGAGAAACTGCTCCATTAAAAGCCAAAAAAGGAGAAGATCCGATAACAAAAGATCGGTAGAAAGAAAGATAAGATTAAGGGAAGAAAACTTCACAGGTAAAAATTATTAAGCCCAGATTTAACATTGCTGGATTTTCCTAAAAATATTGAACGCAAGTATTCCTGTGCTTAACTTCCTCGACAAGATGTGACGTATGCCGAATGTAGATGACATTAGAAAGGAATCATTTGAAGAAAAAGCAACCTTGGTGACAATACGGAGCAACTATATATACACATTTGCTCTGCATTTAGTTCCTTATATAGTCAGACAGCATTCCAAACTAAATATCCAATGTAATTGCTGAGTATACACCTCAAAAATACCATGTTTACTACAATCAAATAACAAATATTGCAATCGAACATGTACTACACATATCATTCACATTGTTTTCGTTTCTTAATTCTCAGCTGCTTCCTTCTTAATTACATGCTATGGAATTTGGTTCTTTCGGTAAGTAGTTAGTGAGAGCTTTGGACACCTCAGTCTATTCCAGATAAGGTGAAATTCTACTTAGTTTCTTTGCATGAGTATGCAGTGCTACGTATGCTAAAACTTAGTTGATTGTTAGCTATGAATGCAAATGATAAATAAAAAACAATGCTTTTTTTGTGTACTAATAAAGCCACAAGCTTTCATGTGAAGTACATACGCATTGAAACCGTTCAGCGAGGCTCAATTTTCTTAAAACTACGGGCACTCCATACTACAATTTTACAACCAAGTCCGTTTAGCTTAAATTGATTAAGCCGTTCATACGATTTGTGTTTATTTATTATTAAAATGAGCGTTGCCAATTAGAAATAATTTTTCTGAGTTAAAAACAAACGTCAAGGAAACATTTGCCTTCAAATGCTAAAGAATTAGACCTAATGTCCTTTCACTAAATAATTCGAAAAATATAATAAATATAAAATGTTGTTATTCTAAATGTCTGTAAACGGTTTATTTCATTCAAAAGAACTGCGTTAGCCGCCTGATTACTGCAAAATTTCATTATTTTACTTTTGCAGTAGTAACATTTGAAGACTCTGACCCAGCCATGCAGTTGCCAACCCGGTGGCGCAGTGGTCTAAGCGATGGCTTCTGATCATTCGTCCGACAGGGGTCCGTGTTCGAATCCCGGTGAGGCATGGATGTTGTGTTTGTCGTACGGCATTGGCTCCCTCCCTTCCCTGGAGCCAGTTTGCCCTGAATTAGAAACGGGCAGCTGCTTATAGCCCATAGAGTTGCTCACGGTGGTCGTTAAACCTTCAACCAAAAAAAAAAAAAAAAAAAAAAAAAGCCAGCCATGCAGTTCTCGGTAAGTAAATATCATTGTTTTTCATAATTACACTTATCTTTCATATTCATCACAAATTATTACCAACCTTTCATTTTTCGATAAAAGCCGACACTTCAGTAAGCATGCATTTATCATGAAAGAGTGGTTTTTTACAACAGCCGCGGTTTACGTTTTCAAAACAACCTTTTTCTTACAGCAGTCTCATTGCGCTTTTTTAGAAATATCCTGACCCATTGTTTTTTCAAATATCGCCCTAAAGCTGCCGGCTTATATAGGTACACAAATCCTGATTGCCTTGAAGATATTTCTTCATGTCACCTGTCAAAATGCTTCGAAAATATTTTTTTGAAAAAGACCGTTATTTCTTAGCATGACCTACAAATATTAAACTGAATTATATCAGTGTTGGAACAGACGTAGAAACATTCCGCTACACAGTGCGTTGAAGTTAATGCATTGTACACAACATGTTTCTCAAATGGATGGCCAGAAGTTCGGAAATCGTTCTATCTCGGTTTTTGTTGAAGTGAATACATGTTTTGCATTGATTCGAACTTGTGCTTCCATAGTTCACAATAGTTTTGTAAAAGAAAAATGTCACTACAAAAGCTTTCCGACACAGATTTACAAGATATAACTCGCTCACGAGCCCTTCTACAAACGGATGCTTATATGTACAGTATATGTAACCAACGGGATGATTAGATGTGCCAGAATTATGATCCCTTTAAGAGTGTCTCGACTTAAACCACCAATTCTTGCGAATATATCAATCCACTAAAATTGTGCCTAGTCAGTGTGCAGACAAATTCCCTTGTTGACCACAACACTTATGAGCGATTTGCAGCAGTCAAATGATACTTTCCGCTTTGCATTTGCATTTCTACTGCATGTTGAATCCAAAAATTAAAACTTCCGTGAATGAGAATAGCTATTATCTCGTTCCTGAAATAATACGTAGTGAACTACTGAAAACAACCCTTTTGCGACAAATATACAATTTAGGGTAATATAAGACGACTACCACTTATGTGCTAATCTACTAATCACTCATTAAATTTTATGACCTATTTTGGACGATGTTTATATTCGTTAACTGAATCACAGACGGTTTTTGAATGATTGTTTTCGTTCATAATATCTTTACTCTCACATAAAGCTCTAATGATTTAAGGCTAAAGAAAGGACTCAAGAAATGGTGAATTATTTTAGAATTAGTCCTTATGCAATTGAAAACACAATTTACATTCGATTTTAGCAATTGCAGATACTGCATAATATAAAAATACCCTTCCCGGTATTAAACACACGATTCAAATTTATTGACCTTCAACCTATGGGAGAATCTGCAATTCTACAAAAAGCAAAATAATTCTATCTTGAGCGAAAAGCTGCAAATATTTTAGGCGGCATACCACATACCTAGAAATGTTTGTATCGTTTTCCTATCCTTTAGTTAAGTTTGTAGCATTCTGCTGATACAGTAACATTTTTTTGCAGCTGTGTTGTATGCCATACTATGGCAAAACTAGGGTGATACTGCTGCACAGCTATGCTCAGCACGCAATATATAACCACAGCAGAATAAAGTCATTAAAAAATCCGAATGAATAAGCACAACTGCTCATGCAATGAATTTTGGGAGCTTATATTTTTCTCACGAGCGAAATTGGGGGGATTTTTCTAGTTTCGAGAAGATAGAAATTGTAACTTTGTTAGACTAATTAAAGGAAAATGTTAAATACAATTTTTCAAGGAATTTGTTTAATGCAAATTCATTCGCTCTGGGGCGGCTTTGAATGCTAGACAAATGAATCTATCACTTATGGAAGTAAAAGGCTTAAAACTCCAAATTTCCCGCATTTTTCATTCATCGTCCCATGCTACCTGACAATATTTTAAAAATGTCTTTCCGTTTTACAAAAGAAATTGGTTTCCGTTACCGAATGAAAGCGTATTGATGTTACCAAATAGCAGGAAAATGCAAAAAAATTTCTTCAACTGTTTGAAGTTTTAATAACATTAACCTTTAGTGAAATATTTAATTACCGTTTCTTCTCTATGGAAACCTCTACTTTCAAAAGAATTTTGTTTAATAGGCTTTCAAATACGAGTCTCGGATTCTGTCTGATGTCATCACGTCGGTGATACGAACCCTATTAAGGTGTTCTGGAACATAAGCATACTGATTTGATTAAAATATTATTTCAAAACATTTCTTTTGTTATGTATATTTAATTTTTCAGATTAATTACTGAAACTGGTTGATCAAGAAATTGAAGAAAAGAGAAGTTCAATTTCGAATTTTCCTTATCATTATTATAATTATTATGGTTGATTCCACCTCTTTCTGAAGTTTTCTCTTCCTTCCGGGACGAGTACGACGTACCAAGTCTGGGAAGTTGTATTTATTTAATCTCAATTGTTCCTGAACTTTCAACTATCCTTCAAGTGTTCAGGATAGCTGCCTTCTGTAGGTCCATGTAGGTGTTATGTTGAAGGTTTAGTGTCTGCATAGAGCTGTGAATGGTCTTAGGTACAAATCCTGTGGTTATATTACAATGGGGACGGTGGTGACCTTCTCTATATGCCACATTTCCTTGGTTTCGTATCGTAGGCCGTTATACTTTGACAGCTTATCTCCGTGCGTCTTCTGGATGTTGCACGTGTTGAGCATGGCTATATCAATGAGGTATGTTGACTTCTTCTCCTTGTCGACCAGGACGACGTCGGGCCGATTGTCGGGTGTGGTCTTATCTGTTGTGATCGACCAGTTTCATTACATCGTTTGGGTCTTGTTCTCTAAAAGCGTTGTTAGCTCATACTTGTAGTAGGGGACAGGCTCAGTTGTAATGAGGTGGTGATTTATTTCCAGTTTCTGATGGAGGCTCGTAGCGAATTGATTGTGCCTGATCGTGTACTTTGTCTGTGTGAGGACTGCACACTGCTGAAATATGTTGTACCGTCTCTGGCGCTTGGTGGCATTACATACATGCATCATTTTACACTGATGTGTCCCTCAGGATACGCTTCCGGTAAATTCTGGAGTTTGCTACTTTATCTTGTACAACCATCAAGAACCCTTCTGTCTCGGGGAAGAGGGATCTGTTTGTTAGCTATGATTTGGAGGCGGTCTTATCCACAAGGTCGGATTGCAGGTCGTTGTATTCCCTTTCGTGTAGGACTTTCTAGCCCAAGCTTCTTCTTTTGGCTCTGACGTTCCAGTCTCGATG
The DNA here is from genome assembly GCA_039090855.1 of Macrothele yani. Taxonomy (NCBI): domain Eukaryota; kingdom Metazoa; phylum Arthropoda; class Arachnida; order Araneae; family Macrothelidae; genus Macrothele; species Macrothele yani. The sequence continues at coordinate 108,268,309 of CM077015.1, read as the reverse complement.
CTCTTAGTACAGAAACCTAGGGTAGTGAATTTCTTGTTACTCTGGTTTATCTCTTGGCGAAGGGGCTCCTTGATCAGATGGAAGTATTTTCTGAGGCTGCTGATTTCGTTGTCTTGGTATTTAAAGAGATCAATCATTCCCCGTCCTCCTTCTACTCGTGTAATAGTCAGCATTGATACTGCTGGCTTTGGGTGGTGCTGGCGATGTTTAGTGAGGTTTGTCCTGGTATATTGCGCATTATTTTTGCTAGCTCTGCTGTCGTCCACTTGATGATTCCGAGGGACAACGTGAAAACTGGAACTGCGCTTTTGTTGATAGCCCTAGTTACGTTGAGAGCGTTAATCTAGATCTTTATTAGTCTCCTCAGTCTTTCGTTGCATTTGGCGATTAGAATGTGTTTGATTTCTTTGTGTTCCCAGCATTGTGGCTGACGCATACCAAGACACGTATGTGTTCTTCCTTCCTGTATAGCTGCAATCTGTTCTCTGGTGTGCAATTAGAGGCTATGTGCATACATGGTTCATAACTTGTGTCTTGTATTTATCTAGGCCAAATTCCATCCCGATGTCATTGCTGAAGCACTCTGTTATCCGAATTAGCTGCTAGAGTTGGTTCTCCGACGATGCTCCCAGCTTGATGTCATCCATGTACGTGAGGTGACAGAGCTTGTATTCTTTGCTTTTGTTGTACTTGATGGTAAATCCATACTTGCTTTCGTTGAGCATGGTTGACAGCGGAATGAGTGCTATACAGAACCATAGTGGGCTATGTGAATCTCCCTGGAAGATGCCTCTCCTTGCCTGAATGGGCTTGGTTGTTATGTTCTCGACTGTGATTCTTTTCTTCCACCCTCTCGTGGCATTCATAAGGTAGTTAATGAATACAGGACTTACTCTGTAGATCTCAAAGACCTGTATCAGCCAGTTGTGGGTACGGAATCGTCAGCTTTACGGTAATCAGTGTATGCTGAGAAAATGTTGCGGTGCATCTTGAAAGCTTGCTACATTACAACAGCGCCGATGATAAGCTGGTCCTTGCAACCTCTACACTCCAGTTGGTGTCCCTTTTGCTCTTCTGCCATAATTGCTTGTCCTTCTACGTGCTTCATTATCTGATTGGCGTTGCATGCTCTTAGGATCTTAGAGGAGGGTAGGTAGACACGCTATTGGTTGATACTTGGCTGGATTTCTTTTGTTCTCATCTGTAGCCTTTAGTATCGTTACTCCATGGGTGAGGAAATCCGGAATTGGGGTGGATTTTGGATCATGTCTGTTGGTTGATCTGCCAGATATTTGTATATACAGGTGAACCTCATGTTCCATTGGTTGTGGATGTTATCAACACCTGGTGCTTTCCAGCTTGCTTATGGTCCTCGGTTGTGATTTTTCAGTCGGTCATTTCCTGATATTGGCTCGCTGTCCGTTTTCTCGCTGTAGCCATGAAGCATTGCTGTTCTATTTCATATTCCTCGCCCAGAGGTTACTCCATAATTTTTCTACCGCTTCATATTCCGGTGGTCCTTCGCCTTTGTTGTCTTTCTTGCTAATGTTGCGATAGAAGCTTGTCTCACCGTTTTCGAACGTGTTATTGTCCATATGTCGCTGTGTGTTTTTTCATCGTCTTAGTCTCTTGCTGATAGCTAGTACATTTTGTCTCAGCGTCTCTACGTATTCTTCCATTTACCATAGGAAATCAATTTTTTCGTGCTGAAGGATATTAAGATCACAGTTTGCCGTCTTTACACGATTTAAAAAAATTATGGTTAAAATGATATATACATTAGAACATGAGCACGTTCAAGTCCACTGTGGACCCGTCATCAGATGGTGTGGTTGCATTATGCCCTGGGATGGTGTATATTATTATATAGTATGCACACTGACGAAACAGCATGTTTTGGCATGCGCATACTCACTACACAATCATGTCGTTTCATTGGAGCAACCGGTATTGTCTCTTTCGCTGTAATAGTTACATAGTAGTTTCCATGGCAATGGGATAATGATAGGGGTATCGTCGTTACAGCATTCTGCCCTATGGTTATGGATCAATAGGCTTTTTAACAGGAGGATAGATGAACAGGTAGTCAGCGTATGTAACATAGTAACATCGTCCCAGATAGGTTTAGGTTGGTGTTGACCCTTCGGGCATAGTCTTGAAAGGGCGGTGGAGGTGGAGCACGTTTTAACACTGTATCTATGTTCAGAGACACGTAAAATAATATTGCTACGGGTCGAACCTATGTATATCTGGTCGGTTACATCAGCATTCATAGCTTTTAGTGGGATTGCGTACACACCGAATTTGGAACCATGGGAAATCTGATCCCTGTCATTTTTAATATGGGCAAGAATGTTGCACGTGTTTATTCCAAAATCAAAATTAAATGGACGACATGCGTTTTTTAGGGTATTTGTGACAGCAGGGATATATGGTAGCTTGCTGACATATGAAGTGGTTGGTCTCGTTCTTGGTAATGTTGAGTATGATGCATTAAAGACACGGCACATTATGGAATTAACTGTGGTAGATGGATAATTATATAATGCTGCAATATCCATAATTTTTGCAACTTCTGGGTCTCTTTGATCGGTTGAGGATGAATGTGTAACTGCTCGGTGAAACATAAAGTGAAGGGCTGAGAGTTTTTGCCTGACTGGGTGGTAGGAGTTATAGGGAATCATAGATATTGTTGCAGTTGGTTTTCTATAAACAGAGTGAGTTAATTCGTTCGTATTAGGGTTTCTTTCCAACAAGATATCCAGATAGGGTTATGCCAATAATGCATTAATGCCAATTATGCATTACCCTATCTGGACATCTTTTTGGAAAGAAACCCTAATACGAACGAAGTAACTCACTCTGTTTATAGAAAACCAACTGCAACAATATCTATGATTCCCTATAACTCCTACCACCCACTCAGGCAAAATCTCTCAGCCCTTCACTTTATGTTTCACCGAGCAGTTACACATTCATCCTCAACCGATCAAAGAGACCCAGAAGTTGCAGAAATTATGGATATTGCAGCATTATATAATTATCCATCTACCACAGTTAATTCCATAATGCGCCGTGTCGTTAATGCATCATACTCAACATTACCAAGAACGAGACCAACCACTTCATATGTCGGCCAACTCCCATACATCCCTGCTGTCACAAATACATTAAAAAACGCATGTCGTCCATTTAATTTTGATTTTGGCATAAAAACGTGCAACATTCTCGCCCATATTAAAAATGACAGGGAATAGATTCCCCATGGTTCCAAATTCGGTGTGTACGCAATCCCACTAAAAGCTATGAATGCTGATGTAACCGACCAGATATACATAGGTTCGACCCGTCGCAATATTACTTTACGTGTCTCTGAACATAGATACAATGTTAAAACATGCTTCACCTCTACCGCCCTTTCAAGACTATGCCTGAAGGGTCAACACCAACCTATCTGGGACGATGTTACTATGTTACATACGCCGACTACCTGTTCATCTATACTCCTGTTAGAAAGCCTATTGATACATAAACATAGGGCAGAATGCTGTAACGACGATACCTATATCATTATACCGTTGCCATGGAAACTACTATGTAACAATTACAGCGAAAGATACAATACCGGCTGCTCCAATGAAACGACATGGTTGTGTAGTGAGCAAGCGCATGCCAAAACATACTGTTTCGTCCGTGTGCATACTATATAATATATACCATCCCAGGGCATAATGCAACCACACATCTGATGACGGGTCCACAGTGGAATTGAAAGTGCTAATGTTCTAATGTATATGTCATTTTAACCGTATTTTTTTTTAATTCGTGTAAAGACGGCAAACTGTGTTCTTAATATTCTTCCATTTGCTGGTTTTCATCGAAAAGCACGTAGACTTTGGCGTTTTTCAGGATGAGCTTTACCTAGAAGCTCCTTGGACCTATTTCCCTTTATGTACTGTGTCAGTTGGCCGATTTACTTAAACAGTTCAAAAACGCGTCCCTGCAGACTTCTTTGCCATGCTGGTAGGATGGGTTTCTTGATCCTTTGTTCCTCCTGATGAATGGTGTATTACCCGTTTAGCCTTGTGGCGGTAACTGCATCACATTACACAGCTGTGTGGATGGATTTTAACGTGGTGCCATTTTCTTCTATGTAGGCTGGTTTCACAGACTTGTTGAGATGTTCTGTTATTTGATATAAATCTCTGTTAGGTTTTTTCCTCCGTACTCTATGTGTCATGGTAGATTCCAGTCTTTCTAACTCTAGGACGGCTGTTCTGAATATGTTGGAAACCGCTGATGGCCCCGCTTGCTTTGTTTGGTCCGGTCTTCTTACTATGTCTCATCTTTTTCATCAGATATTGTATTCCCTTCTGCAGCGTGCTGCTTGCTACTCTTTGGTTGATCACCTAGCTCTTGCTTAATGGCTTCCAGGATGGCAGATGTTATCATATTCGTCGCGCCAATGGTCCATATCTGATCAGTTAGTCGCTGTTCGCTGACTTGAATGCCTCCGTATTGCTGTTGCCATTTCTCAAATAGTCTGTTGCTCTATTTGTCATTTCTGTCTAGATTTTAGTCACTTCGTAGTATGTTCACATTATGTACATGTTCATTTCTGGACTCCGTCTCATGAGTTCGCCTGCACTTCTGCCCGGCTTGGTGTTGGCCTTAGTAGCCCCAGAAGCATCTCCCAGGAATTGTTGATTAATTCATGTGGTAGCCATGAGATGGGCAACGCCACTTGCTTCATTGGTTCTCTCTGGAGGTTTTAGCTTTCTTCTCAAACGGGGACTTCTTCCAGAGGCTCGAACGCGAGTGACTCTATCCTGGGCCACACTCGATGCAGTATGTGCTAATCTGTTTCTTATTATCATCCTGATCGAGTTGAGACTTTTCCGTATGTAGGTTTCTTAACTAGTGGATATTGTATCTTCTTAACTGATATTGTAAGCACGAGATGGCGAAATATTCCTGCAAATGTTTCAATACTTTTTTAAAAAGGTGATTTTAAGTCGAAATGATGCTTTGCTCCCCTGGCAAAAAGGAAGCGTCTACACTTATAGTCATCCGCGAGTGAATTACAAGACGCAGCGAATCCTCCTTTCAACGGAGCAAAGCCGGACACCGTCGCGGTAGCGATGCGTTAGGCCTACTGCAGCGTCTCTTCACAGCATCGCCCTTACTGGTTAATATTACGATAAAAAAATTAAAATACATTTAAAACATGAAATTTCTGCACTATTTGCAAATAATTTCCATTATCTAAAATCTATACGTCCCACTTTTTCCAGGTACTGTAATTTTTTCGACGAAATAATTTAGGACGCTAATCTACACATTTAAAGAAAAATGCTGGTATCGTATAATTCCCCGTGATTCTACGTTACTTCCCTATAGCAGACGACGGGGACCGCAAACCGAAAAGCATCCGATTTTCGTACCACCAAATGGGCCCTCTAGTTGGAGTGACGATGAATTTGAACAAATACACGTACCTCCGCCTTCTAAATGACAAAATGCTGCCCTTTGCCCTACATCTCCACGAGCAGTATCACATCGCCACTCCTGTCTTCCAAGACGAAAATTGTCTTGTGCACAGACCTGAAACGGTGTCTGAGTGGCACTACGGACAATCGGCAACACAGTCTCACCTCAACTGGTGTGTCAAATAGCCGGATTTAAATCCTATTGAAAATCTCTGGCATCTTTTGGAACAGAAGGTGAAACGCCGGAATAAACTCCCACGTGCACTGGTGGAACTTCAGGACCAATTGATTCTAGAGTGACTGCAAATCGGTGTTCAATACATCCAGAGTCTCGTGGATTCTCCACTGCAGCAGATTCATTCTGTTATCAAGAAAGTTCTGACAGGGGTGACAATTTCTTTTTCGGCGTGCTTATGCATTACGTATGTAACCAAGAAAGGGAAAATATTAAAATTTCGATAAATTATATGAAGATGAAGCTTATAAAAATTTCGAATCAGTATAGTTAAATGATATTCTGGATCTAAAAGGATTGTGTCGTCTAAATGAACAGGAATCTTAAGAAAATATTTACTTATACTTGTTTTTCATTTTGCTTTAATTTCGTTGTAATCACTGTAACATTTATTCGCATTTTCACTATAAAAGCCTTTCCTTACAATCTTTCTTGACTTTGGTAACAGTCAAGTATTCTGAAAAAATGCTTCCTGAATGCCTCATTTTCATTAATTTTTGAGTCACATCGTGATATCATTGACCAGAAATAAATGGATTTCTCTTTGCAAATCATGAATACCAAAGGGGTTAACGGCCATGAAAAATAAAAGTGTCCTTTGCCAATTCTACATTGGAATTTTTATTGGTTTTCCCTTAAATATTGGCTGTCGTATACTGCACTTGATTTGTCGTTAATAAGAGAATAAGGAACGAGACACAAATCTGAAAGTTTAAATGGCGGCTAAACAGAGCAAATGCATGGCAATGCACAGTGTTTAGTATTTATAATTTTTCAAATATGTTCTAGTTTAACCTGCTGCTTGTAGGCATATAATTCACAATTTAATGTGTTATTATTTGTAAGAGACTGCGTCAAAAGCAAGCATGCAGGGAGAATCTGAGAGCATATCAACCAGTGACAGCAGTAGTACAACTGCCCTGGGAGATCATCAAATATTTTTTTCTTTTGCTATTTCTCGAGCGTTGTAAGCAACTTAATTAGCTATAAGCAGTCGCTCTTTCCTAATGTAGGATTTCTGGTTCTAAGGAAAGGAGAGTGCCAACAGCGCGAGAAAAACGCAGTATCCATGTTTCACTGTGCTTCGCACGCGCACCCATCTCGGACGAATGGTCGGAAACCAAAGCTTAGACATCTGACACTTCGGAGCAGAAATAGAATGCATATCGATATCAACAATCGTATCAGACATACTGTTTGTACGTCCATTGGACGTCTTGCGGCAGGAGAAAGAAGTGATTGTTGTAATGCATTGGAGATTAAGGTTTTTGGTTTTTAGTTCACAATCCTTAAATAAAAGTATTTTCATGAGATCATTGTTACCCTTTTCAAAAGGATTTGCGTTTATTTCATGTTTATTACGTTCATCTCAGTGATACTTCTGTTAAACAACAGCATGATGCCTTGGTGGCGAATTCATCACAAAAAGGAATTTTATCTCATATTCTCTATAAATCTTGAGGTCCAAGACTTTAAGAACGAACCTGGAAAGAAAGATATTTTTTTGACATGATCCGTACACTTTATATGTTGTTTTTTGCTGTTCTAACATAATATCTATTGATTTTAAAATAAATACTTCGTGGTTATAACATATGTACCTTTCTCTGGGTCCAAATATCTCCACGCGTGAATATCTCAACAAATAAAAGCTTGTACTTTCTCTGGATACATCTGTTTAATAGTTTGTGATGTAAACATTGCAGTCACTTTGGGCAACGTCTTTAAACATACTTTGCGATTTTACAAACAATCACCCAATATATTAAAAATTCTGTTCGTCAGTCCGAATACGAAAGAGTCCGAAATGGACTCTTCAGTCCGAAAATGTTCGAAAGAAATTATATTAATAAAATATTTCTTGAAAGGAATTTGTTCTGCTATATAGTAGAGAGCAGCTGGCTCGAAATGAGTTCGTAGAACTCATTGGATGGTAGAAGACACTTCGTAAACGATGCATTCTTGTGGAATGACTGTTTTTCACGCATGGTTGAGCCTGCATGCTATTAAATATCATTCCATCAGCCATCCTGCAACACACTAAAGGCACCGCATTTTACACTTTTTTTCGGCACTCTTGTTGTGAAACAATTTTCCAATTAGAAGAGCAATGTGGAGTATCATCATCATCATTGTCAACCATTATCAATCCACTGCTGGACGAACGTCTACCCAAGTTTCTTCCAAACGGTCTGTCTTACCCCAGTCTTCTCCATGTTACTCCCTCATACTTTCGAATTTCATCCACCCATCTCCCATGTGGTCTTCTTCTGGGTCTTTTCCTGTCCCTTGGAATCCAATCTAAAATTTCGGCTGTCCATCGATGGTCTGTCCTTCTGGCAGTATGTCCAGCCCATTGCCATTTCAGGAATTTAACTCTGATCGTGATGTCCTCCACTCTTGTAATTTTTCGGATCCACGAGTTCCTCTTCCTATCTCTCCTGGTTACACCAAGCATGCACCTCTCCATGCTTTTTTGAGTTGTCTGCAGCCTTTGTATATCTCTTTTAGTTAAGGTCCACGTCTCTGCACCATACGTAAGCACTGAAAGGATGCATTGATCAAACACTTTTCTTTTAAGACATAATGGCATATTGCTCGTGAAAACTATGCTGTTTCTTCCAAAAGCTCTCCAGGCAAGTTTTATACGCCAATTAATTTCTTCATCAATGTGACCCTCACTTGATATCTGCTGTCCAAGATAATCGTACGTATCTGTTATCTCCAGCTTTTCTCCATCAATACATAAATCTTCATTCCTTGTAAAAGCATTGTACCACACTTTTGTCTTCTGAAAGTTCATTTTTAATCCCACTTCTTTACTCATGTCAGCAAGTTCCCGGATCATACTCTGCAGCTCTGATGGGGTAATTGCAAAAATGACTACGTCATCAGCAAAACGAAGGTGAGTTAGATAATCTCCATTAATCTTTATCCATGATAATATAGTTAGATAATCTCCATTAATCATTATAATGCCACATTTTCCAATGTGGCATTACAGATGATATGTTGCTGAAAATCTGTAGACACCTGATCAATGTTTTCAGATTTTCATCAACATTACCCATGTTTTTCTTGAAAGAAAAAAAAATCGAAGGGATAATAGTGGTCAGTTCAGGAAAGGGTGACGATTCTTCCCTGGAGTGATTTGCTGTTAAACTTTTCGTAAATTTAGATTTCACCTCCCCTGGGTTTGATTTTTGGATCCAGAGAGAAAAGTCAAGAAAAAGTCACAGAAAATTCTATTTTCTCATCCCCAATTTTTTTCTCCTCTTCTCTGCTTAATGTACAAAATGAGTGTTTTTACTTTGTTAAGGGATAGGAGAGTACCAAAGGGCTACCCTCCCGCCGATTCAGTATTTCAGTATTTATCATCGCTCTGGGGCTAGCCTATGGACTTTTTGGTTGAGTTCTTAGGTTAAGCATATAAATAGTGAATACTCAGCACAGCAGGAGGGAAATGGCAGTGCACATAAGAAAAAAAAGGATGAAGGGATGTAATTTTCTGAGTGAAGAGTAGTGTAAATAATTTTTTTCTCGTTCTTTTACCTTTGTTGTGTGAACAAAATTGTAGCATTTGTATTATTCATTATCTAATCTATGAGTAGGATGATTCAGAGTTAGTAGGATGAAGTATAATTTTAACTTTGAAATTATGAAGTTGGTGAGGTAAGGCTGGGATAGACTTGATAAGTGGGCCTTAAAAAAAAAAAAAGAAAAAAAAACAAGAATAAATGTAATCCAAATCAAGAAAAAAAAAGGGAAAAGAATAATCTTTCACCGGGGCAAGTAATTTCATAAGTGATATTTTTTTTGTTGAGTATAAAAAAAGGAATGCAAGAAAAAGAAAGCTGGTCTATGCTCAAAATAGGTAGTGAAAAAAAAATGTAGTTTTTTTTATGGTACATGATGAATGTATTTATATTTTCTGTAAGTCTAATGCAGTTCCTTTCTTCGTCCAACGGTCATTTTTTTTTCAAGCTCATTCCAAGAAAAGGGGAGTGCTGTTTGAAATTGTTAGGTCGCCCACCCAAGGGTGAGCAGTTATTTACACAAAAAGGCATTTTTTCCCTCTCTACAACGCTGTGGTGAAATTCTCAGAACAGAAACACCACCCCGAGAAATTTCCCAGCTGGGTTCCGTGGGCTGGAAAAGAGGGCTTAATCCTGAAGAGTTATAATACGAGCTGTCAAGCTCTGAGCGGCAGGAAAGCAGGCGTGCATAAAAATTTATGTGTTTCCCTCCAAGAAGGCAAAAAGGGTCTTATCAGATTACACGTGTGCCTGGCCGCTGAGAGTTCCCGCGCTTTTGCCCCCCCTCCCCACTCTACCTTCCTCTGATTGTAAGAGGAATGTCACGTGGGCAAGCACGAAACCATTGCATGACTTTTGACCGGCTGACTAATCCGAGCAAAAGCGTCCCTCGTGGACGGCGCTGATTGGCTCTCTGTGTTCTTCTGCGAGAGAGCGTCGTTTTGAGTCTGGGAAAAGAAAAGTCGAAAAAAAAGCAGTGTAGGACGTGAGAAGAAGGAAGGAAAAAAGAATGCAGGGCAATTGGAAGATAGTCCTGGACATATGTGGTTATTCACCACCAGCCAGGAAAAATATACAAGACCTCATCCCTGATCCATAAAAAAAAATTTAAGCAAACAGCGGCTCTAAAACCGACTCCAGAGTATGAAGGGGACCGGGTCGAGGTGCGCCTCCACCACCAGGCAGTGAGGCCTATGAAAAGAGTTTTTTGCCGGGCCGTGAAGAGGTCAGCCGATGCGTGCATCTCCACCCCAGACGAGACTTGGCATTCGATACCTGCAACCTAATTCTTGATGGTCAATGACGGCTCCGATAAGAAGGCATCCTAACGTATCAGTTGCACTTCGTCAGTGAGCGTATTCAAAGCATTCACACTTCCAGCAGCTGTCAGCCTAAGACGTGATGATCCGACCTATTTGTGAATTCCAGCACCGATTCTCCCCTCATCAAGGGGTAAGTTGTATACACTAATTCTATTTTTGGCCCTTTCGTAGAGCCGAAGTCGACACTACAGCAATCAGATTACCAGTATGCTCTAAAAAAAGTACTTTCCGTCTGCATGTCGGAGGTTACCCAGTTAAGATTCATCAGGAAAGAAAGAGGGAACTGTACGTGACATTGCTCTCACAAATGTAGTAGACATAAAAAAAAAGTTAAACTCACAAATATGATTGTAAATCGTTATCGTTTACTCGCCTCTTCAAGGCGGGAATTTTCATGTTAAAATGTTAACACTTCAGTTCCCCTGTGCATACCTGCCTTAAAAAGAAATTTATATATATATATATTTTGAGTTTGGTTGATGGAGGGAAAGATATAAGTAATCTTAATCTACACCTATATATATACCTATATAAATATACACTCATAAATATTGGATCCAGAATTTTGATATTTGTTCAGAGAAGATACAATTTGTTTTGATAACATGTAAGCAAGCCACAAATATATATTAACGTTCTCGCTGTGTTAACAAAAGACAGTATTCACGTGGACTCTGCCATGATTATATAAGATCGATCATTTGAATTACTGTCTTCACATATGAGTGGGCCAGTGAAGCCTTAGCGAAGTGCTAAATAGTAAATGTATTAAACCTTTCATAGCAATATTAATATCTGTCCTATTTGTGCATGTTGCTATTGTTGTAAAATAAATACAGGCATTAGCCTTTCAAAAAATTAAATTTTGGTATGAGTTGGCATTCGATTTCTAGGTGTGTCTCTTAAATTTCTGAGCAATGGCACTCATCACCCAACGCTCTGACGTTGGCTAGGAAGTCCCTTGGTTGTTGTTTACATAATGATAATGTCCTAGTAAGTAAAATAATTACGGTCTATTTTCTTTTTTTTTCTCATGCTTACAAACACGAGTTCATAAACACGGTCTCTTTGAGTTGACACATATGTTACACATGTACCAAAAACACAGGGCTGTAGTTATTCCTCAGTTGAAACAAAACTCACAGAAACACTAACACAGGTGAAAACTCAGTTGTGCTATGACAAATATGACATCTCAAAGTTTCTTCTTATAAGCTTAATTTTTGGTTGTTTCAAAATGCATCTACCCATCTTCCAAAGATAAATTTTAGTCGAAATTCAAAATTTTCCTTCAGATTTAATTTTGGCTACCTATTTAATAAATATATAACGTGGTTGAGATTTCCGCTACAACATAAATGGTGCCGTGTCCTAGGATACGTGCCATGGCTCAATTTTTTTAAGACACTGAATGCCAAATAATTCCAAAGTGTGTAATAATACTGATAAGTTGTTGTTAAATGAAAATACCTGAGTAGTCTCTGAAAATTTTGTAAGAGCATACGCCAGTGGAAATTAAAGGTTGAGTTGGGGTTATAATCGTGAAAAGTAGAATAACGCAGGGTTGCAGTAAACAATAATTTTTGTTTTGTATATCTTTACTGCTATTAATAATCAGAGAGTAAGGATATTAAGTCAAAGCTTCAGGGTGTATATATATATATACATATATTTCTTCAAATTTCAAAGTTAGCAACAATATAATCTAGTGTTTAGTGCATATGTTATTTCTAGTGTTTTGCATATATAAGTTTTTGGAGCAATTTGCATACATAAGTGTTTAAATGAATAGTGTAGAATTTTGAGTATATTAGCATAGTGGGAATTTTTGCATTGAAGATATTTCTTTGAGTGAGCTTAAATCTGAATAGGTATAATGATAACTTGCACAATTGATAGAACATGTCAGTATTAATAACAGTTACAGGATTACTTAGTTAGTGAGTTGTTACAAAGCACTTGCCCTAGGAAAAAGTAAAATTTTTTTTTTTGGTGTAATATTTCAATTTGTATGGTTTCGGCTCAAGTTAGGAGTAAAGTGAAGCATAACATCATACTAACTAGGACAACCATAATTTCTTTTTTTGCCTCTTTTTCCTTTTGCTGGGAAATCAAATTAATATGGAGACTTGAGTTTTGGGTGCTATTTGAATTTTAGAACATAGAATTTCCATTTTTTTTATTTGGGAAAAAAGATTCTTTCGATATTCTGCGAGAGTGTGAGCACATAAATTTCTTTTGATGTTGTGATTATATCAGTGTTTGGTAAGTATTATTGGTATTTTGTGATGTGGGTAGATTGTTTATTCCTTCAAATGCTAGGAGGCGAATACAGTGTTATTATGTGTAGTGGTTTATGGTAGTGTGAATTTAGTGTAATTTCAAATAATTTTTGTTTTGGGTTTCCTTTGCTACAGTAAGTTAGTTTCATTGAGAGTGTTAGTATAGTGAAAGTGTAGTGCAAGATTATTAGGGTGTTAGGATAACCTTAGATACAGCTACAGCAGTGCAAGTGCTGAGTATATATAAATATTCCAAAAAATATTTTTTCGTGCTGAAGCAAGAGTAAATTGAATTAGTGAAATCATGGCTAATGAAGGAGAAGGTACCGGAGAAATCCAAGGAGTAAATTGGAGTCTCCCAGGTCTAATGGGACTAGTGAAGGAGTTTTCTGGGGATCCGAGTAGATTGTCAGTGAAAGAGTTCTTTGAGACATTAGAGGATGTGGCACTCATGGGATGCTGGGCAGCAGATCAGAAATTTGTGGTATTGAAACATAGGTGTTCAGGAGAGGCCAAACAACTAGTTAGGGATGTGATTGCTCGGTCAGAGAATGTAGATTATGAGGGGTTAAAAAAGACTTAATTGAGAGGTTTGCTTCACCTGAATCGGTAACTGTCAAGATGGGAAGATTTCACTCGTGCGTAGAGAAAAGGGATGAGACAGTGAGGCAATTTGCAGCTAGGTTAGAACGGGCAGCCTTTAGCTACTTCAATGAAAACGCTGGAGCTTTGGCTGAGTTCAGAGACCAGAATGTCTTGACCCAGTTCATAACAGGAGTGGACCCAAAAATTCGTCGCCTGGTTCTGTCCCATCAACCACGAACCTGTAAAGACGCAAAAGAGAAGGCCATATTGGAAGAAGAAAATGAGAAGTACATGGCCAGTTTTTCTCGAAGTGTATCCTTCGTAGGAGTGGAGGAAGGAGATAATCGTGCCCCTAGGCATGAGCTTGGGGAGGAAACGCCTCCAAGTCCCATGATGTTGGCACTGTGTGACCAAATTAGGGAACTGGGCAAGCAAGTAGCCACTTTAGCAATTGCTAATGCCAGTGCCAGTGAGAAACCACCGAGGGAGGAGCCGAGGCACAGCAGTTCTCCTGCTAGTAGGGAATCAGGTTTTCCCCAGCCAGGAACAGTTACTCTTCACCCACAAGGTACCGGAGAGATAGGAGACAGGAATATCCACGAGAAGGCAGGCCGGATAGATACAGATCCCCTAGTCGTCCAAGACAGGAAGATTTTCGCCGGAGCAGCAGGCTCACTGTGATCTGCTATCGGTGTAACCAGGTGGGGCATTATGCAAATGAATGTCGCCAGATAGACAGGCCCTCTCAGGAGTATAGAAATCAGGGTCGCGGAAGCATTCCAGGGGCGGAAGGACTAGACATGCACCACCGGGCAGAAATAGTCAACAACGAAACAGTCAACACAACAGGTAGGATGCTTTAAACTGGTAGTGGGGAGAAGATATTGGGAGTCATCTTCTAAGAAAAAACCCCTTGTTGTAAAGGCTCCAATTGGCTCATGTTTCACCAACGGTCACTCGTTTGGCATGCCTATTCTGGAAGGAGTAGTTAGTGGGAAATCCTTGAGGCTACTGATTGACACGGGGGCGTCAGTTAGCTTAATAACCGAGGGTTGTCTCAACTCCTTACCAGGATATAAGAGATTCATGGAATATCCCAACCTAGTGGTCAAGGGTGTTTCAGGGAAACACCTGGATATTAAGGCCTATGTGGAATTGAAATTTTGTTTGTCTGGGGTGAATTTTAAGCATAAAGTGTTTGTCACCCAGTCTCGGTTATCATCAGATTATGATGTCATTGTTGGTTTTGACCTTTAAAGGCACAACAATTTGTTTTCAATGCTGCAGCAGACATTTTAAGTAGAGTAGGAGCATGCATGCCAAATGTTTATCCACGAGAGAGGGAACAAGTGATTGCTTTGGTGAAACAGATGTTCCAAATTCCAAAGAGAAAGAGGAAAGTGGTTAAGAGAAAAAGGAGGAAGAGGTGTGCAAGAAAGAGGGTGATACCCCAGGTTACCCCTACAGTGTCAGAACATGCTGGTGTTGATCCTATTGGTGTGGTTACTGCTGTAGAGGGAGCCTTCTCTACTGAGGAGACCCCCATTTCAAAAGGTAAACAAACCAACCCACCGGCTGAGTCAGTAATGCATCAGGAGGATTCTCTCCCCACTGAGGTATCCGAGGCACCTTCGGGAAGTCAAAATTTAGGGAAAAGGCATTATTTTGGAAAAACTGTCCGAGCGGAGAAAATACCCCCCAAATCTGAAAGGATAATTTCGGTAACGGTTGCAGACTGTGCAGAGTTGGGGGAAGTTATGCTCTTACAGCAGGAAGACGCATTCAAGTGCGAGTCACTTTGGATAGGTCGCTCGGTGAACAGTACCAATATTGATAGTACCTTGGTGAAGGTGATAAATTTATCGGACCTAGTGGTTTACCTCAACAAGCATTCTAGGTTGGTTACAGCGGAACCAATTCAGGTAACTTCAGTGTAAACAGTGGACAGTCAAATTTGATGATTGTTCCACATGGGCGAACGAGTTCGACGTGTCGCATCTACCTCCTGATCAGCAGTCAAAATTGTCCTCATTTTTGCACTCGCATAGGAGGACGTTTGCGAAGAATGTAGCAGAGTTAGGTGAATGTAACACCTTGCTACATCAGGTTCATCTAACAGATGAGATCCCTGTGAGACAGAGAGCCTATAGGGTTCCTTATGCTCTTCGAGACGAACTCAACAGGCAGATCAACGAACTTTTGGAGGCAGGTATTATACAACCTTGTGACAGTCCTTATTCGGCACCTGTTCTCCTTGTAAAAAAATCGGATGGCAGTTATCGTCTCTGTACTGACTTTAGGAGGCTAAATGCCAAGACAGTACCGGATTCCTTTCCGATTCCAATTTGGTGGATATGGTGGATTCCTTAGCAGGAGCCACCTACTTTAGCTCTCTGGATTTGACCTCAGGGTTTTACCAGATGAAAGTACGCCCTTCGGACGTTTACAAAACAGCTTTTGTCACCGATCAGGGTTTGTACGAGTGGCTAAGGGTACCATTTGGGATGCGGAACAGCCCAAACAGCTTCCAGAGGCTGATGGAAATAGTTCTATCAGGTCTCAAGCCTCTCCAGGTTGGCATATATATTGACGACATTGTCATTGCCAGCAAAACTTTCGAGGAACACCTTGATAAGCTGGAGATTGTTTTCCAAAGGTTGAGACAACACAACCTTAAGCTTAAGCCTGACAAGTGCCGCTTTTTGAAGTCTTCAATTAGGTACCTGGGATTTGTTGTCAGTCAAAATGGCGTCACGCCTGATCCCAGAAATTTGGAAGCTGTCAGAAACTTCAAAATTCCAAATTCCGTTAAGCAAGTCCGAGCTTTCCTAGGTCTCACAGGTTTTTATAGGAGGTTTATCCCTGATTATGCCAAATTGGCTTTGCCCCTTACTAATCTGATCAGGAAGGAAAAGACATTCAAATAGACACCTGAAGCCAAGACCGCTTTTGAGGAACTACAACAGGCACTCTTAAGTGAGCCCTGCCTGAAATTACCTGATTTGTCAAAGGAATTTGTGGTTGCTTGTGATGCTTCAAAATTTGCTATTGGGGCCGCATTGCAACAAGAAGAAGGAGGAAAATTGCATCCAGTACCATATGCTAGCCGAAGGTTTAAAGGAGCGGAACTTAATTATTCTGTGGTGGAGAAGGAAATGCTCAGTGTAGTGTTTGCAGTAAACTACTACAAACAATATCTTTATGCTAGACACTTTCTCATCATTACTGACCAAGCCAGTTTGTCATATGCCTTCAAATTAAGAGATCCCACTTCTAGAATAGCCCGTTGGTGCATGTCGTTACAGCAGTTCGGTTATACAATTCAACACAGACCAGGGAAATCGAATGTCGTAGCTGACTATCTGTCTAGGAATGTGCTGACCACCGAAGTGGGGGAGCAGACGGCAGCAAGACAGGCAGAGGAACGGACAAGAGTGAAGGAATTGCAGAGGCAGGATAGCAGGTGGAATAAACAGATTGAGTTGCTGGAAGGAAAGGGAGAGCTGGGTAAACTCAAGGTCTCAGATGAGTTTTACGTACAGGATGGACTCTTATGGCACTATGTATTGCCCAGGTCAGGAGATACTAGGAATCAACCACGAGAACAGCTGGACATACCAGAAACTATGGTGGAAGAGATTTTGGAGCAGTGCTACGACTCGGAAACTGTTACTCATCCAGGGTTCAACAGAACATTGGAGCGGGTACGCTCCCGATTCTACTTCCATAACATATATTCAGTGGTTAAGGCATACGTAGACAGGTGTCACAGCTGCTTAAGTAAAAGAGCTTACAAACCTGGTAAAAAGGCACCTTTGGTAAGGGCAGAGCTTCCTAGCCGCCCCTTCGAGAAAATTGCTATGGATGTTGTGGGACCTCTGGTCACCACCATGTCAGGAAATAGATTCATTCTAGTTATCACTGACTACTTTACTCGTTGGCCAGAAGCCTATGCGTTACCAGACACAAAGAGTGAAACGATAGCCCAGGTCCTCATAGAAAAATTCATTGCTTCACATGGTGTGCCAGCCAAATTGTTGACAGACAGGGGCACAAACTTTCTGTCGGCAGCCATGATGAAAGTCTATGCGAGGCTGGGTATCAAAAAGTTGAATTGTAGCCCATATTATCCCTTTGCTAATGGACAGTGTGAGAAATTGAATGATAGCTTGATTAAGTCAGTTAGTCATCTGGTCTCGGATAGACAGGATGACTGGGAGCATTGCCTTCCCATGGCACTCCTTGCATTCAGGACAGCGGTGCACACCAGTACTGGGGAAACCCCAGCCTATCTCACATATGGAAGAGACCTGGTGTTGCCATATCATTTGATCGGCAGTCCCCGAGTACGTACATATGCTTCTCAGTTGGAATATTGTGACGAGCTCACGGATAGGCTAAACATAGCATTCGAGGCTGTCAAAGCAAACCTGGAAAAGGCTGCAGACACACAGGAGAAACAACGTGCAAAGACTGCCGTTGATAAGCATATCACCCTTAATGACAAGGTGTATTTATATTCTCCTGCAGTGAAGCCAGGACGAAGTAAGAAACTGAGTAAGCTATGTTCGGGACCCTATCGTGTCACCAAGGTGATACCGCCGGTGAATTACGAGATTACCTTCATCCCTGATCCCAGAAAAGAGGAGTTGGTCCATGTGGATAGGTTGACCAAGGTAAGGGACAGGCCTCTATTTCCAAGTGCCATGAATAAGAACGAGGATAGTACAAACTCCGAAGAGACGGAGGAAGTTCAAGAGGACAGTTCTACACAAACACAAGTGAAGGAAATTGATAGTAGTGGTGTAGGTTTCATTCCGTGGTTTCCGTTTCCTGGGAGGAGAAAAAGTTATGGGAGATTGCCTAGGCCAGCAAACACTCCTGCAGTGGTGAGTGAACAGGCGAGTATTCAGACTCCAGCAGGTACTCCTGAGGTAGTTAATGAACAGGCGAATATACAAACTCCAGCAAGTACTCCGGTAGTGGAGCAAGCTGGTCCTTCAAGGCCGAGAGCCAGTCGCATACCCACAAGTACTGTGTTGACACCTAGGTATTGTTTGCGTCCTAGAGATGGTCGTGGATTCATAGCTCGGAAGTAAAGAGTGCACTCCAATTCAGTTGCAACGTTGCGTGTAAATAGTCGTGTGATATTATTGATTGGTACTTTAAGTGTAGTGTAGGAAACAATTATGTTCACTGTAGTATTGTTAAATCAAGTGAAGCATGTTGTAAATTTGTGGTCTCGTATTGTGTTGTGGTCGTTTGGTGAGAACCTTCCTGTCAATTCCAATTTCCACTGCCAACCCAACAATTCACTTTGGTTTATTTTCATTGATTTAAGGGTTCATACTTACCAGTGATAAGTAGAGTGTGGTTGTGTCCAGGGAGCACCTGGCAGCTCCTGGAATTCCAGGAAATTGTATAGTATTTATGTAAGTACTTGAGGTGTTGGGTGTGGTAGTTCATGACAGTTCTTTGTCGTGTTTAAAATGTTGGTTTATCTGTTCCTTGCTCAGGGCATTGTACATTTCCATATGGCTTTGGTATGTTTCACGAAGTTTTTCCTGTTGTTTTTTTTTTGTTGTCTCCCATGGGAGGAATGCAGTGACATGTTGCTGAAAATCTGTGGACACCTGATCAATGTTTTCAGATTTTCATCAACATTATCCACGTTTTTCTTGAAAGAAAAAAATAAATCGAAGGAATAACAGTGGTCAGTTCAGGAAAGGGTGACGATTCTTCCCTGGAGTGATTTGCTGTTAAACTTTTCGTAAATTTAGATTTCACCTCCTGGGTTTGATTTTTGGATCCAGAGAGAAAAGTCAAGAAAAAGTCACAGAAAATTCTATTTTCTCATCGCCAATTTTTTTCTCCTCTTCTCTGCTTAATGTACAAAATGAGTGTTTTTACTTTGTTAAGGGATAGGAGAGTACCAAAGGGCTACCCTCCCGCCGATTCAGTATTTCAGTATTTATCATCGCTCTGGGGCTAGCCTATGGACTTTTTGGTTGAGTTCTTAGGTTAAGCATATAAATAGTGAATACTCAGCCCAGCAGGAGGGAAATGGCAGTGCACATAAGAAAAAAAAAGGGGGAAGGGATGTAATTTTCTGAGTGAAGAGTAGTGTAAATAATTTTTTTCTCGTTCTTTTACCTTTGTTGTGTGAACAAAATTGTAGCATTTGTATTATTCATTATCTAATCTATGAGTAGGATGATTCAGAAGTTAGTAGGATGTATTATAATTTTAACTTTGAAATTATGAAGTTGGTTAGGTAAGGCTGGGATAGACTTGATAAGTGGGCCTTAAAAAAAAAAAAAAAAAGAAAACAAGAATAAATGTAATCCAAATCAAGAAAAAAAAAGGGAAAAGAATAATCTTTCACCGGGTCAAGTAATTTCATAAGTGATATTTTTTTGTTGTTGAGTATTAAAAAAGGAATGCAAGAAAAAGAAAGCTGGTCTATGCTCGAAATAGGTAGTGAAAAAAAAATGTAGTTTTTTTTATGGTATATGATGTATGTATTTATATTTTCTGTAAGTCTAATGCAGTTCCTTTCTTCGTCCATCGGTCACTTTTTTTTCCCAAGCTCATTCCAAGAAAAGGGGAGTGCTGTTTGAAATTGTTAGGTCGCCCACCCAAGGGTGAGCAGTTATTTACACAAAAAGGCATTTTTTCCCTCTCTACAACGCTGTGGTGAAATTCTCAGAACAGAAACACCACCCCGAGAAATTTCCCAGCTGGGTTCCGTGGGCTGGCAAAGAGGGCTTAATCCTGAAGAGTTATAATACGAGCTGTCAAGCTCTGAGCGGCAGGAAAGCAGGCGTGCGTGTAAAAATTTATGTGTTTCCCTCCAAGAAGGCAAGAAGGGTCATACCAGATTACACGTGTGCCTGGCCGCTGAGAGTTCCCGCGCTTTTGCTTCCCCCACTCTACCTTCCTCTGATTGTAAGAGGAATGTCACGTGGGCAAGCACGAAACCATTGCATGGTTTTGACCGGCTGACCAATGGGAGCAAAAGCGTCCCTCGTGGACGGCGCTGATTGGCTCTCTGTGTTCTTCTGCGAGAGAGCGTCGTTTTGAGTCTGGAAAAGAAAGGTCGAAAAAAAGCAGTGTGGGACGTGAGAAGAAGGAAGGAAAAAAGAATGCAGGGCAATTGGAAGATAGTCCTGGACATATGTGGTTATTCACCACCAGCCAGGAAAAAGATACAAGACCTCATCCCTGATCCAACAAAAAAAAAAAAAAAAAAAAATTAAGCAAACAGCGGCTCTAAAACCGACTCCAGAGTATGAAGAGGCCCGGGTCGAGGTGCGCCTCCACCACCAGGCAGTGAGGCCTATGAAAAGAGTTTTTTGCCAGGCCGTGAAGAGGTCAACCGATGCGTGCATCTCCACCCCAGACGAGACTTGGCATTCGATACCTGCAACCTATTTCATGATGGTCAATGACGGCTCCGGGAAGAAGGCATCCTAACGTACCAGTTGCACTTCGTCAGTGAGCGTATTCAAAGCATTCACACTTCCAGCAGCTGTCAGCCTAAGACGTGATGATCCGACCTATTTGTGAATTCCAGCACCGATTCTCCCCTCATCAAGGGGTAAGTTGTATACACTAATTCTATTTTTGGCCCTTTCGTAGAGCCGAAGTCGGCACTACAGCAATCAGATTACCAGTATGCTCTAAAAAAAAAGTACTTTCCGTCTGCATGTCGGAGGTTACCCAGTTAAGATTCATCAGGAACGACAGAGGGAACTGTACGTGACATTGCTCTCACAAATGTAGTAGACATAAAAAAAAAAAAGTTAAACTCACAAATATGATTGTAAATCGTGACAGTTTACTCGCCTCTTCAAGGCAGGAATTTTCATGTTAAAATGTTAACACTTCAGTTCACCTGTGCATACCTGCCTTAAATATATATATATATATATATATCATCATCATCATTGTCAACCATTATCAATCCACTGCTGGACGAAGGTCTCCCCAAGTTTCCTCCACAACGGTCTGTCTTGTGCCAGTCTCCTCCATGTCACTCCCGCATATTTACGAATTTCATCCACCCATCTCCCATGTGGTCTTTTTCTGGGTCTTTTCCTGTCCCTTGGAATCCAATCTAAAATTTCGGCTGTCCATCTATGGTCTGTCCTTCTGGCAGTATGTCCAGCCCATTGCCATTTCAGGGATTTAACTCTGATCATGATGTCTTCCACTCTCGTCATTTTTCGGATCCACGAGTTCCTCTTCTTATCTCTCCTGGTTATACCAAGCATGCACCTCTCCATGCTTCTTTGAGTTGTCTGCAGCCTTTGTATGTCTCTTTTAGTTAAGGTCCACGTCTCTGCACCATACGTAAGCACTGGAAGGATGCATTGATCAAACACTTTTCTTTTAAGACATAATGGCATATTTCTCTTGAAAATTATGCTGTTTCTTCCAAAAGCTCTCCAGGCAAGTTTTGTACGCCGATTAATTTCTTCATCAATGTGACCCTCACTTGATATCTGCTGTCCAAGATAAACATACGTATCTGTTATCTCCAGTTTTTCTCCATCAATCGATAAATCTTCATTTCTTGTAAAAGCATTGAACATCACTTTTGTCTTCTGAAAGTTCATTTTTAATCCCACTTCTTTACTCTTGTCAGCAAGTTCCTGGATCATACTCTGCAGCTCTGATGGGGTAGTTGCAAAAATGACTACGTCATCAGCAAAACGAAGGTGGGTTAGATATTCTCCATTAATCTTTATCCCTTTGTTTTCCCAGTTCAGTGATTGAAAGACATTTTCCAATGTCGCATTAAAGAGCTTCGGAGATATGGTGTCACCTTGTCTCACTCCCTTTCCAATTTTTATGTGTGTTGTATTTTCAAACAGCCGAATCTTTGCACTTGCATTTTCATAGATGTTATTAATAATATTAATGTATGCATCTTCAATACCGCAGGATTTCAGAGCCATTGTAACTGCTGATGGTTTCACCGAATCAAAGGCTTTTTCATAATCGATAAAAGCCATGCACAATGGAAGTTCATATTCCCTCGCTCTTTCAATTAGTTCTCTCAGTACGTGGATATGATCTATTGTGCTGTAGCCACTCCTGAATCCAGCTTGTTCTCTCGGTTGAGCCATGTCCAGTGTTACCTTCAAGCGGTGTGAAAGAACTTTAGTGAAGATTTTATAAACCACTGATAGGAGGCTGATAGGTCTGTAGTTCCTGAGATCCTCAATGTCACCTTTTTTATGTAGCAGGATCTTTGTAGCATTGTTCCAATCCTCAGGAATCTTCCCTTCATTAACGCATCGAGTGAAAATTTGGGCGAGTACTGTTTCAATTTCTCCACTTGCTTCTTGTATGATGTCTATAGTAATTCCATCTTCTCCTGGAGCTTTCCCCGGCTTCATGTTCTTGATTGCATGAGCAACTTCTGCTGGGAGGACTGGGAGAACTCTGGTACTGGTATCTTTCATGATGTCTGGAGTACATGTATCATCCCTTTCATATAATTTGGAGTAGAAATCTTTCACTCTTGTCAAAATTTCGCCTCTATTTCTTGTTATAGAACCATCTTCTTTTCTCAGAGCCATAATCTGTTTTCTTCCCTTACTGAGATGTACCTTTGCTATCTTAAGGCTTTGGTTGTTTTCAATTGCTTTCCTCACTAGCTCACAGCTGAATTTCCTTACGTCTTCAGTGATACTTTTTCGTGTTGTCTTGCATAGCTCTATATATTCCACTTTGGAAGTCACATCTTCTTTAGTTGTCCTTATCTCTCTTCTTTTTTGCATCAACATTTTGGTTTTTCCTGATAATTTGTTCACATGCAACTTGTTCTTAGACCCAGCTAATTTTGTTGCCGTTTCCATTAGAGCTTTGGTTACTTTTCTGTTAACTTCCGAAATATCCACTTCTTCCGATGTTAGGCCTTCTAAAGCAGAGAATCTGTTTATCAGTTCCAACTTGAAAGTATTATGGTGTTTTTTAAGGTTGGTTATGTCAATACATTTTGTTTGTCTTATGAGCTTGCCACGTTCCAGTTTAGTGTTGAGGTGCATCTTACATCTCACCAATCTATGGTCACTACCTGTGTTGAACTGGTTCAGCACACTGCAGTCTTCGATGACGAATTTTTTGTTACACATAATAAAATCAATTTCACTTGTCGTCCCAATTGGATGTCTCCATGTCCATTTCCTGTGTGGCTTTTCTTGAAAAAGGAGTTCAAGATGAAAAATCCTTCTGCCTCTGCAAACTCAACGAGAGTATTTCCACGCTGGTTTCTGTTGCCGTGACCGAATTTACCTACTGAAGTTTCATTCTGTTGCCGTTGCCCTATTTTTGCATTGAAATCTCCCATAATTATCTTCAAGTGCTGCTTACCTTTATTATTTAGATGACGAATTTCCTCATAAAATTCTTCAATTTCTTCTTCAGGATGACTTGTGGTGGGTGCATAAGTTTGAATAATCTGAGCCTGGTATCTTCTCGATAGTTGGATAACGAGTCGTGCAGCTCTGTCAGAGGAACTTTCAACTTCTACCACTTTATCCTTCAGTTTCTTGTTTATTATAAATCCAACACCACTAGTTCTGCCAGTATCTGTCCCACGATAATAGAAGAGATGTCCACTTTTCAGTTCAATGAGATCTTCTCCTTTTCTCCTTACCTCACTTAGCCCGACGATGTCCCACTTGATCCTTTGTAGTTCCTCTTCCAATTCAAGAAGCCTTGAATCAGAAGATAGGGAGCGTCCGTTATAGGTAGCCAAGGTCAGCATCAAATGGCAGCCTAGTCCGGTCCTCCGGGGATTCTTAGCACCCTCTGCCTTCATGTCGCACTGGCCGCTGCCTTGGCCAGGTACATTCCAGCTGCCGGAGACTGAGGGCCAAGATTTAAGTTGTAGAGTCATTTTGGAGGTGTTTGGCCATAACTCACCACGCTGGCCAAGCGGGTTGGTGAGTGTGGGATAGCATTTCCTCTGATCCCGATGGTATAGTTATACCGCTATTGGCGGTCGTCAGAGCCCCTTTAGTGGGAACAGGATGCACCACGAGAAGGCGGGGTTGACATTTGTCAAGGAGAGGCTGTGATGTTACGCATCACCTGACCTTACATTCCTATATATATATATATATTGAGTTTGGTTGATAGAGAGAAAGATATAAGTAATCTTAATCTACACCTATATATATATATACCTATATAAATATACACTCATAAATATTAGATCCAGAATTTTGATATTTGTTCAGAGAAGATACAATTTGTTTTGATAACATGTAAGCAAGCCACAAATATAAATTAACGTTCTCGCTGTGTTAACAAATGACAGTATTCACGTGGACTCTGCCATGATTATATAAGATCGATCATTTGAATTACTGTCTTCACATATGAGTGGGCCAGTGAAGCCTTAGCGAAGTGCTAAATAGTAAATGTATTAAACCTTTCATAGCAATATTAATATCTGTCCTATTTGTGCATGTTGCTATTGTTGTTAAAATAAATACAGGCATTAGCCTTTCAAAAACCAAATTTTGGTATAAGTTGGCATTCGATTTCTAGGTGTGTCTCTTAAATTTCTGAGCAATGGCACTCATCACCCAACGCTCTGACGTTGGCTAGGAAGTCCCTTGGTTGTTGTTTACATAATGATAATGTCCTAGTAAGTAAAATAATTACGGTCTATTTTCTTTTTTTTCTCATGCTTACAAACACGAGTTCATAAACACGGTCTCTTTGAGATGACACATATGTTACATATGTACCAAAAACACAGGGCTGTAGTTATTCCTCAGTTGAAACAAAACTCACAGAAACACTAACACAGGTGAAAACTCAGTTGTGCTATGACAAATATGACATCTCAAAGTTTCTTCTTATAAGCTTAATTTTTGGTTGTTTCAAAATGCATCCACCCATCTCACAAAGTTAAATTTTAGTCGAAATTCAAAATTTCCCTTCAGATTTAATTTTGGCTACCTATTTAATAAATATATAACGTGGTTGATATTTCCGCCACAACACAGAGCTTCGGAGATATGGTGTCACCTTGTCTCACTCCCCTTCCAATTTTTATGTGTGTTGTGTTTTCAAACAGCCGAATCTTTGCACTTGCATTTTCATAGATGTTATTAATAATATTAATGTACGCATCTTCAATATCGCAGGATTTCAGAGCCATTGTAACTGCTGATGGTTTCACCGAATCAAAGGCTTTTTCATAATCGATAAAAGCCATGCACAATGGAAGTTCATATTCCCTCGCTCTTTCAATTAGTTCTCTCAGTACGTGGATATGATCTATTGTGCTGTAGCCACTCCTGAATCCAGCTTGTTCTCTCGGTTGAGCCATGTCCAGTGTTACCTTCAAGCGGTGTGAAAGTACTTTAGTAAAGATTTTATAAACCATTGATAGAAGGCTGATAGGTCTGTAGTTCCTGAGATCCTCAATGCCACCTTTTTTATGTAGCAGGATCATTGTAGCGTTATTACAATCCTCAGGAATCTTCCCTTCATTATGGCATCGAATGAAAATTTAGGCGAGTAACTGTTTCGATTTCTCCACTTGCTTCTGGTATGATGTCTACAGTGATTTCATCTTCTCCTGGAGCTTTTCCCCGATTCATGTTCTTGATCTCATGTGCAACTTCTGCTGGGAGGACTGGAAGAACTCTGGTACTGGTACCTTTCATGATGCCTGGAGTACATGTATCATCCCTTTCATATAATTTGGAGTATGAATCTTTCACTCTTGTCAAAATGTCGCCTCTATATCTTGTTACAGAAAGTATAAATAAGTGCAGTATAAATAAGTGTAAACCGTTGGGTAAATGGTAATCAACGGTCAGGTAGCGAAGAATGGTTGAATTTAAACTCAAGAATGATGTATGAATGCAATTCATTTATATTGTCACCAACCGTCGTTTGCCAAATCTTGCATTTTGAACAGAGAAGGGCTCATTGTTATGTGGACAGTTTCAGAAAAACAGCTGGGACCTTAAAAGTGCTTTGTTTATAAATTCATTTTCCTTGCAACGAATAAGGTAGCCAACAAGCATAGTGCCAACTTGGAATTGAAAAAGTATTCATGCATGGTTGATTTGCATAAATAATAAACGTACCGCGAAGAAAGAATGGTCCATACCACCACTACTAAAAATATACCAGTTAAGTAGCAGTTCAAACCTGCTGTTAATTTAAAAGCATCTGTAAAAGACGTTTGACCCCATTTCACTTTTTCTTTGGGTTTACAATGACGCAATTAAATACCTGATTCTGATTTTACAAGACTAAACGTTTACGTTTGCTTTCCAGTAAGTAATGTTAATTCACTTCCAACAGTATGTCCCAATAAATTTGAAGGTGTAACTAGAAAAAATAACTTTCCGAAAACGAAATCAGCATGCAATAAAGTTACATCGTTCTATATACGGATATTTCACGTAAGATTCCGGAAATAAAGTAGAAAACATATTTATCTGTATGTTTCTCACATTTTTATTCGAATTGAACTCTTATTGGATTAAATTTTCCTAACCGCATTTTAAGCGTAATATTTTTTTTAAGTATTTGTGTGTACAGAACATTGGACATGTTGAATGGAAATGTTGTCTCCGTGCTTATTTTGCATCGTCCTTTTTGCTATTTTTGTAAAGTCTGTAATAGAAAAAACATACATACCGCTTAGTTGAATAAAGAAGAAAAATAATTTCGCTATTGCGAAATTGGCATTTTCGGTTTGTATATTAAAACAAGAAAGATGGCACCGAAGTTTCGGGTGTAATAAGCACGTCTTTTGAATCCGTTCTGACGCTAATTAAATTTATCAAAGCTATTCATAGTCAATGGAATCGGTATGGAAAACAATAGATCTGACGAAAAAAGAAGATTTCCAATCAGGTTTTTAGTCCCTCACATATTGATGTAACCGGAATCGTGAGCTTGCCAACTCTTAGAAACACAGTTATCGACAAAAATAAGATGCGACTTTACGTGCACTGGTGGAAAAACCATGCATTAGTTTAGGAAGAAAATATTCTCAAAAGGAATATCCATATAAGCGGTATCGGTCCAACAAAAAAAAAAAATATTCGGGTTTTCAAGAGCCCAGATTTTGCTACAAATACTTCAGAAGCAGAAATTAACACGTATGACTCCAGTTGCCTAACCATTCTTTACCAAACATTATAAATTATGTGAAAAATATTTTCCATCAGGTGTTGTATGCGATACAGGAAGAATTTTTCAAATCAGAGCTTTAGGAGCAGAAATAACGCAAAAAACGCAATTTACCTTTGTGCCCCCTTGCAGAAAGTCTATGATTTACTTGAAAATTTTGAATTTATAGGAAACACATTTCTCATCGGAAACACTATCCAACAAAGAAGGAATGTTTCAAATCGGACTCTTAGAAGTAGAGATATTGACAAAAATAAGATATGCATCTACGCCCCTGGCGTAGAAACCATGCACTATTTTAAGAAGAAAATGCTTCTAAAAGGTTTGTCGACATGAGAAGAATCAGCCAACAAACGACGTTTTTTTCAATCGAGAATTTAGAAGCTCATATTTTGCTGCAAATACAACAGAACCGGAAATTAAGATTTACGTGCCCTGGTGGCCAAACTATTTTTTTACAAAAAATAGAAATTATGTGCAAACGATTTATCATCAGGAGCTGCATCCGGTGCAGAAATAATTTTTCAAATCGGAGATTTAGAAGCAGAGATATAGAGGGAAACGCAATTTACCGCTACGTCCCCTAGCGGAAAGTTCATGATTTACTTGAAAATTTTGAATTTATAGGAAAAACATTTCGCATCTAAAACACTATCCAACAAAGAAGGAATTTTTTAAATCGGAACTTATATAAGTAGATATATTGACAAAAATAAGATGCACATTTACGCCCCATGCGCGGAGAAACTGTGGAATATTTTAAGAAAAAAATATTCCGAAAATGTTTATCAATGTGAGTGGCATCAGTCCACGAAATAATTTTTTCAATCGATATTTTAGAAGTTCAGATTTTATGGCAAATACATCAGAAGCAAAAATCAACTCTTACGCCCCCTGGTAGCCAAACTATTATTTACCCAAATTTGAAATTATATGCAAAAGATTTTCCATCAGAAAGTGTATCCGCTGAAGAAAAACATTTTCAAATCGGAGTTTCAGAAAAAGAGTTATCGGGGAAAATGTTATTTACTTTTACGCCTCTTAGCGGAAAATCTATGCGTAATTTGAAAAAGAAACTATATCTAAAATACCCTTCGACATAAATTTAATCGAAAGATAAAAATTTTTCTTCAATCGGATGTTTAGAAGCAAAAATGTGGAATAAAACGTATTTTTGAATTCAACATCATCAGCATTTACGCTCTCTAGCGGTGAAATAGTACATCGTAAAAAAACGAAATAAAGGTTCATCATTTGCATCTTTCAAGCTTCCCAATGCTAAAAGAATTTTTCATATCGGACTAATAGTTGCAGAGATATCGTGGGTACAGGCGGACGGACAAACCGATAACAGAAGCACGATCTTTTTTTACAAAAGACGTGCTTAAAAAGGGATGCTTTTACAATATCTACCAACAAGTAATTGGACACCCCTGCAATCGACAATATCTGCGGTCCTGATACACGTCACGGCCGCCGCCGTTAAATATCGTGTGGGAAACAACAAGGCAACCAGTCGCATGCAAGATGCCACGCATTTCGGAGCTCTCTGATTTCGAGAAAGGTGTAATCGTCGGGTATCACAGAAATGGCCGATCCACACGTGACATATCCAGTGAATTGAATTATCCAAAATCGACAGTGGCTTACGTGATTGGCAAGTGGAAGATGAGAGGTGACTGTCGGAATGTGCCCCGATCCGGCAGACCCACAAAACTAGAAGTTAGAGACCGACGGGTGCAGGCCAGAGAAATTCGGAAGAACCGCAACAAATCGATGGGCCATATCCTCGAAGAGTCTCAACAGGCATCCTAGAGTGTTTTTTCGATGAATACCATCCGTAAAGAAGCCCATCCTCTCGGTTATCATGGACGCGCTGCCGGCCACAAGCCTTTGATCACCAATCCAATAGCGCTGCTCGGCTAATTTGGTGCAAAGAACGTCGAAAGTGGACCGTTGAACAGTGGAAACAGGTTCTCTGGAGCGACGAATCCAGGTTCACCCTCTACCGTTCGGATGGCAGGGTCTGGGTTTGGGGTCTGCCTGGAGAACGCCTCCTGCCGGAATGTATTGTGCCACCTGTGCAGTTCGGCGGCGGTGGAATTATGCTATGGGGATATTTCTCCTGGTATGGCACGGGACCCTTAGTCGCGATTCCTGGTAGACTAAACCCCGAGATCTACTGCACAATTTTGGATGACCATGAGCTTCCTACATTGTGGCAGTTTTACGAGGTGAGCCCATGTTACTTTCAGGATGACAATGCCACCTGTCATGTTGCGAGGTTCACCATGGCTAGGTATGGTGAAAATAGGGTTAATCGAATGAACTGGGCTGCGCAGAGCCCGGACCTCAACCCTATCGAGCACCTCTGGGACGAGTTGGAGCGTCGACTTAAAGGGTGCCCCCACCGTCCGAAATCGGTGAAGGAACTGACCTGTCTTCTCCAAGCCGAGTGGAAGAAAATACCGCTGCCGCCCCGGTGGCGCAGTGGTCTAAGGCGTTGGCCTCTGATCATTCGTCCGTAAGGGGTCCGGGTTCGAATCCCGGTCAGGCATGGATGTTGTGTTTGTCTTACGGCACTGGCTCTCTCCCTTCCCTGGAACCAGTGACCCTAAATTAGGGACGGGCGACTGCTTATAGCCCATTGAGTTGCTCACGGTGGTCGTTAAACCTCCAATCAAAAAAAAAAAATACCGCTAGCCGTCGTACAACGCCTGGTTGAGAGTATGCCCCGGAGGGTCGCAGCTGTAATCGCCTCTCGTGGAGGCTCCACCAACTATTGAAGGTGAATAAACTTCGTTTTCCTTTTCTATCACAGGAGTCCAATTACTTGTTGGTAGATAGTGTATGAACCATGCGTTCTTCTGTAGCTCCATCTATGAACGCAATGAGTTTTCAAGTATTACTGTGATACATACAACAGGATTGTTTTTGGCATTTACAGTGTTGAACACCAGAGCACCGATGCGGTCTTCTTATTCTGTGTCCAGTACATACCTCTGCAACGTATTGCCACAAAGCATGTTTTCGAATTCCAATCATTTTACTCACCGTTCCTGTACATATCCTTCTGAAATAAATCCTGTCTTTCAATAACGTTTTTATACGGTTTAATGTTTAAACAGTATTCAATTTCCCGCAAGAAGTCTGAATATACACTGACGGAAAAAAAATCCCAACACAACGAAATAATAGTTGTATAGGAATGAAATGGCGGCAATACATTTGTATAGGTAACATATTTAATCGATTAAGGTTTAAAGATCACAGCTTAATGTAAGCGCGAGAAGAGCCATTTTAAATGTGAAATGCTGGTACATTAATAACCGGTGTATCCGCCAGAATGTTGAATGCAAGCACGCAAACGTTCATGCATTGTGTCGTACAGGTGCTGGATGTCAGTTTGTGGGATGGAGTTCCATGCCTGTTGCACTTGGTCGGTCAATACAGGGACGATTAATGCTGGATGGGGGTGACGCTGGAGTTGTCGTCCAATGATGTTCCATACATGCACGATTGGTGAAAGATCTGGTGATCTAGCAGGCCACGGCAACATGTCGACACTCTGTAGAGCATGTTGGGTTACAACAGCGGTATGCGGGCGAGCGTTATCCTGTTGGAAAACAACCCCTGGAATGCTGTTCATGAATGGCAGAACAACAGGTTGAATTACCAGACCGACGTACAACTGTGCCGTCAAGGTGCGTGGGATAACCACGAGAGTGCTCCTGCTGTCAAATGAAATTGCTCCCCAGACTATAACTCCAGGTATAGGTCCAGTGTGTCTCGGCCGCAGACAGGTTGTTTGCAGGGGCTCACCTGGCCTCCTTCTAACCAACACACGGCCATCACTGGCACCCAGGCAGACCCGGCTTTCATCAGAAAACACAACAGATCTCCACTCCGTCCTCCAATGAGCTCTAGCTTGACACCGCTTGCATCGCAAATGGCAGTGGTTTGGAGTAAGTGGAATGCACACTACAGGGCGTCTGGCTCGGAGCTGTCCTTCAAGAAACCGATTTGTAACAGTTCGTTGTGTCACTGTGGTGGCAACTGCAGCTCGAATCGCTGTCGCAGACGCGGTACGAGGCGCCACGGCCATACGCCGTACACGGTGGTCTTCCCTCTCAGTAGTGCCACGTGGGCAGCCGGAACCCGGTCTTCTTGAGGCAGTACCTTACTTTGACCACTGCTGCCAACAATCATGCACAGTGGCTACATTCCTGCCAAGTCGTTCGGCATTATTGCGGAACGAAAATCCATCCATCTTCTCGTAGCCCTATTACACGACCTCGTTCAAACTCCGTGAGCTGTTGATAATGGGTTCTTCGTCTTCTTAAAGGCATTCTTGACTAACATCAACACACTACGTCGAATCTCAACTATAATTAACGCTCACGAACGTTACAGCGCTTATTTACAGCAAACCTGCTTTGCATGTTCCGAGGGGCGCTGCTAGCGCCACACGTATGCGCCGAGCGCGAAATTTGCATAGACGTCATCTTACAGATGTACTCTCATTGCCTACCAACGTTTGTTTATCTAACACAACCCCTTCTTGGTGTTGGGATTTTTCTTCGGTCAGTGTATATTGCACTTATTCATATTTATCTGCACTTAGAGCTTGGGAGCTCAAGAATCGCAAATATGCGTTTATCACAAACACATGTAATATAAAAAACACCACACTACTGGTAATCTGCTATGTATTAATAAAACCGCTTTCAAAGTTAAGTATGTACACCTCCGCTGTTGTGAACCTGTTGGAGAAGTGGTCAAAGTGCTGGCTTCTCACCATTCGTCCGAAATGGGTACGGGATCGAATCCTGGTGGAGCTTGGACAGCTTTTTTTTTTATAATGACACTGGCTCTCTGACGTCCTTGGGACCAGCGGCCGTGAATTAAGCTCGAGCGACTGCAAGTAACTCATCGAGTTAATACGTACATTTAACATGGACCAAGAACATCAAACAAAGATCTTCGCTCTTTCCACGTTTGAAAGTGAGTCACGGAAAAATTCTCATTGGCCGCCACCGGGAGTCGAACACAGGGTCTTCCAGTTACGCGCCGGATATGCTTCCGGTACACCACAGCGGCCTCGAATTCCTCCAGACTCACACACGCTAACGGCCAAGCCAAGTTAGCAGGTTGCTTCTAGGAGCCCCGCACAATTCTGGGGATTCCCCAAAGATGGTAAGCAGCAACTGAATAAATAATTAGAAGGCGAATGAATAATTAAAACAGACATTTAACGTGGACCAGGAACATCAAACAAAGATCTTCGCTCTTTCCACGTTTATAAGAGGTGGCGGCCAATGAAAATTTTTCCGTGACTCACTTATAAACGTGGAAATAGCGAATATCATTGTTTGATCTCATCGAGTTGTTCACGGTGATCATTAAAAACTCAGTAAAATAGAAAACAAAATAGCCGTTTCTATGTGATGTAAACACACGACTCTGGGTGTTCCTTCGGGCATGGCCGGGTTCCAGTCATGATGTGGCATGGGTAATGAGCTTCTCATACGGGCTTGGACCGCTGTCCCTCGTGGGAAAAAAAGCCCTAAATCAAACTTGGACCGCGCTAAGAAACCTAGCCCCTAGTTTTTCTGAGGGGTGATCGCTGGAACAGGAAAACAAAACATAGTATAACAAAGATACTTTTTAGGTACTTAGGTCTCACGTTCGAGACTTAAATTCTTGTCGTTAATGGCTACATGTACACTGCTGGACAATTGCTAAGGATGGATCATAAACGGCTATATAGCGCATAAAAAAGTAAGTGTGGTTGGATGCCAAGTGAAATAAAATAATGTCAGAATGCCAGGACATTACAAGAAAGACAATTTATTATGCTCTGAAATCCAGAAGGCTTTGGAACGTGTTCAAGGGACAAACAGGCCATTTTGTGCAGAATACGTAAACGTGAAAAAAATGCAATTACCGTCCGCAGGCGTTCCGGCGTAAGATGTCAATACGGGATATGGAAACCATGGAGGGCGATGCAAGATTCCGCACGTCGTGTCATGCTTTGCACAACATTATCAAGCAGCTGTTGGGGTAATTTATCCCATTCCTCTGTCAGTGCACGGATGAGGGTGTCCTTGTTTATTGTAGGGCATTGGCGACCAGCAAGACTCCTCCCCAAAGCATCCCACACATTTATAATGTGATTCAGATCTCGAGAATATGCTGGCCATACGAGGCGTTGAATATCCTCGCTCCCAAGACACTCCTGGACAGCGAGTGTTCGATGACATGTTGCGTTGTCGTCCATGAAAATGAATTTATCACCGACAGCACCACGGGACATGCAAACATGAGGTAGCAGAACATCATTAATGTATCGTTGGCCAGTCCTAGTCCTAGTTGGAAGCACATAGAGGGACGTACGGCCATTGATCATGATGCCAGCCCATACCATGACACTACATGTCAGATATCGGTCCCTTTCCTGTATGTTTGCTGGACAATATGCAGTACCACTATCACGCCAGATCAGTTGTCTTCGACAATCAGACTATAGACTGTATCCACTCTCATCTGAGAAGATAACAGCAGACCAGTCGTTATCAGTCCAATTGCGATGTTGATTGCGCCACTGCAAACGGGCGGTACGGTGACGTCTAGAGAACGGGATGCACACAACAGGACGGCGGGCGTATAGTCCTCCTTCATGCAAACGTCTGGCGACAGTTTTTCGGGAGATCCGCTTGCCAGTAGCAGCCATAAACTGATTTGCTACCTCACTAGCTGTGCTGCGCCAGTGTATTTTTGTTGATAGCACTATGTACCGATCTTCTGAAGGTGTCGTTCTGCAAACACGACCTCCCCCGTGACGTTTGCTACACTCTCCATTTGTTTGAAATGATTTCCAAAGCCTTGAAACAACACTGTGACTGACGTCGAACTCCCTGGGAACATCTGTTATTTTTCGCCCTTCTTCAATTTAAAATAATACGGCCACGCGTAAAATCATCTAGGTGATGTCGGGAAGACATACTGAAAATTGCAAATTCGTCAATTTATTCTTTCTCTTTCAACTTTGCGTTTGAACAACAACGGTCACTACGCGTCAAATCCTTTATATCTCTTATCAGCGCTATGACGTCACGACAAGTTCGGCAATCTAAAATTTGCATACGCACAACACGTCTTACTGTATCCTGCACTTATGCTAATTTTCACATTTTCCTGCCTACCATTTTATGGTTGCTATCGTTGCTATTGTCATCCGTCCTTAGCAATTGTCCGGCAGTGTATAAGAGACAAAGCAAACCACTATGCCTATATGGTTAGTCCTTTTGAGAGAATAATCAGCATGGAGTGTAACGAATTGAGCTGGGAGAAGCGTGAAAGAAAGGGTTCTGTTTTTTTGTTTTTTTTTAATTATCTTAAAGTTCTGCCCACGTGATTCTTGCTTCCAGTATATTAGTTATGTTATATTACACAGAATGTCGGAAAAATTCAGTCAGGTGACTGCGGTATTCTTTGTCCGAGAATACATCATATACAATTTCCTTTAGTGGAAATTGTATATGATGTGTGTTCCTATTATCCCTTCAAGACACATAATACTTTCTTGGCCTAAACAACTACAAAATTTGAATGTAAAATGGACATGAACATTTTAAGCAACACAGTGGTGTATGTAAGATAATTGTTTGCTTATTATATAAACTTAGTTTTCTACATTATACACTGAAATAATGTTCCTTTCTTTAAATGTTAAGAGCCACTCTTTTTCCTGTAATATTTGAATATTACACAAATGTATCCAAGTCTATTCATCATCCTAATAATTTAATATCAGCATTCTAAAGTGACCAATGCCATCTGATGATATCATCTTTTCTTTAAGTTTATTCACTCTAAGGAAAAAATTGCCTTGAATTCAGTATTTTGCCAACACAAGAAAGTAATATTTTGTTTGTATTGCAAATGTATCTCAACATATCGTTGTAAATGTATAATGAAGCGGGATATTTATACTAAATACGAATAAAACGGTAATTAAAATATCGTGTAAAATTAACATAATGCATCAGTTACCTATCGGGTAAATAAGTGTGTTTTTATGTCGCATAATGATTTTTATGTCGCATAATGAGTTCTTTTGATAATTACCTTTGCGCTCCTCCGCTTGATACATTAAGTGCAACATCTCAGTTATTACATTCGAGTAACAAAAGTGGTTTTTGAAGGTACCTTGACAAATATTCCACCTGAATCCGTGACACAACTGAGAATTCTGAAATGTAGCAGATTATTATTTTTTTTTCAAATTCCTTCGCACACGGAAAACTCGACAAGCATAGAGAACCTAGGTAAAGTTCGTTGATTGCCAAAGGATGTAAAGTATTTATAAGCTTATTACATATATCTGAATATTTTTGACAGGAAAGTGTTTGGGACAGCATCTGGTTTCAGGAGAATCATCTGAATAATTTTATTTGAATCTTTTCCATCAACTGGATGCAAAGTGCACATTTTTGTTATATTTTATGTTATGTAATATACTTTACCACATTATTATTTGATCGAAAATTTTCATAGCACGTCTAACTTTTTTTAAAAATAAGTAATTTTTACACGCATGCTCATTGTATTAATGTGGTCTTCCATAACCAAAACTT
This sequence comes from Macrothele yani, assembly GCA_039090855.1. Classification (NCBI taxonomy): domain Eukaryota; kingdom Metazoa; phylum Arthropoda; class Arachnida; order Araneae; family Macrothelidae; genus Macrothele; species Macrothele yani. The sequence continues at coordinate 108,232,037 of CM077015.1, read as the reverse complement.
CCGATAAAGAAGGAGTTTGAGAAAAAGTTTGCAATCAGAATTTCCTAGCTTACGGAAAATTTGTAAACAAGTAGAACAATACTGTTTAAACAAAAAAAGATGTAGCTGCATAGAGAAAAGACAGATAAAATATTCATTTCAGCTTTTATCTAATTTTTTTCATAAGGGCAATTAGTCCTATCTTTTTCCTGTGAAAATCACTTTTAGTTCTATGGAACTTAGATGCATGGAATACCACTGGTTGCAATGATATAACGATATGACATGTAGTCGAATTTTTGGAGATCTGCATATCTCCGAAGTACCTGACTCTCTACCCTATTCCATGCATTTTCGTACATTTCTTCCTGGCGCTGCAATTGGTTTGAAACCTAGTGTAAACTTAACGAATAAATCACACATTTGGAAACCATTACTCAATTTCTGAAATTCTTGAACAATCCGTTCAGTGCTCATATCTTCAATAGAAACAAAATTCAAACTGATCTGGTGCTTTACCAAATATGGGGACCTTTGCCGTGAGCGGGAGAAGACATATAATATATGATGACATATCATATATACATACACTACACAATGTTGTTCTGTTTTTTAGAATCGCAATAGTTTGAAGGTACGTAGTACTGAACAAACTGAACTCGGTTGCATGAAAAAAAAATACTATGATAGACGTCTTCAAAATCAAAATTAACGGGGCCTACGCACTCTGGGATATTATTATATATACTATATGCCTCGTCCGAAATTATGAATTTAAGGATTTATCATGCTTCAGATTAATCAGAAAAAAAGTTATGTGAATTTGCTTCTGTGAATGTCTTTACTTTATTTTTCTTAGTTTGTGGCTTTGACGACTGCCCAAAACTCCTTGGTGATATAAATTTTCATCTATGCGCAATTTAATGCCAACGATACCCCGGAAGTGAGAGAGAGAGAGAGAGGTTGAGAGAGAGAATTTGAGAGAGAGAGAGAGAGAGAACAGTGCTTAAACCACTGTGACACCGAGTTTGCCTCGATACTTTGATGAGTTTTTGAGTTACTCATTCTAGACTAATGTATTTTCCGTGTTACTTGTGTTTTACTTATTTACTTGGTATTTTTGTTATTTGTGTTACTCATACAAGGTTATATACTAATAATAGAAAAAAAGATATTCCCTCGAAATATCTGGAAGCAGGGGAGAAAAAACATTTATCATAGTACATATATTTTTAATACACTGATCACACAAATTTAGGGGTATTTTAGCTTCGAAGGAAAACCGCAGTGTAATGAAAATTTGGCAACTATGGAGATAAGTTATCAGCGAGCATAGCTACTTCATATATAAATTAGCATCGTGAAAATATTGAACGTGGCGTGCGAGCTCTGATAAAGGTGCCTTCGAGAAGGGGAAAGCTGCTCGTTTCATCGCTTAGTCTAGAAGTTTGCTTAGTGTAGTGCCTTCAGTTTGGGAGTAACATGAAGTGATTTCATACGACGTTTAAACATTGACAACAGGAATTGGGCGGTGGGCCAATTCCTGTTGTTTTTATTTTTCTTCGTTTGTGGCTTTGACGACTGCCCAAAACCTGCTGGTGTATGGCAGATCGATGTGGCTGTTGTTGTAAGTTTTTGGCGAGGTCTAGAAATTCGGATATACACAAAATTTGTACGGCATGGAAATATTGCATATCAATCCATGAGCGGTAACACGAAGATAACCCCAGAAGACCCTGCTGGGATATCAATTCATGAGGAACCGTTCAATGACGCTTGTAGGACACATCACAGGGCTGAAGGTAACGATTGATGGTGGATTGAGTAGACCCCACTTCAGTTCACGAATGTTGCTCATGGATACAGGTGCTTCTGCCGCAGCTTTGACCATGTTACATGTTGATTAATGATTGACGTTAATACCTTGCTTTCGGGAATGATGTCCCCTGCCTTCAATAGTACGATCTTTCGGTATATTTCTTTTAGTGCAGCTTTCCAATGATTTCTAAACTTCACCTGGCAAATCTCTGTCGCGTTTAAACTTTTATGCGATAATAGCTTAGGTGAACCCCAACAGCAAATTTATCGACATCTATCATTTTTTTACGCTTTCCAACCGTAGGTTGAAGAAGCGTATATGCTCCAGCTTTGTCCGTCCGTCCGTCTGTCCGCACGATAACTGGCGTAAAAATGGTTCGATTTTGATGAAATTTTAGTATGTGGTAGGGGACCAGCTGAGGAAGAACCCTATTGAAAATGGGACAAATGTGGTCAAAGGTCACGACGTAGGAGCGGAATCATTACATTTCCCTTATGCATCATAACTTGCGTAAATATGGCTCGATTTCAATAAAAGTTTACTATGCGGTAGGGGACCACCTAGGGACGAATCCTGTTGAAAATGGGACAAATAGGGTCAAAGCTCACGACGTAGGAGCAGGATCAATCTATCGCCCTTATACGTCATAACTTGCGTAAATATGACTCGATTTCAATGAAAGTTCCGTATGTGGTAGGAGACTGACTGGGGACGAACCCTATTCAAAATGGGTGAAGTGGGGTCAAAGGTCAGGACATAAGATCAGGATGCATTCCATTGCCCTTATGCACCGTAACGTGCGTAAAATTGGTTCGATTTCGATGAAATTTGAGTGTATAGTAGGGGACGACCTGGGAAACGAACTCTATTGAAAATGGACGAAATGTTGTCAAAGGTCAGGACATAGGATTGCGATCCATTCCATTGCCCTTATCCCATATTATTAAGGTGGACGTCAAGTAATTTTGCTTCCTATACTTCCAATGGAAAAAAACTTTTGTAAACATTTCCTTCACAATTAATGTGTTCCCAAGGATTAAAATTTGAACATCGATTAAAATACCTTCATATTATAACTTGGAAAACTTAATATTTTCTAAAACATAACCATAATTATATTAAACAAGACAGACCGTTGTGGAGGAAACTTGGGGAGACCTTCGTCCAGCAGTGGATTGATAATGGTTGACAATGATGATGATGATATTAAAAATCAATAACTTTTCCTTTGGTGGTGTTGAAACCAGAGAAAAGATGGCGCGACCTGTACTTTTATGACGTCAGTGGACAAAAAATGTTGGATTGCATAATTACGGTTATGGTTTTGAAAATATTAAGTATTCCAAGTTATGAAATGAAGCTATTTTAATCGATGTTCAAATTTTCTACCTTGTGAACGCATTAATTGTCCAGAAAAAAGATGGCGCGACCTGTACTTTCATGACGTCAGTAGACAAACAAATGTTGGATTGCATAATTATGGTTATGTTTTAGAAAATATTAAGTATTGCAAGTAATAAAATGAAGAAATTTCAATTGATGTTCAAATTTTCATCCTTGGGAACGCATTCATTGGGAAGAAAATGTATACAGAAGTTTTTCCATTCGAACTACAGGAAGCAAAATTACTTGACGTTCACATTAAAGGATCAATTCTTGTATGTATGCAAATTTTATTTTGAAAACGGCTCTAAGGATTTTGATGAAAGTCGTTAACCTACCGTTTTCTGGTACTAGAAATCGATTTAGATCGACTTTAGGAAAATTCCTTTACTGGGTTAATAGGCGCGCGGTCGCGCCATCTGTCTCATTACGTCACGCGTTGTGTGCGGATCCTATTAAAGTTTTATGACGTCACAGTCTTACAAAGAGATGGTCACGATTCCCATCTGCCTCATTACGCCACGCGTTGTGTGCGCATGTTCGTCCGCACGATAACTCGCGTAAAAATCGTTCGATTTCAAAAAAAAAATTAGTATGTATTAGAGGAACACCTGGGAAGGAACCCTATTGAAAGTGAACGAAATGGGGTCAAAGTTCAGGACATAGGAGCGGGATCCATTCCATTGCTCTTATGCGTCATAACTAACGTAAAAAAGGTTCGATTTCGATAAAAATTTAGTATGTGGTAGTGGATCACCTGGGGACAAACCCTATTAAAAATTGGCGAAATGGGGGTCAAAGGTCAGGACATAATAGCGGAATCACTTCCATCGCCATTACGCGTCATAACTTACGCAAAAATGTTTCGATTTGGATGAAATGCTAGTATGTTGTAAGGACCCGCCTGGGGACGAATCCTGTTGAAAATTGGGCGAAATGGCTCAAAGGTTAGGACACAGAAGCGGGATCTGTTCCATAGCCCTTATGCATTATAGCTTACGTAAAATTGCTTCGATTGCGACAAAACTTTATTATGTTATTTCGGAGGTAAACTGAACCAGTTCTGTTGAATATCATCGAAATGGGATTAAAGGTCAGGGCACAGGAGTGAGATTTATTCCACAGCCATTTTCCTCATAACTTGAGTAATAACTTGGGTAATGATTTCTAGTATGTTGGAAAGCGTATCATAATCAATGCATTGGAAGATTTTACTAACTTTTTTACCTTATTACTCTCTGTGAACTCGGTGTAAATGAATTATGTATCGTTTGTGGTCAGTTGTTCGGGGAACTTGACGTTGGGGTGCGTTTCGCACAAGAATACAAAAATGGTGGCACATCATTACGTGAAGCTCAAAGCGGGAAGACATTTTTACACAATTTTCTAATATATACGAATAATCCTGGGCGAAAATTCAACCTTAGGATTTATTACATGGAGAAGACTAAAAAACAGGAATTGAATAAAAATTCACTTTTTCTACAATCAAACTGAAAATACCAATGCAACAAAAGAGTAAAGAAAATATCGGACTTTTATCTAGCCTACGGAAGAATGTCAAAATGTTCTTCTCTTCCTGCGAAGTGATGTTTTGCAGTAGCATCAAATAATTTAGTAATGAAGTTATAGAAATCAACACAATGACTGTGTCAATGTCTAAATAGTTCTGCCATGGTTTGATCACACTAACTGATTCATCTGCGAAACTGACACAGCGCACGTCTCTATTTTTGACGTAAATATGGCAGGAAATGTAATGTAATGAGTTTGAAATACCGCAAGAAACATTACTTTAACACATTAGGCCTAGCAAAAGGCTAATAAAGAGGATTAGGGCAAAAGTACGGCCACAACGTCTTTGTGAAATTCAGTATAAATATACTTATTTTTATTGATAAAAAACTAAAAATGAACATTTGGAATACACCGACCGCTATTATTTATTCTAAGGACACATAAATTAACAGATGTACCTTAAAATCAGCATGTTAAAAATGCCAATGCATGAAATCCAATATACGTATATGTGATGAAAATTCTAGTTATGGAGGGACTGCAATTAATATAAAGTTGTATAAATACGTATAAAGGACACCGTCTCTGAAAGAACAAATGAATTTATTTCTTCGTACAGAGACGGTGTCTTTTATACTTATTTATCAAGAATGTACGAGTCAGTGGTTTCATATTGTGTATAACGTTTAATTTAAATACGATTACCTGTGTTTCTGAAGAGAAATAAGGATAAAAATACTACGTACTAACCACTGTAATATTAACTAACAACATCGCTAGATTATAGTCGATTATCATTGGAATAATGAGTAGAGAATAATGCTGAAATTTATTTTATCACAGGAGCTCAAAGAATGCCAAGCAAATAATATTTACTTTGCAAACATACAGTTAATTTGTGCTTTGTAAATCCGTTATACGCTACTGTTTGTTCAAAACGCCTCACGAAGAAAGACTGCAGATACTGAAGTGAGACTTATCAAGTACATTACGAATGACAGAAGACTAAATATTTGATGAACAAACTTGTAAGTGCTGGGAAAACGCAATACATTGCACAACAACTATGAGCAAAAAAAAATGAATTTCGGACATGACTTACTACTACTGGAAATCATTATGCATGTCTCACGATGAAAAGTCATAAAATGTTGTCTTGATTCGTTTTAAAAACTCATGTAAGGTAAGTGATGGAAGAACCTGATGAGCTAAGAGACGACAAATAGTCCTCATTATTGTTCAGTTGAAAAAACTTAACGAAGACTTGGAACATATGGATCATCAAGGAGCTGCGCTTGCGTGTCACATGCGGTCTCGCATTATTATGTGGAAAAAGCGGAAAAGAGAACCGCTTGCAACTACGGCAGGAAATCTGACAGATGCATCACCAGCAGGTGAGCCTGATTTTTGCAGCACACTGTTATCATTCCCCTTACATCTTGAGTGAGCCATTAACGTTACGAATGCAGGTGCACCTAACAAATCGGCATCTTGGTGGATGTTTCACGTTTTATTGGCATCAGTAGCAGTCTATTTTTATTGTGAACTAAATATTAAAAAAACTCGTGGTAAGAAAATTCTTGTGCAAAGTTATTATTTCCTTTCGATTGTTTTGATCTGATTTTTCTTTTAAAAATAGAACACATTTCGTATATTATTTCTTATATTTTTTTCATTTCTTTTTATTCGCATTTCAAAATTGTATGATGAACAATCAGAACCTTGCTTTCTGTAAACAATTCAGGCGATACAAAAACAAAGAACAATTTTCTAATATCCAGCAATAGATTACCACGTGTGATTTCCCATTATGTCCAGCTAACACTATCTCATTGGATCGTTCTGCTAGCACAAGCTTTTGCACAAAATATTTCGGCATTTGCGGCTCTTCTAAATGCTATGGACCGCCACAAAACTATGCCTTATCCTCCTGCGAGCTTTCCTGTGGCATTGGTCGCAGCCAGGCTTTCTTTCAGCTGACTGATAAATAGGCGTCGGATAAAATTATTCATATGATTCCTTGGAGTCATCCGATTGTTGCCCCAGAAACACTGTTTCTTGTCACGTCAAGAAACACACAAAAAGCAAAGTGAAATCTTATCTGACATGACTCGGCCTTCTTCCTGAACACAACCTCGGCAGTTGTCACACAGCAAATTTACATACGTACTGCGCATCCTGGAATGCTTTCATACGGCACACCGCTTTTGTGTGAATATGTCAGCAAGATCTTTCGAGTCATGACGATCTCTGATCATAAGATTTCGTGTTCTACCTTACGATATGGGCAGCCGCGTATTTCTTTCCTCTAGCCTATCGTTAAAATTGAGTTCCAAAATCAAAATGTCATCCGGATATTAACTAAAAAATTCGTGAGTGATTACCGTAACAAAATGTACGAATATTACATACATACATATCACTAAGCTGTTCTCTGAGATTCAGAGGTTAGCTCCAAAAAGAAATACAAACTTCCAGATATTTTTACTTATTGTTGTCGTATCAAACTTCTCCATTTACAGCGATCTTGACATACAAATCGTGCTTCACTAATATCCATTACCCGCCGCACACAAGATCTTTTATACTTCATACTCATAATCTTTTTCTCATGCAGACACTCCTGAATCTGATCCACTCATATCTTCCTTGGCCTTCCTCTGCCTTTCCCTCCCGCCACTTGGGCTGAAAAGATTTTCTTAGTAAGCATTTCATCACTCATTCTTTCAACATGGCCAAACCAACTAAACTAGTGTCTGTCAGACCATCAAGCAAGTGAAGTGTATGTTTTATGATGCATTTCACTGAAAAATATTCGTTAAATTTCGTAAAGTGAACACGATCAAAAAAATTATGCATAGTATATTAGTTATGGAGACTTCATTTTCTGAAATTTATGCCAGTTGCAAATATTAAGCATATCAGCATCTAATTGGGGAGATTTCCATGCACATTTATTTTTTTTTGTTTTGTTCTGGGACCTAACTTTCTCTCAAGCGCTTTAATTTTATGAATGCCATTTCATTATTCATAAGTATAATACATTTCCTAAAATTAAAAAATAGTATGTGCAAACAGATAAATTTATTTGATGTAGAAGATAAGATACGGTTTGATCTTAGAATTTAGTGAGTATATTAATTCATTACGAAATACCGAGAAAAATAAATTTCACATTTTCCCTATGTACGTAAGCGTTTTCTCTTTTATGTAAATCTGGCATCTTTAACTTTTATGAAGTTCGAATTAGAACTTCGAGAGTTACGTTTTATATTTATGCGACACAAAGGATCACGAATTTGTTTTTAGTGAAATGAAAAATAAGTGGCGAGTTTCGTTTACTCTGCAAAGAACTCAGGCGTAACTTTTTAGACGCTCTGAGGATATGCCTACGGTGTTTAATTAAGCTCCTGGAAAAATAAGGCTGGGATGAGCTCTTTTTAGAAAGCTGCTTGCTATAGATCAGAATCTTTGGAAAGGAATCCATATTTTTGATTAGCTATTTTAAAAACGCTACACGCTGAAGAAGTGTTATATAATTCGTTTAATTATGAAAATATAAAGCATAATATGCTTCATTGGAAAAAATGCCGTTAGTGCAAAGTTTGGAGCGACTAGTCATTGAAATAATATTTCTAAATCCTTATCCCCGGGTATTTTTAGCATTATTTGGCAAAAAAGAAAAGAGCCAAAATTTATAAATAATTATCCTTTATATAATCAGCATATAACGTGCAGAAGATGTAAAATTGACCTAAAATAAGAAGATTCTGAATAATCTAGATTAAATAAAAATAATATAAATCGTTGGTGAATGTTATGTAAAGTCTTTACTGGACGGTTAGCTTGTATTGCGACTCCTTCAATATTTTGTCAAAGCAAATTGTGGTCCCAGAAAAGTCACAACAGAGACAAAACATCAAGTAAAAGCTCATTTGTTCTTGTTGTTTCGATGTTAGAAACCTTAGGTATTCCAGAGAAACGTGATCCATCACATATTGTTATTTCAAATGCATTTTGATTTTCTTCAAACTTTAAATGGAAGGAAATTCCAATGAAATGTGGTATAGGAATTTTATAATTACACAGTCGAGTTACATTATTATGACCACCTCCTACTTTTGACGACAAAAGCGCTTAGCCAATGAAAGAGGGTACGTGTCGTTAGCTGGCTTGGATGGTATATAAGGTATGCTGTAGACATTCTGAAAATATAATCACTCGTTTCTGTCATGGATAAAAAGATCGATTTATCAAATTTGCAAAAAGGGATTATTATCGGCCTTCAGGCCAATCATGGCAGTATTTCTGAAACAGCGCAGTTTGTAAACTGTTCGCGTGCTGCTGTTATTAAAGTGTATCGTGATTGGAAAAATCGCAGCATTGCGAATAAGCGATGTGGAAACTGCGGAACACCACGTGCCACTAAAGTTATATTAAACGTCGGCTCCGAAAATGCCAGAAAGCCAATTGACACGCTAGAGTGGATCAATTCATTGGCCGAATAAACCAGAGGGCAACCGGTGTTATGTCTAAAATGATAGTTCAACGAACCCTGATGCGTATGGGTCTCCAATGCTGATGGAGTGTCACTGCACTTATGCTAACGAAGGTGCTATTGCAGAAAAAGCTTGCATTGGGACAGCCGTATCGGAATTGTACCTACACTGATTGGCAAAGTGTTGCCTTCTCCGATAATTCACGTTTTCTGCTTCAGCGAAGTGATGGACATTGGCGTATAAGGCGAGCAACATCGGAGAAAAAACGATCTTCATCCATTGCGGGAAGAACAAAAGCTGGTGGGGCCAGCGCTATAGTCTGGAAAATATTTTCTGACATTCTCTGGGTCCACTCCTATCTATGGAAGGCACTATGGAAGGAATTCGTTATGAATCCATTTTTGCAGACCACGTAAACCCATACATGCTGATTGTTTTCCCTGGGGCGGATGTGATTTTCCAGCACAAAAATTCAACGTGTCACACAGCTAGAAATGTACGATAGTGTATGGAAGACTTCAAAGTGTGATGGTCTGGAAAATAATTTATTTGGGAACTCTTGGACACATTATCCTTGTAGAGCGAACTCGTACAGCTGTCACGTACCTTAACCTCGTGTCTGACCAAGTGCACCACTTTTTTGGTGACTGTATTAAATGGAGGAGATGGCATCATTCAAGAAGACAATGATCCATGCCAAACTGCGAAAGAGCTTAAAACAATTATTTCAAAAACGTTAAGAGGAATTCCATTTGTTGCCATGGCCCCCAAATTCGCCTTACATGAATCTCTGTCAAGAGTTTGTGGTTTGCGTAGGGGAGACGGTTACCAGCAGCGCATGCTCATATCCCTCTCCACCGAAGGCCATGTGCATAGGGATTAATACACAGAACTCATATAAGCTCTCTCAGATATTCAACAAAAGTAAAGGTCTCGAAAGTCTTAGTCTAAAGAAATACACACCACTTTGCACACAACGTTTCACACTGCATTTAAACCACTTTCTCACTACATACGACCTTTCTCACGCTTTCATGCACAGTTGTGGCTTGTTTTGCTCCAACCGTGGTGAAGGCCAGTCAGAACAGACATTGACTGCTGGGAATCTGAAAATACTGACACTCTGCACTGACACTTTTGACTCTGTCTGAAGATGGACTGGCAGTCACAGAGGTTTCAACATGGCACCTGAACATTCTTCAGATCCAAAGTGGTTCAAAAAACCTAAAGAAGGCAGAAAGGGGAAAGACCCCTTCCCCAAACAATAAGGAAAATATCCCCACAACGTTCTCGTGCACACCGTTCTGTAACAACGTAAATCCACCAAATTGCATCAGGAAAACAACAATTTGTACATCAAAACACGTATGATAGAATGTAGAGTTTATAACAAAATAATTAGCTTGTCACTTACACTCAATAAACTTTATCATTCTTGTCTACTAAGATGAAGATACCTCAAGAACAGTGTATTCCAGTGAGGATCTCAGAGGTCCAGGTATACTTCACCCCGGAGAAGAGAGGGTCACAGGGATTATTACACAGAACTCATGTAAATCTCTCTCAGCCGCTTAACAGAATGAACAGTCTTGAAACTCTTAACTCTGAAGAAATACACACTATTTTGTACATAACGTTTAACATTGAATTTACACCAATTTCTCACCACATACTATCTTCCTCACGCTTTCATACAAAGCTGTGGCTTCTTTCGCTCAGACTGTGATGAAGATTGGCAGGCACCGATATCGAGGGACCTGGGAAACCGTAAATATGCAAAACGAAACACTGCTCGAAATTAGGGAAAAGACACCATCTACAGTGAGAAGGGGAAGTAGACCCTTTTCTTTGAAAATGGGAAAATCACCCCGATCCAAAAAGGAAACTGTGTAAAAATTACTACTACAGTAATCGACACCCTACTCGTAAAGTACGATATTCAACCAAATCATATCTGTTTATACTAAACATAAATTTTAATCTTGATTGAAAGCACTCTAGCTTTTATTATAATTTTACAAAAGTAGAACAATGATAATAACAGTAATTACGTTTACCAACATTTTAGCCATCAATACCTGATGTACGTTATCTACTATACTTTAAAACCTAACTGAATTTTTCATCAAATATTTGAATTGTAAAACGCAAAAAATTTACTTTTGATTCTAACAATCTCTTAAAACTGGCACCCTATGCTCCGAAAGCAACTCTACTCATTACACTTTTCCACAATTCTGAAACTAATAGTGAGAACATGCGATATTTTCAGGCTTTAGAGTTTTAAAGAAAGAAATGTCCAGATTTTCTATCTCCGATGGAAGGAAGGTTCATATCTTGTACCACACACAATCTTTTTCCGGACTAACCATCGTCGTTGAAACTGAGTCTCCGATAGGATTCCGGAAATTTTTAACATTCGATTTCTAGCCATTCTTTTTACGTTCCAAAAAACATCTTGACAATTTCTCCGGTTTTTCTTTTAAGAACTACACTATTTCTTCTAGCCAAATTTGATAACTTCTTTCTGCAATTAAAATTAGATGTAAACATTTTTTCCCGAAAGGAAGAGAACATTCGTATAATTTCAGATGCGTGTGAGGAAGAGAAGCTGGCACATGACGATACTCCCATACATACATTTCTAGCGAATTCACAATTCACAAATAAGTGGAGCTGTCTTCATCGAGACCAGGCTGTAACAGTAGTAATACCTCCCACGTGTTCAACGACAGGTTCCCTGTCTGCTCGGGAGCACATCATGCTCAAGTTTAAATACAAAGTCACCTTCGTGTAAAACACAAGAAGCGACCTGCACCGTTTTCCCGGGCACTCTCATTACAATAATTTGTTTATACAGGAAATTCCAGAATTGCAGCACTACCCTTCAGTAAACTGAAAAAACACAATTCGTTTGCACTAATGTTTTGTTTCAAATTAAATAAACAGATCTGGTTTGAATCCTCATTATTAAACATTTTGGCTTATATATTTCTTAACATCTAACTCAAGCATATATATGTAAGAAATGATAATTCGGATACACTTGATTAGACAAACAATTATTTACGAGTACATACAGAAATCTCACTGTTTTTAACCAAATGGGAAGGTTCTTAATTTCTAGAACACCAAGATTGGATTTTGGTATAATACATTGCGATCTATATACTTTTTACTTTTTTCAAAGGAAACGGATTTATAACCTTGTCATTTTTGTTACAACTGCCATTGGAGGATATAAAAAAACTTCAACATAAGTGCACTTAGGCACCAACAAAGGATTTAAATGTTTAACTCTAAATAGCCAAAGAAATGCTGTAGTTTTTTGTACTTCGAAAATATTTTCGTTTTTTTAAATGTTTTATCCCAAGTCGAAAGACAGGGTCCAAAATGCGAAAAATTAACTCCTGGAATGTTTATTTCTGTGCGGCTGTCAAGTCTCCCATATTCAGACCAATATCCTCAACTGAGAACACTTGACTTTTTACATTGATTTTTGCTGAAATGATTTCACCATATTCATTAACGTTCTCTATTGCAGCTTTAATAGATTGTTTGCCGTTTATGTGTAACAACACATCATCTGCATATGCTGTGCATTTATTAAGCTGAGCGTTTACGACAGGAATTCGAAAACCTTGGATTCTACTGTAACTATTTATTTTTCTATGAAAAACTTCAATTGCCAAAACAATATGCCTTTCGACAAGCGTTGCGCTAAAAGACCGTTCTAATATTAGAATGAAAAATCATGTTTTGTGTATTATAAATGTGTGTAATTTTACAAAGAAAAAAGTGCAATCTGGAGCAAGAGAGATATCGAACCTTCATTTGTAATGGTAACGTCTTTTATATCCTTTCCGAGGTGAATAAAAGTTGAAAGTTACACAACGTCAATGAAATCTGTTAGAAATAAGAAAAAACATTTCAACAATCAGTAAAAACTTAAGAAATAGAAGCAGGTACTTACCACAAGTGGTAAGAAGTATATTCTATCATTCACAAATGACGCACGAGAAGTTTTTCATAGAAGAAGGAAACAGATGAGCCAAACAGATTTTCAAATCAAACAGTTAAAAGAACAAATACAGGAGGAAATACCATATAACTGAACGCCTTCTAGCCGAAGGAATTCGCATAACGGAAAAGTAGAAAATATGGGAAAATATTCTTCATCGAAAAAGTTATGTTAAGGAAAATGAACTTTTCAAATAGGCCCCCGAGAGCAGATATAGGAAGTCGTTTTTTATATATTTACACCCCTCCCCCTTTAGAGGGATATCTGTACATTATTTAGAAGGATAAGGTTCAATATCCCTCTTGTTGCGAATGGCATAACGCAGCGGTTTCCATTTTTTGATTTGTAAACACCCAGAGCGTTCACCAAGGTGTTCCAAGTGGTTCGCGGTAAACATCCTGTACTGGCATCTCCATAAAATAACAAAAAAAATATTTTTTTCAACGCAACTAAGTTGAAATGCATTAACAATTCAATTATTCCACCTGATATTATGGTGACGAGCTTTAGCATAGCCAGCATGCATAAGAGGATGATCGGTGCTGTATTACGTTTCAAAAACATCCGTGTGCAACAGACACCAGCATCGAAGGGAAAACTACCCATCGTGACATTGTAGACTCTCTGAATTGATCGTTGTACCTGAATCTGACGTAGTGAGAAACAGGTTAGATTTTAGCTTGTGTTATATAGAGTGAGCCGATTCTGTTTTTTTCACCGGAACTCTCGGAGCATCGGAAGTCCCTACTTCGTTAATGTAGCACTGCGGTTGTAGATACTTGTGAACACCTTGAACTCCTGGAAATGCCTGTCATTTGTAATATTTTACCGTGGAATAGTGGATCACATGTTGAAGACATTTACCATGGAAAAACGTGGTAATCATGTACAGAAAAATAAAATTATTTCTTCAAATGTGCCGGAAGATGACGTTTCGAAATCCCGTAGAACGCATTTAATAGACAAAATCTCCAAAACGGTGCTTAAAGAATGTTCAAGATATTAGCATTGCATCTAGCACTAAATAAATTAAATACAGTTAAGATTATATTAAATTTGGCTTTACATTTACAGGAGGTGAGGACTATCCACGCCCCAATGTACCATTTGCAGATAATTCCTCGCAATTAGATCTTGAAACTTTTACTCTTGTCTCGTCAGTTAGAAACTAAGAACGAAAATCTTGCAAATAAATCAGTTGATTTTTTTTAAATCGTAATTCAGAGAACTCAAAGTATCTAATATTATTTCCTATATTTTACTTCGTATTTAATATAGTGAAAATGCCATTAAAGGGGTCATACTTGATAAGCTACTAAATATTAAAATTCGGGAAAGCCTATGCTATTGTGTAAAATTTGATTTTACCGTGTGCGAAAGCAAATGTTAAGTGCATGTTTGTCGGTAATTCGGCAAACACATTAGACATTGTACCATTTCTAACAACACAGTGTCTTGACAAATCCAGATGATGCTTGCAAAACCCTGAGGAAATTGAAACTCTTATTACAGAATGGGTGCAAAAATGTGCTATGTATAATTTTCTGTGAGGTGAGACCACAAATGTTTCTAATTCAGTGATGTTAATTTCATTCGTACCACACCTGAATGACAGTAAACTAGAGGAAAACGTATTGTTTTGCCGTCCCTCAGAAGAGTGTACAACTGGTGCTGATATCTTTAATTTAATTAACTCGTATATTGAAAAAAGCAAATTCTATGGTCTTCTTGCTGTGGAATTTTACAGATGTTTGGTTGATTGATTTTCATAGCGAAAGGGCCATGTGTGGCCAAAGAGCGTGTTACAATTGGTGCAAACATTTTGACAAGAAAAGTCGTGGGCTTAATCACTTGTATTAAAAACGAATGCCAACATTTCTTGGGCGCTTTCTATTATTCATAGACACGCCTTAGCATCGAAACGAAAGCCGCAAAAATTAAAATGTGTGTTCGATGATGATACTAAGGTAGTCAACTTTATATAATCGAGACAAAATAATTCCAGACAATTTACTTCTCTATGCAAAGGTTATTTCCAGCAGCAAGCCTGTTTCTGTTTTGAAACACTCAGATAATTGATGGTTATCACGTGACAAAGTACTTTCTGGTTTGTTTTAATTAATAGAAGAATTAATTGTTTTCTTTGGAGATCGCCCTTTTATCTTAGTGGGTGTACATCAAATTACACATGGCTTCCAAGAATAACATATTTAGTAGATATCTTTTCAAAAACAATTGAACGTCATTTAATATTACAAGGTTCAAATACGGCAATTTTCATTGTTCAAGATCGAGTGGACTGTATGCTAAAATAAGTAAAAATTCTAAGAAACAATTATTGAGGATAGTTCGGAATACTTTAGCACCCTACACAACATTTTGATAGAAAATGAACTATTATTGGGAAAAATTATATCCAATATCACTTGAAGAAACCAATGGTGACTTTTAAAGAGTATTTTCAACAGTTTTCAAGAACTGAACTTGAATTTGCAGTCCATTTTACGACACTTACATATCTTTGGCTGCTGATCTCTCTATGACCAAAAAGGAAAATGTTGTTGCTATTTCGACTAATTTTGGACTTCAAACAATATTAAAAGTGAAAATCCTACAAATGTTTGGCTTGGGTTAAAATCAGAACATCTTTCGCTTAGTTAAAAAGCTTTTGAAACAGCTTTGCCATTTTCACCTACTTGCATGTGCGAGAGAGCTGTCTCTACCTACACCATGCTGAAGTCAAAATTTCGGAACAAATTTGATTCACAGCCAGATCTGAGGCCATGACTCTGTTCTGTCGAACTGAATATTGATGCACTTTGTTCTATTAAAACAGCTCACAAACACCACACATTTGTGATTTGCGTTGATTCCTAAGTATCAAAATCATTATAATTATTTTGCTATATTTATTTATTACCATTACAAACAATTTGACATTTGTTTCAAGAATATTTCTGACTTATTTCCAATTTGTTTTACCATTAATTTACCTTCTATAATATATGAGGTATACTTATTGGTGTTAATGTCCTTTTTGTTTTACAAAATGTATGTTCCTGAAATATCTTTCTGTAATGCAGTTACAGGTATTCCTATGACAAAAAAATAACTTCCGTAAAGGAAACCGCAAGTACTGGCGGCGTTTAAGAATACACTGTAAGTTGAAAAAAGTTTTATTACTTATTATGCGAACAGAAATACGTTCGGGAGTACAATATAATATTCAAAAGGTTTTCCGAGTCAAGGTTGTGTAATGCCGCTTTATGGGAATTTGAAGGGGATGTTAAAACCACGGTTGAAGAGGAGGCACTCTTTTCGTTTTGCTACTATAAAAATTATGCAAAACAAATTAGTCCTAGAAAGTAATTTATTTAATTTAGTTTTCGAATAAATTACTGAATGACTGGCCACGTGTCGGAATGTAAGTATTTCGTGAATCTGCTTTATGAAACAAAAAGTTTAACATGAAATTTAAGATTTTTGATCATAAGATCGATTATGACCGAGAGTTTCTTTTACCATTGGATTGGTACTGAAATTTTCGAAGAACTAAATACTTATATATAAATCTTCTTCCAAGAATTCCCTGTTCTTTATCCTAGGGCATGAATGAAACACATATTTTAAACAAATTGAAGCAATGTTGTGAACGGCTGCTTATCAAATGATAATACTCAGGTGGTTTTAAACAGAAATAAAATGAAGTCCCACATAGGATTTGACCAATTGGCGAAGATGGGCTTTCTTTGGAATGCTGAGCGTGGTATATGTGGTGTCTTGTCATATGGATCTCGTTCTGTCTTCTTTCGAGAACTAGGGCCCCTAAATACAAACGGGGAGATTTAGTTTAGCACAAAGTGTTCCTCGTAATAGTCCCTATACCCTGAAAGAGACAAAAAACAAGGAGTTTTCTCGTTAAATAGAGCATAGCTTTTAAGAAAGAGTAACACGAATTATACATATATCCTTGCCTGTCATTTCTGTTTTGTTCAATCAAACTGACACCTTACACATCCTTTTTGCGTTTTTTGTAAAAACTTTTTTAAGGAATTTATGACGGGTAAAGAAATGATTAATTCCATTTTGAATCACATAAAAATATTTTACAGAGAGAAAGGGGCCAAAATTTGGAGAGTGGTCCAGCTCTGGAGCGATGCAATTTAGAATTTTGAGATATTTAAATGGATGACTACATATGAATCCCTAAAAATTCGGCACCTGTTTGTCGCTAATGGCTATAGTTTGTGATAACTATGGGATTTGTTGCTCGCTTATGGGAGTAAATTTATATTTAATATTCCGCATTTTGATATTATATTCCACCTGACGTAAATCAGTATGAAAGAGCGGCGGAATTGAAACTCTTTTCCTATTTGACATATCAAGGTATAAGGGAACTACATATATTCCTGCGATAATCCACTAAAAAAGCGTAAGCATGAAAATAATACTACTTGAATCGCTTGAGAGTGAACGTTTCGTTGATTTGTACAAAGAGGTTGTAGAAGCTTTCGAGAAATGTTCCTCTTCACATAGATATACGCAAACGCACAAAAGTGAGCCAACGCTGCTTTAAAACTCGCACAAAATTGCACATACGGCGTCGCAGCTGATTTTAAACGAAACTCATGTTGTCACTCCCATCTGATGCCAATTAAGTGGAAGAATACTATAAGTGTAACCGGTTTTCCCATTAACGTAGGCACGATGACACCTACACAAATATGTAGAGTTCAACAACGAACTCAGCCTCACGCAAAGAAAAAAATATACAAATTTGGAAGATAGCAATCCGTTTTTTGGGGTAAATATGGCAAGGATGTTAAGTCCGATAAAAACTGAAAGATTGAAAATTTTGTCTTCCTGGAGGAATCGAATCCGCGTCTCCCAGATAGTGCCCGAGTATGCTAACCTCTACACCAACCAGAACGACCAAGTTTCAGGTTTCCGCAATCCTTAATAAAACATTTCACAACTTTTCTGCTAGGTGGTATTGACGTATATACCTATTTTCAAGTTTTCGGATATTATCTGACTTAACATCCTTGTCATATTTACATCAAAAAACGGATTGCCATCTTCAAAATTTGAATTGTAAGGTGTAATCCCGTATTCCATTCATGACAAAAAATTTTATATACATTCTTTTCTCTGTCGATTTTTTTAAAATCATTTCGAAACATAATTTAAGCGCAACATCGTTTTAATACTCTTCTTGAAATAGAAAAAGTGCCAACGGCAGAAATCTTTTAGAGAGCTAACACCTGTAACGCGCAAAGATCGCTCGGGTTTGTCGTAGTTGCTAGCAGAGATACATGGCTAAACAATTGAGGAAGTGTCTAATACGTAGGCATATGATTCGTTCAAATGATTGCTCTAAGCTTTCCCTTCTGACGATTCCTTTAAGCATTCGTCGGTCTGTGAACCATATCGAGCATGGAGGATACATTTGCTGATGGAACTGTCTTTCTCCTTTGCTGAAACCAATGGCGCAAAATTAGAAACGGATGATTGCTTATACGATGACTATCTAGAAAGACAGTATCTTCGCACATGCATTGTTTTATTGCCTCATCAATTGGCCACGCCTTGACACCATTTTGTGAGGTTGTGCTTATAATAAAGTTTTATTGTGGGCGTAATATGTTTATGTTAATAAAATGGCCCACCGGCTGCTAAGTCAAGTCTGTAATACTACTTGTGAATGCGAGAAATGTCAGACCAAATGAAATTCTTCCGCAATCCTTAGTAAAACATTGCACAGCCATTTCCGCCAGGTGGTATTGGCTTATATCCCTATTTTATCGACATCACTGCTTCTAAAAGTACGATTTGATAATCCTGTTTTTACCGGACAGCGTATCTCATCGGAATGATATGCATACATATTGAAATTTCTCTTAACGCACCCTTCTGGCATTAGGGGTCAGCTTTCCGTTTCCATCATATTTGCAGCATTATCTACACGTCTGAGAACATAATGTAGAAACCGTTTTTCTGTTATATACGAAGAAATACGGTAGCATATTACCTTCATTCCGTGCACAAAAGAGTATACAATTTTCTTCTTACAAAGGCGGTATTCAACATTTGCTCCGAGAAGCCCTGTGGATCCTACAGGGCTTGACAAGGGCTCCTCGAAGCTTTCTTTGAAACATTTCTTGTGACACCGTCATGTTCGACAAAGAAAATGTACTGAAAAGATCCACGTACTTCCTTAATTCCCTTATAGAATAAATGCATAATGATACAATAAAAGCATGCACCAACGTTATATATTGACTCATACGGAAAGCTGCGCTTGGTTATCTTTTATCCTCGGGAGAGAGCGGCAGCAGTTTTGAAACGGGCAGGCAAAACAAAGCACAAACTATCGTCATCGCCATTAAAAGTGTGAGGTCGCCTCCCAAATCTTTCTCTCACGCCTGTGTTCTGTAATGCCCGATGATCGTAATAGCATTATTGCTGCGAAGCTGCGGTGGGACTTGTGTTGAAAGGGTTAGTTCTCAGAAGAACGATACCGCCCCTGAAATAATGAACCGTCCTGACGCGTTATCTCCCTAGTGCTGTTCTTTGTTGCTCGATAAGTGGAATTTGCCCCACAACACACGACTGCACCACGTAACCACGACAGTCGCTCTAACTTTATTCTATCCTTTTTCTTAGTTCATTTTACTTCAGTTGACTTGGGAGAATTAATGTCTCGTAATTTACGCCTTTGTGGGCATGTTTATTAGTATTTGCGATGAATCGGTGGCTGAAGACTGGAAAGAGAAACTTGAGAAATGAAATCCGTAAATCCTCAGTGTATGTACAAACACAATTTTGCATTGAACCTGGGCATTGAAAAAAATATTAGAGCTCCGTGGCCTCGCTCTTGGATGAAAAGGGCTGCGCGGAGTCAGAAGTTTGAGAACCGCTGCGTTAGAGGATGCAAAGTTTTAATACGTGTTACTCGTTGTCTTCGTTTCTAGACGTTCTATTTCAAATAAATTTCAAAACCGGATTGCATTCAACTTGTCGAGAATTTTATATGCACTGCTGAGTTGTTTGTGGTTCACAGATAAGGCGCCAGTTAGTTTTAGTGTCTATGTTTCCAAGTGTATCTTCGCTGCTAAGACTCACCGAAGGATTGCTATTTTAATATATGCCACTCGCTACAGTAAACAGATAATGTTTAAAAATAGTCTTTGAAAAACAGATCATTGCCCTATTTAACATGCAGAGTTTTCTCTCTAGAAGCGTAAAAGTCAAAGTTTTTCTGCCTCTCTCTCTCTCTATCTCTCTCTCTTCGGGTAAGAGAAGGCGTATTTGAAAAATTACTATTCCTTATCATAACTGCTTCTATAAGAATTTTTCCTCGTCATGTCTACTATTTTATTAGTAAGAATTCGGAAGCTATGATACGTCAGCGTGTGTTTCGGTGTTAAAGTCGTTATTGATTTCTAAAAAGCTCATAGAAAATATTAGTAGAATGTCTATTTTGAAGAGTATTTTGCACCCAGTTTCTCCCATAAGGAATGCAGAACTTCTACGCTAGGAGGTTATACTCTACAGCTGGTTTTCTAATTGTTCAAATTGAAAATTCGCTTGCCGCTGATATATTCCGCTATACGGAACTTGTGTGCATAATTAGTTAATTTTAGAATCACAGTTTTCAGTTGTTTGCGGGAGTAATCATATATTTGTATTTCTGTACGGTATATATTTTGTGTGTGACACGTTCTTTTACTATGAATGATTCAGCTGACGTATTTTAAAGTATGCGTGTTTTTCCCTATGTGGTGTAAGATTATTATTTTTTTTTAAGAAAAATGTTTAGGTTTTTAAGAATGGTCTTTAAAATATTTGTTTCGTTCGTACATGGATTCAAAAAACGTGCTGATCACAACCGAAAGTTCGGTGTTTTATACGCTATTTTTAACATTATTACCCAGAAATGTTCAGAGTTGAAATGTTCAGAGTTCATCTGATATCCGCAAACATTGTTTTTCAAAATTTCCTTATTTTTTTCATCAAAACTTGTCTTCCACTTTCTGCTTCTCTTCAACAATAGTAGACAACAAATATCCGGATATTTCTCTGTGTTTTTTTTTATTTTCATATTATTTGTTTTAGACTTCGCTTCATAATGTGTTTAAATAAAAATGTTTTTCGAAAACTGCAATATTTTTTTTATGTAAATGAGATATACCAGAAATATGTGACGTGCTTTTCCACAAGAGGTTTGGTATTAATATATGCATGGAATGTTGAATTATTATGCGAATTTAGTTAATCAAATAATAGTTGTTTTTTTGACACGTAATTTAAATATACTAGAATGCTCAGAATCTTGAGCAATCATAGGAAATATACGATTCAGTTTTAAGAATCGCACAAGGATAATTAATATTTATAATATAATAATAATAATAATAATTCTACTATGACGGGCCTAATATTTATTAGGCACGTCTTAGTAGAATGATTATTCCGAATTCGCTCCTTTAAATCAGAAACATTGCAACTGGTGCCTGCTGAACACATGAAACACGAGCTTTAATAGAATATTATGCCTACAATTATCTGTGAAACATTACACCACCAAAAAATTATTTACAGTCATCTTAAAAAATGCAAGTAGGAAATGATGTTTCCAGTTTATAAGAAATCTGTGTGCTTGTAGAATTTCAAAATTTCTAAAAATTTGGTATTTTATACCTAAAATATGAATTCATTTCACTTTGTAAACAATACCTATAAAAAATTGGAAAGATGTTTTTGGGAAAAGAAGAAAGAAGAAAAGTACATGAAATTTAACAACAGGTAATGTTATTTGGGGCCGGTTCCGAATTTGGTAGTGCTTAAAAGTATAGCATGAAATTTTTAAATGAAAGTGTTTAAATTCATAAATTTCTATCGAAAAGAATAGTGGCATGTAAATAACATCATATGTTCAATACAAATGGCACAATTGAAGAAAGAATGTTAGAAGTAACCAACCTTTTTGAGAAAAATATAATTATGTTCGGTAGCCTTCTGGTTCATGCATTCCATTCATTTCATTAGAATTTTTCCTTTAAATGAAATGGTTTTGTTTACAGTATTTAATTCATAAAAGTTCGTACGGAGAAAATGTAATATGCTTTAAGTTTGATTTATTAATGACATCGGTACTTTTAATAATGCTTGTGAAGCGCAAGAAGCAAGACCTAAACTATTTCGGAGCCCCTATCTTTGGAAAAAGGACGGATTATTTCAACATACGTTCGCTTACCACAAGCCACCTGCGCCTCACTGGTCTATGGTACCGCATGCGAAGTACATCAATACGCTGTGCGATATTTATATGTGGGAATGTTTCCTCAGAAAATGAATTCAAAATATAAATTAAGGTAGATTTTGAAATGCATAATCAATACGTAGTACTAATTTTTCATTTAATAATATTAAAATTACCTGCCCTAGGTACTGGAATGGGTTGCCGCTTGGGATCAAGATGGTGACACACTATTCGGTATTTAAAAGAGAGATTTAGTGTTTCTTAATTAATAGTTAATTAACGGTTTATTACATATTATGCATTATTGCTTCAATTAACTGTATTGTTCCTTGACTTGACGATTTAGATTATTTTTCTTTTTTGGGGTACTAGGATCTCGTCAGCCTATTGTTGCCATTTTCCCTGGTTACTTTGCCACATTACATCGAAACGATTTGTTATAAAGAATCTGTTGCAGTGCTTCAAATTATTTAAAACTAAAAGATTATAGTGTTACTTTGGTGCTTTGTAATTATTATTTACTTTGTTTTTTGTTCACTGTGGTGAAGCTTTGAATGTATTGGCTATGAAGTGTTTGCACATTCTTCTCGTCAGTTTGTGTGACTTAATAATTTATTTTAGTATGTAATTTTTTGAAAATGTCATTTTCGTTAGTATATATTTCATCACGTGTATGTCTTAATGAAAATATGACGTTATTTGCAAAAATCGAAATGTATGGAAATAGATTAACTCTTGAAGTTTTGTATTAGTTATACTTTTGAAGAGCTATGCTTGTGCTGTGTTTTTCTTTATTGACACTGGTTTCTCAAAAAAGGAAAACCTCCTAAAAAATAATGTTTTTCTTTATTGACAAAATAGCCAATTGGCTCGAATCTACAGGTCCTTGTGTGGCTCTAAAATATATCTTAATTCTTTTTAATACATAATTTTTTTTTTTCCGGCAGTTGCAGTTGTTGATGGAAAGTTTAATATTAGATGTGCTAATTTGTACACCTCACTAAAGACTAAGTCATATTTATTTAACTTATGTAACAAGTAATGTCTCTTACTGACTTTTTTTGTATTCTTCAAAGGAATAAGACCTTCAGTTAGTTTTTTTGTCGGCCTGTATCACATTTTGAAGCTCAGATGCGCCATTCCCCTCCATACGATTATTCATGTTGTCATGGAAACGCAATGCGATCGAAGTTTTTTGAAGAACTTCGATCGTATTAAAGTTCATGGAATCAGAACAGCGAAGGCTCTGAAAGACCTGCTTGCGTAATACGGTTGGTCATCGCTCACCAGACTTATTTTCAAAATCAAAAGAAGCGAATCCGCTCGTGTTTTTTTCACACCGAGAGCATAGGCAAATCTTTATGCCGTTGATAATTAGCTTTTATTTATGTGTTTTTAACTGACTTTTATTTGTGCTTTCAATCTCTGGACTTCTCAGCTAGCCTCGAATATACGCCACATTTTACTAATATTTTCTTTACAAAGACTAAGCAGAAAGGTCGAGAGTCGATGATTCGACAAAGATATAATTTAAAAATTTGGTGACGGTTAACATATATTCCAGTAAACTGAGGGTGACATGCGGCGATTTTCGACAAGGACTTATATGCGTCTGTTATAAGCACACGTCTGTCTTTAATGTATTCATAAATGTGTTTCATCAGTGTAACTGAGAGACATGTAATTTGCTTTCATTATACTCCCTCTATGTCAGTAACTTGATGTACATGATATTTTCCTTTGACTATATTTTCTGTACATGGATAACTTGATACAGACATGATTTCTTTTTGACTTAGTAGGAACACTACAGTGCATTTTTTTCCAATTATGCCTCTGCTCCTGACGATCGGTTAAAAGTCAAAAGGTATAAAGAAAAGCAGATTTTCTTTTAACATAGCGAAACCTCAGGACTTCGAGGGAAAAATGAATTATTCTCTATTATAAACCAGAAAAGTCTTTCTTCCGCCCGAGCTTTCGTGTTTTTGCAACAGTAAGATGCACATGTTACACAACAGCAGTAGCTAGGATTGTAAAATTAGAATGTGCTTACTTAGTTCGTCATCGCAGCAGTTACCAGTGTAGTTGATCAGACTTTCTGAAAAATTGTCTTTCACTATCTATCGAATATTGGAAACATGGATATTGCATTTATTGCAGTGCCCGTGCCAAGAATAAAATACACGAAACTCCAAAAATCCGATATTGGGTCTCTCCCCACGTATATCATTCGAAAAGTAACGAGACTGAAGTCATAGCGCGAAAGACAAATCCACGCAGCAAAATGCTGCTGTCTTTGGCGAAACATCTGAAAGGTCAATCACATGATGACGCGTCATTACAGCGCCAGGCTGGTTGGTTTCTATAGCAGACGGCATAGACTTCAGACGTGTCTCCGCAACCCAGTATGAACTTGAAATTGGAGAAAAGAGCAACTGTAAAATTTTGCGTGCTTTTGAATAAAACTGCTACAGAAACGCACGAAATGCTTAACACAGCCTATAGGGAAGACGTTTTGTCGCTCGCAAGAGTTTTTGAGTGGCACAAGAAATTTGTGAATGGTGAAATTTGTATGGAAGACACGCCATGGTGCGTTAGGGCTTCCGCGTGAACTACTGAAATTATACCATCGAGACACTTCTACGCAAAGACCACCGAATGACCATTTAGGAGGTAGCAAATGTGATGTAGATGTCCGTTGATTCCGTTGATGACATATGAAAAACAGCTGTGGGTACCAAAGAGTCGCTGCAAATTGGATTCCCTCCCCCCCCTCTTGTTCACGGATGTACACAAGGCAAATCGTGCTATCACTTGTGGCCAACGTAAGTGCCGGCAACAAAGTGAGTCATATATTTTTGATCGAGTAATCATATGTGATGAAACATTTTTCACCGTAAACGAACAAGAAATAAAGCAAACAGAGCACCCAATATAAGCACCCACAAATTTTCCTGACCAAGAAAGCAAAAGTCCAAGCAAATGCAGGGAGAGTCATTTACGTGAATTTCTACCTTAATGTGCATGATCATGTTGTTCCATAAAGGAAACCTGTTACGGGTGCTTATTATTCTGCAATTCCCGAAATTCCTCTAAACATATGTAGAATACGCACAGAATATGCAAACTGGTTGGATTTAGCATCAGGTCGTCACATCGTGATTTGATTACCCAGCATGTTATGGAAGAATAAACCATCGCAATGATGCATCACCTTCCGTATTCAACGGACCGACCTGTCGCCGTGTGCCTTCCACCTACTGAAATACTGAACTGCATAATGCTGTGATGGGTAATATGAACCACATGTTGCCGCCCCGGTGGCACAGTGGTCTAAGCGATAACCTCTGATCATTCGTTCGAAAGGGGTCCGGGTTCGAATCCCGGTGAGGCATGGATGTTGTGTTTGTCTTACGGCGCTGGCTCTCTCCCTTCGCTGGAACCACTGATCCTAAAGTAGGGACGGGCGACTGAAAAAAAGAACCACATTTCGAGGAAGGTTTTAGAACTCAGCTTCCGAAAATGGATACATAGGTATGATCGCTGCATTCTGGTAGAGGAAGGATATTTAAAGTATATGTAAGCTTAAGCATGTTTACTGCATTGCACTTCTGTCTCAAGTAAAATCACTCTCTTTTTTTTTGAACGACGCTCGTAAGTTATAAATATAACTTTGTAACTCCGGCGTTTCAACATGTCACGGTTTCTTGGGTTGAGTACCGTTTGTGGTATAGTCCTTGTGTTTCGTATGGAGGAAAGATGTAGCAGATCCCCTTATGCACTTCCTGAATGACATCATTTATAAAATTAATTCATGTGTTACGCTACCTGCCAGGTAATTCTGCTATTTGGGTTTTCTGACTATTAGGGAAAAAATGTATTGGAACTGCCAGTCCTGGTTGTCAAGGTGAAAACCTGGACTGGTTTTGACCTAATATAAAACCTTATAATATAAGGTGTTTATGCAGATTGCTGCATTCATTCCTAAGTTATGTTTGCTTTAAATATAGGCAACAAAATGGTATTGGTTTTGCTATAATAATAACGAATTTAACGTTAACAGATACATAACGAAAAGCTTTGGTAATTATAAAACAGAAAGCAGTATTAATGTGAAAAAATAACGTTACATTTAATTTTAAGTTTTGGAAACTTGGATTAAGGATTATGGTCAATAACATAAATTACAGTAGTTGTTAATTGGTTCATGGGCTGTCGATTCTGGCCGCATGTGGCGATATTCACATGAGAAAACATCGTTTCGGTATTTCATTCAAAGCTGAAAGGTCTTAGGATTATTGTATGGGAGAAACATTGTTTGAAATACATAATTTTTCTTGCTGTCTTTATAATGAAAGCTGCACTAGGCAGTAACAATATTGTGAGATGCATCTCCCGGAGAAACTAGGAACTAAGTTGATGCGCCGTCTGGGCAGTATTTTGCTACATGGAAGTCACCGGAAATTTTTCTTTGTAATGGAAACTGTTAGGTATTAAAAATATTGCTATGAGCGACATCTCTCTGAAAAATTACGATCTATGTTGACGAGCCGTATAGATAGTATTTTTAAATTCATGGAAGACACCGGCAATTCTTATTTGTAATGAAAACATTTAGGCAGTAATAATATTGCTAAGAGCGTCATCTGCCGGATAAAAACTAAAAACTAAGTTCATGGCGCCTGCCTTAATAGCAGTACGTTAAAATTCATGGAAGACACATGAATTTTCCAGAAATCGGCCGATCATTCAAATTATCTGTACGAGGAGGACGATCCTAAGACCTCATTTGACAAAAATATATACAAAATATTTGTCTGTTTTAAATTAAATCTTTCTTTGACTCAGGTTTTTGTAACTGTATAAACAAAAAAACCTCAGTCAAATAATATTTCATTTTTTCTTGTGACTGTATTTTCACCGTAAAAAATATTCACATGTTACCTTCAAGGCTTGTGATGACAATCCAAGAAAATTCTGCTTCACCGTAGAGTATTTTATATCACCATTATATGAAACATTAACTGAATATGCTTTGGAATTTCCGTAGAAAAATATACTTTTTTAAAGCGATTCTCTAGAAATTGAGAACATCTGCAAAAGAGAAAAGCCCTTTAAAATACTAAATAGAAAAACTCTTTATTATTTGGAATTAACCACGTGGTCAAAGTTACATACGCGAATTGTTTTAACTATAAAAAATGAAAATACTTTCCAAGTTTAAAATTCGGTATAAACCTTTTCAAGCAAAGACTGATCTACTTGTGCCTAACGGCAAGACAAAAATCGTCTACAAAGGGTAAAGGACTATGCGCTAAATATTCTTCAACTCGTTTTAAGTCAGGATTTTTTTTTTAATTTTTTAAGCTGAAGCCAGTTTATTCAGAATGTATCCAGGAATTACCTGTATCCCGTGAGACTAACCCAATTCAAGCATGAGATAAATCCCAAAGAAAACGGTAACATCACTTAGGAATAAGCGATCTCTGTCTGCTGGTTCATAGACTTCCATTTCCTCATCCTATTCTTTTCGTTTTGTGACATCGTCCTCACATTTCCCATATTTATTATCTTCACGGGGTGTTACCAATCTTGAAGGAGGGCGAGGAATCCCTTTCCGAATAACCATCATTTGCTTGAATTTCTTATTATAAAGTATTCAAGTAAAAACACTCACACAAACACAAGTAATTCAGTGCATTTCATAAAACTATTCGGCTTGTGCGCCATGTTTCCCTATTTCTTTAGAGAACACAAAATTTATAAATTTATGCTTAAAGTTATTTTCGCTTTCGAGAAAACAGCTCGCGTAAAAAGATGACGTTTACTTTCAACCGCTGTGTTTGGCGAATTCTTTTGTCGGAAGGACACAATGTGGGATATCCAAAATTTTATCCTTAAAAGGAACCTGTTTTGAAGTAGCAATGGCGTGTTTTGAGGGTACTCTGTATTTACTACGTTTATTTTAGAAATTAGTAGCGAAATTTCTTTAACATATCTTTTTAATTCCAAGCATGTTTTGCATTAGACTCTCTGTTCTTTAAATTACAGATGTTCTCAATGCATTTTTGTTGCTATAAGTTAGATCTCAGGCTCTATTCTATTCGTAGGAGCCACTTTAGTTCCTTTTGTCGCATACCCTTATAAAATGCATTATTGTTCATTTGTTGCAGGAGCCCTTGCAAATTATGTTAGCGAAGCTTCTCACTTCTTGTAATTGTCTGGTGAAAGTTTATGCACAATGTTTAAATACATTCGGTAGACCTCGCTTTTGTAAATCCCTTTCTTTTTCGTATTCCACTTCCCATTCTTTTATCAGCGGGAATTTTGAGAGAATATGCATTATAACTGCTCTCATGGTTATATGATAAAGAGATATTTGCAAAAAAATCAATACTTTGGGAGCACTAGGAAATATTTTTTTTCTCCGTTGCGTTTTCATTTCCCAATTGTTGGTATACTTGCAGCACATATAGACAAAAACACCACGTTTAGCATTTTATCATCATCTCTCCGGTATCCCTCTAGTATTTACATCAGCACAGCAAAAGATACACATTATATTACGTTGACAGTTACACGCTAACTTCTAAAGAACATAGGACTGTCAATTAGTCACAGAAATAGACATCTTCAACAATTTATTGACGAAATACAAAAGTCTCCTTAATTATGAATTTGATATTATTATCAAAGAACAGTTTATACTACTTAGATTTACACATAAAATTTATATATTTAGATTTGCATGAAATCTTGAAGTGACCCTACTCTCTACAAGTAGTATGGAAGGTAGGATGTCTCCACCTAGGATTTCGAACCATACCTTTTTATCATGCTGATATCTCAGAGTTTTGGAAGTTCTAGAATATGGGAAGACAAAGATTTGGTCCGAAAATTTCAGAAATGGCCGCACATTATTCGAAGGACTCCATGTTTGCAGTGTGGTAGTATTGGCGCCAAAATGGTGAAAGGGCCAGCTGGTGATACAAATACAAATGGCGCAAAATGTGTATTCCAAGGATAAACGACATGTGCATCACCTTGCAGAGGGAATTCTGGGCTACACCATTTCGCAGCTAGCGGTCATATACAACATGGCACCAAAATGATAAATATGTTATGCCACCAGGCGCCGAAAGCTGTCGTGGATTAATTTCAAAAGCAGACGTCGTAAACCCTGTCTCCTAGCAAGGATCCATCTCTTAAACGGCGCTTGTGGTGCCAACATCATGCTGATTAAACGAAACAACATGAGAAGCAGGTGTACTGGCCAGTTTCATCTCTAATGTGCTGATGGTGGTATCCGTATTGGGAGGCAGCAACAATAACATACGTATCCTTTATGCCAGTCATCGGCTTTGTAAGCTGTGGGGGGAGGGGCGGTTCTACAATACAGAGCCACTTTCGCCAGCATGAATTAGAAACGCAGTGGTGTTTGGAGCAAAGTATGTGCACCGACTGAGGTTTGGAAAAATTATCTGATTCTATATGCATGCGGAAGTCGCACAGGAAAAATTATTTTGCATTATACATATTTTGGCATAAAAAAAAGTTTGCATTTATTGAACATTCCTTCAAAATCTACAGTTCTGCTCCAAAGGATTATATTTCAAATCGGAAAGTTAGAATTTAAAATATGTCAAGGAAAATAAGGTTTTAGCTACGGTCCCAAGAAGAAAAATTGTGCATTATTAAAAACATAAAATAAGCATTGAAGGTTATTCGTGGTCAGCGCTATGCGATCGCCAAACAACTTTTTCACTCGAATTTTCAGGAGCTCTGCTGATGCTGGAAACACGTCTTAAAAATGAATATAACCTTCCGCCATCTAGTAGTACACCAGTTCTTCACCCAAAATATAGACCCTGATTCTTATTGCTCAGTTATGAAACCATAATGAAAAAAAGGAAAAAAAAAGGATGAAAATGATTTCAGGCCAGTTATCAACACTTTATTGTAAATGTTTACAAAAACCCCGTAGCATCTGTAGAAACGAACAGGGTTACCGCTGTGGACTCTTCGTAATTTACTTTATCGAATGTTGTTTAATACATTTTCAATTTCTACAACACATCCTCAGGTTTTGGTATTACAACGCGGGCTGCGTGCCACCAGTTAGTTAGGCACCTCAGGTTTTTATAATATATCCTCCCGATACGCATTTCACCAGTTATTAAGCCATCCGAAGTTTAAAGTACGCTCTTCGATGGATATATGCAGATCGATATCCCGAATTGCAAAAAATTGCTATTGAAATTTCGACTTTATTTCGTTTTTCGTTTCCAAAAACCGTTTCTCACTATAAAGCAATGAATAAATTCCAACACAATGCATTTTAAAGAAAACATTGCTTGGAAAATTGAAATAATGGTATAATAAGATAAATTTTGTTTTTCTTATTGCTTATTACAGAAAAAAATGGTTTTCCGCATGACGTTTGAAGAAAGATCGTTATGATTTTTAATTTTACTTTTATCTCCAAATATGTGATTTTTATCTGTTCTTCGTAATTTGTAAGAATACTTGTTATATACATTTTTTGCATCTAACATTTCCTTACATACCAATGTTTCTGAGAATCGAATTAGAAAAGGTATAATTTTAAAGTGTCTTTTGGGAACAAAAATAGCTCCACATAATTCCGCAAAGGATCAAAAATTCTTAGAAGAACTCACATTTTTGTCCTGCAAAATATATCGAATCGAACTACTTTGTTTCTTCTTTTGTTCTGAAAGGATGGATTACATTTCAAAGTAAGCGTAGTGTTTTCTTAATTTTAAATTCCATTCTTCTTTTCCGAAAACATGACGCAAAATGAATGTTAAGAACGTATTTCGAAGTTCCGCTTCCAAGCTCTAAATGCATGCAGTTTCATTTCTGCAAAATGTTTCATATTAAATGCTGATTCCAATCTTTTTTGTTTTTAGGATACCAGTACTATAAATATCTGTTTAGACACCTTTTAATACATCGGTGTGCAAAAATTAAGGACGAAGAGGAGAAATTAGCATAACAGCAGAGCGAGCAGACAAAACGGACCGACGGGCCATTCAGGAGATAAACTAGGGTCCGGTACGGTGGGGCATGCGCATGTAAGCAGCATGACGTGGGGCGGGGGAGGGAGTGTCGGAAAGGTGTTTGTTTGTTTGTTCGTTTGTTTGGAGGTTTAACGACCACCGTGAGCAACTCAATGGGCTATAAGCAGTCTCCCGTCCCTAATTTAGGGTCACTGGTTCCAGGGAATTGAGAGAGCCAGTGCCGTAAGACAAACACAACATCCATGCCTCACCGGGATTCGAACCCGGACCCCTTACGGACTAATGCTCAGAGGCCAGCGCCTTAGACCACTGCACCACCGGGGCGGCCAAAGAAAGGTGTAAAGCACACCAGCGGTGTACGCTCAACAATTTGGTAAAAGCTATTGCACGGTGTACATCGCTTTGAACGACGTCGAGTAGCTGCCACCATGTGATATGGCCAAAGGGCAATCCAGGAGACAACATCTGGATGACTTTACTCGAGGTCGCGTCATTGTGAAGTTGGAAGAAGGTCAAAGTGTTCTAGTGTGGCCGTGAAATTCGGGATCGCTTACTACATCGTTTCACGAGCTTGGAGAGCATTTCAAACGACAGGAACAGCTCTCCGAGAGTTTATAAGTGGTCGTCCACGAGCAACCACGGTGGCGGTCAACCTGTATATTGTCCTACAGGCGAGAAGAGACAGACGGCAGACATCGGGAAAAATCGCAAGGCACATGCAACAGACAACTGGACGTCCGTTATCGCGTATTACCATGGCCAGGAAGCTGCACAAAGATGGTTTATTTGCACGCCTGCTAATCGGAGACGGCGGTTTCTGTGGTGCCAGGAAAACAAGAACTGGACACATCAGCAATGGGGTCGAGTTCTCTTTATGGATGACAGACGATTTAGTTTGACTAGCGGTTCTGGACGTATACAGATCTGGAGAGAGAGCAGCGAAAACGCAATCACACCTCCAACATCATTGAAATGGACCGGTTTGGAGGTGGCGGAGTTCTCGTTTGGGGCGGTATCATGCTTGATAGCCGTACTGACCTCCACATCTTCCAAGGAGGTTCAGTCACTGGTGTCCGCTATTGTACCGAGGTTTTCCTACCTCACGTGCGTCTGTTTAGAGGTGATGTGTGTCCTGAGTTCCTCTTCATGGACGACAACGCTACACCTCATCGTACAAAGGCTGTCGCAGAGCTGTTAGAGAATGAAGATATTCAAAGCATGGATTGGCCTGCAAGGTCCTGGGACCTAACTCCAATCGAACACGTGTAGGACCTTCTCAGGAGACGCTTGCCAGCACGTCACCAACCGCCAGCAACGATTCCTCAGCTGTGATTGGCGCTACAAGAGGAATGGGCCGCGATGCCTCAACAGCTCCTTTACAACCTCTTCCTCAGCATAGACAGACGTTGTAAATCCAGCAACGCAGTCAGGGGTGATCACATCCCATACTAAAGACTGGAGTTTACATGGCAGTCGCCTGTCACGTGGACGTTTCTGTGTTCTGTTCAGCTGTGCTCGAAGCTACCTTTTCTGTAAAATGCCTTGTATCCTTCGGATTCCTTGTTTGGACGGTTTTGCTCACTTGTCCCATATTCTTACATTTTGGTGATCTTATGGTATGATTTGAGTCGATGTGGAGCACTTCTGCACGACGTTACATTCGAAAAACCGTCTCGTCCTTAAGTTTTGCACGCCAGTGCATTTATAGTTCATCGATTGCTCACGATGGACACCTACAAATAAACGAAAACAAATGAGGAACTTAATTTCGAGTTATATTTTAATGTAAATAAATTTTACTATTATTAAAGTTGTGTTAAAGTATAATACTGTATAATAAGAATAATGAAAGTATATAAGTATGTGACTATGTAAATATAATGAGTATATAAGTATATTGAGTATATAGGTATAATGAGTATATAAGTAAAATGACTATGTAACTATAATGAGTATATAAGTATATTGAGTATATAGGTATAATGAATATATAGGTATAATGAGTATATAATTAAAATGACTATGTAACTATAATGAGTATATTAGTAAAATGACTATGTAACTATAATGAGTATATAAGTATATTGAGTATATAGGTATAATGAGTATATAAGTATAATGAGTTTACTCCCAAATGAAAATGATTCGGCGACCATTCTATCTCACTTTTATGCATGGCATTTGTTTACCAACATAACTACTTATTTTATCACATGCTAGTGTTCCATGTTTTTACATGATTTATACCTTTTTTATTTCATACCAATAATCATACGTTTGTTTTTCAATTCGAAAATATTAGCGATGTGGAAGAAGCTGTTTTCGTGTTGTAATCTCGAATTTGCAAAATTTTTCGGTATGACACATCCATTCATAATCTGAAAGTAATGATTAGCGTTTTATGATGATTTTATTTCTAATATATGATAGATCTCCAGTTATTAAACTTAACATTTTGTCTCTGAGCATTTTTTCGAATAAGTCCTTGCACATGTATGTCAGTTTTGTGCTATTCATCTTCCGTCACGTGGGTTTTACCTTCTTATTCTTATTACAGTATAATATAGTAAACATCTATTACAATCAGCTAAAACATTAATGCTATTCTGACCTCCATTGAGTTTATGGATGACCCAATTGGTGACAGTCATTTTAAGATGGATAAAATGTCACTCGTAGGGTTCACATTAACTTTGTTTTTTCGTGATGTTTCAAAATTAAATAACCTGACCAGTTATTTCCAGAGAAATCATTGTTTCTAAACCTGGAAGAAGTTTCATTTACGGAGAAGGTGCCTCTGAAAAATCAAACAATATGCTAATCCACGATAATGCTGAACAAGTTCTAATTAGAGTAATTTCTTTCTATACGATGTTTTCCTTTTTGTATCACATTCTGTAATACACGTATCATATTACGATAGGTCAGTGTATTTACATTTATTACAGTTAAGAATTTTGCAATATATAACACGGCATTTGGTTCTCGAGATAGTGTTTTATTAACATATGATTTTTGCGATTGTATATTTCGTGATGTGATTATCGGATTATCTGTTAAAATGATATAAATTTATGATCTGAGATCATACGTTGCTCCAAAAAAAAATTGAAAAATAAAAAAGAAAAAGAGAAGAAGCGTTTTTTGAGAAGAAACTTCGAGTGTTAAGAAATACGATTCGTAATTTTCAACGGATGTCACATGTTTGGAAATTTACCAGATAACAGGAAAACCTAACACTATACGAAGGAAGGGAATTTTCGTTTCATTTCGAGAATAAAATATTTACTTGCAAGCATATTGCGAAAAAATATACGAGCAGAGAGGCGGTGTTATTTTCCCGGCGGAGGATCACCTGCTGCTGAGGAATGTAAAGCGTCACACATGTCCGTTGGTGACTACGGGATATAGCTAAGAATCTCAGGCAATTTTGAAAATTCTTATAAGGTTTTCGATTTCTACATTTGAAAGTAGCCGAAAAGCATTAACAATTATTCATTTTTCGTAATGTGATCTTCCTTTTTTTGTTTCCTTGGACTGCGTGTGCGTGTGTGTGTGTGTGTAAGCTATGCCAACCCCTGGGAGTTTTCTGTAAAACATTAAAATACGGGAACATTGCTTAGCAATTTTTTACTAAATTTATGGCTTGCAGTTTATGCGCCAGCCGTAACTTATAAGAAGGATGTCTTTCTTTTCCTCAAGAAAAATACAATAAATTTTCTTGTTTCCCAGTAATACTTGACAATACAGTTAAAATAAAGAAGTAAGTTAGTACAAGAACAAGAGAACAATAGTAAATAAGATACTGACAGTGTCCTTAGATCATCGGTTTATGAGACAAAATCTCATAAGAATGGATTACTTTTTCCTGTCCACGAGACATGTTATAGCATGTCTCAGAGGAGAGGGAAAGATCATGTTATAATTATAATTCGTTGCATGCTATAGTAGAATTATTTGTAGATCTAAAATTTCACCGAGGAAATGTTTGTAGAGAAAAACAAAAGCTCGGCAATGCTTAGGATACCTTCGCTCCTTTTGTTTTCTTACCGAAACATTGAGGAGGAGATGTGTGTAATATATTTTGTGGAAACAGCATTCTGAAAACTTTATTCCTGAGTAGTGAGGTAGAGAATAACATACCTGAAATGAAATCTTCCCTCGTAGGCTTTAAGCAGGTAAATATTTTGCAGCAACATTTTTCAAACTGGTTCCTCGGTAATTACCATTTTAAGTACTTTCAGAATATTTTAAAAATACAACTTGCAATTAAAACATGATTTTTTGTCGCGCTCTAAACAAAATATTGCAAAATATCGCTTGCAATGCGGCGAAAAATTCCGAAAGCCGTGATACTACTATGTTGGATCATAGAAATTCTGTGCATAATAGATGACACAATACAATAAAATGCTCATGAAATCAGATAATCCGTGGCGTCATTTTGTGCATTTCATTTTGATCGGAAATCTGCTGAGTGCATTAAATTCAGCCGTACCTACAGGTAATTGATTTTGGTTAGTAAAAAATAACCCAAAAAAAAAATACGTGGTATTATATAATAGAATAATAGCTATATACTATACGTACTACTGTTTCACACGTTATATACGTTCCATGCGTTGTGTGCATATTTGCAGCAAAATCATCTTGGCATTTATATATCATATATGACTAGGCATATTATTACAATTTTTAATTATTATATCATCAAGGACTCACCTTGTATCGGTATTCCAAATTAGTAAGCTCCATCCTGTATCTTGAAATAAAATATGTATCTAGCGTGTCATTAGCCACGTAGAATCATCGTATTGCAAACAGGCCTAATGGAAATTTGCGACCAGGGTTTAAACTCAAATAAAACACGACTATGGATATCATACAAAGAGAGTGTGAAAGAATTATATACAATGCAATTAAAAAACCATTTACCATCAACAGGTGTTGTCAATCTTTAAAAGGAGGAATGGACATAATCAATGACAATCCAAACAGACCTTTAATAAAATTTCGTCAATTATTGAACAATACCAGATAATCTCTGCAACACGCACAGGAACAATAGCATGCAACGAATTATAATTATAACATGATCTTTCCCTCTCCTCTGAGACATGCTATAACATGTCTCGTTTCATCTTCGAAAGCATTTTAGTGTATCGTAGTTTTGCAAATTCTACTGATAAACCAGTAGGCCTACTGGTTTTAAGATGTATCTACTGATATACCGATAAATTTTCGAAATTGTTCAATTCTACTGATTTTTGACGTGTAAGGTGGAATTAAAATTTTGACTGTTTTTAAGACTGTCAATTATTTTACCCACCCTGAATACTGCTGTCCTAGTTTTTTGGTATAAAGAAGCTTTAATTGTATTCTGGGACATTGAAATTGGCAACGTTTCCTCTTAGCCCTTAGGGGTAGTGATGATCGTATGGGTGGTGATTTCATTTCAAGTGGCGGGTAAGTGTAGTTACGAATCAATTCATTGTATCTTTCACTACTTTGATACTTCTGCTTTGCGTTAAGAATATGTTTTTCCATCTGCGTGCATTTCTTTTTAGCGGGGGAAAGATTGGTTTTCTACAAAATCATGAAAGAAGGTCCTAGAATTGCGTATATATTTTTGCCCCTATGTTTATCAATTGTGTATTGTTATGGAGCCCATCAGTAAAAAGTAAAGTATACTCAAAAGTACAGTGAAAAGTGAGAAGAACACTTGGTTAAGGATTGGCTTTGCCTAGTAAGAAGGGAAATGAAGTTGCTTATAGTAAAGCATGCTGTGTTGATCTTTCTGTTAATGCTTCTGGAAAGGCATTCCAAGACAAAACAAGAAAGATGACACCGAATTTTCGGGTGTAATAAGCACGTCTTTTGAATCCTTTCTGACGCAAATTAAATTTATTAAAGCTATTCAAAGTCAATGGATCCGGTATGGAAAAATATAGCATCTGATGGAAGAAATAGGTTTTTCAATCGGGTATTTAATTCCTCAGATATTGCTGTAAACGGACTCGTGAGCTTACGCCCTATGGTTGCAGACTTGTGCATTAAGAAAAACATGCATTTATATGAGAAACATTTCACACCGGAAACGCTCTCCAACATAGAAATAATTTTTCAAATCGGACGCTTCGAAACAGAGATATCGACAAAAATAAGATGTGACTTTACGTCCCCTGGTGGGAAAACCATGCATTATTTTAGGAAGAAAGTATTCCAAAAGGTTTTTCCATATGAGCGGTATCAACCAAGAAAAAAACCATTTAGTCGAGTTTTCAGGAGCCCAGATTTTGCTACAAATACATGAGAAGCAGAAATTAAAACTTATGCCCCCTGGTGTCCAAACCATTCTTTACCAAACATTAGAAATTAGGTGAAAAATATTTTCCATCAGGTCTTGTATGCGATACAGGAAGAATATTTCAAATCGGAGATTTAGGTGCAGAAATAACGCATAAAACGCAATTTACCTTTGTGTCCCCTAGCGGAAAGTGGATGATTTACTTGAAAATTTTGAATTTATAGGAAAAACATTTCGCATTGGAAACATCATCCAGCAAAGAAGGAACTTTTCAAATCGGTCTCGTAGAAGTAGAGATATTGACAAAAATAAGATATACATTTACGCCCCCTGGCGTAGAAACCATGCATTATTTCAAGAATAAAATGTTCCTAAAACCGTTGTCGATATGAGTAGTATCGGTCAACAAACGACTTTCTTTTTAATCGAGATTTCTGAAGCTCATATTTTGCTGCAAATACATTGGAAACGTAAATTAAGACTTACGCCACTTGGTGGCCAAACCATTTTTTACAAAAATTATAAATCATGTGCAAAGGATTTCCCATCAGGAGCTGTATCCTGTGAAGAAAGAATTTTCCAAATAGGAGATTTAGAAGCAGAGATAAAGGGGGGAATACAATTTACCTTTACGCCCCCCAGCGGAAAGTCTACAGATTATTTCAAAATTTTGAAATTAAATGAAAATAATGTCACACTTGAAACACTATTTAACAAAGAAGGAATTTTTCAAATCGGACTTCTGGAAGTAGAGATATTGATATAAATAAGATACACATCTACGCCTCCTAGGGGAGAAACCATGCATTATTTTAAGAAGGAAATGTTTCTAAAAGGTTTGTCGACATGAGTATCATCGGTCTACAAAAGACGTTTTTTTCAATCGAGAATTTAAAACCTTATATTTTGCTGCAAATACATCAGAAGCAGAAATTAAGGTTTACGCCCCCTTGCCGCCAAACCATTTTTTTTTTACAAAAATTAGAAATTATGTGCAAACGATTTCCCAACAGGAGCTGTATCCGGTGCAGAAAGAATTTTTCAAATCGGAGACTTAGAAGCAGAGATATAGGTGGAAACGCAATTTACGTCGACGCCCCTAGAGGAAAGTCTATGAATTACTTGAAAAATTTTCAAATTATACGAAAAACATGTCACACAAAAAACACTATCCAACAAAGAAGGAATTTTTCAAATCGGACTCTTAGAAGTAGCGATAACGACAAAAATTAAATATACATGTGCGCCCCTGGCGGAGAAACTGTGGAATATTTGAAGAACAAAATATTCCAAAAAGGTTCACTGATGTGAGTGGCAGCAGTCCACGAAATAATTTTTTCAATCGATATGTTAGAAGCTCAGATTTTAGGGCAAATACATCAGAAGCAAAAAATTAACACTGTTGGCTAAAGTATTCCTTACCAAAAATTTGAAATTATATGCGAAAGATTTCCATCACCAGGGACATCCGCTGAGGCAAAAAGTTTTCAAATCGGAGTTTTAGAAGAAGAGTTATCGGGAAAAATATAATTCACTTTTACGCCCCCTAGCAAAAAGGCTATGCGTAATTTGGGAATGTAATTGTATCTAAAATACTGTTCGACATAAATGGAATCGAAAGATAAAAGAATTTTTTCAATCGGATGTTTAGAAGCAAATTTGTGGAATAAAACGTATTTTGGAATTCAACATCATCTGCATTTACGCCCTCTAGCGGCGAAATTGTACATCGTACAAAAAAACCAAATAAAGGATCATCATTCGCATATTTCAAACTTCCCAATGCAAAAATAATTTTTCAAATCGGACTAATAGCTGCAGAGATAGCGTGGTTACAGACGGACGGACGGACAAACCGTTAACATGAGCACGATCTTTTTTTACAGAAGACGTGCTAAAAAGTAAGCACCAAAAGAATGTCGATAGCCTTTGTAAACAGCCGAACCTGCTGAAGTTCCGTGTCTTTAGTGGACAGTGCAAGATAGAAAATGATGTTGAAGAAGCAAAGATCAGGCTGGCAGCTTTCGTTGCAGAACATAATTTGCTAATAAATATTATGAACCACTTACCAAATCTTTTGAAAACTGCTTTTAAGGCAGCTGCTGCCATTGCAAAAATAATTTCCTGATGTCGTACTAAGACAACGGCACTAAATAAAAACATCACCGGGCAAACAGCTAAGGATGAATAATACTTTTTCTTCGAGAAAACAAATTATCATTAATTGTAGATGAGACAACAGATTTAGGCTGCACAAAGCATCTACGTTTTGTTGCCAAATATTTCGAAGTATCTTATGGATCTTCTTGGGTTAGTTCCCTTTGTAGATGTCAGTGCCAATACTGTATATCGAGACATAACAAAAATATTCAATACAGAAGATATTTCTTTAAAAGAAAGCATGATTGAATTCGCATCTGATGGTGCAAATGTTATGGTAGGGGAAAGCACTCCCTTTGCAAAAAAATTAAAGGGTGACCTTCCTAATTTATTCATTATAAGATGCATATGTCACTTTTTTAATTTATGTGCTTCCTATCACTGAGAACAAGTACCCCATGCTATGGAGGATTTGGCACGTGATGTTTCAAACTTTTGAGGTGTAGTCTAAATCGTGTTGGTGAACTAAGAGAGCTCCAGGAATTTGCGAAAATTAAAGCCCCCAAGATGATCCATCCGTGCCAAACTCGTTGGCTATCATCGAAACCCGTAGAGACAAAACTTTTAGAACAAATGCCAGACATGAAGCTGTATTTTACCAATGTGATAGTTATTGAAAGAAATAATTCGTCTCAGACTATACTTCAAAATCTACATGACCCTCTCATTAAACTTTATCTGAAATTTTTAGAGTTCGCATTGGAAATCTTCGATGTTTGATTGCAGAAATGCAGGCAGAAAAGCCAAAAATTCATATTTTATTTGATAAAGCTTCAACTGTGTTCGCATTTTTGTGGAAAGTTACAGTGATGAGACGTATTTGAACCGTACTCCTTTGTAAAATGTCCAATTTATAAGATCCGAAGCATTTCGCACCGGTTGACAAGATATGTCTTGGGGAAGATGTTCAAGCTACAATATTCAATAGAATCATAATTTAACTGCACAAGAGATCCTGATCTTTCAGCAGCGAAACACGGCCTTCATAGTGGAAAATGCTAATCAGGTTTATAAACGGTTTCTTTTTAAAGATACATCGCCGCCATGGTGGCGCAGTGGTCTAAGCTTTGGCCTCTGATCATTCGTCCGAAAGGGGTCCGGGTTCGAATCCCGTTTGGCATGGATGCTCTCTTTTCCTTACGGCCCTAGGTCTCTTTCTTTCCTGGAACCAGTGAACCTAAATTAGGGACAGGCGACTCCTTATAGCCCAGTGAGTTGCTTACGGTTGTCGTTGAACCTCCAATAAAAAAAAAAGAAGAAGAAAAAAACAGCAATCAAAAGATTATAGTTTTTGAATCCCAAAATGGCATTAAACAAATGAATTTCCAGCATAGAACCGGTAGCCGTGAGGTTCCCAAATTTGGTTAATGTCAATTAAGTGCAGATATTGGCCT
The DNA here is from genome assembly GCA_039090855.1 of Macrothele yani. NCBI lineage: Eukaryota > Metazoa > Arthropoda > Arachnida > Araneae > Macrothelidae > Macrothele > Macrothele yani. The sequence goes on along the minus strand of CM077015.1, from coordinate 108,190,648 downwards.
CAGAGTGGAGGCTGACAAACGTTTCTTCGGCTGCTTTGTCTGCATTCCCACAATGTGAAACAGCTACCCGATAAGAACTTTGTTTTACCTGCTCTAAGTAATTTCTATTCATAATTTTCTTATTTATAAGACTTTCTCTCTTGATTTTTGTTCTTCCATGTTTTGAGACGTATATTTTAATACAGGTAAGTTTTGAATATCCCTGCAGATTAACATACCTCAATGTATTCGTAGAATTGACTAGATACTGTATTCATACATGATTTTGCCAGATGCAATTATTATGTTTGCTATAAATGCATTATAGCAGATGTTCACATTCATAAGTGCATGCCTTTTTATTCATATAATTGAAAATTGCGTGTATATTACACGTGCCGGAAGTGTCTACTGATTTCTGCTGATTTTTTTGTAATTCTGTCTACTGATTTTGGACGTCAACCTACTTGTCTCAGAAAAGATGCGAGATAAAGTTCTCTATGTAGCGTCAGAAAATGTAACGGAAAATGTAGTTCGATGCTAGACTGCATTTAGATATCTATTAAGGTTTCCGTTTCGCACTTGTTTCATTAGTTTTTGCTTCGGGGTATATTGCAAACCATCAGATCAACCTGATTAGTGATTAATCATAAAAACTCGTCTGTATCTGGTTTATGACCCTAGTCTCAGAGAACGGACAAAATCAGTGACATATGACAATCATACGATCGATGTCTCACCCGTGATCTGAACGTGGCCCCATCTCGTACACATGGTCAGAGCTTGAATTTGTTATCTGATTTATTAATTGTAAAGAAACGGCTGCAAATATTTTTCAGTGCTACCTGTTCCGTTATTTTAGCTCCATTTAAATTTGAATAAATTCTCCGATCTGTTACACTGGTCGGTAAAAAAAAATTTTTTTTCGAGCCCTGACACCATTCCTGCTGATTCTTATGTAAAACGACCTCCTGAAGCTGAATATGATCCCCCGTTTTCCCCCATCACCCACCGTTTTCGGGGGAGCTCCCCCCCCCCGCCTTATTTTATCTTTTTCCGATAATTTGGAGGGATGAAAAGGATTATTTCAGCCTTTACATTTCTTCTGAGGGGCTACAGAGGTGAAAAGTTATAAAACATTAACATCTGTAGCAAGAATGTAGATTTGGGGGATTTGCCCCCCCCCATTGTAAAGAAATCATTAAAAATGATCGATTTTTTATCAATTTTCGGTAATATGTTATGGACGTGAATTTTATTTGGAGGGGTGAAAAGGATTGTTTATTTTAGCTGTAAAGAATAATATATAAAAAGTAAAATACAAATGTAAAGTATAATAAATAAATAAGATAAGTACCTTCATTTGGTGCTTGCTTTCCTTTTGTACCCTGAGGTGGAAGTTTCTCGTACCAAACACCAGCAGTACTCTGCTAACATGCTCGTATTCCACTTTCCTGAAAATCTCCTTTCGATATTATTGATGTCTTGATGGAATCGTTCCCCGTGTTCATCGGAAACTGCTCCTAAGTTTTCAGGGAAGACGTCCAAGTGTGAGTGCAGGAAATGCACTTTGAGAGACATGTTACACCACATGGCCTTGTACGCTGACAGCAATTCCTCGACATGAGCGGCATAATCATCACTTTTTTTGTTACCCAAAAAGTTCTTACACACGTTTTGGAGTGCAAGCCAAGCTCTTTTTTCTTTTCGATTCAGGTGTTCAATAAATGTCGAATCTTTGAAAAGTTGTCTAATATGGGGGCCCACGAAAATTCCTTCCTTGATTTTAGTCTCACTAAGACGAGGAAATTTATTTTTCAAAAATTGAAATGCATCAGCTGTCTTGTCCATTGCTTTCACAAACTGTTTGATCAATCCCAGTTTGATGTGCAAAGGCGGCAAATAAATATTTTCCTTCGGGACCAGAGGATCATGAACGACATTTTTCTGACCGGGAGTAAAACTTTCTCGCAGAGGCTAGTTCCGTATGATGTAATGTTTGTCTCGTGCTCGGCTGTCCCATTCGCATAGGAAGCAGCAGTATTTTGTGAAGCCTGATTGCAAGCCCGCGAGCACAGCAACAACTTTTAAGTCGGCGCAAAGTTTCCAATTATAATCATGATAAGAAATTTTATCAAGGATTCAGCTGATGTTTTTGTACGTCTCCTTCATATCCACAGAGTATGCAACCGGGACTGATGGCAACTCATTCCCATTGGCCAACAGGACAACTTTCAAGCTTGTCTTTGATGAGTCGATGAACAGTCGCCATTTGTCTGGGTCACATGTCATCTTCAGTTCTATCATCAATGCATTTGAATTAGGGCAGAACACTAAGCCTTCATCTTCCGAAAAAAAGTAATTGCAGGGTTGACTGTCTGGTCCTGTAAGAAGAGATTTTTACGCCCTTTTCTAAGAGATTCCACTGCTGAAGTTGAGATTTAGTCTTAGGTAACTCCCAAATCCCTGACGAGATCATTCAATTCCGACTGAGTAACGAGGTGAGGTTTTCGATGAGCTGAATCAGCAGAACACTCTTCATCCTCGGTGGACGTATCATGTGATGGTCCAAGCTGTGACACAAAGTGTACATAAAAGAAAATATTAAAACCAAAAAGTCTCATCTACCCAGGAATTATCATTGAAATATCGCGAATGTGTTGAGAATCGTCAATTAATCCACAAGTAAGAAAAATGACACACCAGCAATGTAAATTCATTTAACTGAGGATTAGAGGTAAGTAATAGTACTTAATCTGTTAGTGTATATATATATGTTGCTATGAACTTTTGGTGTGAGTTATCAACGTGGACCCGATACAAATTTTTGTGGTTCTACTGAGATATTTTAGGAATATTCATTGGAAACAATGATTCGAATTACTTTCAATTTTACAATTTACCGGTGATATCCTGTCCTTACCGAAAGTAAGGAATCCAAGCTTTAAATGAAAGGCAAACACGCGTTTTCTTTCTATTTATCATAACAAATGTAGAAGTTACCCAAGGTTTGTATACACTCCAATGAGATATCATTCGAGTGATACTGAAAGCAAGAAATCATACTAGTGGTCCTACATGCCAGAGATCACTCGTACAAAAGAAAGTGTACTTAGGCTCCATTTTTTGTTCAAAATCAGCTAGATTAAAAGAACGCAAATATGATGATAAAAATAGAGATACAACCACAGCTTTAGCACCACTTGTAAACCAGGGTAATTATCTTCCTGACTGGAAATAGGTTAAAATTCTCAACACACCAAAATCTATATCAACTTTAATATTTGTTAAGAGTTTGTACATTATGAAATATGGGAATACAGCATGTAATGATGATTTACCATAATTTATACCTATACCGTGGAAAACATACATAGGTTTGTCGGGTTAGGTATTAATAAATAAATAGATTTAACCTATTACATTTATGTTTGACCAGCAACAAATATTCTCCCACACTCTCATTTGTTAAGCCCATTTCACACTAATCACGTCATGACGACTTTATGTTTTATGTAAATAACACTGTTTGTCATGTTCGGTTGGTGAATTTTAACAGCATCTGAAGATGGTACCCACTTTGTGTACCGAAAGATCTCATATGTGTAAATATTTTATTATATCATCTTTTTAAATGTATATATTAAATATTTTAACATTGGAGTTAAAATAGTTATCGTGACATTTCGGTAGTTTTTCATGTTTGTGGCAGAAGAAAGATATTTCCAGATCCTTTCCAGACAGAGAAGTGGCTTTGCACAAAAGAATACGTACGACGATTGGCTGATGTTCTCTCGCTTTTCCAATGTACTTGTTGGATCGAGGTAGCATAGGAGCAACCAAGAGTTTTCTATAGATTCTACTTTTTTGTTCGAATGATTTTCACCGAACTGAATGTCACTGTAAATTCTCATTATAGAAATAATTGGTTATTTCTACTCGATTATGCACATTATTTAGGGAAATATAATTCGTCACGGGTTGGCTCTTTTGTTTGTATTGTTTTTGTGTGGTGAGATGAATTAATTTGACAAGAAGGGCTCATCAGTTTTGTGGAACTATCTTCGTTTCTTTAAAGGACACCTTGCTATTAAAGGAAAATGTCTCGATTATGACCATTCCCTCACTCAAAGTCATGTAAAACAACAATTAATTTAAGATTCGAGTTTGGTTTCGCGTTTGTTGAAGGAGTATTGCGGAAAAAAGTAGAGGCTCCCGGTACGGAACATATCTTTTAGGGGACGATTATTTGAACCCTCTACACATTGCCGCGTGTTTGTTACTTGTTGCTGCCCTGAACATCCGCACTTTCCTTATATTTCATTTCATAACTCAATCACAAGTTTTCATGTCTCTTTTTTCATCTCGTAGTCATCCGCATGTTCAATCGCATCAGGTATAACTTTTTTCAGGACTTTATTATAAGTAATGCCCATTATTCGGTCTCATAGTCGTGAGCTAGTTAATTAGAATAATACTTGATTCGATTCCTCAGCGGAGGCGTTTGATGGACTTTCTTTTTATGAAATAAGTTAAAGACCGTAGAGTACAAATGGTAGCATATCGTACGGGCGGTCCTATCAAAACGTGGAACTAGACCTTTGGAAAATGCAGGGAGTGCTAATGGTACTTCCTCCATGTTTAGCTGCTAAGTCGTGTCTCCGTCTACCCCCGCTCAAATCTAAGTGGGTAGAAGAAAATTCGAAGCCAAACGGAAGGTCTGACAGCTAATGCTTGCACAAGAGCGAAAAATTCCATTCCAAAGACAAAGGTAACTAACAAGGATAAACTTTTTTATTCCGCACTCTCACCTCCGTATTTTGACTTCACTTTCATGCAGACATGTACCGCACCGTGCGTTTAAAAAATTACGGGCGGTAAAGGGTATTTTATTGGTTCATGAGATTTTTCCATCTCGTAATGAAAAACTGAAAACAGGTGTACAGCATGTATCAGAACCAGGCATTTGCAAAGATTTTCATTTCTTCAAAGAAAAAGCATGCATTCCACAACTGAATAAGGAGCTTCATACTATAGATGTGTCGTTCACGAACGACACTTTGAAGAAGAACGAATCAAGAGACTGAGCCGTTGGCGAACGAATTTATTTTGAAAAGAATCAATTCTGCAAAAGAGCGAATTCCCTGAATTAATCTGTTAGAACTGCTCAAACTAATGTCCTTAAAACAACTTTTTACTAGACATCAAAAATTCAACACTTATCTCGGTGAGGTCCACACTCTAGTTAAAAAATCCTATTTTATTCAGAAGTGCACAAACGCTATATAATACTTGAACGTTTCGAAATGTACTTACAAGAATCCCGAAAAACATAATTTCCACACGAAGTAAAATAACTTTAAACTTAAAAAACATTCACTACACCGGAAATCGTCAATGAACAAAAGGATACGACACAGAATCGTTTCTCTAGATATGAATCATTCTTTAAACCGAAATAATCGCGGACGCAAATGAACCAAAGGATCTGACTCAGTAAAAACCCATTCCCAGATACAAACTGTTTTCCAACCCGGAAGAATCAAACGACCGAAACAGCCCGAACGGAACTTTTTAGTGAGTCAAATCGAAAGAATCGGTTTACTCATCACTACAGAAGAGTGGTTTTTTACTACCACTATTACCATCAACTTTCAAATTGATCATATCTAGAGGATTTTAGGAAGGGAATGTCTGACCCCAGTTCTTAAACAGCCCTTAGAAATAGGAAGCTAGGAGATTTGGGCTCGAGTGCTCGATAGGAAAGTGACAGGGAAGCGAATTAAAAAGGCAGAGGAAGACGCCCTTACTTATTACCGGGGGGCCAGTACCCGAGGTCCGACAGCTTAACGCGCCCATCCGACGCACGGCGGATATTTAGTAGATCGAACCTGAGGTCCTTTCCGTGGCAGTCACGAAAATTGCCCACTAGCCCACACGCGGCCCTTTAACTTTCAAATTAACTCATTTTTAAATACTTGTATTTATAATATTCTCATATTTTACTGAAAACAATGAAATCAAAGGGATATGCTTGGACCTATCTGATCAGGGATTTTTTTTTCTACAAGTTACTGACTAATAGGATGTACATATTAGTAAAAGATACAACGAAAACACGTTGTGGAATCCAAATATTTCCGTCTTAGATTAAAGGAAAACAGAAAAAAAATTACCGTCGGACGTTAAACGAAAAGACATCTTCATGAGGTAAAAATGCTTTAGAAAGACATTCTAAATCAAGAGACTAAACAGTTTGTATAAGAAGTAAATGATTAGCTGGTTAGGTGGCTTACAAAAATAGAGACATTTTATTAGTTGAAAGAAACTAAAGGTAAATTCTTGTGTACACATGACAGTGATAAAAATCTCTCGTACAACTAACGTGGTGAATCACGGAACGCGCTACAGGCAAACTTTATCAACAAAACAATAGCATCGAGAAAAATTGATGCAATATAAAATATAAATTAAATAATCTATATATTAATTCTATAAGGTTTTTTACTGTAAAACCTATTTTGAGAGAACGGCTAAAGGTAAAAATATGGTTGAGGTTTCAAATTACAGGTCTTACTATGTAGATGTGCCGGTTGAAGATAAAAATGAGATTGGGGCAACGGTTCGGGCGTTGTAGGGCGGCAAAATATCATGTACAATCTATCGGAGAAGCGTGCGGTTGACCAAAACAACTCTCGCGAAACACGCCCTGTTAAAACCTGAAGCATCGAGGGACTGAGATAGTCAAAGGTCCGAAGTCTTCTCCTTTCTGAGCAAATCGTTGCGCAACGCAGTGGTTTATTCACCTCCATACGCTGATTCATGTTGTCATGAAAAAGCTAGCAGGTGATCATATCGAAGTTCTTCGCATCAGAAGAGCGAAGAATCTCATAGATCTGCTTCCTTTATGCCGTTGAACTGTGTGATGTATATATACAATTTAATATTCATTCTGTAGAGTTTCTTCACGTAGGTAAAACATTTCCCACTATGTAAAGATGTAAATAAACATCTTTAGTGAAAATATTTAGAATATACCAGTACATATTGAGATGTGCCTTCTATATATTCATTCTATAAGGCTTTTTACTGTGAGATCTATTTTGAGAGAACGGTGGAACGTAAACATATGGTTCAGGTATCAAAATTAAGGTCTTACCATTGAGAAAACTGAGATTGGAGCAACAATCCGGGCTTAACGGGACGGCAAAGTTGCCATGTAAAGTCTATGGGAGAAGCGTGCGGCCTTATCTACCTCAGGCGCTCAGTTCAATGTCAGACTTGGTGTGTGCATGGTGTTCTATTATCAGTTCTAAAGTAAATAAATACTTAATTGCATACTTGCCCTTAACAGAAAGAAAACGTGAGAGCCTTACTGGAAGGCGTGAGCGATCAATGGGTCGCAGCTATATGTCTCAGACAAAAGAGAATGAAGAGTATTCGCAACGCGAATCTCATTCCAACAACATTTACAAACACAGTTGTGGCTGAAGATGTGAGTGAACGAGTACGCTATCCAGTTGAATTTTTGCGCACAATCGAGATGAGTGGACTTTCGCCTCAAATTCTGCCACTGCAAAAAAGGGTAGTTGTGATGCTCATCACGAACCTTACCGAAACGGTGGCGCAGTGGTATATATGGTCATTTGTTCGTGAATGGTCAGGATTCAAATCCCGGTGAAGAATGGATGTTGCTTCCCTGGAACCGGTGAGGCATGTTCTCTTCCTTCCCTGGAACCGGTGACAGTAAATTCGGGACAGGCGACTGCTTATAACCCATTGAGTTGCTTACGGTGGTTGTTAGACTTTCAGTCAAAATAAAAAATTATACACAGCTGGACACAAGGAAATGTTTAGTCGATGGCACACGTATGATCGTAATGTCGCTTTTCCAAAATACAATTTCTGTGGAAATTTTGTACAGAGAACACAAGGGGTCGCTGCACACCTTGCCACGTATGCCGCTGACTCCAAGCGCACGTACTTTCCCTTCTACGACAAACGGATTCAATTTCCGATCATATTGTTCTTTTCGATGACAATACGAGTCACTTGTTAAAATCTGAATATACCTACCGGAATGAGTCTTCTCACATGGTATGATCTATGTTGTCATATCTGGAGCAAGATGAAATGATTGTGTTCCAATAAAGATCACTCACGAAGATGCTCCTGGATTACCTGTCGCAAATGGATGGACTCAAAATATTGTCTTTACTGAACTGTGTGAATGAATTTGTAACATTTTTGGTCGATCAAGTAAAGTTTAAATCTGTTGCTTAATAAGAGTTTATTCTTAAAAAAATGCTAACCATCGATTTCGACGGGTTTCGACTAGTACAAGTGAGAGCTAAAAGAGATTTCCGTGTTCTTCACATCACCCTTTGTTCTTCATGTACATAACAAGTTTAATTGGTACGTAAATCGTTCAGAAATCCTTAATTAAGAATTTGGTTCCACTAAATCTTCTCAGTGAAATGAAAAGCTGACAAATGTGTACTTTAGCGTCCTAAATTATTTGGCTAAACTTTTAAGATATGTTCGAGAGAAAAGCGTATACATATATTAAAGTATGTTATTTGATGTGAAATGGTGAACAAATATCAGCTTTGCAACGCAATTTAAAGATTTTTGCCGGGAAATGTGCCGACAAGTAAGGGAATATAAACACACGTTGCGGCGAGCTTACACAAAAAGCGTTGGTGTAGTCGAAAAAATCTTCCAGTCGTGCTGCGAAGGCCATTTCTTGTGAGTAAACCAACAAGACAGAGCAAGCTTTTACATCTTAGGACAATCTCCTTTGCTCTGAAGAAGGATACAAAATTTACCATTATTGTCTGTAGAAAGGGCTTTACAACTCAGTTTACAAGTGGACTAAAAAACAAAAACACGATAGTAATCTTCGTTTCGGCAGATTCACAAAATCACAAAATGGCCGCCGCAGAACGACTCGATGTTTATTGCTTCGCCAAAGCCTCATAAGACGTTCAGTTCGCCCCAGCATGAGCTTACATTGGCGTACTTGCAAGTAAACTTTACTGTAAAATATTATAAAATACCTTGTAAAGCTGAAATGTTTTCAACTATTCATATCAAATTATGTACTTTTAAATATGTACATAACTTTTTTTGCAATTTTCAGCAATATAATTTAGGACGCTAAACTACAAATTTACCGAAAAACCTAAGAAGTGGCAGACGTTTTTTCGAAATTAAGCAAAAGAACATTTCTTTAGCAGTTAAAGATCTTACTATACCGTGCAAATCAATTGGGACAAGCTATTTTATTCTCGAAATTGTAATGTAATCGCCAGTTGATGTCGGAAACCCACGTAAACCGGTTTTATGTGCTGTGAGGTGGTGTGACTGTTAGAACTTGATAGTAATAATGCGGGTTGACTGGTTTTAAACAGGAAATAAGCACTTCAGCTTCAGTTGTGAGCTTTCGTGTGTGACAGGTGGATGTTAGTTTTTGCTCTCTGTGAGTACGTGTTGTTTTCGTGTATTGAAAAATGGATATTTCCCAAGGAAGCGTGCAAGAATAATTGCTCTGAAGGATCACACTTCTATGACAGTGAGAGATATCGCTTCTGCAATTGGTATAGGTAAATCAAGTGTATCCAGACTGGTTACGCGGTCCAATGCATGTGGATCATCGTGTCCAAAAGGAGAGGTAAATTTTGAAGAAAACGAAAAACAACTCCACGAACCGATAAATATCTAATCAGAAATAGTAAAATGAATCCAAAAAAAAAAAAAAAAAACAAGCGCCGACTTTCAAAGAGATTTATTGGCTAGTGGTTGTGATGTTAGTGATTCAACTGTGCACCGTAGGCTTCTGGAAGTTAGCCGGTAGGCAAGAAGACCAACGAAAATGCAGTATTTTAATGCGAAAATGAAGATAAAACTTTTAGCATGGGTCAAAAAATATAAATCATGGACTGCTGACGACTGTAAAAAGGTAATTTTCAGTGATGAAACTCATTTATTTGTGCAGGGTGACCAAGCAAATGTCGTTAGACGAAGCAACTATGAAACCTTAGGACCTGAGCATGTCAAACAAAGTGTAAAACACCCTCTGAAACAGATGTTTTGTGGTTTTCTTCGCATCAAATGACACTGGAAGCTTAGTTCCTGTTCAAGGTATGATGAATTCAGCCAAGTACGTAGAAATATTACAACGTAGGATTGTTCCATTCTTGCAAACTTTTGACGGGACATTTCAACATGACTTGGCTCATGTCATAATTCGAAATTGGTCAATACTTTCATGCTGGAAAATCAAATTCATATGCTTGATTGGCATGGAAATTCACCAGACTTAAATCCCATAGAAAACTTGTGGACTATTTTGAAGAGACGTTTAGGTAAAATGGACTGTACGACCAAAAAACGCATGACAACGAATGCTATAAAAGTGTGGTTCCACAATTATGAAGTCAAACATATGTGCACTCAATTAGTGGAGTCAATGCCAAAACGAATTCCAGAGGTCATTTCTGCAAAATAAATACATATTTCATACTAATACAGGTATTTATCAGTGTACATGAAGGCATAGAATGTTATAAAGAAATAGTTTTGGAAAAAAGTGTGATTTTTCACTGTGTCCCAATTAATTTGCACAGCATAGTAGATTTAACTCATTTCGACATTTGTATCTGCTTCGCGCCAATAAATTGTGATGCATAGAGGATTACCATTTTGAGAATGTGCACTCCTAAATATTTCGTGAAGAACAGCACAACCCTTTTTTAAGCGTAGTGTCTTCGTAGTTTGAAGTCCGTATACGTCTTAGCAAAGTCATTCCGTACTATGTCAAGATGTCTGATTTCATTTGTATATTGTTTTAAAGCGCACATCTTTTGGGAATTGTAAATTTGAAAATTATGAAATCACATTGTATAAGTGAGTTTTCGGAAAAAAAAATTCGGGAAACCTAGGGGTCTCGGAATTACTGTTACTAAATAGTTGCAGAAAAATATTACATTAATGAAAGTTTTCTAAAAAATATGTTGTTAAATATAAGTTAAAGCACTTCGTTAAAATGACTTACGGAAGTCATCGAAATTTGTTTTGCTGATAACTAATTCATCTACACAAGGTCTATCTGAGTGTTTGGAAGAGATTTCAAAACAGCTCTTGCAAGCTGGTTCCTGAAGAGCCACGAGTGTTGTGTTCTCCTAAGGCTGTGTTTCCAAAAAAGTACGAACTATAGCGTACTGCCACTGATTTACGTGCAGTGGTGTTTAAATCGTCTAATTCATCTACACAAGGTCTATCTGAGTGTTTGGAAGAGATTTCAAAACAGCTCTTGCAAGCTGGTTCCTGAAGAGCCACGAGTGTTGTGTTCTCCTAAGGCTGTGTTTCCAAAAAAGTATGAACTATAGCGTACTGCCACTGATTTACGTGCAGTGGTGTTTAAATCGTCAACCTGAAACGATTGCTGTGAGGTCTTGGACAAACCAATACATTTCCGATGCCGATTAATGTGCCTGTTTTTTAATAATTTTAGAAGGAAGGATTTATACTTTCATAGGTAATTATTGCGACACAACTATCACTTAGTGAAGAAATCAAGCTGTGGGATTGACACAAAATTAGATACAGCCGATATGTGCTGACTGGGGAGCATTTAAAAGAACTTAACGTCTTTAAGTCATATTAGGACCTCTTAATATATAATTCGTCACGATATGGGTCTTGCGAAGGGTAGAATATGACTACGAAATACAATGATTAACCTACACTCTAGTCGATGCAAGTGTAATTTTCAGGAAATGTTCCAATTATGATCACTAGCGTTCATATGTATATAAAAAAGAAACTCACTCCGTTATACTTTCATAATTATTTTCATAAGCATTTGAAACCAAAACAAAATGAAACTTTCTTATACTGGCAAAACTGATTGCTTCTGTGAAAGTTTCTTACTAAGAAAGATAGGTAAAGAAAATCACTTCAGCAAAAAACATTATCGGTCAATCTCAACAATTTGTATCAGATTCTGCTGCACCTAGAAATCGAGTGTGAAATTCACATCTGCTGTAAACCATATTACAAACATATATGTATATCTGCAGATAGTAATCTATAAATTTAAAATACGTAGGTAGAATAATACTTAGATGGAAGACACTGAAGAAAGTGATGCAGTAAATAATATAAAAGCCAAAATATTTAAATTCATAAAACTAAATTTTCATTGGTTTTGTGGTTGCTATAAGCGATTGATAACGCTCCTCAGGAGCCAGTAATTATAAAAAGGCAGTGCACGGAGTAGCAAGTTAATGTGTTACACTTCAGTGACCTTGGATTCGAACGTTGTGCTCGATTTTCAAATGCGGCGTTCGAATGTGACGGAGTACCTCCGAGATCTTGTGGGGTAACGTGAAGTATATACCGCCCTAACCAAGCGGTAAGGCCGCGCTGCAGGATTTTCAAGGCTGAGCGCACAATAACTTAAGAGTTACGGGGTGCTAATTATCTTTCGAACACTCCTGCGATCTTTACGTAAGGTGCCGGGAAACTTTCTTCCTTCACCCGAGACGAGGCGTTTTGACTACGCCAGTGAGATCGGCCAAGCTCTGAGTTTCTTTTCGTGACAGCTTCCGAATCTTGTTCCTGAGAGAGTAGAGTGTGCGCCGTGAAAGTGTGGTGAAACGCTTTGCCGTCAGTTTACGACGTGATAGTGCTTTCAGCGGTTGTGCCTGTCAGCAATTGGTGTTCAAAGTGAAAGTGCTATATATAACCAATTTTGGAAGTGCAATTCAGCCAGTGAGTGATTTGTGTTTCTTCAACATAAGGTTCTTGTGTGCATATTTGTGAAAGAAATGGTGCCTTTTAGATAACCACGATCACATGGGGTAAGTACTTTTTTAACCCATCGCATTTTGGAGGTGCCAACTGCTAATCATGAAAAAACCAAACAGCATATCAGTGGTTCACTCAAAGCGAGTGAAACCCAGAGAAGTTGAAAGAGTTGTCCGGGAGGTTTGGAGGAAAACCCCAGGAAGATCTGTTTTCAACAGTACAAGAGATTACAAACATGATAACTAACTTCCAGTTTAATTAATACAGACATCTGACGTGGACCAGGAACATCAAACAGAGGTCATCGCTCTTTCCATCTTTAAAAGTGAGTCACGGAAAAATTCTCATTGGCCGCCACCGGGAGTCGAACACAGGGTTTTCCAGTTACGCGCCGGATATGCTTCCGGTACGCCACAGCGGCCACGAATTCCTCCAGACTCACACACGCTAACGGCCAAGCCAAGTTGGCAGGTTGCTTCTTGGAGCCCCGCACAATGCTGGGGATTCACCAAAGATGGTAAGCAGCAACTCCAGAAATAATTGCAAGGCGAATGAATAATTAATGCAGACATTTGAGGTGGACCAGGAACATCAAACAAAGGTCTTCGCTCCTTTCACATTTAGAAGTGAGTCACGGAATAATTATCATTGGCCGCCACCGGGAATCGAACCCAGGGTCTGCCAGTTACGCGACGGATATGCTACCACTACACCACAGCAGCCTCGAATTCCTCCAATGCATTGTGCGGGCTCCAAGAAGTAACCTGCCAAATTGGCTTGGCAGTTAGCGTGTGTGAGTCTGGAGGAATTGGAGGCCGCTGTGGTGTAGTGAAAGCATATCCGGCGCGTAACAGGAAGACCCTGGGTTCGATTCACGGTGGCGGCCAATGAATTTTTTGTGACTCACTTATAAACGTGGAAACAGCGAATACCTTTGTTTGATGTTCCTGGTCCACGTCAAATGTCTGTATTAATTATTCCTGCGCCTTGTAATTATTTCGTCAGTTGCTGCTTACCATCTTTGGTGAATTCAAAGCATTGTGCGGGACTCCAAGAAGAAACGTGCCAAATTGGCTTGGCAGTTAGCGTGTGTGAGTCTGGAGGAATTCGAGGCCGCTGTGGTGTAATGGACGCATATCCGGCGCGTAACTGGAAGACCCTGGGTTCGATTCACGGTGGCGTCCAAAGAAAAATTTTTCGTGACTCACTTATAAACGTGGAAAAAGCGAAGACCATTGCTTGAACTTCCAGTTTACTTAGAGGTTTAAACATGTAAGAGATAAAGTATTAAAGCAAGAGAAATTCCAGATTAAGGATTATTTCTTCCCTGTCTCAAAAGCAGGGAATAATGTCAAGAGAGTCTTTGTTAAACTCCTTCCCCAGGGTTTCCTGATAAAGATATCACTAATGCCTTGAAATGGTATGGCCTCGCATGCGGATAACTGGTTTTCCAGTTAATAGGTGAGTGGCGCCCCCACGGCCCGAGCTGACCGTGTGACGGAACATCTTGCTTTTTCGTATTGCACCATTATGTTACCGAAGGGAGAGCTGTTCATCCAGCTGCTAAGGGATGGCGTCCCCACGTCCCGAGCAGACATGTACTATATGTGATGATTTTAACATTTTTTATGTTTTTTGTTTTTTCACTTGACACGCTCCTCCCTCAGTTGTAGGTTGCTGAGGTTGTGATTATGCGCCGGCTCTGGATTTTAGTTTCTCTTTTTCTTTCCTGTCTTCTCCATTTTATGTTCCCTTCTTTGGTTTTCCGAGCTGGTCAGCTAGACCTGCCAGCACGTTAGCCGTGTGCGGTGACCCGTAAGTTGGAAAAGGGGATGCTGGAGGCTGAGGTTTCTGGAGGCCAGAGTGTTGTTGTCACCAGTGGCCAACATTCCTCTTGGCCTTGCCACCTGCTTCACCCTAAACGGGAGGCTAGCAACTAACCCACTCCTAGTCAATGAGGTCTGTGGCCGAGTGGAGCCCAGACCTCTAACGGCTTGTCGTTTCGCACGACAGGGTGAGTCTGGGGATAGGGAGGGCATGCCAAAGGAGTGTTCCCCAGGCATGGGAAAGTCTGGGTGCACGCCAAGCGCATGTCTGCCCTATCAACTTGCTATATCCGTTTCCTATCCCTAGAGCCGTGTCCTGCGTCCACTTTGGCTTGCGGACCTCTGGTCCTCTTTCGTTGGGCTCGATTGTGGGCGGGGAAGTCGGCGGATGAATTCTAAATTTTTTCACGGCTCTGAATTCTGCTTCCCACGAACCAACAACCAAGAGAGGTATGGAGGAAAGCTCATCCCCTTCCGCAAAAAACATGTTTCTGATTGTTCAAATACTCGTTTCTTTTTTGTGCATTCATTGGACTCATCAAAGCCTTTGAGTGCCAAAAGTCCATTTTGGATTAACAAAGCTCTTCAATCTATAGCAAGCTCTCCTAAGAGCGTAAAGAAACTTCAGTCTTGAGATCTTCTGGTAGAAATGTCCACGGTGGCCTACTGTTCTACGCTTCTAAACACTACCACGCTGCTTGAGACTCCGGTCAAAATAACACCTCATGGATACCTAAATTCATCTCAAGGTGTTGTTTCCTCTCAGAACCTCGTTGAGTGTACTGAGGAAGAACTACTTGAAGAACTGAGGAGTCAAAACGTTAAGGGTGTGTGGCGTATTTTCTTCAGGTGGAATGGGCAGTCCGTCCCATCCCGGAACATCATTTTAACATTCGACAGTCCTTCCCTGCCTACGTCCATCAAGGCAGGGCATCTTCACCTAGAGGTACGCCCGTACATCCCTAACATTTTGAGATGTTTTAGGTGCCAGTCGTACGGCCATTCTCAGCAGTCGTGCAGGAGCAATCCTAGGTGTGGACGCTGTGGTGTCACAGATCATCTGTTACAGGAATGTGTGGCCGAGGCCGAGTTTTATGTGAACTGCAACGGTTCACACGCAGCATCAGCCAAAGATTGTTCCAAGTGGAAGGAGGATAAAGAAATTCAAAGGCTAAAGACGGCGGAGAATATTTCTTATCCTGAGGCCAGAAGGAGAGTCCCCGCACGGGGATAACTGGTTTTCCAGTTATTTGGGGAGCGGCGCCCCCACGGCCCGAGCTGACCTTGTGACTGGTCAACATCTGATGTCATGCCACCGCTTGATTTTTATTTTGGTGCTATTGGTGTTTGCAGGGACGGCTGTTCATCCAGCTGTTGGGGAGTCGCGGCCCCACGATCCCGAGCTGGTCTTCTGTCTCGCTTTTTTGTTTTTCTTTTATTTTCTCCACTGGCTAGTTGCCCGTGTTGTATTCTACCTAATCGCTACCACGTTATGTACTAACACCCCGGTTTGTGGTTTTGTTACCCTCCAATACTAACTGATTTATATTAACCGCTCAGTTCGTAGGTTGCTGAGATTCCGTTTAGGTTCCCAGCCAGGATTTGTCTTCTTTGGATTTCTTTTTTTCCTTTTTAGCTGGTTTGGGTGCTAGGCCTACCTGCATGTTTGCCGCGTGCGGAGACCCGTGAGGCGGAAATGGGATGTCTGGCGGCTGAGGTCGCAGGAGACCGGATAAGTGCCTCCTGTGTACCAACACTCCTCTTCGACCCCGGCTTCGCTGTAAACGGGAGGCTAGAGCCTAACCCACCTCTAGTCAGAAGTCTTGTACCAAGTTGTGTACAGGGCTTTAGCGGCTTTTTTGTCGTATGGCACGGCAGGGTGAGCCCGGGGGCTGTGGGATCATGCCAAAGGCGTTGGCATGACGGTACCAGGAGGCCGAAGTGTCCGCCGAGTGCGTGTGATCACAGCCAACGGACTATATCTGCAACGTATAAGCTCCAGAACTGTGTCTAGCGTCATTTTCTTGGCTTGCGGACCTCCAGTTCTCCCTTGTAGGGCTCGGTGGTGGGTGGAGTAGTCTGCAGACGAATCTTCCTTCTTTTTTTCCATGGGTAAACCCAAACATAAACACTCCAAATTTAAGTCACCTGAGAAAATGATAGTTGCAAACGACTCTCCTTCATCTTCTCAACCTACAAAGTCTCAAAACCTTAAACGTTCTTTAGACCATGACCTGGACCAAGAATGTACTACTCTCTTCTTCGGCAGCTGTGCCAGTCGCTCCGAAGCGTCGTCTCCCTCGATTGCTGTGACTACGCATGCTACACACTTACTTGTAGAATCCATCGATCCGAATGAGAGACTGTCCACCAGATCTCCATTTTTCATTTCTAAAGCTTTGAACGCTGCGGTTGGCCCTTGAAGTCTGTGAGGAAGCTTCGCTCTGGGGACCTGCTTTGTCCAAACTTGCAGTGTTTCTCAGAGTAACACTTTTCTGCACCTTTCTAGTCTTCAAGGCATTCCTGTTAAAGTGACACCTCACCTGTTTCTTAACACCTCTCGGGGTGTTATTTCGGAGTTTGATCTCTTGCCATGCAGTGAAGAAGAATTGGTGACTGAACTTGCAGATCAAGGTGTTATTGCTGCACGTCGTATGATGTTCCGGCGTGATGGCTCTTTGATTAAATCTAAAAATGTTATCTTGACTTTTAACTCCCCGAAAGTTCCGGTCGAAATCAAGGCTGGATACTTGGTCTGTGGAGTTCGCCCGTACATTCCCAGTCCTCTGCGCTGTTTCAGGTGCCAGAGGTACGGGCATTCCCAACGTTTCTGTAAAAGTTCCGCTCGTTGCGCTAATTGTGGCTCCAGTGAACATGACGGGGAAGGTTGCACTTCTGCGGCCTGCTGTGTTAACTGCGGTGAGGCCCATGCAGCTTACTCCCGCAACTGTATGAAATGGAAGGACGAGATGGCGATCCAGCGCCTCAAGACCCTGGAGGGCCTCTCGTACCCTGCTGCCAAGGCCAAGTTGGGTATACCCACCACCCGACAGCGTACTTTTGCCGCAGTAGTTCAGTCTCTGCCACAACCCGTGCAGCCCTTTGTTCCGCGCCCTGTAGCTCTCGCCGCCCTTGCCAAGCGATCTACAGCTGACCAAGCGACACAGGTGTTTTTCCCCGAGCTCGAGATTTTTCGAATACCTGATTCTGGGCCTTCTTTTTTGCTGCCGACCGTCTCTTCCAGTTTCCAGCCGAAAGCCTGCACGTGCGGAAGACCCGGCCCTCAATCCGCAAAGGTGTGCAGTGTCCATCCAACTGTCTCGGCCTCAGTGAGGTCCCCACCCTCAACCAACATTATAGAGGAACATAGGGGGAGGAGAGTGACAGTTCGTCCCCAGCCTCAAACAACATTGCAGAGGAACATGGGGGGAAGAGAGTGACAGTTCGTCCCCGCCCTCTGCCAGCATTGCAGAGGAGTGTGGGGGGAGGAGAGTGACTCATCCTTTGTGTAGTTGTGTTTAAAGAAAAAAAAATTTAATTATAATAGTAAATTAATAAATTTTTATATAAACCTAATTAACTACCTTGTCTTCACAGTTAACTACCTGTCTTCATCATACTCTTTTTCAACTTTTACCAAGCCTGTCTGCTCTTAATCATTTTCCACGTTTTTAAAAATCTGTGGCTGATAGTTCTTTGTCTGGCGCTCTTTGGCCAAACCTGGCCCTTGCGCCAATAAAATCCAACAACCAACCAACCAACCAACCAGAAGGAGAGTAGTTCCTGCTTCTTCTGATCGGCGCTCATATGCGTCAGTGTTGGTTGCCAAATCTACAATCAGCATTCAAACCGGCATTCAGATCCCTACTAAATGTCCCTACAAGCTGGAGGATATCATCGCAGCCGGACTGAAGGCACTCCAGTCTCGAGCTAGGGGTCTGAAAGCGCCACCCACCACTTCGCCGAAGCATACTCATCCCACCACCAGCAAGGGAACCCAGGCCACTTCTTCTGGCAAGAAAACCAAAGCCGAGGATAAGAAAACCATTTCTTCTCCTCAAAGATCTCAGCAAACAACTCAACGTCGTGCGCCTCCCGTTAAGACACTTGGGACAAAGCATGCTCCCAACTTGGCCCCTGGTCACACGCCTCCAGATCTGGGGGAACCCTCATCAGAGGTGATAGAGGCTGACCTCGTTCGAGCATTTCCTTTTTCATCTCACTTTTTCAATCATTCATGGCTTCAATCATTCAGTGGAACTGTCGAGGTTTTCGGACGGGTTCTGATGAAGTGAAACATCTGCTTTCGTTGTACTCTCCGGTGTGCTTTTGTTTACAGGAAAAAAACTTAAACCATCAGACCTGCTTTCAGTTCGAGGCTACAGTGCGTATCGGACGGATAATGCATCGGGAGACATCGCCTGTGGGGTAGTCGCTATTCTTGTCCCTCACGTTGTTCCGGTGTCTTCCGTCGCAATATCCACAACTTTGCAGGCCTTGGCGGTTCGCATATCTGTTCCTGTGTCTCTTACTGTCTGCAGTGTCTATCTGCCGCTGGACGAGAACGTGAGCGTCTCTGTTCTGGAGATCTTGGTTGATCAGCTGCTTTCACCCTTTCTTCTACTGGGTGACTTCAATGCTCATCATCATTTGTGGGGTAGTGTCAGCATCAGCACGAAATGTCGTCGAATAGAATCTCTTCTGTCCTCGGTATTTTTGTGCCTTTTTAACGCCGGTGCTGACACGTACTTTCATGAGCCGACAAGATCCTTCAGTGCGATCGATTTGGACTTGCGATCACCATCGATTATTGCTGATTGGTCCTGAACGGTGTGTAACGACCTCCACGGGAGCGACCATTTTCCAATTGTGCTCTCGCATCATGCGAACATGCCATCTTCTGCCTCCCGCCCTCCTCGGTGGAGGATGGAGCGTGCGAGATGGGAGGTCTTCACACCATCAGCAGTGATATCTTCTGCAATGGTGACCCAAGAGTCAATCGACGCAGCTGTTCTTAAAGTCACAAATTGCATTCTCCAAGCAGCTGATCTTTCTATACCAAAAATATCTACGACACTCTCCAGAAGTGTGAAACCTTGGTGGAACTCTGAATGCGCAGCGGCTAGGAGAGCTCAACATAAGGCATGGTCTACGTTTCGGCGTTATCCGACCGATGCTAATCTCGTTACATTAAAACGAGCAAAATCCTGTGCTCGGTTGGTGCGTCAACGTACCAAGAGGGATTCTTGGATCCAGCATGTTTCATCTCTCACTACACGTGCCAGTTCCAAAAGTATGTTGGACAAGATTCGTAAGATCCGCGGTAACTACAGCTCTCACCAGATCTCCATTCTCGAGAGTAACGGCTGCACAAATGCTGAAGTCGGGGAGATTGCTGATTTTTTGGGAGAGGCGTTTGCCTCCATGTCGAGTGACCTGGCGTATCCTTCTTCTTTTCAAAGAATGAAATCCTCTGTGGAACGCAAGAGAAACTCCTTTGCGCCTTTTCATGACACTGGATATAACTCCCCTTCAGCATGGTTGAACTCAGGTGTCTCTGCATCGGTCCGGCGCTACATGTGTCGGTCCCGATGGCAGCCACTATTACATGCTCCGTCATCTCTCGCAGTCGTCTCTCAAGAATCTCTTAATCTTGTACAATCGTATTTGGTCGGAGCACAGTTTCCCGGAATCTTGGCGAAAAGCTTTTGCTCTGCTTTTTCCTAAACCTGGCAAGGATCCTAAGTCTCCCTCTAATTACGGTCCAATTGCTCTCACTAGCTGTCTGTGTAAAGTTCTTGAACGCATAGTAAATTACCGGTTAGTTCATTTTTTAGAACATCATCAAGTACTTTCACCATCACAAAGCGGCTTTCGCCGTCATCGTTAACCTCACAATCATCTCCTGCGCCTTGAGACATCTGTGCGCGAGGCGTTCGTGCGTAGGCAGCACCTGGTTTTTGTTTTTTTCGATATTGAAAAAGCCTATGATCGAGCGTGGCGGCACAGTATTATCCGTGACCTCCACGCATGCGGATTGCGAGGAAATCTTCCGACATTCATCGTTAATTTTCTTCGCAATCGGGTGATCCACGTGCGCCTGGGTACGACGCTCTCGGCACCGTTCCATCAAGAACAAGGTGTTCCTCAAAGTTGCATTTTATCTGTCACAGTGTTCATCCTTCGCATTAATTGTCTCTTCACAAATCTCCGTCCTGCGGTTTCGGCTATCGTTTATGTTGATGAATTACACATTTTCTGCTCGTCATCAAGCATGAATTTTATTGGAAGGCAGTTGCAGTCTGCGATTAACTAGATCTTT
This sequence comes from Macrothele yani, assembly GCA_039090855.1. Taxonomy (NCBI): domain Eukaryota; kingdom Metazoa; phylum Arthropoda; class Arachnida; order Araneae; family Macrothelidae; genus Macrothele; species Macrothele yani. Next base: position 108,169,708 of record CM077015.1, on the reverse strand, counting down.
AAAGCGGCAAATAGCAATGGTTTCGTTCCTTCTCACGACAAGACAGCCTGTGTCCATTTCTGCCGGAGGCACGGCTTCCATCCTGACCTAGAGCTGTATTTACACCGTGCAGCCATACCAGTTTTGCCAGAGACCAAATTCCTTGGTTTGACCGTTGACCGTCCGCTTACATTCCGTGCGCACGTTCAGCGGCTAAAAACTTCCTGTCTGCGGGCTCTATCTATTCTTAAGATCCTTTCGAGAGTCTTGTGGGGTGCAGACAGGGTGTCTTTAATTTGCATTTACCATTCCTTAATACGGTCGAAAATGGATTATGGTTGTATCGTGTATGGCTCTGCTTGTCGTTCCGTTATCCGGCCTTTGGATACTATTCACCATCAAGCGCTGCGTCTTTGTTCGGGAGCATTTCGAACGTCTCCGATTCCCAGCATTTACGCTGACGCGAACGAACCATCGCTTGAATTACGCCGTCTGCAGCTGTCTGTTCAATTCCACTTGAAACTTAGATCTCTTCCAGACCATCCTTTATACGATGCAGTTTTTCATTCCCAGCATGCTTGTTTATTCGAGAACCAGCCCTCGTGCATTTCAACTTTCGGTCTTCGTATGGCGGCCGTAGCCCGTGATGTAGGGCTCGACTTGTCACTTGTTGGAGAGACCAGGGGCTTTGAGGATCCTCCATGGCACCCACTTGGTGTCATGGTTGATACCACCTTTATATCTTTCGATAAATCCTCAACCCCTGTGTCAGTGTACCAGCAGCTCTTCGCTGAGCACCGTGCCCTCAATTCTGACTACACTCCTATTTTCACTGATGGCTCCAAGATGCATGGAGTCGTTGGATCCGCGGCTGTCGGTGTAGATGACGTTTCAGTAGCGCGGATCCCAGCTGAGGCCACGGTGTTTTCGGCGGAGATGCATGCTGTGTATCTCGCCCTTCACCATGTTCATTCGAGTTCTCATCATCGTGCTATGGTCTATACGGATTCCTTAAGTGTCTTGCAGTCTTTGTCATCTTCAGATTGCGGTGACCATCCTGTTCTCTTGGATGTGAGACAGTTGCTTCGTCGTTTGCTTGAGGCCGGTTTTCATATTCACTTTTGCTGGATTCCTGGGCATGTTGGAATCTCGGGTAACGAGTGTGCTGATGCGGCTGCTAAATCTGCTTCTTTTTTGGTCGTCACACCCTTGCCCCTGTTTCAGCGGGATTTCTGCTCTCTTGTTCACGAACATATCAAGCGAACGTGCCAGGGTCTGTGGGACCAGGAGGTGGAAAATAAGCTGCATCGTATTAAACCTATTCTTGGAATCTGGAGATCCTCATAGCGTTGAAACCGTAGCGAGGAAGTGGTGCTGGCGCGTCTCAACATTGGGCATTGTGGTTTCACTCTCAGCTTTTTGCGGTGTGGCGACACTGCGCCGATGTGTGAGACGTGCAATTGCCGACTCACCGTCACTCATCTTCTGTGTACCTGTGTTCGTGTTCGTGATGTACGTTTTATTTCTTTCATTCTCATTTGTTAGCCGCGGACGCCGCTGCTGTGCAGCGGCTTCTAGGTGACCACTGCGATACCGTCGCTGTCTTCTCATTTTTTAAAGAAATTGACTATCTTAAACGTATCTAAATTTTAGCACTATCATCATTCTCATTTCTCAGTTTTACTGAGTCAGCTAGATTTTAATCATTGTATCACGTTTTTAATACTGTTTGTTTCATTGTCCTTTCAGCAATTCCATCATTCTCATTTTTCAGTTCTACTTGCTCAGCCAGATTTTAAACTTTATACCACGTTTTTAATAGTGTTTGTTTGTCTTGTGTCTGGCGCTCTTTGGCCAAACATGGGCCTTGCGTCATAAAAATCAACCAACCAACCAACCAACGGTATGGCACAGTTTTTAATATCTTTAGAGATAAATTGAGACCTTATAAAAGGGACGAATTCATGAAGAATGCAAGTTCAGGTACGAGAGTAGTTGCAATGGACATGAAGGAAACCGTGTCCAACTTCATCACATTAAGGATGTTCGTGCAATGTGTGTCTACGCGGGTCTAATCCGTAATTGCAGCAGATGTAACTTACCGGGACATATGGCATTCCAGTGCAATGCTAATTTTGTAAAAACTGTACATCATTAGACCATGATTTAGAGCAGTGTGAGTTGCCTTGTGAGATTTGTGAGTCTGAGAACAAAATGCATCCTACCTGCAGCAGAGGCACATTTTAAATGGCTATTGCCATTAATAACACAGAGGACATACTCATGAACGAAGAAGAGAGGGCGGAATATGACAGGGTGAATCGTTTTCAATGTTCTCCTTTGTTGCTAACTCTGGGGGAAACAGAGTTAGCAACAAAGGTGAGCACTGCGGAAAAAAATAATGATAAACCAATTTCGGAAAGTTAATGATAAACCAACTGAAATTCAAACAGACGCAGTGGTACACATTCACACGGAAGCTATTTCGGAGGATTCTGGGTCATCAGTTGATGCGGAGTTTTCCAAATTCCCACATAACCAAGTATTATATCCCCGACTCATAGCGAAATATACGGTTCCAGTGGAAAACATATAGAGAAAAAGAGATAGGAACATGACAGAGAAATTATTACAAGAGCAAAAACGCTTTCTTCACAGAAAGTAAAACAGATAGAAGCAAAGTCACAAAAAAGAAAAAAACAAGGGAGAGAGAATACAAGAGTTTACTCTCGAGAGAAAGGAGTAGTAAAAAAGGGAATTAATAAAGAAAAAAGGAATGAGTATTTGTTGCAAAAAAGAGAGATATAGGAGAAAGAAACGACACGAAATAAAAAAGGACAAATATGAAAAACATTTCAGCAATTCAGAGGAAGATTTCCAAGGAAAAAGAATGCATGAAACTTATGGAGCAAATATACTTGAAACATATTCATCTTCGAGTCACTCCAAAGGTTCGGAGAAGGCTACTAATTTCATAGGGTCCTCAGATGACGAATAAAATAATGTGAAAATAACTGTGTGCTATTAAGTTGTATTTCATAATTTTGGGAAAGTTTAAAAATAGAAATAATTTAACTACGTATGAGGAATAGATTGTGATATAGTGCATGGAAAATTCACTTCTAAAACTGTATCGTTCAACGTAGTGGGTTTGAAAAAATTAGAAAAAATAAATTCGTTAGAAGGTTTCTTGTCGCTGAACCAAATTGATTTCTGCTGTTTACAAGGATCACATGTTAAATCTTTCAAAGACATCTCGTAAATTAAAGTACTCACGTCATATGAGTGTATATTTTCATTGGTAAACTCTGGTTATGGAGGTGTTTTGATATTGCATAAAACTGGCAATCCAATAGGCTTTCAATTTGATTCGGAGGGACTTGTTGTCTCCGCAAACAATGTCTGAAGTAAATAATTGTCTCACAAAGATCGTATGAGTTTACGCTCCCTGTATATCATATCTACGGATCGTAGATAATTTTTCGTCTCCCTTCCATATTTCATATCGAGGAATTTTGATTTGTGTTTCATAGCAGGTGACTTTAACAATGTTTCGGGCGCTCATTTGAATAACCTCAATAACACGCTTTACACAGATATTAGTAGCAATCATTTTAACAACTGGGTGATGGCAAATGGCCTGTATGACGTTTGGAGGACTTTCCACGGCAATATTCCAGGATATGCATGTCAGGCTAGAGGCAGTGCCTTAAGAATAGACTACGTTTTTACACACGATGTATCTTCAGTCCGAAACATAGAGATAATTGATTACAATCTTGGAGACTCTCACATCTCAGATCACAGATTGCTTATGTGTAATATTAATGTACCTAACAGTAGGAGGAGGCCCCTCTTGACTTGGAGGCTGAATAACTTTCTGTTGAAAGTAAATCATATTAAGTCAGAACTGGAAAGTATAATTGAAAGTTTAAAGTTTCTTTTGGATTCAAAATTTAGCTCCTGGCTAAATTTTAAAAATAAGATAAAAGAGTATTTACAGAAAAAGAGAAGCGAACTAGCAGAAAAAAAAAGAAAACAATACGGATTCCTCACAAATATGCTGAGAGCATTAGAGACAATGTTCAAAGCACTAAAGAAAGAGAAATAATTGAAGTTAAGTGATAAATTAAGGATCTAATAATGAAAAGAGGGGTGAAAATTAGGGAACAAATTGTAGTTAAAGAATTACTTATGAAAGAACATTTTGTCAATATTTATCAAAAAGACAAAAAGAATACAAGGCAATGTCGTTGCCTCTGGAATATAGAGACTCACAAAACCAAATGTTTGACAAGATACAGGAAGAATTTCAACTTTACAGAACATTTTACAAAAGACAAGAGGTTTGCTTGGACGGACATAGAACAATTTGTACAGCTTCCCCAAATGGACGAGTTGGACAATGAAGTTCTGGGTGTAGAAGTAACAAAAGAAGAGGTGGAAAATTCTATTCGTAAAAATAGAAATCAACGGTCCCCAGGCTCGGATGCTGTTATAGCAGAATTCTACAAACGACACAAAGGCAAACTACCGAAATTTTTAGCAGAAATTTTTAATGCAATGTTACATTCGGAAATACCAACAACATTTAAAGAGTCGTTTATCAAACTCATGAAAAAACGCTGAAATGGATTCTGTAGAATTTGAGAAAATCAGACCCATTACACTACCAGAACGTGGACTATAAAACACTGGCTACCGTTTTAAATACCAGATTGAAAACAATCACGAACTGACTTATCGGTTAATTACAATTTTGTGCAGTGCCAAAGATAAATATATTTCAGAGCATGTTCCTAGCCAGAGATATAATATTTCTGGCAAATGAAAGGAAAATTAAATTTGGAATCTTTTCATTAGATCAGACGAAAGCCTTTGATACAGTAAATCAACAAGCCTTACTAAAGATTCTACAAAAGTACGGAGTGTCGGAGAATAAGGTCAAATATATCCGATTGATGCATACATAATCAAATACAAAAGTTATCATAATTTTTTTTATTGGAGGTTTAACGACCACCGTGAGCAACTCAATGGGCTATAAGCAGTCGCCCGTCTCTAATTTGGGGTCACTGGTTCCAGGGAAGGGAGAGAGCCAGTGCCGTAAGACAAACACAACATCCATGCCTCACCGGGATTCGAACCCGGACCCTTTTCGGACGAATGATCAGAGGCCATCGCTTAGACCACTGCGCCACCGGGGCGGCTATGATAAATGGAGAACAAACGGATGAAATAACAGTCGAGAGAAGGATAAAACACTGTTCCTCCTTTTCACCAGCACTCTTCACATTGACAATCGAGCTGTTTTTTAGAAAAATTCAAGAACATCAAAAAATACAGGGTTTCCCTATTCTAAGGAAAACCAAATAATTTATAAAATACAAAGCCTATGAGGATGACGTTGTGTTGTACATGCAAAACGAAAAATATATTATAGAGGCAATGAGAATTTTCACAAGATATGAACAAATCACGGGAGCGAAACTTAACATAAAGAAATCAAGAGCTATCATTTGGAACAAATGGACACTACAGGCTGGTATCCCAAGCTATGCTGAAATTAAAATTGTAAGCATTTACTTTACATAATACGGAATCAGCAATACTACATGGGAAAAGGTAATACATTAACTACAGCGTGAGATAGAAGAGTGGAAAATCCATAAAATTTCGTTAGCTAGTAAAACGAAATTAATCAATACAATTCTAGTAACAAAATGTGCCTGTGCGGGAGTTCTGCAAGACCCGAAAAAGTTAACCTTGTTTAAAATCACTCGATGTTTGTTCAGATTTAACGGTAAGATGAAAGAAGATATTGGAAGAATTGTCTTACATTAGTAAATAAAGGTGGATTGGAAATTAAAAATCTTGTAATTTGATTTCACACAATACGATACCTGTACATAAAAAAATGGTTAAAAGAGGACACATTTCCAAGTAGTAACTTTTTTAAGTACTTGCTGGGATTTCAAACTAAGAAATTTACAATTCGAGAAATAATCTGGAAAGTGCCAAAAAGTCATACTGTGATACCGAAATTTTACCAAGGTCAAAAAACAGTTGGAAGTAAATACAGTTCTAATCAAGATAACACAGCCAGAGACATATATTTTAAGAATATTCCTAAGCGGAAGCTGGAGACTCATGAGTTCCACTTGCCGCGGGGATACAATAATAAGAAAGCACTGAAGACCATAGCGCCACGTTATGTATACCCATCAAGGAGAGACTTCATTTTCAAACTTGCCCACAAGATCTTACTGAATCGACAAAGAACGAATCTTTGGTATGGAAGACAAAAACACAGCTGCTGGCATTGCAACTACATAATAGGCAGACTATATTTATTCGTAAAATGTCAGTTTCAGCAGACAATATGGAAAGTAATCGCACAGTAGGCAGGGTTCTCCCTCTCAACAGCATCTCAAATAATGAAATTATGTCCGTTCCCAAAAGAGAAGAACATTGTTTTCCAGATAATTGTTGCGGAAACAAACCATAAAATATGGACAGAGGGAAATAAAGTTACTCACAGTGAAAAAGGAAGGTGAAGTACGTTTTAAGTGATATGGAACGTAAAGAGAATGATATATAACAGAGTTCAAATAGAGAGGAGAAAGCTGCGTGAGCAGCAATGTAATAAAAGATGGATAAGCTTTAGAAATATAATCACTGGATCACAAAATAATTTAAATTTTCATTGGAGTTGAATTTTTTTGTCTAACCAATAGCATTATTTATTAATATGAATTACCTCTAAGAATAATTGTTTACAGCTATTAATCTTAATCTTGAAATAACATAGTCTAATAAAATAAATTATAACAAGAGGAAATGATCCATTTAATACTTGGCTCATAAAATGAATGCTTGTCATAATACCTAAGCATTGAGCAATGTTGTGGGCATAAATTTGGTGAACAACAGTGTTTTAATTTAAAAAAATCATGTGAATCTTCTACTTCTTAGTTCATAAATATAGTATTAGTATTGTAATTAAATTTAGGAATTGCATTTAAAATAGTAAAATTATAGTGTTATAATTAATTTAAAGACCTATTGGCATAAACGTAATAATGGAAAACTTACAATTAAAACTTCTTTTTCAGTGATACATAAATGTTTATCGGAGAATAGCAGTTTTTACTGTAAAATTGAGAAACTTAAGTTGAGATTTAAACTGAGATACCTAGCTCTAGGTTAGGTGGAACAGTGTTTCCTGCTCTTCAATAAAGGTTTTTTTTTTTTTTTTTTTGTAAATTTTCTCTGTGTGTCTTTCTTCTCATTTTGGAGCTGCTCTCTTTTCAGGTAATGCCGGAGTGCCTGCCTGCTTTTGGAGCCAAACGGATTGGATGACGATAGCTATTTTGTGTGAAAGAGGAAATATGTGAGTGAAAGCAGTGGTGTAGTATAAATGCGAGAAAAAGGCGGGGTGAAATTTGAGTGAATGAAAATTCAGTTTAAATCCTCAAATCCGTTCTAATTGTTGAATGACGGAGAGGGTATAATTTTGTTTGCTGAGTATTGATCACTGTGACCCCCTCGCCTTCGGGAGAGAGGGAAGCAGGGGCTTCAGAGATCCTCAGCGGGACACACTCTGTAGGATGTTGCATGAGATACCTTAAACTTTGATGACAAGTCGTTTGGAATCTTTAAATGTGGAACCGATTATCTAGGCAAAGCTACATAGATTGCCATTTGTCAGGAGAAATACGAATACGTATTACTTTCTTGTTACTTTAATAGAAAATCGTATTACTTTTGGCTGACACTATTGTGTGCGAGATGAAGAAGAATTAGAAAGTGGCTGAACAATTCTTAATAAAAAATGGGTATACCAAATCAGCTAATTGTAAATCCCAAAAACCCGCGAATATGCACTTGGAATTTAGAGACACTGCTCTTCGCTGAAACGCCACTTGTTTTCCGTAGACCACCAACGAAAGATATCAGACAACCTTTTGTAAGTGCTTATTCAGACGGACTTGTCAATTTCTATCTCGACAACAATTTAACCCATCCATTCTCATGATCAAGAACTACTATTCTGGAAGACAATGAAATATTTCACTTCGTACCAAGGAAGTATTCGGTATCCGTTAAGAAGTGTAAGCTTTGAGTGTGAACAAAAACCATAATGCCTTCCTATGATCTCTAAAACATAGTCCTCAGGTTGTTTTCAGGTTCATCGTAATTCCAAAGAATATTCTTCTAAGAAAACACTATTTTTACGCGTCATCTATCGTCAGGCAGTGCTTTAAAAAAACAACCCGAGCACCACAGCGACGTATTCGAGATCATTACCAAAAGTAATTGACTTGCAAAAAGATATTCTCATCCAGATTGAATACATCTTATTAGATATATACAAAAAAAATGCCCTCTTATTATATATATCTTCTCAGAATTATTATATGTGATGGAATTGGCATAAAATTACTGACTCGCAGTTCCGATTCCTCTTTGACTTTCATTACATTATCATGCGCAATGAAAATTTGCTTTCAATGACTCACCTAAAAACCTGGAATCTCCACAGCAGAAATTAATGCAAAAAGTTTCCCCACAGCTTTATCCTTAAAGTTTCGGCTTCCCACAAGCTGTTATAAATAGCAGAACGTCCGGCTTGCAAATGGAAGCTAAACCGGTGGACAGGACTTGGAGCTGCGAACTTTAATTATTTGGGAGACTTTTCAAATTCACGTTGGAATCCATTAGTCATTGTAAAAATAATCTTCTTTATTAGAGTGTAAGTACGAAGGACAGAAAATCGACTTATGGGAGTTAAACGTATTGTACCCGTCTCTTCCAAAACATGCAAAGACAATAACGACACAAAATTTATGAGTGCAACTACCTAACGGTTGGCAGTTGTGGTCCGTGCCTTCAACTGTTACTGTTTTAGAACATCTGAAAACTGTATACGTCTTTATGAATCAGGGTGCATATCTTTTGTGCAACATATTTTTTTTTTGTTAAGGATAAGGTCTACGCAGAAAATAGCCTTTGCGGAAAGAACTACTAAACGTCGGGCAATACGACGGATCTTATGGATAATTGAAAACGGCTGCACCCAGCTGCTGTCATTTTAAATTATCCCAGAAAAAAAAACAAGTGAGGCACATCCCCACTCAAAATTTTATTTATTCAATTCCCCACGAATTATTACCAAATATTATGGAAAAATTATGTTTGCATACAAAACTACAGAATTTTCTACTTTAACTTTGTGAACAGAAACGTAAAAAAATCATACAATACAAACTGAAAATGAGAATTAAGGAGCCACGAATTATCTCGTTTTTCATGCAAAACCTCTTTTTCGTGACGTTTGATCACTCAGTTCAGGAAGATATCGTCAAAACATACATTCCATTCCCTAGTGGCACAGTGATCTCAGCGCTGTCTTCTGACCATTCGTCCGAGATCAGTCCGAATTCGAATCCCGTGAAGAATAGATGTTGTGGTTGTGTTTGTCTTACAACATTGGCTTCTCCCTTCTCTGAAACCAGTGGTCCTAAATCAGGGACGGCGGACTGTATACAGTCCGTCGAGTTGCTCACGGTGTCCGTTAAACCCCAAACCAATAAAAACAAAGTTAGTTTCAAAGTGTATCAGTGCTTTGCTTTATCACAATTTGAAAGAGTAAGAAAAATTCTTGTTAGAAATAAGTTTTTATCCCAGAAAACAAATTTTGGTACTTTCGATAGTTATATTTTGACTATCTATAGTTCTTCATCGCAATGTCAGATGATCGTCTTATATCTCTTACTCAGCACTCATCGTTCAGAACGAGTACATTTTTCAACAGAATAAGTAACATAGAAGAGACAAACACACAAAATGGAAAGTTTAATTTCTTGTAACTCATTTTTCAAATTTATTAGCGCTCACTTATAATGTTTGATCTACAATTTCACACATGTATTATAATGAAGAACTTTTCCTGGTGTAATGTTCCATATTCTTAAACTTTAACATGGGATTTTACAGACTGATCCTTAATTTCCGTAGACGATATGGTCATGTAAGTATACTATTTTTTTTTGTTGAATTTTGAAATTGAGTTCATTCGTCCTAACGTGTTAACGTTTTATACTGAAGTACAGGGTGTTGCACCTTAGAATTAGTAAAAATGATTTATCTTGAGAACCAAACATTTTTTCAGAGATAAAATACGAAACAAAAACTAACCTTAGAGGGACGAATTGCTGATATTATTGCAATTGATAGCTTTTTCATACAATGAAGGGCGGAATTTATAAAAACATCAAGTACAAGCCTAAAAAATTATATTTTCATCTGCTCTCTTTTATATCTTTAATGTGTTGATTACGCTGGAAAGCATGACGACTTTGTGAAACAATCAGGGAGGTACGAACAGTGGTGTTGCAAAGGACCCCAAGTAAAAAGAGGTGTCGGGCCGAACTACTGCTGAATTCTGTTTTCTTCATTGCAAACGTCCCACCACTGTTTGTGTGTTAAATGATGGTGTATATGTGGGGAAAAGAAAAATATGCGAATATTCACATCCACGACGATGAGGTGTAATATTTGTAGATCACCAAATGTCTAGCAATTAATAGAATAATTCGATCATCACAATAAAGTGCTGTTACAATTTATCACAAAATGAAGCCTTGTTGTTGGCATTGTCCAAAGGTTTATTAATTTATAACGTATACATTTCATATGTAGCTGAAGAACTGTAAAATTAAGCACACTCACAAAAAATTTTGGGTTATGCGTAAATAAAAATTTTAGCACATAAGTCCTGAAAATAAAAATGTGTCGTTCACAAAGGATTCATCCGAAAAGAATGAACCAGCTAAATGGGTCATTGGCAAATGAAACTTTTCTGGAATGGATCGTTTCCGAAAAAAAGAATGAAGAGATCTTCTGATTGCGTCAATCAGAATTAATTTTTAGACTGCAAAATTGCAGCATGATGTCTCACTGAGTTTAAGGCCCATCTAACAAAATCCTAATTTATGAGGAAGTAATTTTATTTGTTAGGCATATTTTATATCTGATCCAGAAACAAAATAAACAATTATAATATAGTAATTTTTTTTAATTTATTAAGCTTTTTCCAACATTGGTTTTGTTTCACCATGATTTAAGCAAAATATGCATTTCAAAATGCCAGCAATGGTAAAATATGGTATGAGTTCTCTTACGGAAGAGATGAGCAGGTCTTCGTTCTCTTATGTTTTTCCTGTTGTCGTAAAAGTTTTAGTGAATTCATAAAATTAAGTTTCTACTTTTGCGGTCCGACCGGCTTCCCAAATCTCAGCGAGCGGCTTCAGAAAGGACTTTTAGCAGTTTCTGAAGCCGCTCGCTGAGATTTGTGTTTTGAATCTGAGTTCCCTAGACTGTCCTTCAACTTTAAGGGAAAAGGTACCCTCAAGATTTTGCGTTCAGAATTTTGTCCAGGTCGCTCCTTCGATTAGTGTAAGATCCTGCTTGTACCAGATTTAAATCTTGCACAAATATTCGTATCGTGCAACCAGTAATTCGCTTGAACTACAGATGATGATAGAGGCAGGTTTATAATAAGTCACAAGAGAATTTATTCGACTAAATGTGGATAAAATTCACCCATGAACCCAGGATTTGCTTTTATTTGTTCTGTAATATTTTAATTATGAGAAAGCGCTTTAGATATAATCTATTGCGTATATTTGCATATATTACTTGCACACAAAATAGTTACATGTAAATCTTACTAGAAGAAGTAGAGTATTATTTATATACACTATTCGGTAACTGCTTGTTTTGAACCAGTCAGTGCTAGATAATTAAAAAAGAAAAATGGCTGGGCTTTGCTAAAGTTTGGTCTTCAGCAACTGGGCGTACGAACCACTACATCACAGTGATATTGGTGTCGAAAGCACGCATGTTGCGTGAAATTTGCTAGGCGATGCTATTGGAAATAATTATGTTGTACAGATATCTTTACCAAAAAAGTCTTCATAAGCCTATCATTCATGACGTCACACAACTGCCGAAACGCATCAATTTGTAACAACTATTAGCCAAATAGCTCATAAGGTTTGGAAGAAGATTATAGAAGATTACTACGTCTAAATGCTTTGATCACCGCACGGTAAATGGCATTCTTTGTCGAATGTTGCCCACATTCCTCAAAGGATGACATTTCACAAAATATAAAGGCAGAGGAAACAGTATGGGGTTCTTAAATCATTTACTTAGATTTTGTGAATTCCTCTTCTATATCAGACAACATCATCAAAAAGATGAACTCGACACTTAAATCACGTCAAACCTTAAAGTGATTGGATTATTTTTACTGTGTTTCAGACATTTTTTTAAAATAAGAATCCATAACTAAGGCGTATTAATGTCACTGAGATATAATGTTGAAATGTTTTGTATTTTTTTATTTTAAAAACATTTTTATAAAAATATTTTACTTCAATTTAAGTTAATTATCAGTTCGTTCTGCATTGGAGGTATAAAAATATCTCAAACATATACAAATGATAAATATTGTCTCTAAAAAGTAAAGAAGATTACTATTCCTAGAACTGATTTTCTCCCGTTCTACCTATCTTGGTAAACGCTGAATTGGAGAGATCAGTGCGTTCTGCTTCATGTGTGCAATTACACTGCTGACATCACGTTGTCATTCCACAGGAAATATTAAACCTTTATTAGTCGTATTACGTCTAAGAGAAGAGTAGTATCAGTTAACAACAAGGTAGCCTTCATCAATGAGCAGGAAAACTATGAAAATATATGTTCCAACATTGAAAAAATGAGGACTCTATTCTTCGACTTTTTCAACACGGTGCAGAAATAAATATGCATCGATGCAGGATTCCGAGTGCAAAATCACTGCTAATAAAAAATTGAAAACCGCGAGAATGTTGATTTACACTGCTGGCCACCCAAAATGTAACACCAAAAAGGACACGATATAACAAAGCCTGATTTACTAGACACATAACAACAGATACAAAGATGAAACGATTGAGCTTACAGGCCCGTGCGACTTGAGGAACACGCACACATAAATAGTTCGTGTGTCCCCCGTGGCTGCCAATAACGGCCGCTACACGCCGCGGCATCGAACGAAAGAGGCTTTGGATGAGGGCATGGGTATGTCGGTCCAGTCTGCTCTCACACGCTGCCATAGTTCATCAGGCGTAGCCGCGGGTTGTGCTTGCCGAGCCAAACGGTTACCGATGAGCGACCAGACGTGTTCGATGGGCGACATATCGGGAGAACAAGCGGGCAGCGGCAGCAGTGGCACCTGTTGGGCAGTGAAGAATTGTTGCACGATGCGTGCCACGTCCGGGGGCGCATTGCCCTGTTGAAACGTTGCCGCTGGCTGGTCCTACAAGTAAAGGAGGACTGCAGGCTCCAAAACGTCGGAGATGTAGCGGTGGCTGTTGAGTGTACCGTCGATGTGTAACAAAGGGCTGCTGGTGTCATATCCAATTGCGCCCTAAACCATAGCGCCAGGCGACGGACCAGTATGGCGATGCATAATGCAGGCGTCATACAGTTTCTCGCCGTTTTGCCCCACACGTGGATCCGACCATCGTGGTGTTGCAAGCAGAAGCGGGATTCGTCGGAGAAGATAAGGTCGTGCCATTCGGTAGTCCAGGTGCGGCGTTCAACGGCGCACTGCCGCCGCACTCGCCGGTGGTGTTACGTCAATGGTAATCTGAGCAATGGGCGCCGTCCGACAAGTCCCCGCTCCGGCAGACGACGTCGAACGTTACGTGCTGACACAGGTTGTTAGGCAACACACTCTAATTTCTGCGCTAACGTTCGTGATGCGGCGGTACAAGCTGTCAATGCCCGCCGCGCAACATGCCGGTCCTCTCGTTTGGTGGTGTGCCGCGGCTGCGCAATCGCTCACGTTCCTCCCGTCCGTCCCTCCTACACCCACCGAATCCATACTAGCCTCACTGTGGATGGATGTCGTCCCACACGGTCACCGATGTCTCGGTACGATAAACCGCTCTCGCAATAAGCCACTATTCGTCCTCTGTCGAACTCCGAAACGTGCTGGAATGACTGCCGTATTCTGCGACCAGGCATCGGAAAGCTTCCCACGCACAGGTCCGGCAGCACAACACACTTCCACCCTGCCTTCTGTGCACCCTTCTTATAGTGCTTCTCGGTGGCGTGCCGGGCGATCATGATTTGCATATTCCCTGCAATGCTAATCGTTTGCATGTTCTCTCGCGGGCGACGCATGCTGCGAATTTCAGGCCAATCGGATGCTCCCTTCTTGGTGTTGCATTTTGGTGGCCAGCAGTGTAAATAACGAATTATTGAAACGTTTTACCACTCAGTGGAATTCTGTTTTACTATAAATGGGAAAATATTGAGACTGTATGCCAAGAATGTCGGAGTTCAACCTGGCAATTAAAATTTTTCATGTTTAAGTGGGTGGTTTCACTGTTTCAAAACATGGCACAATATTCACAAATGAAAAATAAGCGGAAAAGTGTTATCATTAGATATGAAAGAAACTTCAACGCTCTTGAATACAGTGTGTTCTTTGTATTCCGAAAAAATTCATTTATGACAACATTTATAATACGAATGAAGCAGGTGTGTTTTATGATCATATCCAAATCAGACTACACAACTTGAAGATGAGAAATTTCCGGGTGAGCGGGGAACGCGTAAACAATCCTGTGACTGTGATAGTTGTTCGCCAATATATTTGGCAAGAATAAGAAAAATGTTTGGCCACAGTGAGAGATGGATGCCCAAGAGGGATCTCAAGAGAAGTGGTGTGTAAAGCTCTAAAATATATTCAGAATGGCAAGGCTCCGGGAGTTGATAGCATAACTGCTGAGATGTTGAAATATGGACGTGACTGTAATTGACTGGTTAACTGAAATTTGCCAGTGTGCTGGGAGTTGGGAATGGTCCCAAAGAATTGGAAGGATGCAATCGTTGTTCCCTTGTATAAGGGAAACGCGAACAAACTGACGTCAAGAACAATCATGGTCATTGGCCTACTGAATGTGCATGCGATAGTGTTTCGTAAAGTCATTTTTGAAAAAGTACGATGTCTTACATCAGAAAAAGTGTGGGATGTTCAGAGTGGTTTTATGCCTGGTAAAGGCAGCACTAACCAAATGTTTTTATTACGCATGATGACTGAATAGTATCTGGCTGTTCAGAAGGAAGTTTTTGCTACGTTCTTAGATTTAAAGAAAGCTTATGACCAAGTAAATAGTGGAACGTATTGAAACATTTGTGGTTACTGGGAATGTACTTCATAGTGTAAAAGCAATGAATGCTGGCAGTCGAGCTTGTGTACGAGTAAATGGTGTTTTATCAAAATGTTTTTTATTGGCACAGGAGTCATCATGGTCGTGTAATCTCACCGCTGATGCTTAAGATATTTATGGATGCATGCATGCGTGATGCCAAAATGGACAATACTGCTTTATGTTTGGGTAATATCCGTGTGTTCAAATTGCTGTATGCTGATGACACGGTCCTGATGTCAGAGAGCAAAAGTGAGTTGCAGAGTATAGAAAAATCAAAGTTATGGTTTCCAGCGAGGAAGAGTTAGCGCTTAACGCAAGTTAAGCCTAAATGCCACAGTGATTGACTAGGTGAACGATTTTGTGCATTCAGAAAACATGTTTCACAGAGAGAACAAATTGGATGGCGAAATTAGAAGGCAAATGAATTATTTGTCGAAAGTCATAGCTACGTTTGAAGGTTTTGATAGGAATGATTGGTTGTCAAGAGAGGGGGAAAGGCTGTGTATAAAAGCGATATTGTTCCTACTCTGATGTATAGCAGTGGAACATGCGTACCACAGAAGAAACAAAGAAATCGTTTGTGTGTTTGAAAAATGTGTTACTTACGAAGGGTTTATAGCAACACACGTTCTGACCACATCATAATGGCATTAACAGCTGTTACTTTTCTCTTAACTATTAAAAGTGCAAATCTCTTGCGCTCACTTTTAGCAGTATAAATCTACAACTCTATTTTCCTATTCTTCTTTCAACCTTTCCAATCAGGGGACCCTACCCCAAATCTATCTACTTCTTCTTCGCTCCATACAACTTAATGTGAATTGGACCTAAACCTTTTAGAAAAAAAAAAAAAAAAAAAAAAAAGAAAACACACGTTCTGATAGTGTGAGGAATGAAGTGTTGCAGTTGTGTAATGTGAAGACAAATGTTGTTAGCAAGGTGGAGACTATCATTCTTCGGTGGCTTGTCCATGTTGAAAGCATGAGTAATGAGATGCTTATTAAGAATTTTTTTAGACCAAGTGGCGGAATGGGTTGCAGAGGAAGACCAAGAAATTCTTGGAAGGATCATATTAAGGGGTGTCTGCATGAGAAAAACATTATTAGAATGAAGAATGGACGATCTTGTGTACGTCGTGTGATGGTTGTCAGTGAAGACCGTGTTCTGTGTCAAGATCGCGGTAAATGGAGATGTTTGATACGGCAACAGTAAGTAAAATATCCGTTAGAAATTCATATGGGAACTTTTATTTCTTTGTGGAGCTAACCTCTGAATCACCAAGAACAGCTTAGTGATATTTGTGATATATCAACTCATCGGTTCGAGTTCAGCTTCCTTATTGGTAAATTCGTAAATTTAGCTCACGCACTCTGAAATAATGCAAAAAAATCTTCAAATTTAAACAGCAGACTCCGTTTGCTATTATTTGTGAATAAACGAAATGGATCGGACGAAAAATACATGATGTTTGGACAAAACGATTTCATTTAATTTTGTAACGTGAATCCTGATGTCATGTTAAGAGCACAGTGTGAAGCCGTGTCCTTTTTTTTTTATTATTTATTGTCCTACTATAATATAATCGTCAGGTTGTCCCAGTAGTCGATTTACTTCCTGATTTAATAAACAAAAAAACAGAAAAAAACCCAAGACTACGCCATTAAAACTTTTTGACAGAGAAACACTTTGCTTTATTTGGTTATCGAATGTGTTTATTTAAGATTTTCATTGTTTCGCAAATAATCAAAAATTAAAACTTTTTTGCAGTGTAATATCAAAAACATTATGTATACAAAATTTCAAGATATGAAAATTGTTTGCACGATATCAGGGATATAAAACCACTCAAACACATTTATATATGTATAGCTTAAGAATTTAAAACCATAAGTTGCCCATCAGTCTTGTTGAACCAACACGAAATCCTTGATGTTCCTGGATATCGTATGCATATATCTTCACTTCATAAATGTTAGGCTGTTTGGTTGAAACAGTAGTCAAGTACCTGGAAGGTTTACACAGGTACGTGGAGCCATGCTGACTGCATTGTATCTGACAGATGTTGGAGGGTGCATGGTGAAAGATCCGTAGAGTGATCAACATGATAAAAGATGGTCCCACAGATGCTCAATTGTGTTTAAGTCTGCGGAATTAGGGGGCCTGAGAAGTACTTTGAAGTCTTTATCGAGCTCTTCCAACTACTGCCGGACATTTCTAGCTATGTGACACGTCGCATTGCCGTTCTGCAAGATCCTCTCCGCCGCAGGGAAGACAATCAGCATGTTTGCAAAGAGTGATTCATAACTAATTCGGTATACAGTATCTTTCACGGTATGGGTTGACACAGGGAAGGCGATGAAAACATTCCCCAGACCACAACGCTGCCCCCATCCAGCTTGTGTTATTCCTGCAATTGTTGAAGAGTGTTTGTTCTCCGATGTTTCTCGCCTTATATGCGAACGTCCTATCCATTCGATGAAGCAGAAAACGTGAATCATCGAAGAAGGCAATGTTTAGCCAATCAGAGAAGGTCCAATTCCGATACTGACGTGCAAATGTAAACCTTCTCTGCCAATGCACCTTCGTTAGAATAGGTGGAGTGACCATCTGTCGGCATCGGAGCCCAATGCGCAGCAGGGATCGGTGAACTGTCGTTTTAGACACACTTCCGGTAGCCTACTGGTTCTTTCGCTCAGTGAGTTGGTTCAATGTAGCGTGTCGATTGGCCCTCATGCACTTTCGCGGCCGACGTTCAGCTCTCACATCAATGGCACGTGGTGCTCTGCAGTTTCCACGTCGCTTATTCGCAATGATGCCATTTCTCTAATTACGATACATTTTAACGACAGCTGCACGCAAACTGCGCTGTTTCAGAAATACTGCCCCCCTTGGCCAGAAAGCCGATAATCATCCCTTTCTGCATATCTGATAAATCACTCCTTTAATCCATGACAGCAACGAGTGATATGTTTTTAGAATGCCTACAGCACATCTTATGTTCCCTCCAAGACAGCTAACGACACGTGCCTTCTTCCATTGGCTACGCGCTCTTGACGTCAAAATTTGGAGGTTGTCACAATAATGTCACTAAACGTTTGACAGTGTCCAGTGGCGTCATGTTGTGTTTGGTGATGAGTCACGGCTTACATTTGGTGCCTGTGATTAGCGGGTTGATGTCTGGAGCCGTGCCTTGCGGCGAACGGAATTTGAATTTACCTTGGTACGGAACTCTATTCCCAAACAGTGAGTGGTTGTCTGGAGATTTATTTCCTGCAATATACGAACATCCTTGGTTTTACTCCGTACCAACCTCACTGTTCAAGACTACGTGAACGCTATTCTATGAACTCTTGTGTTCCTATCCTGTCCCAGCCACACCGAGCAATGTTTGAACACGATAATGCCAAGCCATACACGGCACGACTGTCCCACGCTAGTATCCGTGATGTCAATGCCCTTCCATGAAAAGGCCTATCGTCCGACCTCTCACGGGTCGCACATATTACTGGCATTATGCGACGCACCCTACACCCTTCCGGAATGTCGGCTAACTGGTTTCCAATTTAGGCGCCATCTAGAATGCTGTACTTTGTAACTATATCCGTGAACTTTACGTGTCTGTACCATACCGTGTAATCTCTTGTATCCTGGCCAGAGATGGGGCTACAACGTACGAACTTGTGTAGTTGTTTTATTCGGATTCATGGCTCAAATTCTCAGCAATGCAATTGCAGTAATTTCCTTTCCTATGCGTGTTAATTACACATTCAAATATTCATTTATTATCATTGTTTTTTTTTTTTTTTTTTTTTTTTTGCTTTTGCAGGGAGTGCTTTCTACTGAAGAAAACGAATGGTATTTAAAACTTTTGTGGGAATTATAACGCAAAGACGTATCTTTCCAGGAATAAAAAAGTTGATATGTGTTACATCCAGTCTAAGAAATTAATAATTCATTTCATACAAGATCTCTCCTGTAACGCTTGATTCCCGTTTAAATTGAAGAAACAACAAAGAAAATTGACAATTACGATATATTTTTAAAGTGTTTTTAAAAGATTTTCAAATTTCTAGATTTACTATTTACTTATTTAATAACATCATAAAGCTTATGGTGTATGAGAAACATAGAGATAGAAAGCTTTGCGGTTGCACATTTGTAAACCAACATCCTTTTTTTCACTTGCTTTTGAACTTTTGTTTCAGTAATACAGTTTTAAAATCATCTACAAGAATATTTAAGCACCACGTTTTTTGAGCAGTCTTGGAAAACCTTTCGAGGATTTTTTAATTCTCTCTATTCAGAAGGAACCAGGGCAAGTATAATAACCCAAAGATTTTTAACTTTACAGTTGCGACAGGAAACACGCATACCGTTCCGAATTAATATTTAAATAGGAAGACAAAAAATCAATGATCTACAGTAGATACGAAATCAACCTTTCGTGATTTTCATATGATTACGCCATTTGTTTCGGTAAATAGGAAAATAATTCGTGATAGGAATTCGTGATACGTTCTTTGGAGATACAAAGAACGTGCCCACTTAGGAATTGAAATGCTACTCAAAAGGCGCGGCATTCTGCAATTTCTTTGACCGAATGCTGCAAACCATAATTACTTTATACGTATATATGAAATTTGCGAGTCCTAAAAGATTGTTTTACATAATACTTTATTTTGAGAAATCATTGCTTATATTTTTAAAATTTATGTTCATCCAAGCATTTATGTTCACATAATTGTCAAATGAAAGATGATTTAATTTCATCAATATCGAACCATTTTTACGCAAGTTATGACGCATCAAGGCAATGGAATGGATCCAGATCCTATGTTCTGTCCTTTGACACTATTTCACCCATTTTCAATAGGGTTCGTCCCCAGGTGGTTCCCTACCACATACTAGAATGTCATAGAAATCGAACCATTTTTACGCACGTTATGATGTATAAAGGCAATGGAATGAATCCAGCTCCTATGTCCTGACCTTTGACCCTATTTCACCCATTTTCAATAGGGATCATCCCAAAGTAGTTTCCTACTACATACTTAAATTTCATCGAAATCAAACCTATTTTACGCACGTTATGACGCATATGATCAATGGAATGAATACCGCTCGTATGTACTGACCTTTGACCCTGTTTCGCCCATTTTCAATAGGGTGCGTCCCCAGGTGGTCCCCTACCATATACTAAAATTTCGTCTCAATCGAACCATTTTCACGTGTGTTATAGTGCGGCCGGACGGACGGACAAAGCTGGAGCATATACGCTTCTTCAACCTACAGTTGGAAAGCGTAAAAAATGGTTTGTTCAGCTTTTTTTTTTTTTTTTTTGATTGGAGGCTTAACGACCACCGTGAGCAACTCAATGGTCTATAAGCAGTCGCCCGTCCCTAATTTAGGGTCACTGGTTCCAGGGAAGGGAGGGAGCCAGTGCCGTAAGACAAACACAACATCCATGCCTCACCGGGATTCGAACCCGGACCCCTTTCGGACGAATGATCAGAGGTCATCGCTTAGACCACTGCGCCTGCGGGGCGGCACGTTGACTCTAATTAATCTTATATTAATACCTGATTGGATTACATCTTGCACTTTCTTGGAGATTTTAATCTATCAGCACAAATGAATATAAATTCTTACAAAAGTTTAAATTTAAACGATAATTATCAAAACGTCAAATCCATAATCCCAGATGTCAGAGTCAGATCTGATAGTAGATGGCGTTTCTTAGTGAATAAAAATACCAAATTAAATGCTAAACAAAAGTGTGTTATCTTGCAGTCGTTTGCCGTGCAGAACGACTACCGTACGAAATCGAGGAAGGGTAATACCACAAACATGTGCGCGAGAACATCAGCGTGAAGAAATAAACGAAAATGTTTATAGGTTTTGACAAATGTTTTGAGATGCACTTTCGGAATGTTGCGTTATCCTTTCAATGCAGTTGCCAGCGTGTTTGTTTACGTATTGTACCGCGTCTGTCCGTGTGTTACCATATACTACATGTACACTGGCGTGCAAAAATTAAGCACGAGACGGTATTTCGAATGTAACGTCGTGTAGAGGTGTTCCACATCGGCTGAAATCATACCATAAGATCCCCAAGATGTAATAATATGGGACAAGTGAGCAAAACCGTCCCAACAAGGAATCTAAAGGATACAAAGGCGCTTTATTGAAAAGTTAGCTTCGAGCACAACTAGACAGAAGACAGAAACGTCCATGTGACAGGCTGCTGCCAAGAAAAATCCAGTCTTTAGTAGGGGATATTATCACCCCTGAATGCGTTGCAGGATTTGCAACGTCTGTCCATGCTGAGGACGAGGTTGTCAAGGAGCTGTTGAGGCATCACAGCCCATTCCTCTTGTAGCGCCAATCGTAGCTGAGGAATCGTTCCTGCCGGCTGGTAACGTGCTGCCAAGCGTCTCCCGAGAAGGTCCCACACGTGTTTAATTGGATTTAGGTCCGGGGACCTTGCGGGCCAATCCATGCGTTGAATATCTTTACCCTCCAACAGCTCTGCGGCAACCACTGTAGGATGAGGTGTAGCGTTGTCGTCCATGAAAAGGAACTCAGGACACACAGCACCCCTAAACAGACGCACGTGAGGCAGGATAACCTCGGTACAATAGAGGACACCAGTGACTGAACCTCCTTGGAAGATGTGGAAGTCAGTACGGCTACCAATCATGATACCGTCCCAAACGAGAACTCCTCCACCTCCACACCGGTCCCTTTCGATGATGTTGGAGGTGAGATGGCGTGTTTCCTGCTCTCTGCAGATGTGTATACGTCCAAAATCGCTCGTCAGACTAAGTTGGCTCTCATCCGTAAAGAGAACTCGACCCCATTTCTGACGTGTCCAGTTCTAGTGTTCCTTGCACCACAGAAACCACCGTCTTCGATGAGCAGGCGTTCTAGTCACACACCGTACTGGTCGTCGTGCAAATAGACCACATTTGTGAAGTCTCCTGGCCAAGGTAAAACACGATAACGGACGTCCAGTTGTCTGTTGCATATGCCTTGCGATTTCTCCCGCTTTCTGCCATCTGTCTCTTCTCGCATGTAGGAAAATATACTGTTCGTGCGCAGCCGTGGTTGCTTGTGCACGACCACTTCAAACGACAGGTACAGCTGCCCTGTAGTTTTAAGTGCTCTCCAAGCTCGTTAAACGATGCTTTGAGCGATCCCGAACTCCTGGGCCATACTAGTCACACTTCGAACTTCTTCCAACTTTCCAATGACGCAACCTCGGTTAAAGTCATCCAGATGTAGTCTACTAGATTGTCTGTGGGCCATATCACACGGTGGCAACAACTCGACGTCATTCAAACCGAAGTACACCTTGCAATAGCTTTCTCCGAATTGCTGATCGTACACCGCTAGTGCGCTTTATACATTTCGACACTCCCGCGCCCCCTACGTCATACAGCATATGTTCACATGCCCTACCGTACCAGACCCATGTTTATCTCGTGAGCGGTCTTTCGGTTCGTTCTGCCTGCTCGTACCGCTGTTATGCTTATTTCTCCTCTTTGTCCTTAATTTTTGCACACAAATGCATTAGAGTCTAGCGACAACTGTTTTCTCAATTAGTTGCTCATTTGCTAGTCGTAAACTCCCCCTTCCCCCACCCCTCCCCTCCCCCTCCCAGCTACATAAACACCGATATCTGCAGCCGGTATAGTGGGACCGAAATGCTTATACTCGATAATCATGTAACTTCGTACTTAAATTAATGTATATATTTTTGCCACTCGTAACTCTGTAATTTTACGCAATGCTTTTCCTTCACTTTATTTATCTAGGTCGAACATTCTTAATTTTATTGGACAAGCCTTTGACCATTGAAACAAAAATTCGTGTTTGTTACATGAAATAATTTCCACTGCCTTCATGTAAATTACAGATTTACGTCCTGCACTAAGTGAATTACACTCCCTAAGTGCGCACGTTATTGGATGGTAGTTAAATCTTCACTCGGATCTTACAATCGCGTAGAAATAAGAAATTAACTTTGTAAAAAATAGGATCTTATGCATGTAAATATTTTAGAATTTTCACTCTCTGCAAAAGGTACTACGAAAGTTACACTGGCGGAAAGTGAAAACAGAACACCAAGAAGGAGACGTCTGATACCAACGAAATTATATAGCATAATAACGGAATACAGAGGATAACGTGATCAAAATATTATGGCAAAATACAGCTGTATTTGCTGGTAAACTGAAAAATAACATTTCCATGTAACATGGTTAGTACGAGGTTGAACCGCCATGATCTGCGG
Source organism: Macrothele yani (assembly GCA_039090855.1). NCBI lineage: Eukaryota > Metazoa > Arthropoda > Arachnida > Araneae > Macrothelidae > Macrothele > Macrothele yani. The sequence continues at coordinate 108,146,158 of CM077015.1, read as the reverse complement.
ACACTGTGCAATTCTGGCCTGGAGTCTGTCGTACAGATATTGGATGTAAGTTTGGGGTATTGAGTTCCAAGCATCCTCAACCTGGACGCGTAAGTCGGGGATGGTCGTGGCTGGCCGTGGATACCGGATAAGTATTTGTCCCATAAAATCCCACACGTGCTCAATGGGAGACAAATCCGGTGAACGTGCAGGCCATGGAAGTTGTCTCACATGCTGCGTTGCACGTGCCGTGTGTGGGCGTGCGTTATTTTGCTGGAAAACACCACGATGGACCGACCATACAAATGGCATAACGGGCTGAATGATGTTTTTGATGCAGGAGGTGCTGTTTAACGTACCCGGTACAAACACTAGTTGTGTACGGTAGTTATAGCTGATCTCTCCCCACACCAGGAGACCATGTGTTCTCCCTGTGTGTCGCTGGAGGATGCAAGAAGGGTGGGGACGCTCCCCTGTGCGTCTGCGAACACGCATACTGCTATCCAAGGCTCCCAAGCAGAATCTGCTTTCATCGTTGAACACGACAGATCGCCATTGCGTTCTCCAGTGCAGACGTTGGCGACACCACTGAGGACGTTACTGACGGTGAGCTGGAGTAAGAGGTACACATGCCAGAGGCAGACGTGCACGTAGTCCTGCATTCAGTAGACGGTTGCGGATTATTCGCACAGTCACCTCAGGTGCAACGGCAGCTTGGATCTGCGTCGCAGTGGATTTTCCTCTTGACAACGCCGCTCTTCTTATGCATCGATCGGTCCGCTCATCAGTCTGTCTGTGACTCTCGGTTCAACGTCTTCTCGTGTGGGAATGTTCTTCGGACCATCTACGCCACCATCGTACAACCACCGATACTTCCCGTCGAATTCGCTCCGCAATACGACGATACGACCACCCGGCCTCGCGGAGTCCGACTAAACGACCTCGCTTAAAGTCCGACAACTGCTGAAATCGTTCACGTCTTTCATGTCCAGGCATTGCAGCTTATTCAGGGTCTTCGCACGTGCCCGTACGCCGACGACTGATTACATTCACTTCGCCGTACTCGTTAAATACCACCGACGATAATTTGCATATTATGCCGTGCTTTGGCGTACGCTCTCACCGGTTGGTCCCGGAATTAATATCACACCTACGTATACTGGACCCAATTAACATATGTAAATTTCATGATCGTCCGCCAATTCCTTCTTGGTGTTCTTTTTTCATTTTCCGCCAGTGTATATAGTTATTTATGTTTGACGGAAATCTTCCGAAATTTCTCGAAAAGGATATCTTGCACTTTCAGTAACATACAAGAATTTCCAGTTATGTGACCCATCTCTATCACTGCTTGGGCTTTTGTAAGAATATTTCTGTTCTGTCTTTCTGAGTTACCACTGCTGATTGAAATACAGAAATGTATATATAACTTCATGTATACATTTTTCCACAGAAATTACTAAAAGCTTGTACAAATTAACAGTGTTAATAAATCAGATTTGCTACTACATTTGTTTTTTTGAAATTTAAGACTTTTCTTTTGCTGGTTAAGAAATATATTCAAAAATACCAATCAAAAGCTCCTTTCAAAGACAGTGCCTCAAGTATCTCAAAAGCATTTAAACAAGAAAGAATGGGATAAAGCCTTTTCATATCAAAATAAGAAAAACACCTTTTCACCTTGGTTGCTTTTGTTTACAAACAACAATAAGTTCCAACTGTGTATAGCACATTCGTGTTACACACAATAAAGTGGAATAAACTTAGTTTTACTCAAATACTTGTAGGTTGCCGGAATTTGAAGTACTAAAGCGCCCAAAAAGGCCTTAAATCCAATAGAATGTATAAATTTCAGTAATTTAAAACTAATACATTTTACAAATATTTCCTTCGCAGGAGAACCCCAAGTGTTGCAGGTACGCTACAACCTAGGAGCCCGCACATTCCGTGTATCACTTGGTTCTCAGTTCCTCGGTATTTGTTGCTTTTTTTTTGGCTTATATTTGTATTCGTTTTAAATTATATAATTTATGAATCACTGAAAACACATTTTAGTATGCCCGAGACATTTCTATTACAACTCAATATTATTGGTGATGTTTTTCTCTAGTGAATTTTATTTGCGATTTCAATATTTAGGGGCACCCCTGTAATGAAATCCTCTGGTCCCCACTGCCCAAGTAAGACAAAGCTTTCACATAATCCTAGCTTTCGAACCTTAGAATTTCCCTATACGACACAAAGTCTTCAAAAAGTACGTTTCAATCCGAACCCCATTGTACATTCCTTTATAAAATACTGGATTACTAAGGTCTTCCTTAAAAGAAAAGTAGTCTTTCAAAACTACCAATAAAAAACTCCTAGAACCTCAGAAATCTTAAAAGTTTGCTTCTCAACATTAAAGATGGTTTTTGCTGGCTTGGTTTTGTTTGATAACTGCCTTCTGAGACTTCAACAGTACTTGACATGAACCACTTGGAACTATAGCGCAAGGTGCATATACACATCCACTGCTCTTAGTGCTTCGTACCCTAAGCTTAAAACTACACCAAGGTAACACAAATACTTAAGATTATGATTTCTAACGACCATTTCCGACACTGTGTTTTTTAGTTCAAATCACATGTAGTGACAATTCATAACGCAGTATATTTACCACGAAAAAGCAATAAAAGCTTAAGGAATTCTGAGCAGCATGTTTATCCTTACAACTAAGATGACTTCACCGAGCTCCGAAGTTCCTGAAGAAATGTCGTTAGGAATTTTAAACCGCATTATTTAGGTAATTTAAAACAAAAATTATCCGCGCATATTGTTGGGTAACACACACTGAAAAGCAAAGCTCAAATTGAAAATTATTCCCAAAACTTTTTGTGAGAAATAATGGGACTTCCAAATGAAGTTTTAAAAGGGAATGCAGTGCAACGTTGTGAAGCAGTGTGAATTCTAAGTTCCTGAATAAATATAATATAGAAGAATTTCCCAAGTAGAGACGACTCAGAAATCTTGGACATTATATCGCCCTGGAACACGAATCGAACCCAAATCTCCGTATTTTCGTTCGAATATGTCAGGAGTGCACCACCCATAAATAGAAATCTCCAAGCAACTCAGCATGTGTTTGGGTACCAAACACATCCTCAGTTGCTTGGAGTCTCCAAACCCGCTTCTCCGTAACGTAAATCGGGAGATGCGGTTTAAAATCTCTCTCCAGAAGAATGTAATTTTCAAGTTTTCTGAGACATGTCTACTTGCATGATTAATTCTGCATCCATCTACACGTAACATCTAATTAATTAGTATAGAGTAATTGTCTCGGATTACCGGGAAATCACTGAATTTGAATCCAAAGTTCCCAATAAATGTTACTTTCTTTAAAAAGTACGAACATTTTTTTATATAAACTCATAACATTTAGTCACTTTAGTTAAACTCATGAAAATAAGAACGTATTGTGGTTCACCGGCCATTAGTGTAGTTCGGTGTCTAAATAAAGAATGTTGCTTGTGAGATGAACTGTCTGGTAGCTCATTCTTTCGGAAGTGAAGTTTCCTCTGAGCTCGAGAACGAAGAGCTTGGGCTCGGCGAAAGTATGAGTTTTTTCAAAGTCAGACTTTCGAAAGAATTCCAATGGTTGAGAAAATATTATGATATTCTGAGTTTTAGTCCCCATGTAACCCTTCTTTTTCGGGGAGAGAGAGATTCTGAGACCCTTTTTGGTTACACTTTGTAGTGTGTTCTATGAGGCGCTTTGATCGTAGAAGACAAACGAGAAATACAGTCTTTACTCTCAAAAAACGGGATTAGAGAATAGTCATTAACAAAATGAAAAACACCTTGTGCTCGAATAATTCAACTATACAGCTGCACGTATAGAAGTCTGACCAGGCAGTCGTTAGGTCATTGTAAAAGGTACCCATCTACCCCAAGGAGAAAGGACATAAAGGAAAGAGTGAGACTGCAGTTTTTGAAGTTCTAGAGAGATAACACTATTTTCCCTTTTTTTTTCAGTACTCCCATACGTAATACTGTTTATTATAACACGAATGTAGTATGTTGAAACATATATTTCTCCTTCGATGTGACTAGTGCCTGAGTAAAAAGCCACGTGGTTCTTACTGTTATGATAATATAAACCACCGCGGAAAGAACACTGATTCCACCCGTGCTGTGAAACTCTTCCAAATTTCATTTTAAAAACATATGAACATATGTGTGCCTTGACTTCACTGTTTCCAGAGTAAAAGCCTATGTGGTTGGTACACTTATGAGAATACAGACCACCGCAAAAAAACATCGAGTCCACTCCTGTTCGTAAAACCCTTCCAATTCCCATTAAGAAAACATATTTGTCTCTTCATATGACGGGAGGCTCTGTTGACCATACACTAGTAAAAGGCTCTGTAGACAATTAATATGAAGATCACTTGTAAAAGGCTCTGCAGTAAAAGGCTATGTAGACCATTAATATAAAGAGCACTTATAAAAGGCTCTGCAGTAAAAGGCTCTGTAGACCATACACTTATGATAATATGTGAACAGAAAATGGACTTCACTCGTGCTACACGTTACTCTCGGCGCGACATTACTTTTACCTGTCTAGTCGAGCCGGACTAGTGTTACAGAGCCATTGCTCATCCAAAGGGGTGAATCTATCAATAATACTTATTTCGCTTTTTGTTCTCGCTTTTAAAGTGTCTTTCATTCCCACTGACTAGAACCCCAAATAAATTTGAACAAATGTTCCCCAATCACTCTCAAATTGTTTATATATATATAATTTTGTACTACTTGCTAAATTTATTGACATCTATTTACATCGCCGTTTGCCGCTTCACGAATTGCCGAGTTGTTAACAACCACACAACAATATCTAAACAGGATGCCTTTTTATGATTCTTGAAATTCATAAACCATAAGCGCAGTTACTTTTAAACCTTGAAATCAATACCCTTTCTCGTACATTTTACTGTAGAGTTTTCACAGCCATTACAAGGCACCAGTGGTTTCTGTAATGAGGATGAACGCCAAAGTATGCACATCCTTATAAAAAATACGTTTTTTCGTGAAACAAATTGATGAAATTTCAGGAAACTGTAGAATACAAAATTTACCATGGATTTCGGAACATTTGAATAAATTTTGGCTCTCTTAATTTGTCGAAGTTTAACATCTCTTAAAACGGTAATTATTTGAAAAAAAAGGTTAACTTTACAATATCCCCTTCAAAACCTACTGTGCCATTTAATTTAAATTATTCGTTTCAATGTTCAGTTTTTTCTGGTAAATCTGCGAAAACGTTTGTGGGAAGGTTTCCTGTATTTGAGTCTGCTAAAAGCGTATTTGATCGATTTTTGTTTCTTTTAGTCTGCAAATTGAATGGAAAGAGAAAATGTAAATAAAATATAGGATAGAAATTAAATACCGTGTGTCATTTTTTTGCCTCACCATAATTTAATAAAGCAGTGCGATCATTTTACATTTGGCTTACTGTTCAGATACGAACATTTGGCCAAGAAATCCTTCTTACAATTTTGCTTTTGATATTATTACTGTATATACAAAAATGATTAACATAAATTCGATGCGATTAAATATTGCAGATGGTTTTTTTAAGAGCTAAAGTTACTGTGCATGAGAATTTGCTCATCTTCTATATAAAAACGAAAGGATTAGGACTGAAATTTTAAAATTAAGAAATATGATTATGATGAAATACTCGACTCATTATCCATTTTCATGTTTTCTAGGAAAATATACACTAGGTTTTATTTAAATTTGGTTATTTTTTTCTTTTCAAAGCACAATAAAAATTCCAAATAGTTAAATGCATTAAAGCAAGTTCAACAATTTGTATAACATAGAAATTGTAATCAGAAAAACGGCACCAACTAAACTTCTTCTCCTATGACGTATATAAAGATGGGCCATTTCTTTTCTTCTTTATCAGGAACACTCCAAAGAATTCTCATATTCCTTTTTAACCTGTGAGGACTCAGGACTGTAAGGATTTCATTGGTTCCTATGTCAAACAAGGACTATGGTGAAATGTAAAGTTGCACTAATGTAATTACTATCAAACTAAAATGCTACAGATAATTATCAAATATATTTCTCAATATATGGGAAAATACATGATAAATTAACTCACAGTGACAGCGTCTTTCGAAATGTTTTGGATGTACGTGTTCCTTGTGAGTGCTTGTATTAAAAGTGCCATCAGGCCGTAGTCTTGGGTCTTTCTTGTACGTTTTTACTAAAAAGTCTTCTTTCGCCTCTAGTTAGTAACTGCACCTGCTGCACTGAATATTATTTCTTTACATAAAAGTCTTAAAAGAAATTATGGAACACTACTTATCGTCAAATATTTTTCTTTGATAACATAAAAGTTTTTTTAACTAAATCAGAAAAAAAAATTTTAGAAAACATTTTCATAGAAATTCCGAGAACATTCTTTTGAAAGACAGATTCGTATGTACAAAATGATATCGGTAACTAAATAAGGAAACGAACCAGACTCACAGCGGATATTCTAAGATAATTCCAAGCCCAAGGATAAATCTGTAATTTTTCTATACACCACATATATTCGCGGGATTATTGTAAACAAGCAGTTATGAGATTCAAAAGTGAAAAACAGTGATCAATTATTTGTATTATGAATCATCGCTTGTAATATCCAACGGTCCTGTTGAGATAAAAATTCGTCGAACCTCAACTTTGACCTTACGTTCTTGGTAGAGCACTTATATTCTGTTATATTTCTAGCCAAATCAGAAATGTCCACAGGAAATATTTTCAAGAAGATAATTTCCTAACAACTGCAAATATTGCATTTATTCTAAAGAACATTCCTTTTTTTGTTTTGTTTTTGTGCGCTTTAACTGTCTTGAGGTTTAACGACCACTGTGAGATACTCGGTTTGCTACAATAAGCCGCGCGTTGCTTTTTCAGGGCTACCGGTTAGATGGAATGGAGAGAGACGGTGCCGGAAGAAAAACCCAACATCCATGTCTCACCAGAATTCGAAACCGAATGCATCTGGAGCTAACGGTCAGAAACCAGCGCTGAAACCATTGATTTATTAGGGGCTGTGAAATATATTTCAAAACACGTTTTACAAGGTATCCAGAAAATGAGTAATATCTCACTAGTTAACTCCTTTTTTCCTCCTTTTTGTATTTCAGTGATTGCTAAAATGGTTTATTAAAAATTCCGAGTTGAAAATGCCTTAATGAAAAAAGACCTGCATCATTTATGGGGTTTAGAAATTATTTAAGGAGACACGTGGTACAGAATAGACGAGAATACTAGAAGATAATCTAGCGGTTATTCCCTACATCAAGTACTTCCCAACACACTCTTGGGCAGAAAGGTTTTATCATCTCTCCAACGGCATATGCGAAGTAAACGTACCTATTAGTTGGTAAATGCTCTAAAGGCGTGTTTACGAAGTTCGAGCAGCGTTGCTGTCTGAAAATTGAATTTGCTAAAGCTTGTACCGCGAAGGAACATTTTGAAGGATTGCAACAAACTGGTGGCGCGTTTGATTTACGGTACCATATAATAGCAAGGTGGGTGCCAACCTTCGAAGAAGGACTGGGAAATGTAGCTTGTGCTTCTTGGAGTGGACGTTTCCAAATGAGTGAAACTCAAGTCCTGGCTTTGTTTGCATTTTTTGAAGGATGGCCGGTGGTGGACATTTCGTGAATTATATCACGGAGGTAACCTTCTGCGTATGACTGTGCAGCACATTTTAAAAAACAAAATACTAAACATGAAGAAAACTATATTACTTTGTGGGCCTCATGCTTTAACTGACGTTGAGAAATGATATAATTACGAGACAGCTCGACTCCATTTCGAACAGTATGAGTGGGAAGCGGACACGACGTATCTTTATGCTGAATGAAACATGGCCTCATGGTCTCAGGGTTATGAAACGGATCTCAAAGTCTGCATATTGAAAGGTGGCAGCGTGGCTCGCAGCTTCAAACCAGGGTCAGGCAGAACCCCAGTAACTTTAAGATAATTATCATTGCTGTCTGTGAGTGGGATGGCGTCGTATTAGCAAATGCAGTTCGCACAAGACAGGCTGTGAACGAAATGTATTATGTGCATTTTCTCAAACATAACCGGCGTCCAGCTCTGCGGAAGAAATGGGATCATTAGGTAGAGCATACTCCGATAATTTAGTGTAACAACGATCGCTGCCATATCGTGCGCGTTGTGACCGACCTGTTCGGTCGATAAGGTTGTGAAATGTTCTACGTCCCTCCTAGTTCGCCTGATTTAGGTCCCTGTGACCTCGATTTGTTTCCGAAGTTGAAGGCACGGCTTCGGATGATTCGTTTGAAGACACAGACTGCATTTTAAAAACTTCCGCTTAATGGAAAGTTAGCGTGAGATTTCCTCTCCTCAATGGAATGTAAGACACATGATTCACATGGATTGTACAAAAAACGAAGATTAAAATATAGAATGAACTGTGGTTAAATAAAGTAAGAAGTCTGTTCCTCCAACAGCAAAATTTTATGATCGAGTTCAAAAGCATCGAAATAAATATTTCATTAAAGGTGAATAAATACCAAATTGACATAAAAGATAATTAATGGAGCTCTTCATTGCTTTCTAGGTACCAATCAATCTTATTCTGAAAGATCGAGGTTGTAGTTAAACAACTAAGAGATGATGTGACCCATTAAATATATTCATATATCACACATGTTCCAGACCTTTGTTACAGATTTGCAATTCGGCATTGCATTTTAAATATCAGTCACATGTATAACAACACCATGAAAAAAATCTGCTGTTCTTCCAACAACAGCTTTGTTTACGCATTTAACTTTCTCATTGAAATAATTTTCAGTAAATTATTATTTAAATAAATTATATATAAAATAGAATTTCTTGAAAGGTCAAAAACCTAATAAACTAAAAAACAAAAAAGTACCTGGATTAGATAAGTATTAATAATGCTATCTTAAAAAGATTACCATATAAATTTCTAAAGGTACTTACCCACATTTTCAATGAAGCCCTACCACTGAATTACTTTCCCACAGCATGGAAACAGGCAAAAATAAATCTTGTTCCTAAGACAAACACTGACCTCTCAAACCCAGAAAACCATAGACCTATCTCCCTCTTTACCTCACTTGGTAAATTACTGAAAAAAATAATTGCTGAAGAAATCAACAAATTTTGCCAGGCTAATAATATTGAGTTACTTGAACAATGTGGATTCAGGAAGGAACACTCAAGTCTACATCAAGCATCTATAGTTGTAGAGAAAATAAGCAAAGGATACGACAATTTTCAAAGTACTGCGGCACTGTTTCTAGATATATCAAAGGCTTTTGACAGTCTGTCACAAATCCTTACAATATAAGCTTATACCTAACAATTTCCCTAGATGGACTGTGTTAATTATAAAATCATATTTAAAAAATCGAAAATTTCAAGTTCACTATAATGATGTCAAGTCAAATCTTTATAATTTAAAAGCTGGTGTGCCCCAAGGCTCTGTTCTAGGGCCTCTGCTTTATAACATATTTACCTCTGACTTCCCTAAAGACAAAGTCAACAAAATCTTAGACAATGAAATTTTTACTGCATTATATGCATATGATGGGGCACTTCTAAGTACTTCCTTAAATGTGTCACTTGCAATAAAGAAGCTACAGGATTTTATACCCACAATTGAAAAATCTTTGAGACGTGGAACATTGAAATTAACCCTGCAAAATCATAAGCCGTTTTATTTTTTAAGAGGTTTGTATCTCGTATACCCAGAAAAAACTTGTTCTTAGAAGGTAGGAAAATATTATGGAGTAACCGAATTTAAACCTAGGTTTAACCTTTGATAAACAGTTAAACTGGCTACCTCACATACATAAAATAATACTAAAGGCCAATAAGGTTAGAAATGCTCTAAGGCCTCTTCTAAGAAAAAAATTGCAAACTGAGTCTAAAAAACAAGATACGTATTTGGAATGCTTATCTTCTACCAATTATTACATACGGTGCTGCCATTTTGAGTCACTGGTCTCAAGCACAACTAAATTATTTACAAAAATTTCAAAGTAGTGCAACGCAGCAGATCTTTAAACCAAAATCAAAGACTAATATGTTTAAGCTTGTAAATAAACACAAGATTCGCTGTGTTGACGAATACATTTTGGACATAGCAAAAGATTCTATGAAAAAATCAAAATGTATCCAAATGAGGAAGTTAGAACAGCTATAAATTACCCTATTGAACAATCTCAAAAATATAGTCAATATGGTAAAACGACTTTTTTTTTTTTTGATTGGAGGTTTAACGACCACCGTGAGCTACTCAATGGGCTATAAGCAGTCGTCCGTACCTAATTTATGGTCACTGGTTCCAGGGAAGGGAGAGAACCAGTGCCGTAAGACAAACACAACATCCATGCCTCACCGGGATTCGAACCCGGACCCCTTACGGACGAATGATCAGAGGCCAGCGCCTTACACCACTGCGCCACCGGGGCGGCGTAAAACGACTTCAAAAAATAATTGATGACAGAGTCTCTCTTTTGGGCATTACTCAAATTTCAACTAGAAAGAATAAAATATCTAATAATATAGCAATTGCTAAAGAAAAGAGCACTATTAGACAGAAAATGGGTTCTACGTCAATTCGTCGCGTGCGTCAATTCGTCGACTGCGTCAATTCGTCGACTGCGACGATTCGTCGCGCGTCAATTCGTCGCGCGTCAATTCGTCGCGCGTCAATTCGTCGCCTACGTCAATTCGTCGCGCGTCAATTCGTCGCGCGTCAATTCGTCGCGCGTCAATTCCTCGCGGACAAATTCGTCGACTACGTCAATTCGTCGCGTTTACAGATTTTGGTTACATACAAAACGAATGCAGGAAAACGTACGATTTCGAACGTCTTGCTCCCTGATTAAATTTATAAAGTTTGGACACGCAGACAGGATAGGAATATTACGTTTTTCTTTGGCACTAAAAATATTAGACGGTAAACGGTTTTTGGAACGGGGCAGGGCCCGGTTGGTCAGAGCCCCACATATGCAAAATGTTCGTAAAATCTACAGTTTTCAATTCAGAACCACCAAATCTGGTATACTATCTCGTGGTATTCTAACTTAAACTGTAGACGGGTTTGGGTAACGGTTGGAGAGGAAGGGGTTAGAGCCCCCCCCCCTACAGAATTGCCGTAAAATATAGTTTTCAATTTAGAAATACCAAATTTGGTATATTATCTCATGGTACTCTAATTTAGGCGGTAGACGGTTTTTGAAACGGGTCAGGGGCCCGGTTGGTCAGTTTTCAATTCAGAACCACCAAATCAGGTATCCTATCTCATAGTACTCTAACTTAGACGGTTGTCGGTTTTTGGAACGGGTCAAGGACCGGGGAGTCAGAGCCTCCCCCCCCTAAATAATTTTTTTTCGTAAAATCTAGTTTTCATTTCAGAACCATCAAATTTGGTATCATGAAACTCTAACTTAGACGTTAGATGGTTTTTGGAAGGGGTTGGAGCCCGCGGGGTCGGAGCCCCCGCCCCTCATAAAAAATTTCGTAAAATCTACAGTTTTCATCTTAGAACCACCAAATTTGGTATACTATCTTATGGTACTCTAACTTAGACGGCAGACCGTTTTTGGAACGGGTCAAGGCCCGGGGGTCAGAGCCCCCACATACAAAATTTTCTTAAAAACTACAGTTTTCAATTCAGAATTACCTAATCTGGTATACTATCTCATGGTACTCTAACTTAGACGCTAGACGGTACTTGGAAGGGGTTGGAGCCCGGGATGTCAGCCCCCCCCGAAGAAACACTTTTTCGTAAAATCTACAGTTTTCAATTTAGAACCACCAAATTTGGTATACTATCTCATGGTACTCTAACTTAGACGCTAGACGGTTTTTGGAAGGGGTTGGAGCCCGCGAGGTCGGAGCTCCCCCCCCCTTCTCATAAAAAATTTCGTAAAATCTACAGTTTTCATCTTAAAACCACCAAATTTGGTATACTATCTTATGGTACTCTAACTTAGATGGCAGACCGTTTTTGGAACGGGTCAAGGCTCGGGGGTCAGAGCCCCCACATACAATATTTTCTTAAAAACGACAGTTTTCAATTCAGAACCATCTAATCTGGTATACTATCTCATGGTACTCTAACTTAGACGCTAGACGGTTTTTGGAAGGGGTTGGAGCCCGGGGGTCAGACCCCCCCGAATAAACACTTTTTCGTCAAATCTACAGTTTTCTATTTGGAACCACCAAATTTGGTATACTATCTCATGGTATTCTAACTTAGACGCTAGACGGTTTTTGGAAGGGGTTGGAGCCCGCAGGGTCGGAGCCCCCCCCCCCCCCAATAAAAAATTTCGTAAAATCTACAGTTTTCAATTTAGAACCACCAAATTTGGTATACTATCTCATGGTACTCTAACTTGGACGACAGACCGTTTTTGGAACGGGTAAAGTCCCGGGGGTCAGAGCCCCCACATACAAAATTATCTTAAAAACTACAGTTTTCAATTCAGAACCACCAAATCTGGTATACTATCTCATGGTACTCTAACTTAGACGCTAGACGGGTTTTAGAAGAGGTTGGAGCCCGGACGGTCAGACCACCCCCGAATAAAAACGTTTTCGTAAAATCTACAGTTTTCAATTTAGAACCACCAAATTTGGTATACTATCTCATGGTACTCTAACTTAGACGACAGACCGTTTTTGGAACGGGTAAAGGCCCGTGGGGTCAGAGCCCTCCACATAGAAAATTCTCTTAAAAACTACAGTTTTCAATTCAGAACCACCAAATCTGGTATACTATCTCATGGTACTCTAACTTAGACGCTAGACGGTTTTTGGAAGGGGTTGGAGCCCAGGGGTAAGAGCCCCCCCCCAGAAAAATGCCGCGTAAAATTTACAGTTTTCAATTTAGAACTACCAGATTTGGTATACTATCTCATGGTATTCTAACTTCGACGGTAGACCGCTTTTGGAACGGGTCAAGGGCCGGGGGATTAGAGCCCCCTACATACAAAATTTTCTGAAAAACTAAACTTTTCAATTCAGAACCCCAAGATCTGGTATACTATCTCGTGGTACTCTAACTTAGACGCTAGACGATTTTGGAAGGGGTTGCAGATTTTTTTGTGAAGGGGGTAAGGACCCCTTTCACAAAAAAAATTGAAAAATCTAGTTTTCAATTTAGAACCACCAAATTTGGTATACTATCTCATGGGAAGAAGGTAAAGTCGGGAGACAGGAGACACGTGCTTCTAGTCTACCCGACAGTTGAGAGTGCGTCCTCAGAGGACAAAAATAAAACCCTTAAAACTGCAGTAAACCCAATAAAACTGCAGATAGGGGTCAAGAGCTTACGGAGTATTAGGAAGGGAGGGGTCGCGGTGGAGTGTTCCCATCCCGGGGAGCTCGACCGCCTTGCTCAGGAGTTGAGAAGCAATCCGCTGACCATAGATTGCACACTTCCCACGGCCCCACGGAAGAGAAACCCCCGGTTGGTAGTGTATGGGGTCGACGGGGTCTCTCAGGGAATGAGTTCGAGCAGGCGGTTTTTGGGCAAAACCCAGAGCTCGAGAACGGGTTCAAAGCCTGTTTTCCCATCAAGGGCAAGGAAGGTAGGGTCCACTGGGTAGCAGACGTGGAGCCCAAGGCCTTCAAGCACTTGGTGAGGCGGAAGACACTGAACTTGGGTTGGTCAGTGCTCCGTCTAAAGGAATTTTGAGGAGGTCAGGTGCTTTTGGTGCAATGGCTTCGGCTATTTCCGAGGCAACTGCCCCGAGACAGATGCAAGGTGCGGCAATTGTGGTGAAGTTGGGCACCAGCACCACCAGTGTGCCGCCGCACCGAACTGCAGCAACTGCACTGCTGCGAATGCCAGGTTCCGCCTGAAACTGGACGTCTCACACTCCAGCTTCAGTAAGACATGCCTTAGTCTTATTAGAGAACTTGAGCAAAGGAAGAGCCGAGTCAACTATTGTTGACGGATGGTAGTACCCTTGGAGGTACGGTTCTATCGACATCGAGATTTTGGGTCTAACTGACCAAGGTATTTTTGGTGACCCTGGCCCGGGGTCATCACCACAGCACTGGCCCTAGCGCTGTGAACGATGTTGTGATTCGTTGTGTTTTTTTTAATAAATGTTTCAATGTTTGAATATTGTGAGAGGGGTGCATGAGACCCTCATAGTGAAATGTGCATGTGGTTGTATTACTCAAGTTACCTAATAAAGGACATTTGTCCCAAACAAACTCGCGGTGGCGGGCGATCTCCCAGCCACGAGATGGGATTTTCTTGAGAAAGTTGCTTGCCCCAACTGCCCATAGCACGTTGCACACACGGTTTGTGACAGAAGGGTGTAAGGTACCGGTCCCGGGGGCAGGCAGATCCCCACGGGTCACTAGACCGAATCTGTCCGAGTGGAAGACTGTGGTTTCCGGTGACTGACCGGTTAGCTTTCGGAACGCCGTCAGGGATCCTATCAATCCCAAACTATTCGAGAGAGTTCCGCATTTCCTTCGATGTCAGCACTTTGATGGTGCAGGTATAGTCATCAGCTAGTATTACTATCTCATGGTACTTTAACTTAGACGGTCGACGGTTTTTGGGACGGGTCAAGGCCCTGGGGGTCGGAGCCCACCTCCGTACACACACACATACACACAGACATACAACATTTTCTTAAAAACTACAGTTTTCAATTCAGAACCACCAAATTTGCTATCTTGAAACTCTAACTTAGACGCTAGACGGTTTTTGGAAGGGGTTGGAACCCCGGGGTGAGAGCCCCTCCCCCTCCTCATAAAAATTTCGTAAAATCTACAGTTTTCAATTTAGGACAACCAGATTTGGTATACTACTTATGGTTATCTAACTTGGACGGTAGACGGTTTTTGGAAGTGGTCGGGGCCCGGGTCAAGGTAGCCCCATGCAAAATTTTCGTAAAAAGTTCCGTTTTTTACTCTTAAGAATACCCTATCTACGTTCTAAGGCGCTCTTTTGTCCTTTGAGGGCCTTGCACCATAAACCATCAACCAACCAACTAACCAACCTACGGTCTAAGTTAGGGACTGTAGATAACAATAAAGTGCAAAAGTATGCGTTTAATGGTGTATTAAAAACACAAATCTATATAGTTTAGCTTTCACTACCAACGAGCGGCTTATCAGAAAGAAATATAATGTAATGTAAACAGAGAGTTCCAGATATTCAAAATTCAAAACGGTAAGAAAAAGATGATCAATGCCAATGTGAAGTCGTATGCATGCGACATCACATAGGTACATTGCATTTCTGTGTCGCGGGATTCACAGAAGCACACGCCAGATGTACGGCAGTTCTATAGATGTCTCCTAGAAGGTAAGTATTCCCATTCCTTTTTCTTTCTTTTTTTGTTTCGCAAAATTAAATTAACTAAATCAAAAAATTTAAAATAAGTTTACTGGAAAATTGCAGGAATATCTTTTTCCTTCATTAACTTTCACCCGCTGAACTTGGTGATTCCACAAATAGTAATATATACCTGGCAAATAACTGGTATCCCTGCTAGTACAAATTATATTAATGATTTATTTGCGTCCAGTTCAATCTAGTATGTTCATAAGAGCGTTTGGGGCCGTATGAAAAATACATTTCAACGTGAGCCGCTACGACGGCGGAGTGATCTAGGCGCTGGCTTCTGACCACTTGTCGAGAAGGATCCTGGTTCAAATCCCGGTGAACCATGGACGTTGTGCTTGACTTCTGGCACTGGCTGTCCCCCTTCCCAGGTACCAGCGGCCCAAAAGTGGGAGCGTTCGACTGCTTATAGCCCACTGAATTGATCACGGTGGTCGTTAACCCCCCCCCCCAAAAAAAAAAAAAAGATTGCGACGTGTCCATTGCTACTTGTTGTGGACCGTACAAAAAGTATGTTTTTGATATCAACGTGTCCACTTCCATGTAGGCTGGCCATAAAATGTTAGGGGACCGTACAAAATTGCACTTTTGTTTTCACCTTGTCAGCGCTTCGGTATATGGTTGAAGTATACGTATATATAGTTGGGCCATTTCAGCACGTAGTTTGGTTTATATAGAAAATCAAGATAATGTTACATTTTTACTCAGCTACAACACATTAATCCCAAAGGCTATTTGTTGAAATCTTTAATCCGCCGTGCTCATATTCACAACGTTAACATAACATGTCAAGTTATTAATGTTGCAGTTTTACCCTGTCACAAAACTTTAGTTACAAGACCTTAGGCGTAAACTTTTTTAGGAATTTTTAGTCCGACTTATTCATAAGGTTTCGATAACATGCCAAGGTTAAGGTACTGCGTTTTCACTGAGGCACACAAATTAATAAACAGGCCTTAAGCCTTTTTATCAGTTTTCAATCAACCGTGCTCATATACATAAAATTTTCAGAGAAAGTCAAGTTTACTGTGTTGCGCATTTACTCGAGTACAAAACTATAAACAGCCATTAACTTTCACCTGCTGAACTTGGTGATTCCTCAATTCATCCATTAACAAGTCTTTTAAGTGATTGTATGCTATGGTCATATTGATAATGTTTAATGACAAGTCAGGTTAATGATGTTGCACTTATTAAAGACTTAAAAAGGTGTAGAGGCTAGTAATTATTATTTGAAGTCTAAGTAAAAGCTCATTTTTAACTGGACTTATCATGAAATCCTTATGAATATGGCATTTATTTTGTTTTGTGCATTTTACAAAGCGTATGCATTTTTTTGGCATTTGTTTTATTTTGTGTTGTACTTGTTACATAGCGTTTCGCATTTTTGTAATGCTTGTTACTTCTGATTGCATTTTGAATTTTTATTTGTTTCACATTTTGGATTGCATTTTGAATTTTTATTTGTTTCACATTTTGGATTGCATTTTGAATTTTTATTTGTTTCACATTTTGGATTACTTTTTGACATTTTATGTTTTTGACATACTATTTTGAAAAGTTTGTCTTTTTTAATTTTGCGTTGTATTTTACATTCTTGCATCTTCGGCGGAATTACATTCTTGAAAAATTCAAATACAAGTTAGTAAAAGATATAATTCAATTAGTGAGAAATACCAGCACATTTTAGTAAAGGGTAGAATTATATGAAATTCCTCTTAAAAAGTCCAGCATGTTAACATTGTCTCTGTGCACCAAAGAAGTTCGAATTCCTTTTTATCTTGCCAGCGTTTCTCTTCTGGGTGGATTTGTTGGAATCTGTGCTATCCCTCTTTCGATTTTAGCCATAGTTGTTCTCTGCTCTTTCGCAATTTCACTGATTATTTCGTACAGTCACAGTTTTTTCTCTCCCAGAATTGTATTCCAGCGTCTGTCTAATCTTTCAAGTTCGTTTTGTGTTCTGGGAAAGCCAAATAAATTGTTTTCACTTACTGACCAAATTGTTGGCGGGAACAGCGGAGGGCTTCTGCTCGGATTGTTTCTTCTGCTTCCACGAAATTTTCCAAGAACATAATTTTCCTCAAACCACTGAACTACAGAATCTGCATATTCTAGTAAAATTGATTTCACTTCTTCAAAAGCAGCTGGAATTTCATCAGATGAAAAAAATGCGAGTGCTTGCAAATGTCTGACTTTGAGAGCAAACTCACTGTTTTCCCTATATTCCAAGGCTATGCCAGAGGACGGATATTCCTCAGCACATTTTTTTCCGAGATGAAACCAACAACATTTGTGTGTGCTGCTTCCAAATTCCTTTTTAGCAGCATTATAACGGTAGCTATTTCAAAATCTATTATTATGCGTATATTGTGGTGCAAGCTGAATATCATAGTCTGATGCATAGTCTTGTAAATCCTACAAAAATACTGTATAATAGTATTATATTCTTTATACTTGCTGGAAAGTAACCCATAAACTAGTGGGACAAGTCTGTGCATCTCTGGATTCGTTTCAACCATAGCATGAATGGAACATAATTGCCTAAAAAGGGTTGGACAAGTTTCAAATGTCCCATCCATAATCCAGAGTGGTGCTTCTTTAAGCTTTCGTAAATTATTCTCTGTTAAAAATAAAATAATTCTTTGATGTCCAAATGCGCTATCTCTGCCAAGAAATTTTGCACCATCTTCTCCTGTAAATTTATTGGGGCATCGATCCGTTCTGAAGTCGTAGGCTCCGCAGGCATGTCTTGGCATGTCTTCTCTTTTTTACAACTTGCTTTAGTGCATCCATATTAGGCATGTAAGCTGCATTTACTGTAGCCATTGACGTTGTCACTGTTTGAATAATTTGTGCAGGGGCTTCGTCCGTATTTCTCGCTCGTTCTTTTATTTGCGCTCTTGCAACAGCAACATCACTTTTCTCCGGTCTTGGAGCATGATTATGTGGTTTCTCATTGCGCATCCTGTGTTCATCTCCAATAAGAATAGTACTAGCAAAGCCAGTACATTTTCCATAATTTCTTTCAATACAGTGACAATACCGTAAATCACCTCGCACTATGTTATGGCGAAATAAATAACCCTTTCCATTTCAGCAATTCATTTTCTTTTTGTGAGTTAACTATTTATGTTGCATTCTTCACCTGCATAGTGCCTTCGGAAAACAATGCACTTTCTCTTTCAAAAATATTTAGAATGATATATTTCCACTATTATCACTTGACAACGCACAACAAAGGTTTCAACAAGCACGTTCTCTGTTCTCCAGTCAACTACGAACTAATGAGCAACCATTCAATAAAACACTCACAATACAGACAATCACGTGAAGCTTGTTCCTCCAGTTAGTGTTTAAGCGAAGTTCAAGATTTTCGTACCTGCGGTCACAAGAAGTGGTTAATTTTAAGGATCGGCATCTTATCTTTTGTTTTTCCAAAACGCAGAGGTACATGTATTTTACAGCTGGGACGCTCCAGGCAGGGAATCAACAGATGCGAAGAACCCGGGAGCCAGGTTCCGGAGGCGGCATCAGGCGCGGACTGGGCAGCTGTACTCTGGGCCGGTAGGCGTCATGCTAATTCTCAAAAATAAATTCAAATTTTTTGTGTTGCACCATGCGTATGAAAGAAAATTGTTATACTGAAAAGACAATTTGTTTACCCCGTAACATATTAAACGAAACCTACGTCCCTACGTGCCAAATGATCTGTAAGCCAAACACAGTTTTTCATGCAACACGTTCCCCCGACTTTCTAAGTTCAGATCTGTCTCGTTCGACTTATTTCCTGTACCGCCCCTCTCTTTCGCTAATTGCAGTTAATTGCCGTGAAATTTATGTTTTACGTGGGGGTGTATTGCCGACTGTCCTGAAGACTATAGTGAAAGCGGTGAACCCCAGGGGAAAAGTATTCCATCAAAAGCAACAGAAATCCAATGCGAGAGCAAAACTTTGTTCGTTGGCATTACATCCAAGCAATTTAGGCGAAGTAGGAAGTGTGTTTTTCTACTACGACACCAGAAGATTGTCGCGAATGCTCAGGCAATTACGATACAGATGTGTCCTTAAGACTTCTCTTTCAAGACGTCCAAACGCCGGCACTAGGGGATGGGGAGGGATACAGTGCGAATGCTCTTTTTTGTTGCAGTTAGAAATTCTTAAGCTCATTCTTCCTTAAAACTTTGCCTGGTTACCAGTAAGTACTGTCTCATGCCTCAACCATTGCACAGATTTGTTGTTTTTGTTTTCATTCTTTGAGTTAACAGCGCGAAAATATCTGAACTGCGTTGTTTCAGTTGGAAATATTTTTTTACTTGAGCAACAGGGCTTCACGTATAATTGCAAAATACTTCGATAGAATAAACATACCTTACAGAAAGAGTTTGCATGAGAAAATAGATTAATAATAAGGAAAATATTCTAAAACCAAAAAAAGAAATTGCGGAGCCGAAAAAGCTAGGTAGAGGAAACAAAAGGCTCTAAGAAAAAGTTCATATTTAAAGAAACCTGTAGTCGCTTAATGAGTTAGTGGTATAACTCAATACAAAATCATGTGCTGTATTTGGATAAAAAAATTATAAGCAAGTAGGCATCGTGACTGTCCACAGTTACCACTTTTCATCCTGTCGACATTACAACCACCACAGAAAAGAAAATAACAAAAACATAACAAAAACACCCATACAAAGTAAAATGCCCAAAACATAAAAAGAAGTAACCACACATAATGAAATGCCCAAAACATTAAAAAAACTGCAACCACACGAAACAAAATACCCAAAACATGGTAAGAAATTCTGTTGAAAGCACAATGAAGGTATACGATAGGAGAAATATATGTTTTTAAAGCTTAATACAAGTGTCAAAACTGAAATAAAAAGAAAGAAAAAAGAAATATTCCAAATTTCATTGTTACTTTAGATATTTTGACCTGTTGACATTTCGTAAATTGTACTTGCACTCGGTCAAAAAATATTACTTACAAGGACTCTTTAGTAACTTTTAATCGCTGTGGTCGTATTTATAAGGTTTGCATAACAAATAAAGTTAATAATGTTGCGTTTTCACTTAGGCATTAAATGCTAATTATTGGCAGCTAGGCCTAGGTCTTTTAAATAATTTTTGATAAGCGTAACACTCTTAAATTGGTTTGTCATGCAAACCTCATATAATCACAGCATTATAAAAATTACTATAAATGCATATGCCTAGGTCTCGGGCGTATCTATTAATGCTTTGTGCTCCAGTAACATTTAAACAGAATTCATTTTATTTTCTATGAAAACTACATAAATATCAGCTCGGAGGACTGAAAACTATCAAAAAACTCTAGGCCTAGGGTCTGCTTAATAGTTCCAACCTCAGAAAAGCGCATTGCTAAAATCTTGGACTTCTATGAAAACATTATGAAAATTAGCACGGCACACTGAAAATTGCTAAACAGGGCCAGTCCTAGGGCTTTCTAATTATTGTTTTGTACCTGACTAAAAGTGTAACATTATCTTTAGTTCTTACTAGCAGGGGTACCCGATATTTCCCAGGTAAATATTACTATTTCTAAAATCACCAAGTTCAGCGGGTCAAAGTTAATGAATGAAAAAGCTATTTCCGTAAATTTCCAGGAAACTTATTTTAGATCTTTTGATTTAGTTAATTTAATTATACGAAGCAAAAAAGAATTTACATTATTTACATTACATTGTATTTCTGCCTGATAAGGCAACCGTTGGTGGTGAAAGCTAACGCTTATTAATTTGTGTTTTTAATACACCATGAACCGGATATTTTTTCACTTTATTGTTATCTACGGCCTCTAACCTAGACCGTAGGTGAGGTAATGGAGTGCTGTATTGGGATGCAGTTCTTCAGAGTAAAAATTGTAATTTTACGAAAATTTTGAATGGGGCCCCCTTCACACCGGGCACCGTACCTTTCCGTCTGCGGTCTAAGTTACAATACAATGAGGTAGTGTACTAAATTTGGTCGTTCTAAATTCGAAACTGTAGGTTTTACAAAAATAGGCATGGGGGGGGGGGGGCTCTGAACCCCTGGCTCCAACCGTTTCCAAAAACCGCCTGTATTCTCAGTTACAGTACCATGACACAGTATACCAAATTTGGTGGTTTTAAATTGAAAACTGTAGATTTTACGAAAATTTTTATGGGGAGGGCTCTGATCCCGTGCCTGACCCGTTCCCAAAACCGTCTACCATCTAAGTTAGAGTACCATGAGATAATATACCAAATTTGGTTGTTTCAAATTGAAAACTGTAGATTTTACGAAAATTTTGTATGGGGGGAAGGATCTAACCCCCGGGCCCCGACCAGTTCCGAAAATCGTCTACGGTCTAAGTTAGAGTACCATGATATGGTATACCAAATTTCGTGGTTCTAAATTGAAAACTGTAGATTTTTCGAAAATTTTGTCGGGGAGGGCATTCTAACCCCCTTGCCCCGACGTGTTCTGAAAACCGTCTACCGTCTAAGTTAGAGTACCATGTTATAGTATACCAAATTTGGTGGTTCTAAATTAAAAACTGTAGATTTCACGATTTTTATGGGGGGGGCTCTGAACCCCGGGCTCCGACCCTTTGCAAAAAACCGTCTACAGTCTTAGTTTAGAACACCATGAGATAGTATACTAAATATGGTGGTTCTAAATTGAAAACGGTGTATTTTACGAAAATTTTGTACGGGGGCGAGCCCTAACCCCCCGGGCCCCGACCCGTTCCAAAAACCGTCTACAGTCTAAGTTAGAATACCATGAGATAGTATTCCAAATTTGGTGGTTCTAAATTGAAAACTGTAGATTTTACGAAAAAGGTTTTATTCGGGGGGGGGTCGGACCCACCAGGCTCCAACCTCTTCCAAAAACCGTCTAGCGTCTAAGTTAGAGTACCATGAAATAGTATATCAGATTAGGTGGTTCTGAATTGAAAACTGTAGTTTTTAAGAAAATTTTGTATGTGGGGGGGCTCTGACACCCGAGCCTTGACCCGTTCCAAAAACGGTCTGCCGTCTAAGTTAGAGTACCATAAGATAGTATACCAAATTTGGTGGTTCTAAGATGAAAACTGTAGATTTTACGAATTTTTTATGAGGGGGGGCCGCCACGCGGGCTCCAACCCCTTCCAAAAACCGTCTAGCGTCTAAGTTAGAGTACCATGAGATAGTATACCAAATTTGGTGGTTCTAAAAGGAAAACTGTAGATTTTCCAAAAAAAAATTTTATTCGGGCGGGGGGTCTGACCCCCGGGCTGCAACCCCTTCCAAAAACCGTCTAGCGTCTAAGTTAGAGTACCGTGAGATAGTATACCAGATTAGGTGGTTCTAAAAGGAAAACTGTAGATTTTACGAAAACGTTTTTATTCGGGGGGGATCTGACCCCCGGGCTCTGACCCCCGGGCTCTAACCCCTTCCAAAAACCGTCTAGCGTCTAAGTTAGAGTACCATGAGATAGTATACCAGATTAGGTGGTTCTGAATTAAAAACTGTAGTTTTTAAGAAAATTTTGTATGTGGGGGGCTCTGACCCCCGGGCCTTGACTCGGTCCAAAAACGCTCTGCCGACTAAGTTAGAGTACCATAAGATAGTATACCAAATTTGGTGGTTCTAAGATGAAAACTGTAGATTTTACGAAATTTTTTATGAGGGGGGGGCCGACCCTGCGGGCTCCAACCCCTTCCAAAAACCGTCTAGCGTCTAAGTTAGAGTACCATGAGATAGTATACCAAATTTGGTGGTTCTAAAAGCAAAACTGTAGATTTTACGAAAAAGTTTTTATTCGGGGGGGGGTCTGACCCCCGGGCTCCAACCCCTTCCAAAGACCATCTAGCGTCTAAGTTAGAGTACCATGAGATAGTATACCAGATTAGGTGGTTCTGAATTGAAAACTGTAGTTTTTAAGAAAATTTTGTATGTGGGGTGGGGGCTCTGACCCCCGGGCCTTGACGCGTTCCAAAAACGGTCTGCCGTCTAAGTTAGAGTACCATAAGATAGTATACCAAATTTGGTGGTTCTAAGATGAAAACTGTAGATTTGACGAAATTTTTTTTATGAGGGGGGGCTCCGACGCCGCGGGCTCCAACCCCTACCAAAAACCGTCTAGCGTCTAAGTTAGAGTTTCATGATACCAAATTTGATGGTTCTGAAATGAAAACTAGATTTTACGAAAAAAATTATATAGGGGGGGGGGGGGGGGGCTCTGACTTCACGAGCCTTGACCCGTTCCAAAAACCGACAACCGTCTAAGTTAGAGTAATATGAGATAGGATACCTGATTTGGTGGTTCTGAATTGAAAACTGTAGATCTTACGAATATTTTGTGTATGGGAGGCTCTGACCAAACGGGCCCCTGACCCGTTCCAAAGACCGTCTACCGTCTAAGTTAGAGTATCATGAGATATTATACCAAATTTGGTAGTTCTAAATTGAAAACTATATTTTACGGCAATTCTGTAGGGGCTCTAACCCCCCCTCTCCAACCGCTTCCCGAAACCGTCTACAGTCTAAGTTAGAGTACCACGAGATAGTATACCAGATTTGGTGGTTCTGAATTGAAAACTGTAGATTTTACGAACATTTTGTATATGGGGGCTCTGACCAACCGGGCCATAAACCGTTCCAAAAACCGTTTACCGTCTAATATTTTTAGTGCCAAAGAAAAACGTAATATTCCTATCCTGTCTGCGTGTCCAAACTTTATAAATTTGATCAGGGAGCAAGACGTTCGAAATCGTACGTTTTCCTGCATTCGTTTTGTATGTAACCAAAATCTGTAAACGCGACGAATTGACGTAGTCGACGAATTTGTCCGCGACGAATTGACGCGCGACGAATCGTCGTGGTCGACGAATTGACGCATGCGACGAATTGACGCGCGACGACTTGTCGTAGTCGACGAATTGACGCACGCGACGAATTGACGTGACACCCCGAGAATGCTAGCTGTGTAACACCAAGTCATCTGGCCCACTCCGACCAATCCAACTGCGGGGTAGATCCGTGTAGCTCCATGGTAGCTCCATCACAGGGCTTCAGTGCTTGAAAATAATGCAATGTGTATCGCTTGTAACACAATTTTCTCCTCAACACGCGACAAAATGTAGGCTGAGAAATGCCCATTTCTCGACTACTGCGAATGGTTGATTTCTTCGGGCTGCGTAGAAAAGTATCTCTCACTCTTTCAGCATTCTCTGCAGATACGCCTGGTTGTCCTGGACTTTTTTCTTTACAAAGACATACAGTGTTCTCGAACTGATGATACCACCCGCGAATACTCTAAGCCGTCGGTGGATTAATTTTGTACTTTCTACGAAATTCACGCTGAACGGTGATTGCCGACTGACATCGCGCAAACGAGAGCACACAAAAAGCTTTCTGCTGACTAGACGTCATTTTCAAGTCTTCGCGAAAAGCGGTTAATAAACAAAACACTAGCGCCATCTATTGCGCATAAGCTAAAACAGACGTTTCCTTTTTACATTGATGTATTACTTATCAATCTGTGTTGTTCATTATTCGAAATACAAATTTTTGAAACGGGATCATTCTTTCTAAATATCCCTGTACATAGTGTTAAACATCTGTTTGTATGTAATTGCTTTATCAACAGCATGATGCTAGCTAGCATAGATGTCTGGAGAGTTTTTTTCCAATATCATAATTCTCTCACAGTTTGCCTGGTATTTCACGGTCCAATCCTAAATGTCCAACTTCCACTCTAACACTTGATTTGTATCTACGTGAAATGAATTATTAACTTGTCATTTGTTTTACGCTTGTCGAATTAAGGAGTATGCAGTTTTGGCTGTTAGTCACAGATCTTGCCTGATATTGTTGTCCAAGGTAAATGTAGGCATTATTTACCTCGAGATATCCCCATCAATCCCAAAGTCTTCTTTCCTTCTAAAATATTGTACATCAATGATGTCTTCTGAAAGTTCATTTTTAATCCCACTTCTTCACTCTTCTCAGCATATCCGTGTGTGGTGCGAGTATATACTATTTATCTCTGAAGGCATAGTTGAAAAAGAGATTATGCCATCAGCAAAATGAAGATGGGTTGAATAACCTGCATTAATTTTTATGCCTTTCTTTTCCCATTTCAATAATTGAAAGCCATTCTGTAATATGGCATTAAAGAGCATGGCAGGTGTGATGTTACCTTGTCTCACTCCTCTCCAATTTTTATCGGCGCTGTATCCTCAACTAGCCAAACTTCTGCTTTTGTATTTCGTAGATATTATTACATATGCTAATAGATTTATCTTCGTTGACAGAACTTGTATTTCATTTGTTTGTGTAACAAATGAAATGAATTCAGTGTGACATATGTGGTAATTCCATAAACCTACCAAAATTAAATACTTTCTTGAAATTATTCATTTTTATTTCAAATCTTTAGGGATGATATTAATTTATAAATGGTGTACTTCAGTATGTAATGGAGAAACCTCATATTTTGAAATCATTCCGTAATGTGCCTCGTATTAATTTTAGAAGTTTTTCATCGGTAGCAGAAACAAACTATGATTTATGATAAAAGTTCCATGACGCATGGAATCTTACTTTTTATATTGATGAAAATAATGGTATCACGAAAAGAAATAAACTGCGGAAGTAGGTGCTAATGTTTTAGATGCATAAGCAATTCTTAAAGAAAATTAATATTTTTCCAAATAAATTCATGCGGGTTTTTATGTACATTTGAAAACGCTAGTGACGAAATTTTATGCATAAACGGGTGAACTCAATCAGCTCCTGAAAGAGCATATTCAAAAGAGTATCATGAAAACTTAAGGCGCATTGCTTACAGATCTCTTACATTTCATCAAATAATTTGACACAGCTACAATACCCAAAAATCAGTAACCTAGACATCTCCAGTTTCTTATTAACTGCAGCAGATATAAAGAGTGTGTTCCTGTGTGGCTTCAATGGAAAGCTTCTAATGAGAATTCACACAGCGCAGCCTTAGTGATGCGTACTTTTAGTAGGTGGCCATAAGAACCGTATAAATACTACAAAAACGTACAAAAGCCATTTTGATGTGTTAAATTTTATTGAAATATTTGAATGCTTCCAAAAAACACAAAAACAAAATGGGATGACAAGTAAGTCCAGATTACCACAATTATAATGTACGACACGCACACTAATGCATGAATGATTTGTCTGCTACCTTCTCTTGTTCTGAAGGGTTTTAGGATCATCCTGTAAATGTCTGAAAATGTTTATGTAATCCGTAATATATTGTTTAACGTCAACGATGAAGGCCAGTGGCTGCACGAACGATTGACATCTGGATCTACTGCATCATATATGCGACATTGGATGAGGGATTTGGTAAAATTTCAGGAAAAAGTCATGTGCTAACCCCCGAAAAGTTAAAAAGAAGTTACTTTCCCATTTTGGGTTGTCTACAAATAGTAAAACCTTTGAGTTGTACATTTCGGTTTTCAAATTCAAAATAGCACTTCTTGTTTTATTTTCATGTGGACGAAGTTGCACAGGTTCAAAAATTTGTGCTTCAACTAATTGGGTTTAATAACACTGGGGAATAATTTTGAACATATTTTTTCTTAACTTCGTTTTTTCAGCTGACTTTGACTGAAATAGGGATGCTGATTTTGTAACCACAGATAGTTTTCTTCTATCACGTCAGGTTTTTTCTCTACCGCTTATCTGCATGCAAATACTTTGCCTGAAATAGGCATGCTGATTTTGTAACGGCAACTAGTTTTCTTCTATCACGTCAGGTTTTTACTCTACCGCTTATCTGCACGCGATTACTGTAGCCGGGATTGAGGAGAGCACTAGTGTTATCCCATTAGCTGAAAGCAAAGCGCCTCCATCGAGTGGGGAGGGAGGTGTGGAGGATGACCTTTGGACCACCGAAAGGTTGTTAGTTGTCTGGGCTATTCAGTTTCACGCAAAATAGCGTGGTGAGAGGTTGTAGAAATGGAAATTCACTCTATATAAATGGAAATTCACTCTATATAAATGGAAATTCATTGTTATCTATTTTTCATAACTTGCTTAGCAAATTTTATTACTTTATAAACACGTATTTAATTTATGATGTCTGTCTCTTCTGTTTCTCGTCGGCAGCGCATAAGCAACCCTGATTCATTTTGTTATATCTGTGGAAGTTTCACGATTCCCAGTCAAAGGGCGAACATCAGCGCATTTGTAAAGCAAGCCTGTTTTGCATGATTCAAAGTTAAACCGGGTGATTAGGATAAGGCATGGTCCCCTCATAAGGTTTATAAGCAGTGTGTGGAGAGTTTACGGATGTAGACGAAGGAAATACGTGATAAGATGCCATTTGAAATACCTATGATTTGGCGAGAGCCAATAGATAACATAAGTGACTGTAATTTTTGCATAGTTGAAACATCAGGATATAAAAAAAATGTAACATAGAGTATCCTAGTCTACCATCAGCTTTGCGACCACAGCCATATTCAGCTGAAATCCCAGTGCCGATTTTCATTACACTTCCCTCTCTTGAAGAACATGATTATGGTGATGAAGTGTGTGACAATGGTGTTGCCGATTTTGTAATTGAAGATGACTCTGTTCGTCAGGGATTTGATCAGCATAAGTTTAGTGGTTTGTCACGTGATTTGGGACTGTCAAAGAAGGCTTCAGAACTCCTAGCATCAAGACTGCGTGAGAAAAACCTGCTTGAAAAAGGAACGAAAGTATTGTACTTTCGAACCAGAGAAAGTGAATTTCTGCAGTACTTTAGAAGTGATAGTGGCTTTGTATATTGCCATAACATACGAGGTTTAATGGAGGAATTGGGAATTGCAAAGTATAACGGAACTGAAGGGCGAATGTTCATCGATAGCTCAAAGCGGAGCTTAAAGTGTGGCCTCCTTCAGAATGGCAATTTATTTAGGTCAGTCCCAATTGGTCATTCAGTTTGTACACTGGCGGGAAACGAAAAAAGAACACCAAGAAGGAGACGTCTGATACCAACGAAATTTATACAGCATAATAACGGAATACAGAGGATAACGTGATCAAAACATTATGGCAAAATACAGCTGTATTTGCTGGTAAACTGAAAAATAACATTTCCATGTAACATGGTTAGTACGAGGTTGAACCGCCATGAACTGCGTCACACTGTGCAATTCTGGCATGGAGTCTGTCGTACAGATGTTGGATGTAAGTTTGGGGTATTGAGTTCCAAGCATCCTCAACCTGTACGCGTAAATCGGGGATGGTCGTGGCTGGCAGTGGAGACCGGATAAGTCGTTGTCCCATTAAATCCCACACGTGCTCATTGGGGGACAAATCCGGTGAACGTGCACGCCATAAAAGTTGTCTCACACCCTTAAAGGCATGTTGCGTTGCACGTGCCGTGTGTGGGCGTGCGTTATCTTGCTAGAAAACACCACGATGGACCGACCTTACAAATGACACAACAACGGGCTGAATGATGTTTTTGATGCAGGAGGGGCTGTTTAACGTACCCGGTACAAACACTAGTTGTGTACGGGAGTGATAGCTGATCGCTCCCCAAACCAGGAGACCCGGTGTAGGCCCTGTGTGTCGCTGGCGGATGCAAGAAGGGTGAAGAAGCTCCCCTGTGCGTCTGAGAACACGAATACGGCCATCGGTGGCTGCCAAGCTAAATATGCTTTCATTTCTGAACACGACAGATCGCTATTGCGTTCTCGAGTGCAAATGTTGGTGACACCACTGCAGCCCTTCCTGACGGTGGGCTGGAGTGAGAGGTACGCATGCCGGAGGCACACGTGCACCTAGTCCTTCATCCAGTAGACGGTTGCGGATTGTTCACACAGTCACTTCAGGTGCAACGGCAGCTCGGATTTGTGTCGCAGTGGATGTTCTGCTTGACAACGCCGCTCTTCTTATGCGTCGATCGGTCCGCTCATTCGACCTTCTGTTTCTCCCGGTTCCACGTCTTCTCGTGTGGGAATGATCCTCCGACCATCTACGCCACCATCGTAACACCACCGGTACGTCCCTTCCAATTCGCTCCGCAATACGACGATACAACTAACCGGTCTTGCGGAGTCCGACTAGACGACCTCGCTCAAAGTCCGACAACTGCTGAAATCTTACACGTCTTCCATGTCCAGGCATAGCAGCTTTTTTCAGGGTCTTCGCACGTGTCCGTACGCCGACGACTGATAACATTCACTTCGCCGTACTCCTTAAATACCGCCGACGATAATTTGCATATTATGCCGTGCTGTGGCGTAAGCGCTCACCAGTTGGTCCCGAAATTAACATCACACCTACGTAAATTCAACCCCATTAACAGATGTAAATTTCATGATCGTCCGCCAACTCCTTCTTGGTGTTCTTTTTTCACTTTCCGCCAGTGTATTTCTGAAGAATATGGAGACATAAAGAGAGTCATTCAGTTGTTGCAATATGACACACACAATTAGGACATATGTGCTGACCTTAAAATGATATGCTTCCTTCTTGGTAAGCAACGCGGATACACAAAATATCCCTGTTATCTGTGTTTATGGGACAGCAGAGCACGTGAAAAGCATTGGGTGGAAAGAAATTGGCCTCCACGATCTTCCCTCAAACCTGGTGATCCAAACATTCTACATGAGCCACTTGTTGATAGAAAAAAACATAATATTTCCACCTCTGCACCTCAAATTAGGTTTCATGAAGCAGTTTGTTAAAGCTTTGCCAACTCTAGAAGACTGTTTCAAGGACCTCATTACGGCATTTCCTAGCCTGTCTTTGTAAAAAATAAAGGCCGGTGTATTTTATGGTCCACAGATTCGGCAGCTAGTTAAAGATCAACATTTCATCGGGACAATGTTAGAACTGGAAACGAATGCTTGGTTATCATTCAAGGCCATTGTCAAGGACTTTATTGGAAATACACGAACAAAGAATTACACCGAAATTAATCAGAAAGTTTTAGACTCCTGCAAAATGCTTGGCTGCAACATTAGCATCAAGGTGCATTTTCTGCATAGCCATCTTGATACATTCCCGGAAAAATCTTGGTGCCGGCAGTGATGAACAAGGAGAACGATTCCACCAAGGTTTGAACGTCATGGAAGGAGGGTATCAGAGTATATGAATGAACCATTCCATTTATGCAATTTGTATGTTTTTCGAGGAACATGGAGGGTACCCTGTATCGTAAAACGTTGATGTGGTAGAAAAAAACTGAGGTCATATTTGCATTCACAACCCAAAAGTTAGTAAAAAATAAGTGTCAGATCTAAGTAAACGAAAACTGTGTTCCCCAGTGATAATTAATTTGAGTCCAAATAACGAGCTGAGTAACTGCCTTTGTTTGTAACTTAGCAGTGAGGAAAAAGGCTTTTTGATCTAAGTTTACTTAGATTAAAAACACTTCTCTCGATTCTTTATGAAAAAATGGTTTTCAATTGGTACTATAAAAAAAGTATAATTTAAATATCATTCATATCATTCATACTGCTTTTTTACCGAATGTAGCCATCACGCATTATCGGTGAAATGCTTTAAGGTTCAAAATTAACATTTAGCTTTTTAACATGTTCCACTGGCAGGTAGAGCTACGTAATTATTACATATTCATATTTTAATATTGATTCACAGAAATTTATCCATAAAATGAATCATATTTTTTTCAAGAAACTTTTCAATTGTTAAATATACTCATGTCACACTTGTCATAGTCTTTAATCAGGCTAAATTTACAGAATTTTGTTTCCTCGAAAGTCGAATTATACCAGAGTACCAGAATGCGGTTTAAATTTCAAAGTTCTTTAATTAAGAACGATACTTGCATTATAGTGCAGTTTGGAAAAAGAAGCATCGGCTAATGGGTCGACATATACCGGAGGACCACAATGTGGCTTAAATTTCAAAGCTCTTTAACTAAAGAACCGATACTTGCATTATAGTGCCGTTTGGAAGAGAAGCATCGGCTAATGATGGCATTTTGCTTGAAAACGAAGAAATTTTTAGTTTCAAAATGAGACGAAGGTGGCATGTCACGCGAATTCAAACTATGAAAAATAAGCAGCAAATGTGATGCCTTAAGGAGCACTAAGTTACAATCTGCATCTGTTAGTGATATGTAATTTGCCTTAATCCCACTCGTTACTGGAAACGGTTTGGAACAGGACTGTTGGTACGATGTTGAATTAGCCCCATAAAACCTTTTTAGTGAAGGCTTTATACATTCCAGAGAATCGGCAACAGAAACTTTGCGGAAGTCCTAAACACGAAAGGGATTAAAAATGATCAAAAGTCATATCAGTGTCTGGTGAGTATATCAAAGGGAACTCGAAGTTTTCTTGATCGCCCAAGAGGCGGTAGACTGCAAATAAGTCTGACCCGTTTTAATCCGAAAGCATCCCAAGTAGACAAACTATCTAAAACGATAAGTGAGAAAAAACCAGTGATCGTTTAGCGGAAAAAGCGTTTGCTTTTGACGAGAAGATGCTGCTGCAAAGATTACCACTAAGGAGTCCTATACATAAGGTTTCAAGCATTTTTGATAAAAGTGTTCCTGTTCATTTGGGACGTAGTTCCATATTCCTCATATTCCACTTGATATCGTCATAATGTTGAGAGCTATTGGCGTTAAACTAAATATAAGCTAACACAAAGAATTGGTAAAAGTTTGGCAGTCTATATTCTGGGATATTTAGTTCCAAAACAATTATCGTCTTTTGGACAGTTTGGGTGTCCGGAGGATCACTTTTCACTAAGGGTAACCTCTATCCTCATAAAATTGCTAGATGGCACCATAACCCTCGTATGTATCTTATAATCGCGAAATCCAGTTCCTTTCTTTCCAACTTTTTTTTTATTATGAGAGGTTTAACGACCACCGTGAGTCACTCAGTGTGCTATAAGCAGTAGCCCATCCCTAAATTAAGGCTACTGGTTCCAAGGAAGGGAGACAGCCAGCGATGTAAGGCAAACACAACATGCATGCCTCAGCAGGATTCGAACCCGACCCATCTCGGGAGAATTATCAGAAGCCATATCTTACACCACTGTGCCATCAGGGCGGCAACCCAGTCTCTACCAGAGAAAGATGTTTTTGATTTTAATTTGTTATATTTTAGAACCCTTGCGCTCACACATGAAGACATACAGAAGAACTTGAGATTGTTATCAGTCTTAGATGAAGTGACTTATTACTTCGTAACAATAGATATTTTCATCAATACAAAAAGATTTGCATTCTTGTAAAAAATATCCTTTGTAGGCCACATGACGTAGATAAAAGAATGTAAAACTGGAAAATAAAATAAAATAAAATAATTTTTTGAGTTAAAAATTAACATGTAGCCAAAGTTTTTTTTTCATTATATTTAGCCAATTGCAGGCATAAGGGGTGTTTGGTAAGTATTTAAATCAATTCCTAATAATACAGGGTTCGTTTTTCATATATAGACGAGGGTAGCCACAAAATTAAAGATGAGCAGCTGAAATATTAAGAGATTTTTAAAGTAAAACGCGTCCCTGAAAATCAAAATTACAACATTTGTTAGTTTAATATGTACAAAAAACGATGATTCTTAAAATGAAATAAAAGAAGAATAAGA
Source organism: Macrothele yani (assembly GCA_039090855.1). Taxonomy (NCBI): domain Eukaryota; kingdom Metazoa; phylum Arthropoda; class Arachnida; order Araneae; family Macrothelidae; genus Macrothele; species Macrothele yani. The sequence goes on along the minus strand of CM077015.1, from coordinate 108,113,180 downwards.
AGAAGAAAACGTTTTTGGCCATGTTAGGCTTCAAGTTTTCTTAGTTGAACAATACGCGGAAAACAACAAATAAAACATCATTTGGAGATGCAAACGAAATATTTTAAATTACAAATAGCTAATCGCGATAAGACAAGGTAATTAACCAGATACACGTGTTATCATACTGCTGAAGATTTAAAAGTCAGTGAAATAAATATTTCAAACCGTATGCTTCTAAGAAACAAATTACGCCTAAGAAAGAGGTAGAAATAGAGGAGAATGTTATTGTTAAAAATCGGAGACGTAATTTTCAAATCGTGGAGTTCCAGGATCATGTTCTTCCGTAACTTTAACTGGAAAAATACAAACTAATGTGTTTAGACACAAACGTTTCCATGCTCGCTGCACTAACCACATAGTAGTTTTCATTAGGTTGCTGTTTCATTCGAGTGCAAAATCCGTGTTGGAATCACAGTATTTCGCTTCCAGTCTGCTCAAAGTTTAATATCAAGAGAAGGATGTATTGGGTAATACTACTTGTTTACGAGGAAGATTTTCAATTTTACGGAAGTATAAAAATATTAATTTCTGTGTTGTAATATGTTTAACACATATTTAGTTTTGAGGTTATTTTGTTCTTTCGAAACACAATAAGGTAATTTAAATGTTGACAAGTGAACGTAGCGTGTAAGCAGAAAGTCTTAAGAAGTATGAAAAATTTACTCTTTTTAAGTGAATTTGTTTTGTATCGAAAGGAATTTATTATGGTGGTGTAAAAAGTCTGAAACGATAAACATTTAGGTACACTTTTTCCCCTTAATACGTTTAGATAGATGTTGTATACATCCTGAACTGGGTCCATAATGTCACACACAGTTCACGTAATAATACATTAATATCACTGTTCCTTTCAGAAATCAGAGTGAAGTACTATGTTGTACTTCACGCTTTTCCATGCAATATCTCCCCGAAATTCTTGAAAATACCTTGTATTGAGGACAGAAACATACCCGTTTTCAAAGATTTCCTCTCGAATGTGTTGTCGTTACATAACGTAATTCCACGTAGCTGCATCTAAAAAATTATAGCTTCGCCATCCAAACGAATTTCAGATCGGCGCAATTGCAGCATTCGTCATTGAAATTCGGTTTCTGATTTTGAACTTCTGAGTAATCCCCGATATATGTAACAGATATTTTTTTCAGCACGATGTAGTGCCGGCTCACTATTGCAGATAGAAAACTGCGAATCGTTCGGCATGTTAAAATTAATTTATTTTGTGTAAATGAATTCTGAAATGCCAGTGCTTAGGCATGGAGTAGAGATGTGTATCTTTGCTAAATAAAACATACAAAAACTGCAGACAACGGAAAGAGGCATAGAGAGAGATGCATGCGTATCAATATACCAAAACGGCAATTCTTCTGCAATCCGTGTGCACTCATTGTATTCTTGGAACATAGGTTGATTAAAACTGCCTGCAATAATTTCCAGTTCAAAATATTGCTTGTAAAAAGAGAGTTAATTCTTTTTTTTTTCGCTGAAGCTAACTTCCACAAAACCCTCTTTGCGTAGAATTTCGATTTGATATATTGAATTGTTTTCCTGCTAAAAGGAGCATAACACCACCTCTTGATTTAAAATGCCAATTGTAAAAGCTTATTTTGTTTGGGACGCAAAATGTCAGCATATAATTAAAAACGTTTCGTATTGCACACTCCTACCAACTGATGAATTTAAATTACTTCCTCTTGAAAGATAGAGAATAGAAAAGGTTCTGCAATAAATGAGATAGATCAGTTTTTCTGACAAATTGAATTTAGTTGAAGATGTAAATTTATATAATTTTATAAATATTAAACTGAAAGTCATTTCACTGGATGGCAAATATGCCCTAAAATTATAGCCTAATAAAGGTGCTGCAAAGTGGAATATTACTTAGTGTTTCTACCATAGTATATCACATTTGCACAGTTTGGTTTTATTAAGAATATGTTCTAATTGAAATGCTTTGGAAAGTAATATTTTTTTTAATTTAGCATACCGATATTGTTTAAAACATAAGTTCGAACATAAATCACGTGACTTCGTGAGTTAGTCTGTACGAATGTATTTTTTCAATACGGGAGTACACATCTATGGGCAGCATTATAATTCAAAATAGCACATGCATTGGATTGAAACAGTGTTTTTTATACCTGCCACGCGATTTAAAATACGGCACTGTCATTCGTGATGGATATTTTTAAGGTTTACATAATTCAACCAATGGTTTCTGCGAAGCGTTTAGCATTCCTAACAATCATTAGCCTTTCAATTCTTCTCAAGTTTATGGCAGACTTGAAAAGAAAAAAAAAGGAAAATTGATTTTTTCGTCGATAAGTGTACACGTCATAATGAACCTTCTACTTGGTATTGCATTCGAAGAGCTACAATAAAAATCATTTTGCCTGTAATAGAACTTTATATTGTAGCTTCTAAGGCTGGTGTGTGTGCAATGCGTTTTATGACATTTAGCGCACTCTAACATAATGCAAGCCTAATTGGGAGTTTTTCATAATTCACCTTTTCGATCACATTGCAATTTGATGCAAACGCTTGTCAATTCTTTACATGATTTGTAAGATTCGAGTGTTTTTTTCTGAAGTAATTCGTTCTACGTGGTAAAAAAATGCAAGTAACAGCGCAATATTAAATTTAAATATTTGATTTAAACCTGTCATAGTTATAAACTGGGAAAGTAATTTCTAATTCGTTGCCGAAAAGACAGATTTAATAAATCCGGCAGCTGCTTGCCGTATAAAATTAATTCTATTTTGTTAGATATTAAAACTTCAGAAAAATTTAGCCAGTGAAAAAAATGTGTTTTCGCATTCTATTTTTTATAATATCATGATCAATGTACTTCCCAATCAGTCTAAGATAAAAAAACTTAGGTTTTTTAAATCTTCTTACCATGAGACATCGAGCTTTATTATTCATATGTGTGTATTTGATCCATGGATTAGGAACTCTATAACATAAGTAATTAACAATTTATGTCCGAAAAGTATTTTGTAAATGTTTCGGCGTAGGTAAATGTCAGTTAGAACCCCTCAAACAAGCCAAGAAGTAGACATCAAGATGTAGGACGAAAAGAATAGAAATTCAAATTCTGGACCAATTTTCTTTTAATTTCTATCTGTGTAGAGGTATAGAATGTTGATTTCATTACTCTCGTTTTTCAGCCTGTGCCAGAACTGAGTGTAAAATTCAATTGTGTTAAAATTTGTAGTTTTCAAAAGAGATTGTTTTACGTTTCACCTTCTTCACATGAAGAGGAGCATTTCATGTCCATCTTGTAGAATTATATCGGCTTCGAATAGATTCTAGTAGAAGATTTTCTGCTATTTATTGTTGCTTTAATGAAAGTCACTGAAAGTAAAACAATAGTCGTCCAGGTTCAAAATAATCAACAAAATACATATATATACAAACCACTTCTCCAACACCTCTAAAAATGCTGCTTATTATCCGGGAAGAGGTATGCACAGGAGTTTTCAGTCGCTAATTCACTTTTGTCGAGTGTTCTTAGGCAGTGATTCTTCAAGTGACTTATTATCAGCATCACATAAATATTTAGGAGCCTTCATACTTTATTACCACATTCTATTCATAAACATACAAAACACGCTTCACCTGTACGTTGCACCACTTCTCCAAAACCTCTAAACAATACACGATCCTGACATTTTTTGTTATTACTCAGCTTTGGTAAAACGTACAAGTTGTTCAAGGTAGTAATACGTCGTACTGTCGCAATATCTTTAACCGAGAAGTAACGAAAATGTACGCAAGAAAACAAATATACAAGAAAGTATTTACGTAATGAAACAGAAATCAAACCTCATGTTAAAACCGTCAACTGAATAATAACAAAAACAGAAAGGAGGGAATGAAAAACATCTTGTTTTTTTTTTTTTTTTTTTTGCTTTTGAAGCAGGGTTCTGGTTTATATATTTCGAATAAAATGTAAATAGATCTGAATTTGGAAATTGAGCCAATTTGGGTTTTATTGCCTAATTACTGTTCCTAGTCACACTTAAAATTCATGTTAGATATAAAGTATGATAACATTTTGTCATCCCTAGGTCCGTCGTCCTGTTTATCTACACTTCGACGAAAAGTGCAGCTTGGAAAACTTTAGGGCACCCAACAAGTACGCACACTATGCTCCCTATTTGAAAGACATTTAATCACTGGTTTAGAAATGCGGGAAGAATCCATTCTCTCATTCGTTTTTTTAATGACATTTGTTTTTGTAATTCCAGATCTATGTTTAACTATAGTACAAAGTGTAGCTTTAAAGCAGGATCTATTTAAATTGACTAGCAATACCTAGCATATTTTTTAACATTAATAAGAAAATAGGTTTTAATGTGGAGCTATTTCCATTTTCTTTCAAGACTTACCTAGTCTTGCCTAACAAAAGACATAACATTTGGATACCCTACGACTCAAAAAAAAAAATGAGAAATCACTTTATTAATGTTATTTATTTTATGGATACTATACTGATGGCTCTAATAATACGCGCTGTTTTATGTAAACGAGAGATGACCAAATGGCAGTTAATTCGTCTATTACAGCCAGCGTATTACACTTATTTTATTGAATAAATTTCATCTTTTAAATTGCCTGAGTAGCTATTATTACTCGTATGTTTGAACGTGTACTATCAGTCCTAATTAGCTTTTACCAACGTGGAATTTAGAACGTCCAGCAGTTTACTTGCATTCCTCAATTATCACCACAAACGTTAATCCCTACTTAAACTCTCTTTCATACGCAGTAAATCCAGCAGATAGGTCAGCTCCAGGAAGCAGACCTAAAAGTAAACCAAGCTCCAAAGTGGTTTATAGAGAACAAAAAGGAAGCATAGTCATTCACTAGCAAAGACAAGTCATATTCGTGACCTCCGAAACAACATCGATAATTTAAAAGTTCGTAAAATACAACTTGCTGATTGACGGCGATACAGTAGCGAGGTGTGTTTTAAATGTTACCCTTGTGTTTTGCCAAGTATTTGGACTAGGATGAAGCTATTGAAGAATATTCACCATATTCTTGCACCACATGCGAGAGAACGGCAATGGCATAAGACACACACTGTATTCATGACTCACCGGGTTTTAAACTCAGATCAATCTCGGACAAAGCTTTATATGGCAGCGTTTAGACCAATGCACCACTATAAGGTGTCAGGTAGTTTTTGAATGGTATTTAAAACATAAGCAATCCGTAACACTGGGTATAAAGAGTTGTCTCTTTTTATGTTTTTTCTGTCATTGTGTTTGTTCTCTGCATGATATTTGAGAATGGAATGCGACTGAACATCTAAATATCATATTTATTTATGACAAAAAAAAATTATTGAGGTATTTTAAAAATAGTACAAAACCTTAGCGGCTGTTTGAAATTTCATGCCATGCGTTTCACCAAATCTTTCCTATGAGATCAAATAATTTCTCCACCTTCCTTTTAAATCGATGTGCTTCCAATTAATGAGACACAAAGAACCGCTTGCAAATTGGCTATAGTATTACATAAAGGTCAACTTCTCAGTAAACGTGGAAAAAATATCCACGATAAGAATAAACTTTTGATGGCACAATACTTTTTATTTTCTTGAAAAACCCTGGGAATTTAATTCTTTCCAGTGCGAAACCTACTTTTACGATGGCAATTAACTAAAAGTACTTGAGTGTTGTGAGCGATTTACACTTTCTTTGCTACAGAAATTTTTACCTTGCATGATAGCGTTTCATGTCTTGAGGGTCATGGGAATTGTTTCAAACTCAAAGGGTTTCTAACGTACTACATAATGTGATATTAAAACCCATCTGCGCATGAGTATCTGAAAATTTGATTTATCTCATATAACTGCTCCCCTCCAGGATAAAATTTGTGGTAAAATGTGGTAATTTAATTTTGAAGATGAAAGGAAGCTTGGGTCAAAACTGTTGGTTTGTTTTTCTTATATCAAAGAAATTTTGTTCATAAAACACTGCAAACAGATTAGTGCTTGCTGTACAACATTTTACAAGCTATTTTTGTCTAACATAAGTTTTGAGATTAGACACCACTTTATTGATTTCATTAGCTCATGCAAAAGTCATAGAAAATGTCACGTGGAATACATTGTAGCTGCAAAGCCATAGAGAGGATTAACTTGTCTTCCGTAGCTCTTCGTAATTTTCCACCACTAAGGGAAAGCAACGTGGCATGAGCTTCTAAATTACCACAGGTAGCACCAGTGGCTAAGTGGTCTAAGCACAGGTTTCTGACTTTTTGTCCGGGATCAGTCATAGTTCGAATCCCGCTGAAGAATGATTCATGGGCTCGTCTTACGGCACTATCTCACGTCCCTCTCTGAAACCAGTGGCTCTAAATAAGGGACGGACGATTGCTTATAGCCCCGAGTACCACTGTTTTCGTTAAATCCCCAATCAACAAGTCCCACGAAAGAGCATGCATGTGGGACGTAAAATATCGGTATAAGTAATACCCGTAGCGCGCCCCATGTTCAAGGTGCAGTATACGTATGTCGCAGCAGCCAGTCCAGGGTCCCACATTTTCTTTGATGGGTTCATGTCTAGCTACTTCTGGAGCCATAGTGACTTATGGAAGCCATGCTTGTCTTACAATATATATTCCTAGAAGATATGGGTTAGAAGAACTATCTCAACCCCCGTCTCGTTGCGGAAAAAACTGTCAGCAGGAAGATCCTCGTCTATAATGAGGACGTTCAAATGTCCATGCACAACTTTCATGGGAGTGAGCGTGTGTCCCAGTTATCCGCCAAAATTTAAAACACGGACACATGCCTTTGTCCGTGGGGTAACACCTTATACTATCTATACGTAATTTGTTTGCTATTTCCGCATGCCGTCCATCCGCTTGATGCAGAAGTAAACGTATTTGGTCAGAAAAGGCAATTAACTAACTTACTTTCTTCCATGGTCTCTTGCCGATGTTTCCCAGCAGACTGTAGTAGTCCCCATTGAAGGGCTGCGATGAAGGGTGCTGTTCTCGTACTTTAGCATTATGTGCGCATAGGAGAGATGGATTATGTTGTTTTAAATACATCAAAACTTGAATACTCAAGAAACGCATGTATCGTATTAAATTCGTTTATTTTTCCGGTGTAATAAGCACAAAGATTCACCAAGCATTTCAACTCCAGTGGGAGGCTTTTTCATATATATGCATTCCTTTAATTAAAAGACTTAACGGCATTCGCTGGAATCTCACGAATATACACTATCTACCAACAAATAATTGGACACCCCTGCAATCGACGATATATGCAGTCCTGATACAAGTCACGGCCGCCGCCGTTAAATAGCATGTGGGAAACAACAACGCAGCCAGTCGCATGCAAGATGCCACGCAGTTCGGAGCTCTCTGATTTCAAGAAAGGTGTAATCATCGGGTATTACAGAAATGGCCGATCCATACGTGACATATCCAGCGAGTTGAAGTACCCAAAATCGACAGTGGCCTAGGTGATTGGCAAGTGGAAGATGAGAGGTGACTGTCGGAATGTGCCCCGACCCGACAGACCCACAAAACTGGGAGTTACAGACCGACGGGTGCTGGCCAGAGAAATTCGGAAGAACCGCACCAAATCGCTGGGCCACATCCGCGAGGAATTTCAACAGGTATCCGGGAGTGTTCTTTCGATGAATACCATCCGTAAGGAAGCCCATCTGCTCTGTTATCATGGACGTGCTGCCACCCACAAGCCTTTGATCACCAAGTCCAATAGCGCTGCTCGGCTTACGTGGTGCAAAGAACGTCGACAGTGGACCGCTGAACAGTGGAACAGGTTCTCTGGAACGACAAATCAAGGTTCACCCTCTTCCGTTCGGATGGCAGGGTCTGGGTTTGGCGTCTTCTTAGAAAACGCCTCCTGCCGGAATGTATTGTGCCAACTGTGAATTTCGGCGGCGGTGGAATTATGCTATGGGGTGTTTCTCCTGGTATGGCACGGGACCCTTGGTCGCAATTACTGGTATAATCAACGTCGAGACCTACTGCACCATTTTGGATGACCCTGCGCTTCCTACGTTGTGGCAGTTTTACGGGGTGGACCCATGTTACTTTCAGGATGACAATGCCACCTGTCATGTTGCGAAGTCCACCATGGCTTGGTATGGTGACAATGGGGTTAATCGAATGGACTGGCCTGCGCAGAGATCGGAACTTATTTCTATCGAGCACCTCTAGGACGAGTTGGAGCGTCGACTTAAGGGGTGCCCCCACCGTCCGAAATCGGTGAAGAAATTGACCTGTCTTCTCCAAGCCGAGTGGAAGAAAATACCGCTAGCTGTCGTACAACGCGTGGTTGAGAGTATGCCCCGGAGGGTCCCAGCTGTAATCGCCGCTCGTGGAGGCTCCACCAACTATTGAAGGTGAATGAACTTCGTTTTCCTTTGCTATCACAGGTGTCCAATTTCTTGTTGGTAGATAGTGTATATCCAACCCATGCTTTACTCGCTTTACCAATACTGTAATAATTCTATGATTTTCGCTCATTACCTTGATAAAAGATGTAGGTAATTTTATAAAATATTAATATGAATCAAATGTTTCAACATATTTTTAGGAATGCTGAGTTGGAAGAATAAAATATTATTTAATATTTCTTATGGTAAGAATGTTAATATTCTAGAAAGATGTTGTAGTAATAATACACCTAAAAAACACGAAGTCCGATTATACTTCTATTTCGTTTGACAGACCACTGGCAATAGATATTCCCTATGTGCTAGTTTGTTACTTTCGCACCTCTGCTTCATAAAACATGACTCACCTGAGGACGAAACACGAAAATCGAACGAGGCCTAATGTATAAGTCACGGAGACCACATAGTCGAGCATGAATTAAATGTCGATTCATCATAGAAATGAGCAAAACGAGAGATCGGAGCAACTTTGATCGTGGCACGAATTTCAAATCTCTAGCTCCCAGATAAGATAACCTTACTAATACCCTGCTTTGCTTCGTGCATAGGCTTCTGAATGTGCCCTCGTTAATCTCTAACGTTATCAGCTTCGCAGTAGCCTTGCGATTCTTTTTAACGCTTTGGGACAGTCTACGTTCAGCTCGAGAGACAATTGTAAGTTTCCACCAAAATTACTCCCGTTGGTTGGACGTTTGTAGTAATTCACGTAGCTCTGGTATATACGTGCGAGGTTTCGACGTCGAAATCCTAACAGTTCCACTGTTTCCGGGTTTGAACAGCCTGTCTACCTCTGGCCACGGATAATCTCATGTCGCTGCTTTTGCATATGATTACTTTTCTGTGATTTGATAAAGATGCATATAAGCAACCAGCGCTCTTTATATAGGCATTTCCAATTTCAGCGTCCCACGTACCTAGACGAGAGGCTGTAGATTTTTTTTTATTGGAGGTTTAACGACCACCGTGAGCAACTCAATGGGCTATAAGCAGTCGCCCGTCCCTAATTTAGGGTCACTGGTTCCAGGGAAGTTAGAGAACCACTGCCGTAAGACAAACACAACATCCATGCCTCACCGGGATTCGAACCCGGACCCCGTTCGGACGAATGATCAGAGGCCATCGCTTAGACCACTGCGCCACCGGGGCGGCGCTGTAGATTTGCAAAAATTTGGACGTAAAAATTTAACAAAATACGGTAATTTGTCACCCAAATTTATGATCTCTCAAGAAGAAAAATAATAATTTTAAGAATTCAGAATTGCCTTTTCCTGCATTTCGATCACAAAGCCAATGTTTAATACTGTGTTGTCTTCCCCTGAATTTCAAAGATACAGCTTGTTTTTTTTTGTTTTTTTTTAAATATATTGCATTTTTAGCTGTTATGTAATCTTCAGAACTAATAGAAATGATGTCAATCTATTATTTCGACGTTGACATTTGTTGAAAGCAGTTATGTGAGGCATAAAGGAGGCTCGAAATCCGTATGGGCCCTTCGCCTGGCATTTAGTAAATCGGACCCTGCTGCTAAATAATGGCTTTTTTTTGTTTCTGAACTGGTTACACATATTTAACATAAAAATGTGTTAAATATGGCACAAAAACTGACTTGTATAAGATGCTTTCATTATAAGACTCATTATACTTTCTCACATAAGCTATGCATAGTTTGTCAATTCACAATTCTTATCATAAATTTTATTATCTTTTCAAAAAATTCTAATCTCGCTAGTGTAAAGACTCGTTTGGATGATTCGTGAGCTCCAATATTCTTAAAAATAATCTCGCGTAGTAACAAATCAGGTAATGGTTTACTAACAAAATGATTTATTGTATTAAAATTTTAATAAAGGTCTTTGCATAATACGTAGAACGCAAATCAGTTGTGAGAGAATCATTCCACAACTAGTCATATTTAATACTGCCCCGCCATTGAATTTATGTTGTATGATGAATTATTCAGAAATGTATCAAAAAAACACTTAATCATAACTTAACATATTCTCATTTCGTGCTATGGGAAATATTTCACTCTATCATCTGCGTTTTACATACTTCACATGTTATGCATTATTTTACTTTAATATTTACGAAATTAAATAATTTCATTGAGTTTGTTTTATTACATTTACAGGGATTCTGAAATGTATTATGGTGGTGTTGAGCAAACAACGCCACTTGCAGATAAGATGTGATGATACGTAGTAAACTGTCGTGGAACAATGGATGCAGTACTAACGATACACTTTTTGTAGGCGATATGCCGCTCCACTGGAAAGTACATTCCCCAGTGCATTTCTCATTTGTGACGTCACACTAAATTTATAACAGATAACTCAGCCAGATTGTTGACGACCCTACTGAGGAATTTCTAAACATATTCCAAACTTTGATATCCTGAGTAGCTCATAACGCTCCGTGCATAGAGAATGGAACTGAAACACAGAATATCTGCGGACAGTTAAATTTTGAGCAAAAAAAAAAAAGATAATCATTCCGAAAGTAGACATATGGTTTGGACCCAAAAGGATGTTAGTTTTTTCATTTGCAGGGCTGTCCTACATTCTCGAAAACTAAAATTTCAAGATCACGGATACAGAGTGCAGCCAGCGTTGTTTTTAAAACTAGCAGTTCAAATAGTAAGTAATGTTTAGATTTCTACTTTAATTACAATATTAATTTTAAAAAATTGTAATTTCTTCAAACAATAACATTGACGAAAACAAGATTTCTTTGAAAAAGGATCGCTGGAAGGAAATAACTTTTCTGAATCTCAATGGGAATATAAAATCAAAAATCTTCTTTGATCGTTGTATGTTTTTATTTCTTGAGTTTGCCTAAAGTCCTGTTTGCCGAATTTCGATTGTATCTTACTGCACAATTATACAGATGATGATGATTTCCCAATTTGATTATGGCTCTTCAGGAGTGTAATTTAATTGTAATAGGAATGAAACTCCCAGATTCTGCGTTATTTCAAATGGAGTGTATCAAACTGTACAATAAAAGATATGCTCATACATACAGGCACGTAAAAATCCCATTCCGTAGACGTTTAGCACAGGTATGTCTTTTTCAATCTTCTTTTTAATTTTTCTGGCGTTAAACAGCCCATAATAAGCAGCTCTCGAAATAGTATCCCGTTCCTACGTATTTTCTCAATATATTGAAAATAAACTAAAAAAAACACCTGCAGGACAGTTTGAAGAAATTTAATTAATACTCAAGTATTTTCAGATCGATTGTAACTATCGTTTTAAACAGCTCTTTCCTTATTTCATTCCCTCATTTTCTCAATCCGACCACAATTTTTCTTAGTTTTACTACGGTATTTTTAGTTTTAGTCTAGTTTTATTTTTTGCCAAACTATCGAATGTAATTACTAATGCTTCAAGTTTCAAGCTATGATATATATACACTGTATGTGGATAGAATTGCTGATAATAATTTTTTTATAGGAATTTATATGTAGTTAGCACATTGCGTTTCGCTGAATGTGAGGAAATGGAAATATAAAGGGAAAATTTTCTTTTAAAGTTTTTGAAGTCTTTTCCACCTGAGTTGTAGAAAGAAACAGAAATTTTTCTTAGTGGGAATTTGAACTTTTCAAATAAGAGCGTCGCAATAGTTTACGTAGCTTTAAGCTATTCCATTTCACGCATCGGTGCAGAGTTGTCTTACAAAGGTTTTTCTTTATTGTACCAATGCTACATTTCAATTCGTGGATGAAATACATGATAGTTTTTTAACTGTTTGAGTAACATTTTTGTGCCACGTCTTCCATAAATAAAACAATGGTAGGTCTTTATTCAAAGCGGGATTTGGATAAATGTTATTAAAAGTTTTATCAACAATTTAAAAAACGTTATTAAAAGCTTTATCAGCAATTTAAAAAACGTTATTAAAAACTTCATCAGTATCGCTTGAAGACTTCTTAACATTTTCGTAGTGCATATTTGAGTGGCAAAGTATGGTATCAGTGATTTTCATATAAGAGCATATGAAGAGAACTCTATGTTTATGATTAAACTCTAAGGAGTAGTGAGCAAAATGTCAAATGAGCTATTACACTTGAATCATTTACTGCGCCGACATTCAAATAAAGAAATGTTGGTAAATCCAAAGTGAAATCCGATATCCGATGTAAAATCCAATTAAGGGAGGATCCAGGATTTTCGTGAGAGAGAGGGGGTGACGTGTTTCAGTAATAACCGTGAGCCTTTCTGATATTTTACCCGCAAAATGAAAAACGTGTTCTCAGTAGGATGTCTATAAATAATTCCAATTAATTATCAAAAGTAATATACTTTTAAGTAGCACTTTCTTTCAACACAAGACATTCAATTTATTAAAATCAATCCAAAACTTTTCCTTGGTTCCTGAGGGGAAGGGCTCTTTTTGGATACATACCTGGATACAATATTCTCATATACTGAAGCCACTGCAATCTAGCTAAAAATATATAACCTCCAGTTAAAACGAGAAAATAGGTGTTTCTACGTCATTCTGTACGGCCTAACTAAAGCAATTCCGTGCCTGGTTGTCGTGATCCTCAATTAATTTTATTCGTAGATGCATAGCTACTCATAATAATGGGTAGTGTTTAAACGTTTTGCGCCGTTCAACGACATACTTCAACGTTACTACAATCCTACGGAACATAGTTACATGGAAAGTCAAAGCCAGTTGAAAGGCGTTAAGCTAAGAGATTTGAGTATAATCCAAACAAAATGTCTTTCATATTTAATATATACTTTATTTTTATGATATTAAACTGAAAATAGGATTTTAGGGTGTTTGTTTTGTAGGGGAGAGTTAACAACTACCATCAGCAAGTAGATGATATAAGCGGTGGCCCTTCCCAAATTTAGGTAAGTCGTTCCATTGAAGGGAGAGAGTCACAAAAACGTATAATCCATGCCCAACGCGATTCGGGATCGGATCCATCTTTGATGAAAGAATAGATTCCAACATTTGGTACCACTTGGCAACACGAGTGGTCTTTACTGCTATATTACTCAACACAGATATTACCACTCATAAAATTAATCTCCAGCATGACGCAACTGTATAGCTTAACGGATAATAAAAAAAGATTCTCCTCTTTTCTTATTACGTCTAATCATATTTCATTACAAATATGTGATTCATTAAGAAGATCAAAAGTTTTTTCTTCTAACATCTTTCATTTCCTGCGTATAATGTTGCACTTTTTGACATGGATTTTCAAACAACTCATATAATCATAGCAAATATTACACATTTGTCCGTTTCTTACTTTTTCACTACACAGTAGTAATAATTTATTTCACTTTCATACTTTGGTAAAAAATTTAAGATAACCTAAATCCAACTAGAGGAGGAGGCACGGTGGTGGTACTATCGATGCCACTATCGATAGTTTTGACCAACTCAGTTCATCTATAGTTTTGACCAACTCAGTGCATCGATAGTTTTTTGCAACTTTCGACAGTTTGACGTTTTTCAAACTATTCATCTGACACCGATGGCTTTGGTGACTGAAATGCTCATTTTCTCTTTATGTATACTGGTGTCGAAAACATTGAGCTAAGCCATATTGATACATGATGACAATGTATCAATTAAAGTTAACTCTAATCAAAAGAGTAAACGGTGAGGTATGTGGTTTTTGCAATCTGTTGCACGATTCAATCGGATAAAAACGAAGTCAAATACATTTTTCTAGCTGTTTGTAGTGGAAGTTTAAAGGTACGTCAAGTGCTTAAACAGTTATTTGTTGAGGGTAAGTAATGAGTAATAATGGGTAAATGTAAAATATCTTTTGTGCAACTTTATTTTTCTTTTGGTAAGGATAATGTCTAAGCAAAATGTAGCATTTGCAGAAAGAATTACAAAACGTCGGGCAATACATCAACCCTTAGGTATAATTTAGAACTACTGCATCCAGAAGCTGTCGTTTTAAATGATGATAAACGACAATTGAGAAAACGACAATTGAGAAACAGAAAACGACAATTGAGAAACAGCCCCACTCAAAACTGTATTTATTGAATTTATCATGATTTATAACCAGGATTTTGTTAAACACTAATAAAAAATAAGTTTTGTATACAAAACTGCGTAGAAAAAATGAGTTTCGCAGAAAACACTGCAAAATTTTCTTCTTTAGCTTTTGTGAACAGAAACGTAAAAAAATCATACAGTACAAACAGAAAATCAGAATTGGGGAGCCACGAATTAGCTCGTTCTTGAGGCAAAACATTTTTTTCGTGACTTTTGCTCACTCACTTCGGGAGAATATCGTCGAAACGTAGACTCCTTGCCTCGGTGGCACAGTTGTATAAGCGTTGGCTTTTGATTTTCCGTCCGAGATGGAACCAGATTTGAATCACGTTAGGAATAGATGTTGTGGTTGTGTTTTAATTACAGCACTGGCTTCTCCCTTCCCTTAAAATAGAGGTGCTAAATCAGGGATAGGCGAAAGCACATCGTGTTGCGTAGTAAGATCGTTAAACACCACACACACACAAAAAGGTTAGTTTCAAAGTTTATCGGAGCTTAACTTTTTGACAATGTAGAAAAGTAAGAAAAGGTCTTGTCAGAAATAATTTTGTATCCCGGAAAACAAACCTTTTCCCTAGAAACTTTGCCAACACAGTATCGATGGTACTATCGATAGTTATCGATTGTTATTTTTTTACTATCGAAAATTATCGATATTCATTACGATCGATAGTTCTAAACATCTACGAGCAATAAAATAGACGTCGTTTGAACTAGTTGCTTCCGATTTAAATTACATTGAATTTTTGCATTACAAAATTATGAAATAAATGCAATGTGTTTAGCAACACAAATGAATAACACATATTTCCGGGCAGCAAGGCTGATTACCTAGGTCGCTAAGCACCTTAGCACTGGCCCTGTTTAGAGATATATGCAAGTGCTAAATTGCAATTGTTGCAACACTTTATAAAGTACTTTGGATAGGTTTATCTCAGTCAAATATTCGGAATGTATTTCTCATACTCAACTTCATTTGTTTTTGTTCTTTTATTCCAATGATGGCAAGAACTGTAAACACAGCTGATGATATAACTCATCTAAAAATTAATAACCTTTGGTCTAAATCGTAACCAAATCCGCTGACAATTGTTTGGCTGAATTATTGGCGTAGCGTTTACATCGCATAATTGACCCGCAAAGCCACCATCTCAATCGTAAAGAAACGCATCGGCGAAGGCCTCGAGGGATATATATAACAGTTCCAAAGTACTTATTCCTGCTTTGTTTAAAATCCTATTGACAACAGGAAACACCAGCTTTGTGAGACAATATTCATAATTTCTTTGTTGCATTATTTACATCATTGCTACAGTATTTTTGAAGTTTGTGATTGCAGTATTTGTATTGTAATTACGTTTCCAAGAGCGTTAATAACAGCTAATTGGACGTATGTTACTTAAGTAATCCTATTAAGCTTCTCCGGTGTAATATGCAATTGGAAAAGGGCTGCAGTAAATTCATTTCAGGCATTTGGCCTTATTTATGCAGAGATTACATTTGCGTAGCGATGTATACACCTTTTTCTCTCTTGATAGATCGTGTGCTCAGGTGAAATGAGTTCAGGAAATTTACAATTGCACTCTTTCCCTATTAGGAATCTTAAACCATGCGTTTTAAATTTGGGTTTCTGAAGGCTGTTTTTAGACTTAGTATCAGATAACGCCTTCCTAAGATCCTCTATATTCATTCGCATTTGATTGAGAAATGTAAGCAATAAAAGTTACAGGAATCAGGAATTTTGATACATGCATTTCTAAATTTCTGGAAATACTTATTTAATGCAATATTAAATTTCAGTTTCAAAAATTTGCCTGAGATTTTATCCGCTACATACATGGTATTATCATTTCTTTAATTAATGTAAACATGAAAATTTCACTGGTGATAAACAGGTAGTGTCCAGTTAATTATAAAAACAATATTAATATAAATAAAAATGTTCTACGTTTGAGGTTAGTAGCGAACAACAGTTCCAGTAGTACAATTTATCGCGAAGATCCGCGGTGTATCTGAAGTCCTAAACATTTAAAGTAAATTTCATATTTTAAGTAAAGCATGACAGTCATTCTCTGAAGGTCGAATTGTTGAGCTAATCAAATATAATATGAAAAAAATGCAATTTTTCTTTTTTTCCTAGTTAATATTGATGACAACGAATTGGGTGGAATACAGTAGTGTCTGGCCACAGGTGTAAACCTACCAGTTGAAGCTAGTAGATTTGCGAAAGATTGCGCAACGGCAAAGCAACATAGAAGTAGAAAATGAGGGGTGTTAAAACTTCCGTATTCGGCCCCAAGTGGTGCAAGCGGTTTCGAAGTAAACGTGTCTTCTTCCGTATCGTTTGTTTAGGTTTGAGATCATGACTTTAGCAATTTAAAGCACGGATTTTTAAAATTTGAGATGAGTTGTACCCTCTGTTGTTTCGCCTTCCAGGGCGAGGGGGAGGAGAGGGTGCTTGGAGAGATTTAGCTGTGGATACAACTAGGGAGCCGAAGTTGCAAATACTTGCTCACTAGCATCGTCCAATACAATCCAACGAAAACTACTTCTACAATCAAACCACCCGACCCGAGCCAACGAAAGTCCACCCAATCCAACAAAAAATGCTGTTCGCTAAAGTTCCGTCTCCTTCTAAAGCCCGAACGTTACGACAAAAATGAATACAAAAAGCACAAAGAAAGAACTTAACGTGTTCGCGTTACAACACTTACCAATTGCACAACACACTGCAGCTAGTACGTATTGTGCCAGACTAGAAGAAGAGACAGCAAGAAATTAGAGATGTGAGCACTGACGTGCTGCCAGCAATCGTCCATTTGGAACTATTTCCGTTCCGGATGAGGAAGGAGAACTTAGAAAGCATTATTTCATCTGAGTTCTACGTTCTGCCCGTCAGGAGAGAGAGGCATTGCGAAATCAAACACGTATTTTTTTCACCAATCTTCCGAATAACATCGGCTTTATGTTTAGCTATTGCTAAATGTTGTGAAATGAAGAATTTATTTTCGTAATTCAGTTTCGTATCACATATTTTACAAAACAACACCATTCCATCAGTGGACAAGATATCACTTCCATACTTTTGAACATACCGACTTAATTTAGCACTGGTTGAAGAAGCAGTTTTCAGCATTATTGTTTCACTTGGACGCAAAGCGAGATCTATTAGGGGTAGCGAACTAAAAGAATCATCCTGCCTTGTTTTGCACTTACGTTCAAAGTCTTACGTGTGTACGTGCATTCTTGGCTTTCACTCTAGCTTGATTGGTTACAATGTTATCTGGCTGGATTCGGCTACTTCCGCCATGCGCTAAAACTATCATCTAGGATTCTAGGGACAGCAAACCATAAAATGAGATGCCGACCATCGCAGACTCTGCGCATGCGACTGGCACCCCTGCTTAGATTGGAGCACCTCGTTTTGAATGTACCGATTGTACTCGTGTTTACTTTCAGATGTCTGCCGACTGTGATTTCGTTTTAGAGAAAATGCCACCTACCTTATGGTTTGTACACCTATAGCCTAAAAAAGAGTTTTTAAAAGAAATGAATAACTTAAAAAAATTACGTTTTTACCGGGAACACTACGACTGCATGCGAGATTGTTGTCAAAACTTTGATTTTTTTCTCATTCTTAAGAAGAAATCATTTTTAATAGTGCATTTGTTGAGTATAGGCAAAAAGTTGCATTAAAAACGTAAACAGGCATTTTCTTCAAATATGAGCCGAAAAGGCTAAAAAAGCATTTTAAGGCATTTTGCCTCAACTTCCGGGCTTTATTAATGACATTAAATAGTTAAAAAAATGTCAGATACATGTGAAGTAAATTTTCTATGCTATAGATTAACAGCGTTATGGATTCTATAACATTGCACAGTATATTTTCCATCATCAAAATGTACACTCATGGATCCAAGAAAGTCTGCATATGAATGATAAAAAGGTTCTTTTCTAGAAAGCTTGCAGAGCAAAAACCGATGCCAAATATGGCCGACTAATGACTGTATTGCCAAGTGATGCATCAAATAATGAAGCAACTACATTTTGTTGTGACATCAAGTATAATTCACCCTTAACATTCGCAAGAGGAACGTTACTAAAAGAAACATTCCAGATTCTCTGCAACAGAGATGCATGCAACGATTTGTATCCATAAACCTACCATGTGCATGAGCTGTTGGGCTTTAACACGGCTGCACTTACAAAAAATGTACATAAATCTGACGTACAACGCGATATATTAATCTGATGTTATCTCATTTGACCATTGTTTATTCCATTTAAACTCTCATTTCCATTTATGCTTTTTTTATTGAAGGATTAGCGACCACTGTGAGCAACTCAATGGGCTGTCGCCCGTCCCTAATTTAACGTCACTGGTTCACGGGATGAGAGAGAGACAGTGCCGTAAGACAAACACAAAATCCATGCCTCACCGGGATCGAACCCGCACCCTTCACGGATAAATGATCATAAGCCAGTGCTTAGATCACTGCTCCACCGGGAGGCTTATGCTTTTCAGTGTTTAGCCTATGTTGTCCTCGTGCCTTGTAAGGAACGCCCATGGGCGAGTGAGAGCTTAGCAGTCTTGAATTTCACCACTTGCAAAAACCGGATTATCTGTCAGAGTGTTGCACGTATTTGTTTGTGGTAAAGTAGGGTGTATTCAGAGCATTTTATTTTACTTTAAATGTTTTCTTTCTTTTTCATCTATCCATCTGTAGTTTGTTAATACTGTCGTAAGAAGCATTTCAATTTTGTGTTATTACAAATAGTGGTCATCTAGTGTTCGGGATTTAATTCCTGAACTACAGTGATGTATTTCAGTTCACTGGAATCGCGTTTTTCTTGTTGTTTATTATTTTACAAAAACATCTCGTTTTTAGTACAATTTTGAAGCAATGGGAATACATGGTATGAATTATTTCTTCATAGTCCCGAATATATAGTTTTCGACTTGTTACGAAATTATTTGTTGTACTTATGCGCCTTCAAAAAAGTTGCATTATATATCGGAATTCATCCGCAGTCTTAAGTGCTTATTTCACTTGTGTCCATCTGAAGAACATTGTAAATGATGGTCAACCTAGAAACACTTTGAAATTGTTTCGTATCCTAAATAACGATGCACTGCTTTTATATGGCAGCCAAAACTCCTTACATGTAACAGGTTCACGCTGATAATTTCCTTATTACTTCGGCACATAGGTGCCCCAGGTTTATCACGTGTTATCTATACCCAAAGTCTCCATGACAGGCTTCAGATGCAAACAAACACATCAAACTTAAAGGGAATCTAAGTGCAGTTCATATCACTACATAACACTTTTTTTCACACAATCTGTTCCTTTCGTGCTGTAGGTAGATGCGATTTCAAGTATCTGACAATTTTTAAGCTCACCAAGCAAAAACCATGTAGGTGTTTTTTGTAATTGCCAAGAACTTCTAAGTTACGGTTAAATACCACTGAGAAAGCATGATCATTAAAGCAGCATAAATATTTCTTCATTTAGTAGTTCTTATGTATCTGCCACTGTAATTTGAGCATGTTTCATACAGTTTAACTATGAAATTATGAGAGGAGCCCTAATCATATTTTCCCTTAACTACATATTGGGGATACAAAAAAGTATAAAGGAACTCTCTACACAACAAGAAATCAATAACGGATTGAGCAAGCGTGTTTATTCACGGAAACTTCAAAATGTAAGAATCTGAAGTTCCTAATTCACAAGACTAATGAAAGGCTTTACCTGGAAACTACAGGACACAAAAAGAACATGAAACAAAAAACTGATATATTATTAATATAAAATTTTTACCGAAAATACACTCCAGAATACCATTTCTTTAAAAGCAAAGCCTCTCTCAATAGAAAAAAATGTGTTTAAATAAGGCCGTGGAAGCAACATAAAGGTTACATAAAATGTGTTTATATCCTTCTCTGTCAAAATCAGCAGGTGTAATACGCCTATTAATTTATATACGATTCACAATATTTAAGATTCCAAAACTGATATAACGGGAACACATCGGACATTCCAGAAGAGTTATTTTTTTATATATTAATAGATATGAACATGTACCCATAGAAGTCAAGGCAAGTGGAATTTCTGCTTTTCTCAACGACTGAGGTGTCAACAGCTAATTAATAGAAAAGTTCTACAAAAACACATATGTTTCAATTATTTTTATGAACTACTTTTCTTGAAGAAGCTGTACAGCAGCTGTATCATTTAAAATTAATAACAGGGTATTGTAAACCAACTATGCATGAAATACTAAAACTATTCTAGTAATGCCAGTTATTGGTCTAAGGATATAAATAAATGTTTCCAAGTTCTTGCTCATCAACCAGATGGCATTTTCAAGGAGAGTTGACAGAAATTGCAATTTGAATAATAGAACGCTTCAACAATTTGAATGCGGTGTCTTGACTTGACAATAAACGAAGAGATACGGTGTAATTTATATTCGAATACTCGCGGTGTCTGGTTGGTTGGGCTATTTCCAAATTCGTGGGATTAGAGCTAGTTCCAAATAAGAAAAAAGCCAACATGTCGGACACAGGAAACCACACCTCTTGAAATATTTTTGATCGTAATTAACGTCGAACTTCACAAATTTGTAGCAATAAAAAAACACACGGACCGTATAGATAATGTCGTTATTTGACATATAACAGAGCATTAGAAAAATATCACCTAAAATTATTGAGGAAAACCTTTGCGGAGTAAAACTGCAGTGGTACAACTACAGACAATGTGTTAAATCACTTAAGTTTCTTACGCCGAACCTAAAATTAATAATTAACGAATCAATTTTGCCGTGTTCCATTTCTAAATCCCAATAATGAGCTGAAAATGGGCTTTTGTTTGACAAGTGCCATCAGTGTGAGCTTGTTGGTTTCCACTTTCAGCACTGGATACCAGAAATCTATCGATAGTTAAGAAAATGTCTTGATGTATAATCGATATGAGGATATGAAAAAAATTGTGTGTACTCTAGATGTTATCTCAAGCTCTAGTTGTTAGGCGCAGTGCTGGTTTATGTTTAGCAAAGATGTCACGTGAGGTAGATAAACGGCCTCGTAAATAAAAAGCAGGTTTCTACTTGTCTTCATTCTGCATGAAAAATTTTAATTTCCCCAACATGCAACCTTCAAAACAGAATAACGTAAGGATGTAGTCCTGGGATTTAATGGCAGTTCTATCATTCCTGCAACTTGGGAATAATTAATTAGCAGTATGTGGAACAACGTAATTGGACAAGATTGCAAAAAGAAGGATTGAGGTTTTCTCTATGAAGTTACTCAGTCTAACTAAATGCTTTTGGTTCAAGTTTGCGGTAGTATCAGCTGATGGAGAACTGTTTTTCCTTGAGAAATAAAATCGTGTTTCAATTTTAGGCATATTCTTACGTATTGGCAATTATCCTAACATACAGACTTTTGTTCGTCTCGGTACCTGGCATTTACTTTCGTTTTGAGTATTTCTGATGAGAATGTTTGGGAACGTGAAACAAATATTATTTAACAGTACAGGTTTTAAATAAATCCCCTCATCTTGTTGGAAGTAATGCGAATTTTTAGAGAAAATTTTGATAATTCCTAATAACATTTAATTGCAAGGAATAAAACAAATACTTACAGTTTCATATCTAAGAGAATTTTCACATTGAAGATATCGCAATGTACTTATACACTTATTGAAAAGCCTCGGGCTATAGAATGTTAACCATGACTAGAATACATCATATCTCGAAAAAACGATATCATATATGAATCCTATATGTAAATCTAAAGCGACTCTCAGTATGATTTGTAATTAAGTAATTATAATATTCTATTTAAGTATCTGAATCGATTTCGTTCTGAAAACATATGATGTGATCATTACTCATTCATTTATCTTAGTTTCTATTTCTCTTTTTGAGTTCTGTGTTTCTCTCTGGATATCAGTGTTAGGAATTGGGGCCATTTTCAAAGTGTAGTGTCTGTCTTTTGAACTTAAAAATTGATACGACCCACGCTGTGGCAAATGAAACTTGTGTGAAAGTTTTGTGAAAAAGTACATGTTACCGTATCTTGAGTAAAATAATAATGTTTCAATTTAAAAATGATGAGGTTTTCTTGTCTGAGCCATTTATTGTCTTCACTTAAATATTGGCATTTATTGAGTTTAAACTAAGTGTTACCCTTTAAATGGGTGTGGAGCTGTGCTTTAAATCGAAAAAAAAAACGTATTTCCAATAGATCTTCACCCAGTCTGTTAAACTCTCATGCCTGCCTTTTTACCCGTAGCTAGTCCATGACATGTAAACTGAGGATACAGAAATTTTATGTCGCTCCCCTTAAATCAGAAAAACTAGTAAATATATTTGGCGAGTTAATGGAAATAGGAGATTACGCCCAGCAGTTTAAACACAGTGTTACGAGTCACAGGAGCTCAATTTCTATTATTAGTTTTCCAACACAAAAAGCACAGCAGTCATACGAGGGGGCTTTAATATTTTCTGAGCGTGGCCTTGAATATAGTTGTTGGTGGCTGACCCAAGTATCGTAAAGTATGCATCACTCTTTAGTTACGTAAACGTCTCGTATGGTGGCAGTGTCATCATTTGAGACAAGACCACAATCTATTGAAATCTATAATGTGAAAATGGATGAGAGACAGATGAAATATCAGGAACGAGCGGTGATTGAATTTTGGTCGAGACAAGGTGAAATGCAAGGTAATATTCATCAACAAATGGTCCGCCTGTACGTCGGTGGTGCACCTTTATGTGCCACAGTCAAAAGATGGGCTTCTCCCTTTAAACGGGAAATAAACTCTTTGGATAGCGATCCTCGGGTGGAACTCTCAGCTGTCCTGACCACAGGAAAAATTTGCGTGAAAATGCAGGACCTTTTGATGTCAGGGCAGCGAATCCATATCACACAGATTGCTGAAGAAATGAAATTAAGTATTGTCTGTATTTGGACTATTTTGCAAGAGCAGTTAAATATGTCAAAGGTCTGTGCGAGATGGGTTATTTTATTTTTGACACTTGAGATGAAGATTTATTGTGCTGAATGAATAAAGTCGGGTTCAACATGACGACATTAACCGCGATCCAGTAATCGTCTATTCCTGTATTTGGTAATGAACGTGGCTTCACCATTTGCACATTGATACTAAATTAAAGATCATGCAGTGCAAAACATCAGGGATCACCAACAGCGAAATTGTGCAAAACAAAACCATCTGCATGGAAGAATATGGATACCAATTTTTAGGACTCAAGAGGATTGCTTTTAATAGATCACTTGCATCACTAAAAGAGTACAAATGCTGCTTATTATTCCTAGCTATTGCGACAATGGCGTGACGCCATCAAAAGAAAACGGCGAGCAGAAATTCCCACAAGGCTTTTTGCATCTCCAGAACAATTCTCTAATCTATACTGCCGATGTTTCCATGCAAGCGGTGACAGAATATGGCTTTAAATTTCTTCCCCACCCACCTTACTCACCTGCCTTCGAATTTAGTGATTTTTTCCTTTGGAAAATTTCAGAAAAATGTCTGCGACTTAGGCGTATTACGGATGATTTTGAACTGAAGAAAGCAACGAAATATTGGTTTGACGAGAAAGATAAAACATATTTCGCATCTGGAATTCGCCATTTCGATGACAATAGCAACCAGGGTGTTAAATTCAGAGAAGATTATGTGGAAAAACACAGGTGATCTTTTTAAAAATAAAATAATGTCACTGCATGGTTTTTAGACTTGGAACTTACAGAACACACCACGTAGTACTTATCAAAACAACAAGCGGAAGAAAAATTTCTTCACGTTTTGACAGTGATGTGTTGGTGAATGAGTGATATGACCTGATACTCCCTTTCCTCGCTACGTGTGGCTGAACTGAACTTTGAACTGGTTCCAAAAGCAAATTACAGGTCGTTGCCTATGAATTAAACTGTGATTTACCCAACCTGTAGTCAAGCAGAACGCTTAATGGGATACTATTGTCCTTTTACTGGCATTCCACCTTTTTGCCAGAGTAAGATGATAACATTTTCTGTATCAGCAATGCCGTTTTATTTTCTCAGTACAGCGTTAATCAATAGGAAAAGGGATTTCCTTCAAGCGGATAATAACCCAAGTCATTCCTTTCAAATCGTCGATCGTAAACTACAGAAAATTGAAGGAGTCATGATCGAACTCCAAACAGCTCGGACGATGTACAATACGATCACCACCTGTTAAGCTTTTGATACATTTCCTATGAGGACGTCAATTTATTTAAGTGGTTGATTCGAGTTTGTAATCCGAAGGTGTCTGTCGTTGAAGCCCTGTAATCATGATTTCCACAGTACTGTGGAAAAGGATTACATAAAACGCAGCCTGTTTCTTACACAATGAAGTGAAGGTATATGGATTTGTTTCATCATCAAACGTTTAAACTGAGAACTTTGACATTCTGTGTGCTAAACAGCAGTGTTAGAAGAAACAAAATCCAACCACATTCCCACAAATTAGTTCGACTGAGCATTATCCCTCTTTCAAACTATGGAACCGCACCTGTATGTTACTACATGCTGTTTGGTTATTTCTTTTAAAATATCAGGGCGTTTCCCACCGTTTCTAAACATTATTTTAGAACAACCAAACATTTTAAATTTTTTATCACGAACATACAGTATTTCATTAGCAAAAAGTTTAAAGAAAATTCCTTCATTCTTCGCAATTTTCATTTAAACTTCCATACCTATATTTTCTGCAACACGGAGCCATAAAAATTACGGCAATTAATTCAAAAATCTCATTCTGAATTTCTTACATTTCTTTACCATCTGTTTGTTTGTTATACCATGGCTTCACGCCACAACACTGACAAAGCAGAACGGAGCAACAAGCTCCTACCTTACGAACGGAAAAACCCTCAGAGCGCCATGCCCAAGAAAACAGATCACACTTTACATATTTTTTAATCCTTATAACGAATTGTGGAACTTGACTAGAACTCGATAGGGAATAATGAATAACACGGTCATTGTGTTCAAAGTCTTGGTATATCTGATTTAAAAAAAGTAGCTCTAAGTTCAATATAATTAGCAAAGGAGAAAAGAAGTTGTTGAAAAACTGTAAGTGCCTTTTTTTTATGTTCCACAGTTCATATGGTCACTAGTAATAATGCTTTAATATAAACGAGATCTATGCGTAATTTGTTTTATTTAGAAGATGTATAAAATTACCTGATGTAATTTTCCTAATTTCAGTATATACTAATATATATTATTATTTAGGTTGTTACCAGTTTTATGTAATTAACTATATTTTCACTTGTTGGTATTCCCAAAAATTAAATCATGCTGCTTAATAAAACACTGATAAAATTTTGCAGTAATTAGATTGAAATATATAATTCTTAGAATTTATAATGTAAAAATTTAAAAGTATGTCAGCATATATTTATAATATTGTTACCCATGAGATATATCTAAAGACCTTGATTGTTACGACAGTGAATCATTATACCACCGCTGTCACTCAGTTGTTACGACAGTGGGTCATTATTCCACCGCTGTCAATCAATTGTTACGACAGTGGGTCATTATCCCACTGCTGTCAGTCAAATTGTTACGATACCAAGCCGAGCTAGGTTAATTTATCCCAACGCTCGCCACCAATTGATCAGGTCTACCGTGGGTAGTTATCCCACTGTTGACCACCAATTGATCAGAACGTGCCGAGTGGTATAAGTATACTTCTTCACTGATCTTCTTCGACGTAGTTAATGGCGCGAAAACTGTAATATATGAGCATACACTTAAACAATTTGAACCAATCACCTGCGTACACATAAATAATGTGTTCTATGACTGCGCTGACTGCCTAAACAAATATTTAATTGGCTATAAAAACACAACAATGGCACACATACGAATAAAATTTAGCTGTCTTCTGAACATGAGTATTGGGTCAACTTGGACCTAAATCAGTTCTGCTGATAGTTTTAATGAAATTAAATTCCACAGTTCAGTCTTACTATTACTCAGTTCAGTTCTTGCAATATATTAGTTCAGTTCCTCAACTAATTGCGTAGCATATGTAACAATAAAAACAAAATGTTTCTACTTACATGGGTGCAGTCCAGAATAAATCCAAATTGTGATTTAACTTTTCACCTGTAAATTTCTTAGGTATCCAAGCCACCGCTCTTACGCTCATATTTTTCTTTCGCCATGTTTTTATCCCGTCGCATTTACACGTAGTGGCTTCGCTGCTTACGTAACCACACACACACACACATGGGGCCTCGCTTTGCCCCGCAGGACCCGCTGGCATCCTTCGCTGCTTCAGGGAGAGGATGGTAATTGCACACTGCCGTAGTTGGACTCGAACCCGATCTTTGCTTCTCATTGGAATGACCACTGTCCACTCGCAGGCTTCTTAATTCTTCTGTAACTTTGCTTTCATTGGGCCAACCCGTCGCTAATTTCCATTATGCGCCCAGCCTAGAAATTGCTGCTTTATCACGCGGATTTAGGCATTCCGCTGTCTTTATGGCAAACTGGCATCTCCAGCTGCCCCGAGTTGTCGTCTGCGTTGCATTTATCCCAATTCATATACAAGATCCAAGGCATCCAGCCTTTCACATCGGAGATCGTACAGACAACTAAACTTTCTTCCTTATTTTCACGCTAAGTGCGAAATCTTATTTTTCTGCACGGACCACACACAGAGCAATTGTTCTCGAAATTGCCCCAAACAATCGAAGAATTTACGATTATTCGCTAAACCTTTGGTCTCCCATCTTCATTCATTTCTACAAGTGGTCCCTCTTCGAAATGTACCTTGTTTAGTCCAGCCGACAGCTGCGCCCTGCTATTTATGACCTAACAGCGCTATTCTGAGATCACCCAGCCAGAGTGAATATTCTTCGCCTCTTTTCTTTCCAAACCCCAAGATAAAACTTTGTCGGCTGTTTACACTTTTAAACTCCAATCAAGCCTCGAACATAATTAATACTTAATTAATTTCACACATCCACCACGCCCATTAATTACAAAATTAATGACGGGGTAAGTCGTAAGAATATATATTATTCATGAGCTTTAGCTCACGTCCTAAGTAAAGAACTTCAAGCAATTATTTTTCCAAAATTTTAGTGTGATCATCCTTTCGCTAAGTTTTGCAATGAGTTGACACGTGCGCATTGAGATCCGTCGTCTATGCTTTTCGTCAGTTTCCAAATCTTCCTACCCATTGTTAAAAAGTGCATGCTGTCGGATTATGTGCGCACGAAATCGTCCATTGGCGCCTTTACGCCTCACGTCGCAATTCAACTGCTTCAGATGCTGTTCCACCGAGTTTCAACAAGAACCAGATATTTTCTCTCTGGTCTATGACGGAACTGTGAGATTGTTCTTCCATCGAATGATGTCATGTAGACCGTAATAATCTGCACAGTTCTCACGCAAACGCTGTTCCCAATGCATGGCTGATAAATGACTTACGGAAATACCATGCCTTCCCGACACATATGTTTCACGAGGATTTAAAAAAATCAGGATCATTATTTAATTACCATACTGTGTATTTACTTTAAATGCATTCTAAAATCTTTTGTATGCAGAAAGCAGAAATAAAATATTTTCGTGAAGTGGTTGTTTTCCAATACGTATTCTTGTGAAACATTGTAGGTATTTATTGTCT
This sequence comes from Macrothele yani, assembly GCA_039090855.1. Lineage (NCBI taxonomy): Eukaryota > Metazoa > Arthropoda > Arachnida > Araneae > Macrothelidae > Macrothele > Macrothele yani. The sequence goes on along the minus strand of CM077015.1, from coordinate 108,084,937 downwards.
GAAAATATTCAAAATATTTGCATTCTGAAATTTTGGTATAAAGCATTTTCCTAAGTTATCAACCTGTCCGACTGAATCTAAATGAAGCGAAAAAATACCCCGTTCAGTTTCATTGCGTTTGCTTAAAAATGAAACTCATCTTTTCCGAGCATCTGCAATATACAATAGATAAATCGAAATGAATGCCTTCAAGTTAAATTAAATTTCGATTGCTCCACCAAAATAAAAAGAAAATACAAACGACTAGTCGTGAGCACATCCAAATGCATCATTCAGTTTTCAGCAAGAGTAAATTTATTCGCAAAATGCAAGCCACCTTAGAACTGGTTAGCTATGGTTCAATCTATAAGCGAAAATAACATAACGGAAGTATTCGTTTTAATTAGATGGACAAAAAAATGGTTGAAGATCCTATATGAAGTGCTAAAAAAAGGTTTTTCGGAAACCTTCTCCAACAGCATCAGAGGGGAGAAAAATTATTTCCATATATGTATTGAAATTTTCGTTAAGTGGCGTATTACTTTTTTTAACCCTCCGACAGACTGATGAAAACAATACATTACTCCTAACTTCCTATCAAAGGCATTTTATTTAAAAAAACAGAAAACACTGTTCATACATTCCCAAACTTCTGAAACGTAAGATTTTTCACCGCTGTATGGAAATATTCTGTATTGATAACATTTATATGAAAAATATTTATGAGAAACTAAATTATCCAAAAAATTTTGAAACTTTCAGCTTAATATCTGTAAACAAATTATTAATTATGTAACAATTATTGCTGCTGTACGTTACCTATACAATATCATTTTGTTAGCTAACAGACTTTCGCCAGGCTTTTTTAAGTTCTGTTGGATAGGGTGTAGTGGATTGATGTATACATTTTTGAATACCAAATCAGGGGAAACCACATACTTTGGTTAAGCTGTTATTTTCTTTCAACCAATGAAGTAGCTTCCGAATTGGGTAGTGGAAACCAGATACTTTGGTCAAACTGTTATTTTCCTTCAACCAATGAAGCAGCTTCCTAATTGGTCAGTGGAAACCAGATACTTTGGTCAAACTGTTTTTTTCCTCCAAACAATGAAGCAGCTTCCTAATTTGGTCAGTACAAACCAGATATTTTGGTCAAGGTGTTATTTTCCTCCAACCAGTAAAGCAGCTTCCGAATTGGTTGCTTGAGATAGGTTGTACAAACAGGTATATACCCACGTGCAGCTGAAGCATCGGGAAGGTTTCTTTTTTGTTTAGGTTTTTCTTCTGAAGGTCTCTTTTTGATGATTGTTAGCATACACGATTCTGAGAATTTAGATTAGCGTTCGAATGGTGTATTCATGAAAGAGGAAGTAATATTCTTTACACATACTTGAATAATATGTAAATGAAACTGTGGAACTCTTTGAAAAAATAGTGACATCAATTTTAACTTTAAAATTTTATTTTCACATAATCCTAGAAATTTCATATTGCATGCTACACATGACGGTCGCTAAATTTGGAACTCTTACTCAATACTGGATTGGATCTCTTTTACCCCGAATTACACAACGTACGCCATTTGGCATAGATTCCACAAGGTGTCGGAGTTGCTCTCAGTATAGAGCATACCAGGCGTTCAAAACGCAATTATTTAACAGGCTCAGATTTAACTGAAGGAGAATTTGGTCCCTGGTGTATTTCTCTAATATGCTACATACATTTTCAGTGGGGTTCATGTATGGGCTTCGTGGTGGTCAGGTAAGATGGTGGAATTCGCTGTTATGCTCGCAGAACCACTCATGAACATATTTTCCCCAGAGGACACTGCCACTATCGTCCACGAAAATACCGTACACTGCTAGATAGAAGGCAACAATGCACGATAGACATGCTCGAAAACAATGTTGAAATAATCGGTGTAGGACAGCCGATAGCAGAACATTAGCCACACCGCAAAACCACCTACAGAAACATGCATTGTGTTAAAGGTAATTTGGGTCGATCTTCATGGGGCTCCCGCCAAACACTCTGTTTATCGTTAACACAGAACAAGGTTTACCGCGACTGATATGTCCACATAATTTTTTCTAGTCTTCCAATGTCCAGTCATAGTGTTCTGGACAGTAGTGTAGCGGAACTGTCTGATTCTTAGCAGAAATCAGTGGTTTCCGTTCGGGCATGCGACTACCAATACCGATCCTCTTTAGTTAACTTCAAATAATTTAATCAACAAATATTGAAGATTCGTGCGACATAAATCACTAAAACGATAAGTGTTTGCCGTCATTAGCACGATTTAATGATAAAAAGATGTGAATTATATACAATTAAAACCATGTGCAATTTCGAGGCAGCGGCTGCTTCTTCTTCAGATGTAAAAAATAGAGTAGAGACACAGTTCATCTATATATAATATAGATCATTTCATTGAGGAAACCATGGTAAGTTATTAGCCAATAGTAATCTACATGCGCCAAAATGTTGTGTATACAGTTGGCCCAATGGTCTATGAAGAAATCATGGAACTATATTGCAGAAATAAGAAATGAGGTAGGGTGGGGTGAACATTCAATTTTAATTTTGTATTACAATTTATAATTGACTGTTTTAATAAGTGATTTACAAACGTTATGTAACTCATAGGGGCATGTTCATTACAACATTGCTTACCGGAAGCCTCTATATATACACTTTCTGCAAATAAAAGGTCACCAGGTTTACTAGGAGTATAAATTATTATTACATTGCTTTAGTCGGGAGTAAGATCATCCTGTATAACAGATTTGGCTAAGGATGTACAATACATGCCTGTTTTAATATTGTATTTATGTTCGTTAATTCGTACTTCAATATCACGTCTTGTAGAACCCACATAATTAGAGGCTGCTTGTCCTGTAGTTGCCTTAACCAGCGGGATATTGTTAATACCCCACTGTCCGTTTCTGCTGTTCTGTTCACGATCCGTACGAACTACTGAAAATAAATTTCGTGTTCGTGAACCAAATTTCAAGCCATATGGTTTACATACTTGTGTCAAGGCTCTCGTAAAATGTGGATTAAATTGCATAGAACCAACATATATGGAATTGCATTTGGAGTTTCTTAACAGAGTAGTATGTAGGGCATATTTGACCTTGCCAAACACTTGCCTAATCAGATATTTAGGGAACTCATTTTGCTCAGCTAATCCAAAAATGTAGTTAACTTCTTGCTGAAATGATTCAGTAGTTGATGAATGTGAGTGAGCTCTTCTAAACAAAGAGAATAATGCTGTCAACTTATGTTGTTTAGGTGGGATGAATAATAAGATATTAAAACAGGTGTACGAGAGGGTTTTCTATATACACTAGTGGTAATGCAATTAAGGCTATAGTCCTAACGAATAAGAATATCCAAGTAAGGTAAGCAGTTATTATCTTCAAATTCTATCGCGAGCCTGATAGTTGAGAACATGGATGATAGTTCGTTGGCGAATAAGTATAAATCATCACGAATGTGAGGCCATGCAACCAGGATGTCGTCAACGTACCTTAAATAAAGCAACGGATGGTGAGGGAAGGAACTAAGGACCTGATTTTTAATATACTGTAACAGAATTTCAGCTAGAACAGCATACAGGGGGTAACCCATTGGGGAGCCCTCCAACTGTTGAAAAATGCTGTCTTTATATCTGAAATAAGAACGTTTCGTAACGAGACGTAGTGTGTTCATAATTGCATTAATTCCTAAATTCAGGATATGGGAATCAGAAAGTTTTGCCTTAATAATCTGATGTGTGGCCTCAACAGGTACATTAGGGTACAATGACACCCCATCAAGAGATGCCAAAATGAAAGGCTGCGATTGCGGCTGAAGCGATCGCAGTCTTTCTATAGCCTTTGTGGAACGTTTAATAGAATAAAGTGAATCCATAGTATAATTGGCTAGATATTGGGCCAAGGGTTTTTCTAAGGGTCTGGTGGGACTACCATAGCCTGACACCAGAGGACTAATGGAAAAATTCTCTTTATGCAATTTAACCCGTCCAAACATATCAGGCACCCGATAGCCTGGGGGAGGTGTGAATGCATGTGAAAAACCTTCAGGAAAAGAGTAAGCCTTTTTTAGTCTTTGAAGAGCTGCAACTGTGGCCTGACTAGGATCACTTTGAATGGTTTTGTGTGGAATAGTGTTAATAACTTCATGCATTTTTTTAACATTGTCACAATTTTTCAATAACACAATCTGATTAGATTTGTCTGCAAGTACAATAGACAAGTCATTGTTATTTTTTAGTACAATTATTTGTCTTTGTTCTTGAATAAGATCAGGTTGTGTAATAGGGTAACAAGAATCGTGTTGTAAGGTATGGGCCATTATCACTCTGGCGTTATCCTTATGCTGTCCAGGAATGGATTTAACAATGCTTTCTATCTGGGTAATAGCGTTCAGTATGAATCCTTTTGTTGGTATATAAGATAATGTTGCACCCTTATTTAAGGCCTTGGTTTGCAGACTGTTAACTTCAATATTGCTGAGATTTTTAAACTTTGTTAGAGCTGGGTGTTTCGGGCTACCATGGTAGGTACGACGGTAGACAGTTTGTTTTCCAACACTTTTGTCGACCAATATACAGAGTGTTTTTATATGAGTGCAAGTAAGAGTCTCGATTTCATTCCTTAAATTAGCATTAGTAATGGTGAGCCCCTGATCTACAATAGCAGGGTGTTCCTTTTTTGACAAAAGTTAGGTGAGCAAAGTAGCACTTACGGTTTAGAAGATCCAAAAACCTCTTTTGTTGCGTATAACCCTTAATAGCCTTTTAATTTAGACAATCCCGAGTATTTTCTTGTCATGATATGCAACACAAGAGGTTTATTGGATCTTCAAAACCGTAAGTTCTACTTTGCTCACCTAACGTTTGTCAAAAAATGAACACAATGCTGTTGTAGATCAGGGGCTAACCATTACTTATGCTAATTTAAGAAATGAAATCGAGACTCTGACTTTCACCCATATGAAAAAACTGTGTATATTGGACGACAAAAGTGTTGGAAAATAAACTGACTACCGTTGTACTTACCGTGGAAGCCCGGAACACCCAGCTCTAACAAAGTTTAAAAACCTCAGTAATATTGAAGTTAATAGTCTGCAAACCAAGGCCTAAAATAAGGGAGCAATATTATCTTATCCTCCAACGAAAGGATTCATACTGAACACTATTACACAGGTGAAAAGCATAGTTAAGGGCATTCCTAAACAGCATAAGGATTACGCCAGAGTGATAATGGCACATACCTTACAATATGACTCTTTTTACCCTATCCCACAGCCTGATCTTATTCAAGAGCAAAGACAATTAATTGAACTCAAAAACAATAATGACTTGTCTATTGTACTTGCAGACAAATCTAATCAGATTGTGTTATTGAATAATTGTGACTATGTTAAAAATTGCATGAAGTTATTAACACTATTCCACACAAAACCATTAAAAGTAATCCTAGTCAGGCCACAGTTCCAGCTCTTCAAAGACTAAAAAGGGCTTACTCTTTCCTGAAGGTTTTTCCCATGCATTCACACCTCCCCCGGGCTATCGTGTGCCTGATATATTCGGCCTGGTTAAATTGCATAAAGAGAAATTTTCCCATTCGTCCTCTGGTGTCAGGCTATGTTAGCCCCACGAGACGCTTAGAAAAAGCCTAAACCCAATATCTAGCCAATTATACTGTGGATTCACTTTATTCTATTAAACGTTCCACAAAGTCTATAGAAAGGCTGCGATCGCTTCAGCCACAATTGCAGCCTTTCATTTTGGCATCTCTTGATGTGGTGTCATTGTACCCTAATGTACCTGTTGAGGCCACACATCAGATTATTGAGGCAAAACTTTCTGATTCCCATATCCTGAAGTCGGAAATTAATGCAATTATGAACGCACTTCGTCTTGTTAAGAAACGTTCATATTTCAAATTTAAAGACAGCATTTTTCAACAGTTGGAGGGCTCCCCAATGAGTTACCCCCTGTCTGCTGTTTTAGCTAAAATTTTGTTACAGTATATTGAAAATCAGGTCTTTAGTTCTTTCCCCACTGTCCGTTGCTTTATTTAATGTACGTTGACGACATCCTGGTTACATGGCCTCACAACCGGGATGATTTATATTTCGTCGCCAACGAACTATCATCCATGTTCTCAACTATCAGGCTCGCGATAGAAATTGAAGCTAATAACTGCTTACCTTACTTGGATATTCTTATTCGTAAGGACTATAGTCTTACTTGCATTACCACTAGTGTATATAGAAAACCCTGTGTACACCTGTTTTAATACCTTATTATTCATCACACCCTAAACAACATAAGTTGACAGCATTATTCTCTTTGTTTAGAAGAGCTCACTCACATTCATCAACTACTGAATTTTTCAGCAAGAAGTTAACTACATTTTTGGATTAGCTGAGCAAAATGGGTTCCCTAAATACCTGATAAGGCAAGTGTTTGGCAAGGTCAAATATGCCCTACATACTACGCTGTTAAGAAACTCCAACTGCAATTCCATATATGTTGGCTCTCTGCAATTTAATCCACATTTAACGAGAGCCTTAACACAAGTATGTAAACCATATGGCTTGAAATTTGGTTCACGAACACGAAATTTATTTTCAGTAGTTCGTAAGGATCGTGAACAGAAGAGCAAAAAGGGACAGTGGAGTATTAACAATATCCCGCTGGTTAAGGAAACTACAGGACAAGCAGCCTCTAATTATGTGGGTTCTACAAGACGTAATATTGAAGTACGAATTAAAGAACAAAAATACAATATTAAAACAGGCATGTATTGTACATCCTTAGCCAAATCTGTTGTACAAGATGATCTTACTCCCGACTGGAGTAATGTAAGAATAATTAATACTCCTAGTAAACCTGGTGACCTTTTAATTGCAGAAAGTGTATATATAGAGGCTTCCGGTAAGCAATGTTCTAATGAACATGTCCCCTAAGAGTTACATAACGTTTGTAAATCACTTATTAAAACAGTAAATTGTAAATTGTAATATAAACTTAAAATTGAATGTTCACCCCACCCTACCTCATTTCTTATTTCTGTAATATAGTTCCATGATTTCTTCATAGACCATTGGGCCAACTGTATACACAACATTTTGGCGCATGTAGATTACTATTGGCTAATAACTTACAATGCTTCCCACAATGCAATGATCTATATTATGTATAGATAAAATGTGTCTCTATTTATTACATCTGAAGAAGAGGCAGCCGCTGCCTCGAAAGTGCTCATATGTTTTAATTGTATATAATTCTCATCTTTTAATCATTAAATCGTGCTAAAGACGGAAAACTCTCATTGTTTCAAATAGTTTATTGAGATTTAGGTCGCAAACGGCAATCATTGAATGTTTCGGGCAATTGCTGTGCAAGGCAAATTTTATTTCTCCGTACAAACAGTTTCAAACAACGGCGATCTCGTTCTTGACAGATTGTCTTTGCGTCGTAGTAACTTACACCTCTTAGACAAACAATGTGGAACACTTTTCACTGATACAAGACCCGCGATACCTCACGTTTTGAGAATCAGCCAGTTCTGCTGTTTTAAATGTCTTCACTCTAGTCAGACGGGCACTGCTGTATAACAATTGAAACAACTTTATAAGCAAGTAATTTGAAGTTGTAATCCCTTATATTGGTGAAAATTATAACAACAGTGGTAAATCCAAAAAAATCCGAAAATTTAAAGATTTCATCCTCCTGGAGCTTAAATTAAACGCTAAGGTCCCGGATTGCGCCCGAATTAGCTAACCACTACACCATCCAGAACGACCAAGTCTCACGTTTCCGAGTAATTGGATTTTAACACATCACCTGAATCACCAGTCGAAATAATGGCATTCATATTAAACACGCAAATTATTCGGGAACTTGATATTTGGTTGTTCTGGGTGGTATAGTGGTCGGCATACTTAGACGCAAAACGTGGGACCCGGGTTCGATTTCCTCTTCAGGACGATGACATTTTCAAATTTTCGGATATTATTTGACTTACCTCGGTTGTCATAATTTACACCAATTGACGGAATCACAACATCAAATTTGTATTTTACACTAGTGTTATCCCGTATTTCATGGTTTATTCTTTATACACTCCTATCCATTTAATTGTTACCAAATGAAAAGGGGAAGGATTTTTTTACCAGCTTCTATAAAACTAAAATTATTATTTTATTTTCTGGTACCAGGTAACGCACGTTTAAAAATTGACAAAATTAATTTCCATACGTGACTGCTTTACAGTTGGCTGCATTGATGAAATACATATTTAATTTCTCGTAGCAATTACGAATCGAACAGATGCAATCCTCAAAGGTCAACTCATCATCATAATTGTTAACCATTATCAATCCACTGCTGGACGAAGGTCTGGAAAAGTTTCTTTCACAACCGTCTATCTTGTTCCAGTCTCCTCCATGTCACTCCAGCATACTATTGAATTTCATCCAATCATCTCCCACGTGCTATTCTTCTGGGTCTTTTCCTGTTCCTTGGAATGCAGTCAACAATGTCAGCTGTCCATCCATGTTCTGTCCTTCTGGCAATATGTCCAGCCTATTGCCATTTCAGCGGATTTACTCTGATCAAGATGTCTTCCACTCTTGTCATTTTTCTGAACCACGAGTTCCTCTTCTTATCTCTCCTGATTACACCAAGCATGCATGTGTCCATGCCTCTTTGACTTGTCTGCAGTCTCTGTATGTCTCTTTTTGTTACGGTCCACGTCTGTGCACCATACGTAAGATCTGGAAGGATGCACTGATCAAACACTTTTCTTCTAAGACATAATGACATATTGCTCTTGAAAATTATACTGTTTCTTCCAAAAGCTCTCCAGGCAAGTTTTATACACCGATTAATTTCTTCATCTATGTGACCCCCACTTGATATCTGCTTTCCAAGATAAACGCACGCATCTGTTATCTCCAGCTTTTCCCCATCAATCGATAAATATTTATTTCTTGTTAAAGCATTGTACATCATTCTTGTCTTCTGAAAGTTCATTTTTAATCCCACTTCTTTACTCTTGTCAGCAAGTTTCTGGATCATACTCTGCAGCTCTGATGGGGTTGCAAAAATGACTACGTCTTCAGCAAAACTAAGGTGAGTTAGATAATCTGCATTAATCTTTATTCCTTTATTTTCCCAGTTGAGTGATTGAAAGATATTTTCCAAAGTGGCATTAAAGAGTTTGGGAAATATTGTGTCGCTTTGTCTCACTCCCGTTTAACTTTTTTATGGGAGCTATATTCTCAAATAGCCGAATCTTTGCACTTGCATTTTTGTAGATGTTATAAATAATATTAATGTATGCATCTTCAATACCGCAGAATTTCAAAGCCATTGTAACTGTCGATGTTTTAAACGAATCAAAGGCGGTTTCATAATCGATACAAGCCATGCATTACGGAAGTTCATATTCCATCGCTCTTTCAATTAGCTGCCTCAGTACATGGATATGATTTATAGTGCTCGATCCACTCCTGAATACAGCTTGTTCTTTCGGTTAAGCCATGTCCAACGTCGCTTTCAAGCGGTGTGAAGGAACTTTAGTAAAGATTTTATAAACACCTGATAGGAGGGTGATAGGTCTGTAGTTCCTGAGATCCTCAATGTTACAATTTTTATGTAGCAGGATCTTTGTAGCATTGTTCCAATCCTCAGGAATCTTCCCTTCATTACGACACCGAGTGACAACTTGGGCGAGTACTGTTTCAGTTTCTCCACTTGCTTCATGTACGATGTCTATCGTAATTCCATCATCCCCTGGAGCTTTTCCCATTTCATGTTCTTGATAGCATGTGCAGCTTCTGCTGGGAGGACTGGAAGAAATCTGGTACTGGTACCTTTCGTAATGTCTGGAGTACATGTATCAAACCTTTCATAATAATTTTGAGTAGAAATATTTTACTCTTTTCAAAATATTGCCTCTATTTCTTGCTACATAACCATCTTCTTTTCCTAGAGACGTAATAAGTTTTCTTCATGTCTTCAGATATCTCTTTGCTCTCTTCAGGCGTTGGTTGTTTTCAATTGCTTTCCTCACTAGTTCACAGTTGAATGTCCATACGTCTTCAGTGATACTTTTTTGTACTGTCTTTCAAAGCTCTATATATTCCACTTTGGAAGTCACACATCCTTTAGTTGTCCTTATCTCTCTTCTTTTTTGCATCAAAATGTTGGTTTATTCTGATAATTTGTTCATGTGCAACTTGTTCTTAGCTGTTTTTGTTGCTGTTTCCATAAGAGCCTTGGTTAGTTTGGTGTTAAATTCAGAGATGTCCACTGCTTCCGACGTTAGACCTTCTAGGGCAAATAATCTGATCTTCAGTTCCAATTTGAAGGTATTATGATTTTTTTAAGGTTGGTCATGTCAACACACTTTGTTTCTTTTATGAGCTTGCCACGCTCGAATTTAGCATTGAGGTGCATCTTACCATTCTATGGTGACTACCTGTGTTGAACTTGTTCAGCACACTGCAGTCTCCCATGAAAATTTTTTGTTACACATAATAAAATCAATTTCACTTGTCAATCAATTGGGATGCCTCCATTTCCATTTCTTTGCGGCTTTTTCTTGAAAAAAGAGTTCATGATGAAAAACCCTTCTCCATCCGCAAACTCTACGAGAGTATTTCCACGCTGGTTTCTGTTACCGTGGCCGAATTTACCTACTGAAGTTTCGTTCTGTTGCCGTTGCCCTATTTTTGCATAGAAATCTCCCTAAATGATCTTCAAATGCTGCTTGCCTTTATTATTTAGATGACAAATTTCCTCGTAAAATTCTTCAATCTCTTCTTCAGGATGACTTGTGGTGGGTGCATTAGCTTGAATAATCTGAACCTGGTGTCTTCTCGAGAGCTGAATAACAAGTCGTGCAGCTCTGTCAGAGGAAATTTCAACTTCTACAACTTTATCTTTCAGTTTCTTGTTTATTATATATCCAACACCATTAGTTCTGCCAGTATCTGTCCCACGATAGTAGAAGAGATGTCCACATTTCAGTTCAATGAGGTCAACCCACTGTCCTCTATTTTCAGTGTTTGTATAAATAGTTTCAGATTTTGTTTTATGCTTTTTTCTCCTACCCCACGAAAAAAATTGAATGAAATCAAATTTTTTCCATTTATATTTATGTGAGTGAGACTGACAGATTTTTCCAGATTGCAATACTATTATGTGTAATAGGCATTTTCTCCAACCTTCTATAAAATCTTTAGTTTACAAAGATGTGTTGTTCTGCCCGATAATGTTTAGACAATTTTACATTCACTTTTTAATAAATCAAAATAAGACTTTTCAAAAAGTATTCCGAATGCTTTAGATCCCTTATTTGTTGATTTAAATAAGCAGCGCGTCATTAAGAAAAAACGCTCCAGTTCCCCCGTTAAGATTCATTTTACTTCTCCCTAATTTTTTTCCGCCGTTTTACAATATATCTCATACAAATAAGCAAACCACATTATAGAGTTATTGATTACTGGCGAAAAGAACCAAATGATCATCAAAAGCTAAGATTTTAAGTGTCTTCCGCCAGGGCGTCAGGGAGAGGAACAGCTTGGTATGTCTCAAATTTTTGGACATTCGAATGAAAACAATTAGCAGTTGATTTTTAAAATACTGTGGAAAGAGAAAAATTCCGGCGAATTAACATAATTTTGTGAAATGAATGAAGTCCTCTCTACAATCATTAAAGGAATATTTGTTTCTGAATAATAGTTTTATTTGTAAAAGGCTACGGAAATCTTACCGTACAAATCAAAGCTTGGAAAAAGAGAAGATGTGAAACATTATTGTCACTGAATTGAGGAACAAGTACGGTATTTGAAATTTGTGTAAAACGGAATATCACACACACACACGGTCGGAGTACAAAAAACAAACACCTGTTTAAACATTTTGATCTAGATTTGCAGCCATATGTTCAGTTAGGATAGCAACCGCAGAATTGCCAACAATTACCATAGGAAACAGGGTATCATATAGCATATTTAATATGAAATTGTGGACTACACGGAAAACATTTGGCCTTCTTAAAGCATTTTTGTAGCCATTTTGTTTTCATCGTGTTGAAACAATATTTTAAGGAATTTTTAATAAAAAATTTTGCTTTCATATTTAATAATGCAAACTTTTGTTTTCATACTTCATTGGCTAAAAATAATTATCATATCTAAATCCTACCCTAAACATTGCCCAGATAATTATTCTTTGATGAAAAGAATATTATAGCAAAAAATATGTTCTTTTTAAAGACTAACTGAACACCGGTAGTCTTGAAAGTAAATGTCATGTATTGAATAAAATATTCGTTTAATATATGATCCCTTTATATAGTTCAATTATATTATACAAAAAGAGGGATGAAAATTTCCACTAAGTCATGAAATCTATGATCACGAGGAATTTTCTCAGCAGATTCACTCTAATCTTAAGAATTTCAAGTAAATATCAAGCATAACAGTACTCAATTTTGTTTTTTGAAAGCGTACGTTTGCTCACTCTTACCGTCACAACCTTTTATCCTGAAAATTTGAAATAACACTTTAATACACAAATATCTTTTTTCTTTCAACGTTTGTCCGAAAAAGAATTATAAATTACGGATATAAAATTCCGTAATTAATGACTGCATTGCACACAAATGAAGCGTATACTTGTTTAATACAATTTTTAAATATGTATAAATATGAAATTTGGAAACGTGTGAGTTGTCCTTCATAACACAACGTTTGGACGCAATGTTCCACCCGTTTTAAAAAAAGTGGAAATGCCCGAACAAACTAGTCTTCATCGGAAATCTCATAAAGACATGATTCCAAGCATGCAAAGCATGGCACTATAAAATATGCCATTTTCTTTTTTATTTTGGGAATTTAAACACCATCGTTAGCGAATCGTTGGCACTAATCACGTCGCTAATATAGTGCGACTGCTTCCAGGAATGGGACAAGGCCAATTCGGTGAGATAAACGCAACATCTGTGCCTTACCAGGATTCGAACCAGGACCCATCTCGAACGAATGGTCAGAAGCCAGTTCTTAGAACGCTGCGACGCCAGGGCGCTGCTCTTGTCCTAGCGAGATAGCTGGCAATCAATAAATAAGTAAAGAACGGTTATCATACACGTATCCCTCACAGAACAGCCACATGTTGCAACATAGAGCAGGTTCATTGGCACGCACATTATGCTTAAACAGAAAACTATTGGTAGAGATTTTGTTTACCCTATATCGATTTTAATTTCCTAGATGCACAGGGCTATTCAAAATGGTTATCGGTATTTCAAAAATCGCCGCAAATACTGCGCTTGATAAAGGAACATCAATGTTTGTAAATTTGGCGAGAAAACACCCTAAGTTTGTTCTGTACATTACAAAAACTCAATGCGTGTGTGTGTGTGTGGGTGTAGGTAGGTGCTGTTTTTTTGTTCTCTGCATGTAACTACATGGAAATCCATTTCTTCCCATACACGGAATAATATCTGAGCTTTGATGGATTAAATGCAGCTTGTGATACAGATCTCAAGCAGAGGAGGAAGAAAAATTAGATTCTTCACGTATTCTCCCTGAAAAAAAAGATCACATAAATTTTAAAATCTGGGAAACAAGGCAACTAGGCTAGGAACGTCTGATCAACGTTCGACCCACGTCGGATCCGTCACTGCTCTTAAGTACTGGTTTAAAAATGCCGTGACTTTCTCTTCGAAATAATGTGGGTCAAATCAAATTGTCGGAGGGCTGATTATTTCCAGACTTCGGGCTATATTGCCGCTGGACAATGCAAACGGACTTTGATTAATTTCGATGACACAAAAAACTTTCTGCTTTCCGTCAGGTGACATCTCCCAAACACGAAAGCTACTGTCTTGCGATACGGAGGCCTGAGAGTCAAATGCCATCTTGCTGCTCACCAGCAAACCACTAAATGGCGGGAGGTTCAAAAATAATTCTTTATGAGATTCGCTGTCCACCAGTACGGCTAATTTGTCGCATGTTGAATTCACTACCAAGAAACAAGTATGAAACTACGGTAATCGTTTTGAAATTTCTACTACTTTAAGATTTCTCTTCTCGCCTGTAATTTTCATGTCGTAAATTTTCAAACTTATGCACATAGATTGTTTTTTTTTATTTTAGGGTTTACAACCACCGTGAGCAACTCAATGCCCTACAAACAGTTGCTCGTCCCTAATTGAGGGTCACTGGCTCCAGGGAAGGGAGAGAGCTAGTGCAGTAAGACAAACACAACATCCATGGCTAACCGGGATTCGAACCGGGACTCCTCGCGGACGAATGGTCTTAAGCCATTTCTTAGACCACTAAGACTTCAGGACGGCCACATACAGTGGCACAAAACCCTCAGAAATTCCGGCTTTTTTGTTTTTCAGAGTTGAAACAAATCTATTTAGTAGCACTGACAACAGCAGTCTGGTAGTAGATGCTTTACATGACCTTGTGATCTTTACCAAACAGATATCTAAAAGTGCAACACAGGCAGGCAATATCTCGTATTTTTTTATGAAATGAATATATTGCAGAAATTTCTGTTTATTCCACACAATGTTTGTACAGTTGTTGTAGTTATTTTTAAACCTTCACGTTGTAAATACACTGAAGTCTCAAAAGTCCTGGAATAGCAGTACGCAAAATTTTAACTGGCAATTAAACAAAATATTCGCTTTTTCCACATTCCAGAAACACATAACAACCAAAAAATTGTTATTCGGTCTCCGCCGCGGAATTGAAACCACTGATCTCTCGGTATCTAGCCGAGCGCGTTAACCTTACAGCACGGTGGGTAACAATCCACGGTGCTATGTGTGTTTTTAAGTAATGATTCCAGAAGCTGACTTAAAAACACACATAGCACCGTGGTTGTTGTCCACCGTGGTGTAAGGCTAACGCGCTCTGCACTTCGCCGAGCTACAGGAAGTCCTACAAGATACTATGTACGTATCCCATGACTTTTGGCACTCCAGTGTGTTACATGTTTGTTGTATTTATTGAGCGTTAATCATAGTGATTAGTATTTTATTAAGCAGAATTGCGTTACGCCTTCATTTAAGGCTCATTTGCGAAAACTGTATTGCATATTACGGCAGTATTACAATATTGTAAAGGTATTTGCCCTTGTATATTCGTAAAATTTTCTTTTGGTGGAGAAAAGCTGAGGACTTTCATTATGACATTGGAGAAAAAAACTTCCATGCACTTAACGATCTACCCTGTATGACAAATTTGAAATTTATAGGAAACTCCGAAAATTTCACTCGGGAAAGAACTACAGAAAACAGCTAAGTTGCGACAAATAGATGAGTGACGTCTGCCAAATCTCTTATACAATAATGTAATGATGCAGAATTATGGATTGCTATTCTTACATTAATATGTATCTTGAACTTTGGATTAAGATCAATGTTTGCAATGTATAATATTAATTAACTACGAATATTGCCGCTTTTCTGCTATGCAACAACAAAATCCTGTAGAAATAGCTTGTTAATTAAACAAGTTGGTAAAATCATGCAATGTATTGGTTATGATACGCTTTCCAACATACCAGAAATTATTACTCAAGTTATGTGGATAATGGCTGTGGAATAAATCTCGCTCCTGTGTCCCGACCTTTGACGCCATTTCGATGATATTCAACAGAACCGGTTCAGTATACCTCAGGAATAGCATACCAAAGGTTTGTCGCAATAGAAGCAGTTTTACGCAAGTTATGATAATAATGGCTGTGGAATAAATCTTGCTTTTGTGCAATGACCTTTGACCCCATTTCGTTGATATTCAACAGAACCGGTTCACTAAACCTCCGGAACAATATGATAACGTTTTGTCGCAATCGAAGCATTTTTAGGTAAGTTATGATGCACAAGGGCAATGGAATGGATCCTCCTCCAGTGTCCTGACCTTTAACCCCATTTCGCCCATTTTCAAAAGGGTTTGTGCCCAGGTGGTTCCCTACCACATCTAAAATTTCATGGAAATCTAACCATATTTACGCATGTTATGACGCATAAAAGCAATGAAATGGATCAGGCTTTTATGTCTTGATCTTTGACCCCATTTCGCTCATTTTCAATAGCGTTCGTTCCCAGGTGGGTACTTACCACATACTGAAATTTCATTGAAATCGAACCATTTTTACGCAAGTTATGCCGCATAAAGGGCAATAGAAAAAATCCCGCTCTTATGCCCTGCCTGACCTTTGACCCCATTTCGCCCATTTTTGATAGGATTCGTGCCGAGGTGGTTCCCTACCACATACTAAAATTTCATCAAAATCGAACCATATTCACGCATGTTACGACGCATAAAGACAATGGAATGGATCCAGCTCCTACGTCCTGACCTTTGACCCTATTTCACCCATTTTCAATAGGGTTCGTCCCCAGGGTTTCCCTACTACATACTAGAATATCATCGAAATCGAAACATTTTTACGGAAGTTATGATGTATAAAAGCAATGAAATAGATCCAGCTCCTATGTCCTTACCTTTGACGCTATAACACCCATTTTCAATAGGGATCGTTCCCAGGTGGTTCCTACTCCATAATAAATTTCGTCGAAATCGAACCACGTTTACGCACGTTAGGACGCATAAGAGCAATGGAATGAATCCCGCTACTATGTCCGGACCTTTGACCTTATTTCACCCATTTTCAATAGGGCTCGTCCCCAGGTGGTCCACTACCTCATACTAAAATTTCGTCGAAATCGAAACATTTTCATGTGAGGTATCGTGCTGAAGGACGGAACGACGGACAAAACTCGAGCATATACGCTTCTTCAACCTACGGTTGGAAAGCGTAAAACAGAACACAAGTCACACGTTCCATAACAAGTCGGCGTGGTAATGGAGACAGGGACTGTTTGATCAGTAGATCTACGAGGTGTGACGTCAGGACTTCATAGGCCTTCAAGATCTCGGAGGTAACGACACAACGCGTGACGTAATGAGACAGATGGCGTGACCGCGCGCCAACATTCTGAAACGCAAGATTGTGACGTCATAAGTTTTCTAAACATTGGAAACATTAATGGAACGACGCCATGGCACCAAAAACTTTATAATCCGGAGTGGTTATTTAACCCACTAAACTAATCTCCTAAAGTCGAGATCAAGCTAAATAGATTTCTAGTACCAGGAAACGCTACGTTAACGACTTTCATCAAAATTCTTAGAGCCGTTTTCAAAATAAAATGTACATTAATCCATACAAGCATTGCTACTTTTAGGTGGACGTCAAGTAATTTTGTTTCCCGTACTTCCAATGGAAAAACTTTTGTACACATTTTCTTCACAATTAATGCGTTCTCAAGAATGAAAATTTGAACATCGATTAAAATAGTTTCATTTCATAACCTGAAATAATTAATATTTTCTAAACCATAACCGTAATTAAGCAATCCAACATTTATTTGTCCACTGAGGTCATCAAAGTACAGGTCGCGCCATCTTTTTTCTGGTTTCAACACCACCAAAGAAAACGTTATTGTTCTTTAATATAATTATGCTTATGTTTTAGAAAATGTTAAGTATTCCAAGTTAGAGTATGAAGTTATTTTTATCGATGTTAAAATTTCCATCCTTGGGAACACAGTATTTGTGAAGGAAATGTGTACAAAAGGTTTCCCATTGGAAATATAGGAAACAAAATTACTTGACGTCCACCTTATTAATGTGGGATAAGGGCGATGGAATGGATCCCGATCATATGTCCTGACCTTTAAATCCATTTGTCCCATTTTCAATATGGTTGTTCTCCAGGTGGTCCCCTACCTCAAACTAAAATTTCATCGAAATCGAACCATTTTTACGCACCTTATGTCGCATAAGGGCAATAAAATGCATCCCGTTGCTATGTCCTGACCTTTGAATCCACTTCACCCATTTTCAATAGGGTTCGTCCACTCGTGGTCCCCTACCATATACTAAAATTTCATTGAAATCGAACCATATTTACGCGTTATGACGCAGAAAGGCAATTGACTGGATCCCGCTCTTATGGCGTGACCTTTAACCCCACTTCACCAATTTTTAATAGGGTTCGTCCACTGGTGATCCCCTACTACATGCTAAAATTTCAAAGAAATCGAACTATTTTTACGTGAGTTATCGTGCCGACAGAGCGACGGAGAGACGGACGGAAAGAGCTGGAGCATATACGCTTCTTCAACTTACGGTTGGAAAGCGTAAAAAACCGGGTTTATAGTACGTTTTCAGGCAAGCGAAACCTTATCAATGTTTTATGCCGGAAAATTCAAAGTGTACCGAAACAACAAATGAAAAGCATAAAACAATATGAAAGTGGTTGCACTTCATTTGCTTTATTTTCAGAAAAACAGTGAATGTAACTGCGAGAAATATATAGTATGATTGAAACTAAAGGCCCAAATTGCGCTAATTTTGTCACACCTACGTTACTTCGAAAGTGGTCAATTGAACCCTCAGAAGAAACACATAGATTACACTAACACATTGAATCGATTAGGTTTTCTACGCATTTAGGTTTTATCCAGTAAATTTATCCAAGCGTTTTTAATTAAAATACTGATGTTGCAGCATGTTTAACTTGTACTCCCACTCACGAGATCGGAAGAGAATTCCGAAAAAATATATTTATTTTGAGCATCATCATAAGCGTCTGCTGTTTAATGAGCGTGGAATAAAAGTTGTCTCAAATATATTAGGAGTGCCAAGGAATGATAGGTGATTGTCAGTCGATTAAATGGTGTGAAGGATTGTTTTCGAAAACCTAGACTTATTCTTAAAAAAATGTTGAGTATATATTAAACCGTAAATGAATGATTTGCTATATTTGGCAGTCTGCCAATTTCCACTTGGCCCTGTAAGAGTAGGATCTTTGTAACAACGGATGGTTTGTGCAGTGAATGCAGTACAACAACCGGCCGTGGGTCGATCCAAAGTAAATGGCCAACTATTGCACTGAGCATACGTAGATGATTGTTTTGCTTTAATAATGAATACATTTTTTTAAATAAATTATTTTATGTTCGCTATCTAATAATGAACAAGTTAGTAAAATCATGCAATGCATTGATTATAATACGCTTTCAATCATACCAGAAATCATTACTCAGGTTATTACTCAAGTTATGAGAACAATGGCTGTGGAATAAATCTCGGTCCTGTGCCCTGACCTTTGATCACATTTCGATGATATTCAACAAAACCGGTTTGGTATACCTCCGAAACAACATGGTAAAATTTTGTTGCAATCAAAGCCTTTTTACGTAAGTTATGATGCATAAGGGCTATGGAATAAATCCAGTTCCTGTGTCCTAACCTTCGACCATATTTCGCCCATTTTCAATTGAATTCATCCCCAGGCAAGGCCCTACAGGATACTAACATTTCATTCAAATCGAACCATTTTTACGTAAGTTATGACGCATAATGGCGATCGAAGTGATTCCGCTTCTATGTCCTGACCTTTGATCCCATTTCTCCCATTTTCAATAAGGTTTGTCGCCAGGTGGTCCCCTACCACATACTAAAAGTTCATCGAAATCGAACCATTTTTACGTTAGTTATGACGTATAACAGAAGTGGAATGAATCCCGCTCCTATGTACTGACCTTTGACCCCATTTCGTTCACTTTAAATATGGTTCCTTCCCAGGTGATCCCCTACCAGATACTAAAATTTCATTGAAACCGAACGATTGTAACGCGAGTTTTCCTGCGGACCAGAATACGCACACAGCGCGAGTGACGAAATGAGGCAGATTGGAATCGCGACCATCTGCTTGCCGCAAGTGTGACGTCTGAAAACTTTAATAGGATCCACATACAATGCGTGGTGTAATGAAACAGATGGCGTGACCGCACGCCAACATTCTCAAAGGCGAGATTATGACGTTATAATATTTCTAAGCATTCATAACATTAATGGAACAACGCCATCACTAAAAACGTTATAACTCGGGGTGGTTATTTAACCCACTAAACTAATCTCCTAAAGTCGAGATCAAGCTAAATCGATTTCTAGGACCAGAAAACGGTAGGTTAACGACTTTCATCAAAATTCTTAGAGCCGTTTTCAAAATAAAATGTACATCCATACATACAAGAATTGCTACTTTAAGGTGGACGTCAAGTAATTTTGCTTCCTATACTTCCAATAGAGAAACTTCTGTACACATTTTCTTCACAATTAATGCGTTCCCAAGGATGAAAATTTGAACAACGATTAAAATATCTTCATTTTTTAACTTGCAATACTTGATATTTTCTAAAACATAACTATATTTATGCAATTTAACATTTGTTTGTCTACTGACGTCATGAAAATACACGTCGCGCCATCTTTTTCTGGACAATTAATGCGTTACAAAGATGAAAATTTGAACATCGATTAAAATAGGTTCATTTCATAACTTGGAATACTTAATATTTTCTAAACCATAACCGTAATTATGCAATCCAACATTTTTTTGTCCACTGACATCATCAAAGTACAGGTCGCGCCATCTTTTCTCTTGTTTCAACACCACCAAAGGAAAAGTGATTGATTTTTAATATAATTATGGTTATGTTTTAGAAAATATTAAGTTTTCCAAGTTATAATATGAAGTTATTTTAATCGATGTTCAAATTTTCATCCTTAAGAACACATTAAATTTGAAGGAAATGTGTACAAAAGGTTTTCCATTGGAAATATAGGAAGCAAAATTACTTGACGTTAACCTTAATAGTGTGGGATAAGGGCAAAAGAATGGATCCCGATCCTATGTCCTGACCTTTGAATCCACTTCACCCATTTTCAATATGGCTCTTCTCCAGGTGGTCCCCTACCACATACTAAAATTTCATCGAAATCGAAACATTTTTACGCACCCTATGACGCATAAGGGCAATGGAATGCATCCCGCTGCTATGTCCTGACCTTTGAATCCACTTTACCCATTTTCAATAGGGTTCGTCCCCTCGTGGTCCCCTACCATATAATAAAATTTCATTGAAATCGAATCACATTTACGCAAGTTATGAGGCATAGTGGCAATTGAAGGAATCCCGTTCTTATGGCGTGACCTTTGACCCCACTTCATCCATGTTCAACAGGGTTCGTCCGCTGGTGGTCCCATACTACATACTAAAATTTCATCGGAATCGAACTATTTTTACGTGAGTTATCGTGCCGACAGGCGGACGGACAGACGTACGGAAAAAGCTGGAGCATATACGCTTTTTCCACCTACGGTTGGAAAGCGTAAAAAACCGGGTTTATAGTACGTTTTCAGGCAAGCGAAACCTTATCAATGTTTTATGCCGGAAAATTCAAAGTGTACCGAAACAACAAATAAAAAGCATTAAACAAAATGAAAGTGGTTGCACTTCATTTAGCTTTATTTTCAGAAAAACAGTGAATGTAAATGCGAGAAATATATGGTATGATTGAAACTAAAGGCCCAAATTGCGCTAATTTTGTTACACATACGTTACATCGAAAGTGGTCACTTGAACCCTCAGAAGAAACACATATATTACACTAACACATTGAATCGATTAGGTTTTCTACGCATTTAGGTTTTATCCAGTAAATTTATCCAAGGGTTTTTAATTAAAATACTAAAGTGGCAGCATTTTTAACTTGTACCCACACTCACGAGATTGGAAGTGAATTCCGAATAAATATATTTATTTTAGCATCATCATAAGCGTCTGCTGTTTAATGAGCGTGGAATAGAAGTTGGCTCAGATATATTAAGAATGCCAAGGAATGATAGATGATTGTCAGTCGATTAAATGGTGTGAAGGATTGTTTTCGAAAACCTAGACTTATTCTTAAAAAAAAAAGTTGAATATATATTAAACAGTAAATCAATGATTTGCTATATTTGGCAGTTTGCCAATTTCCACTCTGTCCTGTAAGAGTAGGCTTTTTGTAACAACGGATGGTTTGTGCAGTGAATGCAGTGCAACAACCGGCCGTGGGTCTATCCAAAGTAAATGGCCAAATATTGCACTGAGCATACGTAGATGACTGTTTTGCTTTAATAATGAATAAAGTTTTTTAAATAAATTATTTTATGATCGCTATCTAATAATGAACAAGTTAGTAAAATCATGCAATGCATTGATTATAATACGCTTTCCAACATACCAGAAATCATTACTCAAGTTATTACTGAAGTTATGAGAATAATGGCTGTGGAATAAATCTCGGTCCTGTGCCCTGAGATTTGATCCCATTTCGATGATATTCAACTGAACCGGTTTGGTATACCTCCGAAACAACATGATAAAATTTTGTCGCAATCAAAGCCTTTTTACGTAAGTTATGATGCATAATGGCTATGGAATAAATCCCGTTCCTGTGTCCTAACCTTTGACCCCATTTCGCCCATTTTCAATAGAATTCGTCATTAGGCAAGACCCTACAGCATACTAACATTTCATTCAAATCGAAGCATTTTTACGTAGGTTATGACGCATAATGGCGATGGAAGTGATTCCGCTTCTATGTCCTGACGTTTGATCCCACATCTCCCATTTTCAATAAGGTTTGTTGCCCGGTGGTGCCCTACCACATACTAAAAGTTCATCGCAATCGAAACTTTTTTACGTTAGTTATGACGCATAACAGCAGTGGAATGAATCCCGCTCCTATGTACTGACCTTTGACCCCATTTCGTTCCCTTTAAATATGGTTCCTTCCCAGGTGATCCCCTACCAGACACTAAAATTTCATTGAAATCGATTTATTGTTACGCGAGTTTTCCTGCGGACCGACATACGCACACAACGCGTTACGTAATGAGGCAGATTGGAATCGCGACCATCTTCTTGCCGCAAGTGTGACGTCATAAAATTTTAATAGGATCCACACACAATGCGTGGCGTAATGAGACAAATGGCGTGTCAGCACGCCAACATTCTCGAAGGCGAGATTATGACGTCATAAGATTTCAAAGCATTGGTAACATTATTGGAACAACGCCATCACTAAAAACGTTATAACTCGGGGTGGTTATTTAACCAACTAAACGAATTCTCCTAAAGTCGAGATTAAGCTAAATCGATTTCTAGTACCAGAAAACGGTAGGTTGACGACTTTCATCAAATTTCTTAGAGCCGTTTTCAAAATAAAATGTACATACATACATACAAGAATTGCTACTTTAAGGTGGACGTCAAGTAATTTTGCTTCCCATACTTCGAATAGAAAAACTTCTGTACACATTTTCTTCACAATTAATGCGTTCCCAAGGATGAAAATTTGAACATCGATAAAAATATCTTCATTTTATAACTTGCAATACTTAATATTTTCTAAAACATAACTATATTTATGCAATTTAACATTTGTTTGTCTACTGGCGTCATGAAAATACAGGTCGCGCCATTTTTTTCTGGACAACTAATACGTTACAAGGATGAAAATTTGAACATCGATTAAAATAGCTTCATTTCCAAACTTGGAATACTTGATATTTTCTAAAACATAACTATATTTATGCAATTTAACATTTGTTTGTCTACTGACGTCACGAAAATACAGGTCGCGAAATTCTATTTTCTGGACAATTAATGCGTTAAAAGGATGAAAATTTGAACATCGATTAAAATAGCTTCATTTCATAACTTGCAATGCTTAATATTTTCTAAACCATAACCGTAATTATGCAATCCAACTTTTTTTGTCCACTGACGTCATCAAAGTACGGGTCGCGCCATCTTTTCTCTTGTTTCAACACCACCAAAGAAAAAGTGATTGATTTTTAATATAATTATGGTTATGTTTTAGAAAATATTAATTTTTCCAAGTTAGAATATGAAGTTATTTTAATCGATGTTCAAATTTTCATCATTGGGAACACATTGAATTTGAAGGAAATGTGTACAAAAGGTTTTCCATTGGAAATATAGGAAGCAAAATTACTTGACGTCCACCTTAATAGTGTGGGATAAGGGCAATGGAAGGGATCCCGATCCTATGTCCTGACCTTTGAATCCATTTGTCCCATTTTCAATATGGTTCTTCTCCAGGTGGTCCCCTACCACATACTAAAATTTCATCGAAATCGAAACATTTTTACGCACCCTATGACGCATAAGGGCAATGGAATGCATCCCGCTGCTATGTCCTGACCTTTGAATCCACTTTACCCATTTTCAATAGGGTTCGTCCCCTCGTGGTCCCCTACCATATAATAAAATTTCATTGAAATCGAATCACATTTACGCAAGTTATGAGGCATAGTGGCAATTGAAGGAATCCCGTTCTTATGGCGTGACCTTTGACCCCACTTCATCCATGTTCAACAGGGTTCGTCCGCTGGTGGTCCCATACTACATACTAAAATTTCATCGGAATCGAACTATTTTTACGTGAGTTATCGTGCCGACAGGCGGACGGACAGACGTACGGAAAAAGCTGGAGCATATACGCTTTTTCCACCTACGGTTGGAAAGCGTAAAAAACCGGGTTTATAGTACGTTTTCAGGCAAGCGAAACCTTATCAATGTTTTATGCCGGAAAATTCAAAGTGTACCGAAACAACAAATAAAAAGCATTAAACAAAATGAAAGTGGTTGCACTTCATTTAGCTTTATTTTCAGAAAAACAGTGAATGTAAATGCGAGAAATATATGGTATGATTGAAACTAAAGGCCCAAATTGCGCTAATTTTGTTACACATACGTTACATCGAAAGTGGTCACTTGAACCCTCAGAAGAAACACATATATTACACTAACACATTGAATCGATTAGGTTTTCTACGCATTTAGGTTTTATCCAGTAAATTTATCCAAGGGTTTTTAATTAAAATACTAAAGTGGCAGCATGTTTAACTTGTACCCCCACTCACGAGATTGGAAGTGAATTCCGAATAAATATATTTATTTTAGCATCATCATAAGCGTCTGCTGTTTAATGAGCGTGGAATAAAAGTTGTCTCAAATATATTAGGAGTGCCAAGGAATGATAGGTGATTGTCAGTCGATTAAATGGTGTAAAAGATTGTTTTCGAAAACCTAGACTTATTCTTAAAAAACGTTGAGTATATATTAAACAGTAAATGAATGATTTGCTATATTTGGCAGTGTGCCAATTTCCACTTGGCCCTGTAAGAGTAGGCTCTTTACAAAAACGCATGGTTTGTGCAGTGAATGCAGTGCAACAACCGGCAGTGGGTCGATCCAAAGTAAATGGACAACAATTGCACTGAGCATACGTAGATGACTGTTTTGCTTTAATAATGAATACATTTTTTAAAAAAACTATTTTATGATCGCTATCTAATAATGAACAAGTTAGTAAAATCATGCAATGCATTGATTATAATACGCTTTCCAACATACCAGAAATCATTACTCAAGTTATTACTGAAGTTATGAGAATAATGGCTGTGGAATAAATCTCGGTCCTGTGCCCTGAGATTTGATCCCATTTCGATGATATTCAACAGAACCGGTTTGGTATACCTCCGAAACAACATGATAAAATTTTGTCGCAATCAAAGCCTTTTTACGTAAGTTATGATGCATAAGGGCTATGGAATAAATCCCGTTCCTGTGTCCTTACCTTTGACCCCATTTCGCCCATTTTCAATAGAATTCGTCGTTAGGCAAGACCCTACAGCATACTAACATTTCATTCAAATCGAAGCATTTTTACGTAAGTTATGACGCATAATGGCGATGGAAGTGATTCAGCTTCTATGTCCTGACGTTTGATCCCACATCTCCCATTTTCAATAAGGTTTGTCGCCAGGTGGTGCCCTACCACATACTAAAGTTCATCGCAATCGAACCTTTTTTACGTTAGTTATGACGCATAACAGCAGTGGAATGAATCCCGCTCCTATGTACTGACCTTTGACCCCATTTCGTTCACTTTAAATATGATTCCTTCCCAGGTGATCCCCTACCAGACACTAAAATTTCATCGAAATCGATTTATTGTTACGCGAGTTTTCCTGCGGACCGTCATACGCACACAACGCGTTACGTAATGAGGCAGATTGGAATCGCGACCATCTTCTTGCCGCAAGTGTGACGTCATAAAATTTTAATAGGATCCCCACACAATGCGTGGCGTAATGAGACAAATGGCGTGACAGCACGCCAACATTTTCAAAGGCGAGATTATGACGTCATAAGATTTCAAAGCTTTGGTAACATTAATGGAACAACGCTATCACTAAAAACGTTATAACTCGGGGTGGTTATTTAACCCATTAAACGAATTCTCCTAAAGTCGAAATCAAGCTAAATCGATTTCTAGTACCAGAAAACGGTAGGTTGACGACTTTCATCAAAATTCTTAGAGCCGTTTTCAAAATAAAATTTAAATACATACATACAAGAATTGCTACTTTAAGGTGGACGTCAAGTAATTTTCCTTCCCATACTTCGAATAGAAAAAATTCGTTACACATTTTCTTCACAATTAATGCGTTCCCAAGGATGAAAATTTGAACATCGATTAAAATAGCTTCATTTCCAAACTTGCAATACTTGATATTTTCTAAAACATAACTATATTTATCCAATTTAACATTTGTTTGTCTACTGACGTCACGAAAATACAGGTCCCGAAATTCTTTTTTCTGGACAATTAATGCGTTAAAACGATGAAAATTTGAACATCGATTAAAATAGCTTCATTTCATAACTTGCAATGCTTAATATTTTCTAAACCATAACCGTAGTTATGCAATTCAACTTTTTTGTCCACTGACGTCGTCAAAGTACGGGTCGCGCCATCTTTTCTCTTGTTTCAACACCACCAAAGGAAAAGTGATTGATTTTTAATATAATTATGGTTATGTTTTAGAAATTATTAAGTTTTCCAAGTTATAATATGAAGTTATTTTAATCGATGTTCAAATTTTCATCCTTGGGAACACATTACATTTGAAGGAAATGTGTACAAAAGGTTTTCCATTGGAAATATAGGAAGCAAAATTACTTGACGTCCACCTTAATAGTGTGGGATAAGATCAATGGAAGGGATCCCGATCCTATGTCCTGACCTTTGAATCCATTTGTCCCATTTTCAATATGGTTCTTCTCCAGATGGTCCCCTACCACATACTTAAATTTCATCGAAATCGAACAATTTTTACGCACCCTATGACGCATAAGGGTAATGGAATGCATCCCGCACCTATGTCCTGACCTTTGAATCCACTTCACCCATGTTCAATAGGGTTCGTCCCCTCGTGGTCCCCTACCATATACTGAAATTTCATTGAAATCGAACCACATTTACGCAAGTTATGAGGCATAGTGGCAATTGAAGGAATCCCGCTCTTATGGCGTGACCTTTGACCCCACTTCATCCATTTTTAAAAGGGTTCGTCCACTAGTTGTCCCATACTACATACTAAAATTTCATCTTAATCGAACTATTTTTACGTGAGTTATCGTGCCGACAGGCGGACGGACAGACGTACGGAAAAAGCTGGAGCATATACGCTTCTTCAACCTACGGTTGGAAAGGGTAAAAAACCGGGTTTATAGTACGTTTTCAGGCAAGCGAAACCTTATCAATGTTTTATGCCGGAAAGTTCAAAGTGTACCGAAACAACAAATGAAAAGCATAAAACAATATGAAAGTGGTTGCACTTCGTTTAGCTTTATTTTCAGAAAAACAGTGAATGTAAATGAGAGAAATATATGGTATGATTGAAACTAAAGGCCCAAATTGCGCTAATTTTGTTACACATACGTTACATCGAAAGTGGTCACTTGAACCCTCAGAAAAAACACATATATTACACTAACACATTGAATCGATTAGGTTTTCTACGCATTTAGGTTTTATCCAGTAAATTTATCCAAGGGATTTAAATTAAAATACTGAAGTGGCAGCATGTTTAACTTGTACCCCCACTGACGAGATCGGAAGAGAATTCCTAATAAATATATTTATTTTAGCATCATCATAAGCGTCTGCTGTTTAATGAGCGTGGAATAGAAGTTGGCTCAGTTTTATTAAGAATGCCAAGGAATAATAGATGATTGTCAGTCGATTAAATGGTCTGAAGGATTGTTTTCGAAAACCTAGACTTATTCTTAAAAAAAAAAAGTTGAATATATATTAAACAGTAAATGAATTATTTGCTATATTTGGCAGTTTGCCAATTTCCACTTGGTCCTGTAAGAGTAGGCTCTTTGTAACAACGGATGGTTTGTTCAGTGAATGCAGTGCAACAACCGGCCGTGGGTCGATCCAAAGTAAATGGCCAACCATTGCACTGAGCATACGTAGTTTTGCTTTAATAAAGAATAATTTTTTAAATAAATTATTTTATGATCGCTATCTAATAATGAACAAGTTAGTAAAATCATGCAATGCATTGATTATAATACGCTTTCCAACATACCAGAAATCATTACTCAAGTTATTACTGAAGTTATGAGAATAATGGCTGTGGAATAAATCCCGGACCTGTGCCCTGAGATTTGATCCCATTTCGATGATATTCAACTGAACCGGTTTGGTATACCTCCGAAACAACATGATAAAATTTTGTCGCAATCAAAGCCTTTTTACGTAAGTTATGAAGCATAAGGGCTATGGAATAAATCCCGTTCCTGTGTCCTTACCTTTGACCCCATTTCGCCCATTTTCAATAGAATTCGTCGTTAGGCAAGACCCTACAGCATACTAACATTTCATTCAAATCGAAGCATTTTTACGTAAGTTATGACGCATAATGGCGATGGAAGTGATTCCGCTTCTATGTCCTGACGTTTGATCCCACATCTGCCATTTTCAATAAGGTTTGTTGCCAGGTGGTGCCCTACCACATACTAAAAGTTCATCGCAATCGAACCTTTTTTACGTTAGTTATGACGCATAACAACAGTGGAATGAATCCCGCTACTATGTACTGACCTTTGACCCCATTTCATTCACTTTAAATATGATTCCTTCCCAGGTGATCCCCTACCAGACACTAAAATTTCATCGAAATCGATTTATTGTTACGCGAGTTTTCCTGCGGACCGTCATACGCACACAACGCGTTACGTAATGAGGCAGATTGGAATCGCGACCATCTTCTTGCCGCAAGTGTGACGTCATAAAATTTTAATAGGATCCACACACAATGCGTGGCGTAATGAGACAGATGGCGTGACAGCACGCCAACATTCTCAAAGGCGAGATTATGACGTCATAAGATTTCAAAGCATTGGTAACATTATTGGAACAACGCCATCACTAAAAACGTTATAACTCGGGGTGGTTATTTAACCCACTAAACGAATTCTCCTAAAGTCGAGATCAAGCTAAATCGATTTCAAGTACCAGAAAACGGTAGGTTGACGACTTTCATCAAAATTCTTAGACCCGTTTCCAAAATAAAATGTACATACATACATACAAAAATTGCTACTTTAAGGTGGACGTCAAGTAATTTTGCTTCCCATACTTCGAATAGAAAAACTTCTGTACACATTTTTTTCACAATTAATGCGTTCCTAAAAATGAAAATTTGAACATCGATAAAAATATCTTCATTTTATAACTTGCAATACTTAATATTTTCTAAAACATAAATATATTTATGCAATTTAACATTTGTTTGTCTACTGACGTCATGAAAATACAGGTCGCGCCATCTTTTTTCTATACAACTAATGCGTTACAAGGATGAAAATTTGAACATCGATTAAAATAGCTTCATTTCCAAACTTGGAATACTTGATATTTTCTAAAACATAACTATATTTATGCAATTTAACATTTGTTTGTCTACTGACGTCTCGAAAATACAGGTCGCGAAATTCTTTTTTCTGGACAATTAATGCGTTAAAAGGATGAAAATTTGAACATCGATTAAAATAGCTTCATTTCATATTTTGCAATACTTAGTATTTTCTATACCATAACCGTAGTTATGCAATTCAACTTTTTTGTCCACTGACGTCGTCAAAGTACGGGTCGCGCCATCTTTTCTCTTGTTTGAACACCACCAAAGGAAAAGTGATTGATTTTTAATATAATTATGGTTATGTTTTAGAAAATATTAAGTTTTCCAAGTTATAATATGAAGTTATTTTAATCGATGTTCAAATTTTCATCCTTGGGAACACATTACATTTGAAGGAAATGTGTACAAAAGGTTTTCCATTGGAAATATAGGAAGCAAAATTACTTGACGTCCACCTTAATAGTGTGGGATAAGGGCAATGGAAGGGATCCCGATCCTATGTCCTGACCTTTGAATCCATTTGTCCCATTTTTAATATGGTTCTTCTCCAGGTGGTCCCCTACCACATACTAAAATTTCATCGAGATCGAACCATTTTTACGCACCCTATGACGCATAAGGGTAATGGAATGCATCCCGCACCTATGTCCTGACCTTTGAATCCACTTCACCCATGTTCAATAGGGTTCGTCCCCTCGTGGTCCCCTACCATATACTAAAATTTCATTGAAATCGAACCACATTTACGCAAGTTATGAGGCATAGTGAAAATTGAAGGAATCCCGCTCTTATGGCGTGACCTTTGACCCCACTTCATCCATTTTTAAAAGGGTTCGTCCACTAGTTGTCCCATACTACATACTAAAATTTCATCTTAATCGAACTATTTTTACGTGAGTTATCGTGCCGACAGGCGGACGGACAGACGTACGGAAAAAGCTGGAGCATATACGCTTCTTCAACCTACGGTTGGAAAGGGTAAAAAACCGGGTTTATAGTACGTTTTCAGGCAAGCGAAACCTTATCAATGTTTTATGCCGGAAAGTTCAAAGTGTACCGAAACAACAAATGAAAAGCATAAAACAATATGAAAGTGGTTGCACTTCGTTTAGCTTTATTTTCAGAAAAACAGTGAATGTAAATGAGAGAAATATATGGTATGATTGAAACTAAAGGCCCAAATTGCGCTAATTTTGTTACACATACGTTACATCGAAAGTGGTCACTTGAACCCTCAGAAAAAACACATATATTACACTAACACATTGAATCGATTAGGTTTTCTACGCATTTAGGTTTTATCCAGTAAATTTATCCAAGGGTTTTTAATTAAAATACTGAAGTTTCAGCATGTTTAACTTGTACCCCCACTGACGAGATCGGAAGAGAATTCCTAATAAATATATTTATTTTAGCATCATCATAAGCGTCTGCTGTTTAATGAGCGTGGAATAGAAGTTGGCTCAGTTTTATTAAGAATGCCAAGGAATAATAGATGATTGTCAGTCGATTAAATGGTGTGAAGGATTGTTTTCGAAAACCTAGACTTATTCTTAAAAAAAAAAGTTGAATATATATTAAACAGTAAATGAATGATTTGCTATATTTGGCAGTTTGCCAATTTCCACTTGGTCCTGTAAGAGTAGGCTCTTTGTAACAACGGATGGTTTGTTCAGTGAATGCAGTGCAACAACCGGCCGTGGGTCGATCCAAAGTAAATGGCCAACCATTGCACTGAGCATACGTAGTTTTGCTTTAATAAAGAATATTTTTTTAAATAAATTATTTTATGATCGCTATCTAATAATGAACAAGTTAGTAAAATCATGCAATGCATTGATTATAATACGCTTTCCAACATACCAGAAATCATTACTCAAGTTATTACTGAAGTTATGAGAATAATGGCTGTGGAATAAATCTCGGTACTGTGCCCTGAGATTTGATCCCATTTCGATGATATATTTAACTGAACCGGTTTGGTATACCTCCGAAACAACATGATAAAATTTTGTCGCAATCAAAGCCTTTTTACGTAAGTTATGATGCATAAGGGCTATGGAATAAATCCCGTTCCTGTGTCCTTACCTTTGACCCCATTTCGCCCATTTTCAATAGAATTCGTCGTTAGGCAAGACCCTACAGCATACTAACATTTCATTCAAATCGAAGCATTTTTACGTAAGTTATGACGCATAATGGCGATGGAAGTGATTCAGCTTCTATGTCCTGACGTTTGATCCCACATCTCCCATTTTCAATAAGGTTTGTCGCCAGGTGGTGCCCTACCACATACTAAAGTTCATCGCAATCGAACCTTTTTTACGTTAGTTATGACGCATAACAGCAGTGGAATGAATCCCGCTCCTATGTACTGACCTTTCACCCCATTTCGTTCACTTTAAATATGATTCCTTCCCAGGTGATCCCCTACCAGACACTAAAATTTCATCGAAATCGATTTATTGTTACGCGAGTTTTCCTGCGGACCGTCATACGCACACAACGCGTTACGTAATGAGGCAGATTGGAATCGCGACCATCTTCTTGCCGCAAGTGTGACGTCATAAAATTTTAATAGGATCCCCACACAATGCGTGGCGTAATGAGACAAATGGCGTGACAGCACGCCAACATTTTCAAAGGCGAGATTATGACGTCATAAGATTTCAAAGCTTTGGTAACATTAATGGAACAACGCTATCACTAAAAACGTTATAACTCGGGGTGGTTATTTAACCCATTAAACGAATTCTCCTAAAGTCGAAATCAAGCTAAATCGATTTCTAGTACCAGAAAACGGTAGGTTGACGACTTTCATCAAAATTCTTAGAGCCGTTTTCAAAATAAAATTTAAATACATACATACAAGAATTGCTACTTTAAGGTGGACGTCAAGTAATTTTCCTTCCCATACTTCGAATAGAAAAAATTCGTTACACATTTTCTTCACAATTAATGCGTTCCCAAGGATGAAAATTTGAACATCGATTAAAATAGCTTCATTTCCAAACTTGCAATACTTGATATTTTCTAAAACATAACTATATTTATCCAATTTAACATTTGTTTGTCTACTGACGTCACGAAAATACAGGTCCCGAAATTCTTTTTTCTGGACAATTAATGCGTTAAAACGATGAAAATTTGAACATCGATTAAAATAGCTTCATTTCATAACTTGCAATGCTTAATATTTTCTAAACCATAACCGTAGTTATGCAATTCAACTTTTTTTGTCCACTGACGTCGTCAAAGTACGGGTCGCGCCATCTTTTCTCTTGTTTCAACACCACCAAAGGAAAAGTGATTGATTTTTAATATAATTATGGTTATGTTTTAGAAATTATTAAGTTTTCCAAGTTATAATATGAAGTTATTTTAATCGATGTTCAAATTTTCATCCTTGGGAACACATTACATTTGAAGGAAATGTGTACAAAAGGTTTTCCATTGGAAATATAGGAAGCAAAATTACTTGACGTCCACCTTAATAGTGTGGGATAAGGGCAATGGAAGGGATCCCGATCCTATGTCCTGACCTTTGAATCCATTTGTCCCATTTTCAATATGGTTCTTCTCCAGATGGTCCCCTACCACATACTAAAATTTCATCGAAATCGAACCATTTTTACGCACCCTATGACGCATAAGGGTAATGGAATGCATCCCGCACCTATGTCCTGACCTTTGAATCCACTTCACCCATGTTCAATAGGGTTCGTCCCCTCGTGGTCCCCTACCATATACTAAAATTTCATTGAAATCGAACCACATTTACGCAAGTTATGAGGCATAGTGGCAATTGAAGGAATCCCGCTCTTATGGCGTGACCTTTGACCCCACTTCATCCATTTTTAAAAGGGTTCGTCCACTAGTTGTCCCATACTACATACTAAAATTTCATCTTAATCGAACTATTTTTACGTGAGTTATCGTGCCGACAGGCGGACGGACAGACGTACGGAAAAAGCTGGAGCATATACGCTTCTTCAACCTACGGTTGGAAAGGGTAAAAAACCGGGTTTATAGTACGTTTTCAGGCAAGCGAAACCTTATCAATGTTTTATGCCGGAAAGTTCAAAGTGTACCGAAACAACAAATGAAAAGCATAAAACAATATGAAAGTGGTTGCACTTCGTTTAGCTTTATTTTCAGAAAAACAGTGAATGTAAATGAGAGAAATATATGGTATGATTGAAACTAAAGGCCCAAATTGCGCTAATTTTGTTACACATACGTTACATCGAAAGTGGTCACTTGAACCCTCAGAAAAAACACATATATTACACTAACACATTGAATCGATTAGGTTTTCTACGCATTTAGGTTTTATCCAGTAAATTTATCCAAGGGTTTTTAATTAAAATACTGAAGTGGCAGCATGTTTAACTTGTACCCCCACTTACGAGATCGGAAGAGAATTCCTAATAAATATATTTATTTTAGCATCATCATAAGCGTCTGCTGTTTAATGAGCGTGGAATAGAAGTTGGCTCAGTTTTATTAAGAATGCCAAGGAATAATAGATGATTGTCAGTCGATTAAATGGTGTGAAGGATTGTTTTCGAAAACCTAGACTTATTCTTAAAAAAAAGTTGAATATATATTAAACAGTAAATGAATGATTTGCTATATTTGGCAGTTTGCCAATTTCCACTTGGTCCTGTAAGAGTAGGCTCTTTGTAACAACGGATGGTTTGTTCAGTGAAGGCAGTGCAACAACCGGCCGTGGGTCGATCCAAAGTAAATGGCCAACCATTGCACTGAGCATACGTAGTTTTGCTTTAATAAAGAATAATTTTTTTAAATAAATTATTTTATGATCGCTATCTAATAATGAACAAGTTAGTAAAATCATGCAATGCATTGATTATAAAACGCTTTCCAACATACCAGAAATCATTACTCAAGTTATTACTGAAGTTATGAGAATAATGGCTGTGGAATAAATCCCGGACCTGTGCCCTGAGATTTGATCCCATTTCGATGATATTCAACTGAACCGGTTTGGTATACCTCCGAAACAACATGATAAAATTTTGTCGCAATCAAAGCCTTTTTACGTAAGTTATGAAGCATAAGGGCTATGGAATAAATCCCGTTCCTGTGTCCTTACCTTTGACCCCATTTCGCCCATTTTCAATAGAATTCGTCGTTAGGCAAGACCCTACAGCATACTAACATTTCATTCAAATCGAAGCATTTTTACGTAAGTTATGACGCATAATGGCGATGGAAGTGATTCCGCTTCTATGTCCTGACGTTTGATCCCACATCTGCCATTTTCAATAAGGTTTGTTGCCAGGTGGTGCCCTACCACATACTAAAAGTTCATCGCAATCGAACCTTTTTTACGTTAGTTATGACGCATAACAACAGTGGAATGAATCCCGCTACTATGTACTGACCTTTGACCCCATTTCATTCACTTTAAATATGATTCCTTCCCAGGTGATCCCCTACCAGACACTAAAATTTCATCGAAATCGATTTATTGTTACGCGAGTTTTCCTGCGGACCGTCATACGCACACAACGCGTTACGTAATGAGGCAGATTGGAATCGCGACCATCTTCTTGCCGCAAGTGTGACGTCATAAAATTTTAATAGGATCCACACACAATGCGTGGCGTAATGAGACAGATGGCGTGACAGCACGCCAACATTCTCAAAGGCGAGATTATGACGTCATAAGATTTCAAAGCATTGGTAACATTATTGGAACAACGCCATCACTAAAAACGTTATAACTCGGGGTGGTCATTTAACCCACTAAACGAATTCTCCTAAAGTCGAGATCAAGCTAAATCGATTTCAAGTACCAGAAAACGGTAGGTTGACGACTTTCATCAAAATTCTTAGACCCGTTTCCAAAATAAAATGTACATACATACATACAAAAATTGCTACTTTAAGGTGGACGTCAAGTAATTTTGCTTCCCATACTTCGAATAGAAAAACTTCTGTACACATTTTTTTCACAATTAATGCGTTCCTAAAAATGAAAATTTGAACATCGATAAAAATATCTTCATTTTATAACTTGCAATACTTAATATTTTCTAAAACATAAATATATTTATGCAATTTAACATTTGTTTGTCTACTGACGTCATGAAAATACAGGTCGCGCCATCTTTTTTCTATACAACTAATGCGTTACAAGGATGAAAATTTGAACATCGATTAAAATAGCTTCATTTCCAAACTTGGAATACTTGATATTTTCTAAAACATAACTATATTTATGCAATTTAACATTTGTTTGTCTACTGACGTCTCGAAAATACAGGTCGCGAAATTCTTTTTTCTGGACAATTAATGCGTTAAAAGGATGAAAATTTGAACATCGATTAAAATAGCTTCATTTCATATTTTGCAATACTTAGTATTTTCTATACCATAACCGTAGTTATGCAATTCAACTTTTTTGTCCACTGACGTCGTCAAAGTACGGGTCGCGCCATCTTTTCTCTTGTTTGAACACCACCAAAGGAAAAGTGATTGATTTTTAATATAATTATGGTTATGTTTTAGAAAATATTAAGTTTTCCAAGTTATAATATGAAGTTATTTTAATCGATGTTCAAATTTTCATCCTTGGGAACACATTACATTTGAAGGAAATGTGTACAAAAGGTTTTCCATTGGAAATATAGGAAGCAAAATTACTTGACGTCCACCTTAATAGTGTGGGATAAGGGCAATGGAAGGGATCCCGATCCTATGTCCTGACCTTTGAATCCATTTGTCCCATTTTTAATATGGTTCTTCTCCAGGTGGTCCCCTACCACATACTAAAATTTCATCGAGATCGAACCATTTTTACGCACCCTATGACGCATAAGGGTAATGGAATGCATCCCGCACCTATGTCCTGACCTTTGAATCCACTTCACCCATGTTCAATAGGGTTCGTCCCCTCGTGGTCCCCTACCATATACTAAAATTTCATTGAAATCGAACCACATTTACGCAAGTTATGAGGCATAGTGAAAATTGAAGGAATCCCGCTCTTATGGCGTGACCTTTGACCCCACTTCATCCATTTTTAAAAGGGTTCGTCCACTAGTTGTCCCATACTACATACTAAAATTTCATCTTAATCGAACTATTTTTACGTGAGTTATCGTGCCGACAGGCGGACGGACAGACGTACGGAAAAAGCTGGAGCATATACGCTTCTTCAACCTACGGTTGGAAAGGGTAAAAAACCGGGTTTATAGTACGTTTTCAGGCAAGCGAAACCTTATCAATGTTTTATGCCGGAAAGTTCAAAGTGTACCGAAACAACAAATGAAAAGCATAAAACAATATGAAAGTGGTTGCACTTCGTTTAGCTTTATTTTCAGAAAAACAGTGAATGTAAATGAGAGAAATATATGGTATGATTGAAACTAAAGGCCCAAATTGCGCTAATTTTGTTACACATACGTTACATCGAAAGTGGTCACTTGAACCCTCAGAAAAAACACATATATTACACTAACACATTGAATCGATTAGGTTTTCTACGCATTTAGGTTTTATCCAGTAAATTTATCCAAGGGTTTTTAATTAAAATACTGAAGTTTCAGCATGTTTAACTTGTACCCCCACTGACGAGATCGGAAGAGAATTCCTAATAAATATATTTATTTTAGCATCATCATAAGCGTCTGCTGTTTAATGAGCGTGGAATAGAAGTTGGCTCAGTTTTATTAAGAATGCCAAGGAATAATAGATGATTGTCAGTCGATTAAATGGTGTGAAGGATTGTTTTCGAAAACCTAGACTTATTCTTAAAAAAAAAGTTGAATATATATTAAACAGTAAATGAATGATTTGCTATATTTGGCAGTTTGCCAATTTCCACTTGGTCCTGTAAGAGTAGGCTCTTTGTAACAACGGATGGTTTGTTCAGTGAATGCAGTGCAACAACCGGCCGTGGGTCGATCCAAAGTAAATGGCCAACCATTGCACTGAGCATACGTAGTTTTGCTTTAATAAAGAATATTTTTTTAAATAAATTATTTTATGATCGCTATCTAATAATGAACAAGTTAGTAAAATCATGCAATGCATTGATTATAATACGCTTTCCAACATACCAGAAATCATTACTCAAGTTATTACTGAAGTTATGAGAATAATGGCTGTGGAATAAATCTCGGTACTGTGCCCTGAGATTTGATCCCATTTCGATGATATATTTAACTGAACCGGTTTGGTATACCTCCGAAACAACATGATAAAATTTTGTCGCAATCAAAGCCTTTTTACGTAAGTTATGATGCATAAGGGCTATGGAATAAATCCCGTTCCTGTGTCCTTACCTTTGACCCCATTTCGCCCATTTTCAATAGAATTCGTCGTTAGGCAAGACCCTACAGCATACTAACATTTCATTCAAATCGAAGCATTTTTACGTAAGTTATGACGCATAATGGCGATGGAAGTGATTCAGCTTCTATGTCCTGACGTTTGATCCCACATCTCCCATTTTCAATAAGGTTTGTCGCCAGGTGGTGCCCTACCACATACTAAAGTTCATCGCAATCGAACCTTTTTTACGTTAGTTATGACGCATAACAGCAGTGGAATGAATCCCGCTCCTATGTACTGACCTTTGACCCCATTTCGTTCACTTTAAATATGATTCCTTCCCAGGTGATCCCCTACCAGACACTAAAATTTCATCGAAATCGATTTATTGTTACGCGAGTTTTCCTGCGGACCGTCATACGCACACAACGCGTTACGTAATGAGGCAGATTGGAATCGCGACCATCTTCTTGCCGCAAGTGTGACGTCATAAAATTTTAATAGGATCCCCACACAATGCGTGGCGTAATGAGACAAATGGCGTGACAGCACGCCAACATTTTCAAAGGCGAGATTATGACGTCATAAGATTTCAAAGCTTTGGTAACATTAATGGAACAACGCTATCACTAAAAACGTTATAACTCGGGGTGGTTATTTAACCCATTAAACGAATTCTCCTAAAGTCGAAATCAAGCTAAATCGATTTCTAGTACCAGAAAACGGTAGGTTGACGACTTTCATCAAAATTCTTAGAGCCGTTTTCAAAATAAAATTTAAATACATACATACAAGAATTGCTACTTTAAGGTGGACGTCAAGTAATTTTCCTTCCCATACTTCGAATAGAAAAAATTCGTTACACATTTTCTTCACAATTAATGCGTTCCCAAGGATGAAAATTTGAACATCGATTAAAATAGCTTCATTTCCAAACTTGCAATACTTGATATTTTCTAAAACATAACTATATTTATCCAATTTAACATTTGTTTGTCTACTGACGTCACGAAAATACAGGTCCCGAAATTCTTTTTCTGGACAATTAATGCGTTAAAACGATGAAAATTTGAACATCGATTAAAATAGCTTCATTTCATAACTTGCAATGCTTAATATTTCTAAACCATAACCGTAGTTATGCAATTCAACTTTTTTTGTCCACTGACGTCGTCAAAGTACGGGTCGCGCCATCTTTTCTCTTGTTTCAATACCACCAAAGGAAAAGTGATTGATTTTTAATATAATTATGGTTATGTTTTAGAAATTATTAAGTTTTCCAAGTTATAATATGAAGTTATTTTAATCGATGTTCAAATTTTCATCCTTGGGAACACATTACATTTGAAGGAAATGTGTACAAAAGGTTTTCCATTGGAAATATAGGAAGCAAAATTACTTGACGTCCACCTTAATAGTGTGGGATAAGGGCAATGGAAGGGATCCCGATCCTATGTCCTGACCTTTGAATCCATTTGTCCCATTTTCAATATGGTTCTTCTCCAGATGGTCCCCTACCACATACTAAAATTTCATCGAAATCGAACCATTTTTACGCACCC
Organism: Macrothele yani; assembly: GCA_039090855.1. Lineage (NCBI taxonomy): Eukaryota > Metazoa > Arthropoda > Arachnida > Araneae > Macrothelidae > Macrothele > Macrothele yani. Next base: position 108,045,328 of record CM077015.1, on the reverse strand, counting down.
TATGACGCATAAGGGTAATGGAATGCATCCCGCACCTATGTCCTGACCTTTGATTCCACTTCACCCATGTTCAATAGGGTTCGTCCCCTCGTGGTCCCCTACCATATACTAAAATTTCATTGAAATCGAACCACATTTACGCAAGTTATCAGGCATAGTGGCAATTGAAGGAATCCCGCTCTTATGGCGTGACCTTTGACCCCACTTCATCCATTTTTAAAAGGGTTCGTCCACTAGTTGTCCCATACTACATACTAAAATTTCATCTTAATCGAACTATTTTTACGTGAGTTATCGTGCCGACAGGCGGACGGACAGACGTACGGAAAAAGCTGGAGCATATACGCTTCTTCAACCTACGGTTGGAAAGGGTAAAAAACCGGGTTTATAGTACGTTTTCAGGCAAGCGAAACCTTATCAATGTTTTATGCCGGAAAGTTCAAAGTGTACCGAAACAACAAATGAAAAGCATAAAACAATATGAAAGTGGTTGCACTTCGTTTAGCTTTATTTTCAGAAAAACAGTGAATGTAAATGAGAGAAATATATGGTATGATTGAAACTAAAGGCCCAAATTGCGCTAATTTTGTTACACATACGTTACATCGAAAGTGGTCACTTGAACCCTCAGAAAAAACACATATATTACACTAACACATTGAATCGATTAGGTTTTCTACGCATTTAGGTTTTATCCAGTAAATTTATCCAAGGGTTTTTAATTAAAATACTGAAGTGGCAGCATGTTTAACTTGTACCCCCACTTACGAGATCGGAAGAAAATTCCTAATAAATATATTTATTTTAGCATCATCATAAGCGTCTGCTGTTTAATGAGCGTGGAATAGAAGTTGGCTCAGTTTTATTAAGAATGCCAAGGAATAATAGATGATTGTCAGTCGATTAAATGGTGTGAAGGATTGTTTTCGAAAACCTAGACTTATTCTTAAAAAAAAAGTTGAATATATATTAAACAGTAAATGAATTATTTGCTATATTTGGCAGTTTGCCAATTTCCACTTGGTCCTGTAAGAGTAGGCTCTTTGTAACAACGGATGGTTTGTTCAGTGAATGCAGTGCAACAACCGGCCGTGGGTCGATCCAAAGTAAATGGCCAACCATTGCACTGAGCATACGTAGTTTTGCTTTAATAAAGAATAATTTTTTTTAAATAAATTATTTTATGATCACTATCTAATAATGAACAAGTTAGTAAAATCATGCAATGCATTGATTATAATACGCTTTCCAACATACCAGAAATCATTACTCAAGTTATTACTGAAGTTATGAGAATAATGGCTGTGGAATAAATCTCGGTCCTGTGCCCTGAGATTTGATCCCATTTCGATGATATATTTAACTGAACCGGTTTGGTATACCTCCGAAACAACATGATAAAATTTTGTCGCAATCAAAGCCTTTTTACGTAAGTTATGATGCATAAGGGCTATGGAATAAATCCCGTTCCTGTGTCCTTACCTTTGACCCCATTTCGCCCATTTTCAATAGAATTCGTCGTTAGGCAAGACCCTACAGCATACTAACATTTCATTCAAATCGAACCATTTTTACGTAAGTTATGACGCATAATGGCGATGGAAGTGATTCCGCTTCTATGTCCTGACGTTTGATCCCACATCTGCCATTTTCAATAAGGTTTGTTGCCAGGTGGTGCCCTACCACATACTAAAAGTTCATCGCAATCGAACCTTTTTTACGTTAGTTATGACGCATAACAGCAGTGGAATGAATCCCGCTACTATGTACTGACCTTTGACCCCATTTCATTCACTTTAAATATGATTCCTTCCCAGGTGATCCCCTACCAGACACTAAAATTTCATCGAAATCGATTTATTGTTACGCGAGTTTTCCTGCGGACCGTCATACGCACACAACGCGTTACGTAATGAGGCAGATTGGAATCGCGACCATCTTCTTGCCGCAAGTGTGACGTCATAAAATTTTAATAGGATCCACACACAATGCGTGGCGTAATCAGACAGATGGCGTGACAGCACGCCAACATTCTCAAAGGCGAGATTATGACGTCACAAGATTTCAAAGCATTGGTAACATTATTGGAACAACGCCATCACTAAAAACGTTATAACTCGGGGTGGTTATTTAACCCACTAAACGAATTCTCCTAAAGTCGAGATCAAGCTAAATCGATTTCAAGTACCAGAAAACGGTAGGTTGACGACTTTCATCAAAATTCTTAGAGCCGTTTCCAAAATAAAATGTACATACATACATACAAAAATTGCTACTTTAAGGTGGACGTCAAGTAATTTTGCTTCCCATACTTCGAATAGAAAAACTTCTGTACACATTTTTTCAAAATTAAGGCGTTCCTAAAAATGAAAATTTGAACATCGATAAAAATATCTTCATTTTATAACTTGCAATACTTAATATTTTCTAAAACATAACTATATTTATGCAATTTAACATTTGTTTGTCTACTGACGTCTCGAAAATACAGGTCGCGAAATTCTTTTTTCTGGACAATTAATGCGTTAAAAGGATGAAAATTTGAACATCGATTAAAATAGCTTCATTTCATATTTTGCAATACTTAGTATTTTCTATACCATAACCGTAGTTATGCAATTCAACTTTTTTTGTCCACTGACGTCGTCAAAGTACGGGTCGCGCCATCTTTTCTCTTGTTTGAACACCACCAAAGGAAAAGTGATTGATTTTTAATATAATTATGGTTATGTTTTAGAAAATATTAAGTTTTCCAAGTTATAATATGAAGTTATTTTAATCGATGTTCAAATTTTCATCCTTGGGAACACATTACATTTGAAGGAAATGTGTACAAAAGGTTTTCCATTGGAAATATAGGAAGCAAAATTACTTGACGTCCACCTTAATAGTGTGGGATAAGGGCAATGGAAGGGATCCCGATCCTATGTCCTGACCTTTGAATCCATTTGTCCCATTTTTAATATGGTTCTTCTCCAGGTGGTCCCCTACCACATACTAAAATTTCATCGAGATCGAACCATTTTTACGCACCCTATGACGCATAAGGGTAATGGAATGCATCCCGCACCTATGTCCTGACCTTTGAATCCACTTCACCCATGTTCAATAGGGTTCGTCCCCTCGTGGTCCCCTACCATATACTAAAATTTCATTGAAATCGAACCACATTTACGCAAGTTATGAGGCATAGTGAAAATTGAAGGAATCCCGCTCTTATGGCGTGACCTTTGACCCCACTTCATCCATTTTTAAAAGGGTTCGTCCACTAGTTGTCCCATACTACATACTAAAATTTCATCTTAATCGAACTATTTTTACGTGAGTTATCGTGCCGACAGGCGGACGGACAGACGTACGGAAAAAGCTGGAGCATATACGCTTCTTCAACCTACGGTTGGAAAGGGTAAAAAACCGGGTTTATAGTACGTTTTCAGGCAAGCGAAACCTTATCAATGTTTTATGCCGGAAAGTTCAAAGTGTACCGAAACAACAAATGAAAAGCATAAAACAATATGAAAGTGGTTGCACTTCGTTTAGCTTTATTTTCAGAAAAACAGTGAATGTAAATGAGAGAAATATATGGTATGATTGAAACTAAAGGCCCAAATTGCGCTAATTTTGTTACACATACGTTACATCGAAAGTGGTCACTTGAACCCTCAGAAAAAACACATATATTACACTAACACATTGAATCGATTAGGTTTTCTACGCATTTAGGTTTTATCCAGTAAATTTATCCAAGGGTTTTTAATTAAAATACTGAAGTTTCAGCATGTTTAACTTGTACCCCCACTGACGAGATCGGAAGAGAATTCCTAATAAATATATTTATTTTAGCATCATCATAAGCGTCTGCTGTTTAATGAGCGTGGAATAGAAGTTGGCTCAGTTTTATTAAGAATGCCAAGGAATAATAGATGATTGTCAGTCGATTAAATGGTGTGAAGGATTGTTTTCGAAAACCTAGACTTATTCTTAAAAAAAAAAAAGTTGAATATATATTAAACAGTAAATGAATGATTTGCTATATTTGGCAGTTTGCCAATTTCCACTTGGTCCTGTAAGAGTAGGCTCTTTGTAACAACGGATGGTTTGTTCAGTGAATGCAGTGCAACAACCGGCCGTGGGTCGATCCAAAGTAAATGGCCAACCATTGCACTGAGCATACGTAGTTTTGCTTTAATAAAGAATATTTTTTTAAATAAATTATTTTATGATCGCTATCTAATAATGAACAAGTTAGTAAAATCATGCAATGCATTGATTATAATACGCTTTCCAACATACCAGAAATCATTACTCAAGTTATTACTGAAGTTATGAGAATAATGGCTGTGGAATAAATCTCGGTACTGTGCCCTGAGATTTGATCCCATTTCGATGATATATTTAACTGAACCGGTTTGGTATACCTCCGAAACAACATGATAAAATTTTGTCGCAATCAAAGCCTTTTTACGTAAGTTATGATGCATAAGGGCTATGGAATAAATCCCGTTCCTGTGTCCTTACCTTTGACCCCATTTCGCCCATTTTCAATAGAATTCGTCGTTAGGCAAGACCCTACAGCATACTAACATTTCATTCAAATCGAAGCATTTTTACGTAAGTTATGACGCATAATGGCGATGGAAGTGATTCAGCTTCTATGTCCTGACGTTTGATCCCACATCTCCCATTTTCAATAAGGTTTGTCGCCAGGTGGTGCCCTACCACATACTAAAGTTCATCGCAATCGAACCTTTTTTACGTTAGTTATGACGCATAACAGCAGTGGAATGAATCCCGCTCCTATGTACTGACCTTTGACCCCATTTCGTTCACTTTAAATATGATTCCTTCCCAGGTGATCCCCTACCAGACACTAAAATTTCATCGAAATCGATTTATTGTTACGCGAGTTTTCCTGCGGACCGTCATACGCACACAACGCGTTACGTAATGAGGCAGATTGGAATCGCGACCATCTTCTTGCCGCAAGTGTGACGTCATAAAATTTTAATAGGATCCCCACACAATGCGTGGCGTAATGAGACAAATGGCGTGACAGCACGCCAACATTTTCAAAGGCGAGATTATGACGTCATAAGATTTCAAAGCTTTGGTAACATTAATGGAACAACGCTATCACTAAAAACGTTATAACTCGGGGTGGTTATTTAACCCATTAAACGAATTCTCCTAAAGTCGAAATCAAGCTAAATCGATTTCTAGTACCAGAAAACGGTAGGTTGACGACTTTCATCAAAATTCTTAGAGCCGTTTTCAAAATAAAATTTAAATACATACATACAAGAATTGCTACTTTAAGGTGGACGTCAAGTAATTTTCCTTCCCATACTTCGAATAGAAAAAATTCGTTACACATTTTCTTCACAATTAATGCGTTCCCAAGGATGAAAATTTGAACATCGATTAAAATAGCTTCATTTCCAAACTTGCAATACTTGATATTTTCTAAAACATAACTATATTTATCCAATTTAACATTTGTTTGTCTACTGACGTCACGAAAATACAGGTCCCGAAATTCTTTTTTCTGGACAATTAATGCGTTAAAACGATGAAAATTTGAACATCGATTAAAATAGCTTCATTTCATAACTTGCAATGCTTAATATTTTCTAAACCATAACCGTAGTTATGCAATTCAACTTTTTTTGTCCACTGACGTCGTCAAAGTACGGGTCGCGCCATCTTTTCTCTTGTTTCAATACCACCAAAGGAAAAGTGATTGATTTTTAATATAATTATGGTTATGTTTTAGAAATTATTAAGTTTTCCAAGTTATAATATGAAGTTATTTTAATCGATGTTCAAATTTTCATCCTTGGGAACACATTACATTTGAAGGAAATGTGTACAAAAGGTTTTCCATTGGAAATATAGGAAGCAAAATTACTTGACGTCCACCTTAATAGTGTGGGATAAGGGCAATGGAAGGGATCCCGATCCTATGTCCTGACCTTTGAATCCATTTGTCCCATTTTCAATATGGTTCTTCTCCAGATGGTCCCCTACCACATACTAAAATTTCATCGAAATCGAACCATTTTTACGCACCCTATGACGCATAAGGGTAATGGAATGCATCCCGCACCTATGTCCTGACCTTTGATTCCACTTCACCCATGTTCAATAGGGTTCGTCCCCTCGTGGTCCCCTACCATATACTAAAATTTCATTGAAATCGAACCACATTTACGCAAGTTATCAGGCATAGTGGCAATTGAAGGAATCCCGCTCTTATGGCGTGACCTTTGACCCCACTTCATCCATTTTTAAAAGGGTTCGTCCACTAGTTGTCCCATACTACATACTAAAATTTCATCTTAATCGAACTATTTTTACGTGAGTTATCGTGCCGACAGGCGGACGGACAGACGTACGGAAAAAGCTGGAGCATATACGCTTCTTCAACCTACGGTTGGAAAGGGTAAAAAACCGGGTTTATAGTACGTTTTCAGGCAAGCGAAACCTTATCAATGTTTTATGCCGGAAAGTTCAAAGTGTACCGAAACAACAAATGAAAAGCATAAAACAATATGAAAGTGGTTGCACTTCGTTTAGCTTTATTTTCAGAAAAACAGTGAATGTAAATGAGAGAAATATATGGTATGATTGAAACTAAAGGCCCAAATTGCGCTAATTTTGTTACACATACGTTACATCGAAAGTGGTCACTTGAACCCTCAGAAAAAACACATATATTACACTAACACATTGAATCGATTAGGTTTTCTACGCATTTAGGTTTTATCCAGTAAATTTATCCAAGGGTTTTTAATTAAAATACTGAAGTGGCAGCATGTTTAACTTGTACCCCCACTTACGAGATCGGAAGAAAATTCCTAATAAATATATTTATTTTAGCATCATCATAAGCGTCTGCTGTTTAATGAGCGTGGAATAGAAGTTGGCTCAGTTTTATTAAGAATGCCAAGGAATAATAGATGATTGTCAGTCGATTAAATGGTGTGAAGGATTGTTTTCGAAAACCTAGACTTATTCTTAAAAAAAAAAAAGTTGAATATATATTAAACAGTAAATGAATTATTTGCTATATTTGGCAGTTTGCCAATTTCCACTTGGTCCTGTAAGAGTAGGCTCTTTGTAACAACGGATGGTTTGTTCAGTGAATGCAGTGCAACAACCGGCCGTGGGTCGATCCAAAGTAAATGGCCAACCATTGCACTGAGCATACGTAGTTTTGCTTTAATAAAGAATAATTTTTTTAAATAAATTATTTTATGATCACTATCTAATAATGAACAAGTTAGTAAAATCATGCAATGCATTGATTATAATACGCTTTCCAACATACCAGAAATCATTACTCAAGTTATTACTGAAGTTATGAGAATAATGGCTGTGGAATAAATCTCGGTCCTGTGCCCTGAGATTTGATCCCATTTCGATGATATATTTAACTGAACCGGTTTGGTATACCTCCGAAACAACATGATAAAATTTTGTCGCAATCAAAGCCTTTTTACGTAAGTTATGATGCATAAGGGCTATGGAATAAATCCCGTTCCTGTGTCCTTACCTTTGACCCCATTTCGCCCATTTTCAATAGAATTCGTCGTTAGGCAAGACCCTACAGCATACTAACATTTCATTCAAATCGAACCATTTTTACGTAAGTTATGACGCATAATGGCGATGGAAGTGATTCCGCTTCTATGTCCTGACGTTTGATCCCACATCTGCCATTTTCAATAAGGTTTGTTGCCAGGTGGTGCCCTACCACATACTAAAAGTTCATCGCAATCGAACCTTTTTTACGTTAGTTATGACGCATAACAGCAGTGGAATGAATCCCGCTACTATGTACTGACCTTTGACCCCATTTCATTCACTTTAAATATGATTCCTTCCCAGGTGATCCCCTACCAGACACTAAAATTTCATCGAAATCGATTTATTGTTACGCGAGTTTTCCTGCGGACCGTCATACGCACACAACGCGTTACGTAATGAGGCAGATTGGAATCGCGACCATCTTCTTGCCGCAAGTGTGACGTCATAAAATTTTAATAGGATCCACACACAATGCGTGGCGTAATCAGACAGATGGCGTGACAGCACGCCAACATTCTCAAAGGCGAGATTATGACGTCACAAGATTTCAAAGCATTGGTAACATTATTGGAACAACGCCATCACTAAAAACGTTATAACTCGGGGTGGTTATTTAACCCACTAAACGAATTCTCCTAAAGTCGAGATCAAGCTAAATCGATTTCAAGTACCAGAAAACGGTAGGTTGACGACTTTCATCAAAATTCTTAGAGCCGTTTCCAAAATAAAATGTACATACATACATACAAAAATTGCTACTTTAAGGTGGACGTCAAGTAATTTTGCTTCCCATACTTCGAATAGAAAAACTTCTGTACACATTTTTTTCAAAATTAAGGCGTTCCTAAAAATGAAAATTTGAACATCGATAAAAATATCTTCATTTTATAACTTGCAATACTTAATATTTTCTAAAACATAACTATATTTATGCAATTTAACATTTGTTTGTCTACTGACGTCTCGAAAATACAGGTCGCGAAATTCTTTTTTCTGGACAATTAATGCGTTAAAAGGATGAAAATTTGAACATCGATTAAAATAGCTTCATTTCATATTTTGCAATACTTAGTATTTTCTATACCATAACCGTAGTTATGCAATTCAACTTTTTTTGTCCACTGACGTCGTCAAAGTACGGGTCGCGCCATCTTTTCTCTTGTTTCAACACCACCAAAGGAAAAGTGATTGAATTTTAATATAATTATGGTTATGTTTTAGAAAATATTAAGTTTTCCAAGTTATAATATGAAGTTATTTTAATCGATGTTCAAATTTTCATCCTTGGGAACACATTACATTTGAAGGAAATGTGTACAAAAGGTTTTCCATTGGAAATATAGGAAGCAAAATTACTTGACGTCCACCTTAATAGTGTGGGATAAGGGCAATGGAAGGGATCCCGATCCTATGTCCTGACCTTTGAATCCATTTGTCCCATTTTTAATATGGTTCTTCTCCAGGTGGTCCCCTACCACATACTAAAATTTCATCGAGATCGAACCATTTTTACGCACCCTATGACGCATAAGGGTAATGGAATGCATCCCGCACCTATGTCCTGACCTTTGAATCCACTTCACCCATGTTCAATAGGGTTCGTCCCCTCGTGGTCCCCTACCATATACTAAAATTTCATTGAAATCGAACCACATTTACGCAAGTTATGAGGCATAGTGAAAATTGAAGGAATCCCGCTCTTATGGCGTGACCTTTGACCCCACTTCATCCATTTTTAAAAGGGTTCGTCCACTAGTTGTCCCATACTACATACTAAAATTTCATCTTAATCGAACTATTTTTACGTGAGTTATCGTGCCGACAGGCAGACGGACATACGTACGGGAAAAGCTGGAGCATATACGCTTCTTCAACCTACGGTTGGAAAGGGTAAAAAACCGGGTTTATAGTACGTTTTCAGGCAAGCGAAACCTTATCAATGTTTTATGCCGGAAAGTTCAAAGTGTACCGAAACAACAAATGAAAAGCATAAAACAATATGAAAGTGGTTGCACTTCGTTTAGCTTTATTTTCAGAAAAACAGTGAATGTAAATGAGAGAAATATATGGTATGATTGAAACTAAAGGCCCAAATTGCGCTAATGTTGTTACACATACGTTACATCGAAAGTGGTCACTTGAACCCTCAGAGGAAACACATATATTACACTTACACATTAATCGATTAGGTTTTCTACGCATTTAGGTTTTATCCAGTAAATTTATCCAAGGGTTTTTAATTAAAATACTGAAGTGGCAGCATGTTTAACTTGTACCCCCACTCACGAGATCGGAAGAGAATTCCGAATAAATATATTTATTTTGAGCATCATCATAAGCGTCTGCTGGTTAATGAGCGTGGAATAGAAGTTGGCTCAGAAATATGATGAAACTTAAGAATGCCAAGGAAAGATAGGCGATTGTCAGTCGATTAAGTGGTGTGAAGGGTTGTTTTCGAAAACCTAGACTTATTCTTAAAAAAAAAAAGTTGAGTATATATTAAACAGTAAATGAATGATTTGCTATATTTGGCAGTTTGCCAATTTCCACTTGGCCCTGTAAGAGTAGGCTCTTTACAAAAACGCATGGTTTGTGCAGTGAATGCAGTGCAACAACCGGCAGTGGGTCGATCCAAAGTAAATGGACAACAATTGCACTGAGCATACGTAGATGACTGTTTTGCTTTAATAATGAATACATTTTTAAAAAAAAATTATTTTATGATCGCTATCTAATAATGAACAAGTTAGTAAAATCATGCAATGCATTGAATATAGCACGCTTTCCAACATACCTTAAATCATTACTCAAGTTATTACTCAAGTTATGAGAATAATGGCTGTGGAATAAATCTCAGTCCTGTGCCCTGACGTTTGATCCCATTTCGATGATATTTAACAGAACCAGTTTGGTATACCTCCGAAACAACATGATAAAATTTTATCGCAATCAAAGCCTTTTTACGTAAGTTATGATGCATAAGGGCTATGGAATAAATCCCGTTCCTGTGTCCTAACCTTTGACTATATTTCGCCCATTTTCAATAGAATTTGTCCCCAGGCAAGACCCTACAACATACTAACATTTCATTCAAATCGAAGCATTTTTACGTAAGTTATGACGCATAATGGCGATCGAAGTGATTCCGCTTCTATGTCCTGACCTTTGATCCCCTTTCCCCCATTTTCAATAAGGTTTATCGCCAGGTGGTCCCCTACCACATACTAAAAGTTCATCGAAATCGAAACTTTTTTACGTTAGTTATGACGCATAAGAGCAGTGGTATGAATCCCGCTCCTATGTACTGAACTTTAACCCCATTTCGTTCACTTTAAATATGGTTCCTTTCCAGGTGATCCCCTACCAGATACTAAAATTTCATCGAAATCGAACTATTGTTACGCGAGTTTTCCTGCGGACCGACATACGTACACAACGCGTTACGTAATAAGGCAAATTGGAATCGCAACCATCTGCTTGCCGCAAGTGTGACGTCATAAAACTTTAATAGGATCCACACACAATGCGTGGCGTAATGAGACAGATGGCGTGACCGCACGCCAACATTCTCAAAGGCGAGATTATGACGTCATAAGATTTCTAAGCATTGGTAACATTAATGGAACAACGCCATCACTAAAAACTTTATAACTCGGGGTGGTTATTTAACCCACTAAACGAATTCTCCTTAAGTCGAGATCAAGCTAAATCGATTTCTAGTACCAGAAAACGGTAGGTTGACGACTTTCATTAAAATTCTTAGAGCCGTTTTCGAAATAAAATGTACATACATACATACAATAATTGCTACTTTACGGTGGACGTCAAGTAATTTTGCTTCCCATACTTCGAATAGAAAAACTTCTGTACACATTTTCTTCACAATTAATGCGTTCCCAAGGATGAAAATTTGAACATCGGTAAAAATATCTTCATTTTATAACTTGCAATACTTAATATTTTCTAAAACATAACTATTTTTATGCAACTTAACATTTGTTTGTCTACTGACGTCACGAAAATACAGGTCGCGCCATCTTTTTTCTGGACAATTAATGCGTTAAAACGATGAAAATTTGAACATCGATTAAAATAGCTTCATTTCATAACTTGGAATACTTAGTATTTTCTAAACCATAACCGTTATTATGCAATCCAACTTTTTTTGTCCACTGACGTCATCAAAGTACAGGTCGCGTCATCTTTTCTTTTTTTCAACACCACCAAAGAAAAAGTGATTGATTTTTAATAAAATTATGGTTATGTTTTAGAAAATATTAAGTTTTCCAAGTTATAATATGAAGTTATTTTAATCGATGTTCAAATTTTCATCCTTGGGAACACATTAAATTTGAAGGAAATGTGTACAAAAGGTTTTCCATTGGAAATATAGGAAGCAAAATTACTTGACGTCCACCTTAATAGTGTGGGATAAGGGCAATGGAATGGATCCCGATCCTATGTCCTGACCTTTGAATCCATTTGTCCCATTTTCAATATGGTTCTTCTCCAGGTGGTCCTCTACTACATACTAAAATTTCATCGAAATCGAACCATTTTTACGCACACTATGACGCATAAGTGTAATGGAATGCATCCCGCTCCTATGTCCTGACCTTTGAATCCACTTCACCCATGTTCAATAGGGTTCGTCCCCTCGTGGTCCCCTACCATATACTAAAATTTCATTGAAATCGAACCACATTCACGCAAGTTATGAGGCATAGTGGCAATTGAAGGAATCCCGCTCTTATGGCGTGACCTTTGACCCCACTTCATCCATTTTCAACAGGGTTCTTCCACTGGTGGTCCCATACTACATACTAAAATTTAATCGGAATCAAACTATTTTTACGTGAGTTATCGTGCCGACAGGCGGACGGACAGACGTACGGAAAAAGCTGGAGCATATACGCTTCTTCAACCTACGGTTGGAAAGCGTAAAAAACCGATTTTATAGTACGTTTTCAGGCAAGCGAAACCTCATCAATGTTTTATGCCGGAAAATTCATAGTGTTCCGAAACAACAAATAAAAAGCATAAAACAATATGAAAGTGGTTGCACTTCATTTAGCTTTATTTTCAGAAAAACAGTGAATGTAAATGCGAGAAATATATGGTATGATTGAAACTAAAGGCCCAAATTGCGCTAATTTTGTTACACATACGTTACATCGAAAGTGGTCACTTGAACCCTCAGAAGAAACACATATATTACACTAACACATTGAATCGATTAGGTTTTCTACGCATTTAGGTTTTATCCAGTAAATTTATCCAAGGGTTTTTAATTAAAATACTGAAGTGGCAGCATGTTTAACTTGTACCCCCACTGACGAGATCGGAAGAGAATTCCGAATAAATATATTTATTTTAGCATCATCATAAGCGTCAGTAGTATAAAAGGACCGATTCTGCGTCTAGGATGCATCCTTCTAAAGAAGGATGGGTGTGTGGCCTGACGCAGAAGGATGGGGACGCAGAAGGATGGGGGCGTGGCTTGCGGCAGAAGGATGGAGGTGTGGCGTGTGACCGAAGGATGTGGGGGCGTGGCAGATGACGCTAGTGTGTAGGGTCGATGCTGCCCCCTAGCGGTGATTCTTGAAACTTTCGATGAATCTTTGAGAGATGGCAACGACCGAGTGGGAGAAAGGGCGTGGCAGATGACGCTAGTGTGTTGGGTCGATGTGCTGCCCCCTAGCGGTGCTTTTTGGAACTTTCGATGGATCTTTGAGAGATGGCAACGACCGAGTGGGGGAAAGGGGATGTGTACATTGCCCCCTAGCGGTACTTTTTCGAACTTTTCTCGGGAGATTTATTGGACGTTGACAAATTTTGGGGAAGTCCTTCCAATATTTTTTTTTTAATTTTCTCGGGAGATTTACTGGACTTTGTCAAATTTTTGAAGGAAGTTTTTTTGTCGTTTCCAATATGTTTTTTTTTATTAAATTTATATTTTTAGGAATTCCCTGAGGTGTTAGGAATTTTTATAGACGTTGCATTATTTTTTTAATTTTCTCGGGAGATTTATTAGACTTTGTCAAATTTTTGAAGGAAGTTTTTTTGTCGTTTCCAATATGTTTTTTTATTAAATTTATATTTTCAGGAATTCTCTGAGGTGTTATAATTTTTATAGACGTTGCATTATTTTTTTAATTCTTATATTTGTCCTCCCTCCAATTTTAATTTAGGCGAGGAAAGGCTTTGTTTGAAAGATTTCTTTCCCGTTGATTCATGTTCCGCCATTTTAGTTTCAACACGTTGTCATTTTGTGAGCCATGTGTTTTGGGATGAGTCACAATTTTCTTTTTGAATCAGAAAATTTCGTATGACACGTGTTTTGGGATGAGTCATTATGATGGGTGACGCATTCGTGATAGCAGAACATGACATCAGCCAACGTCGTTTTCTCCTCAGCGGGGTTGGCTTTATTTATTTTTTTTATTTTCTCGGGAGATTTACTGGACTTTGTCAAATTTTTGAAGGAAGTTTTTTTGTCGTTTCCAATATGTTTTTTTTTTTATTAAATTTATATTTTCAGGATTCCCTGAGGTGTTAGGAATTTTTATAGACGTTGCATTTTTTTTTTAATTTTCTCGGGAGATTTATTAGACTTTGTCAAATTTTTTGAAGGAAGTTTTTTTGTCGTTTCCAATATGTTTTTTTTTATTAAATTTATATTTTTAGGAATTCCCTGAGGTGTTAGGAATTTTTATAGACGTTGCATTATTTTTTTAATTTTCTCGGGAGATTTATTAGACTTTGTCAAATTTTTGAAGGAAGTTTTTTTGTCGTTTCCAATATGTTTTTTTATTAAATTTATATTTTCAGGAATTCTCTGAGGTGTTATAATTTTTATAGACGTTGCATTATTTTTTTAATTCTTATATTTGTCCTCCCTCCAATTTTAATTTAGGCGAGGAAAGGCTTTGTTTGAAAAGATTTCGTTCCCGTTGATTCATGTTCCGCCATTTTAGTTTCACCACGTTGTCATTTTGTGAGCCATGTGTTTTGGGATGAGTCACAATTTTCTTTTTGAATCAGAAAATTTTGTATGACACGTGTTTTGGGATGAGTCATTATGATGGGTGACGCATTCGTGATAGCAGACATGACATCAGCCAACGTCGTTTTCTCCTCCGCTGGGTCGGCGGTTGACGTCATTTCAGATTCTGTAGACACATTAAGTTCCAAGACTTATTTTTTTTTCAGTAACTTGATCATTTTGCAACGAATTTATTCCTTATTTCCCCCCTAATTTCCCATTTTATATTCATAATTTTTCAACGTAACGATTTTTATGTTCTTGGAGTAGACCACGCATTTTCAAAGGACGTTCCAACATAAAGACGTTAACCAAAGTTTTGTGCTGCAGACATAATCTTAAAACACGATTGTTTATTAACGTATTTATGACATTTTCTGTAACATTTTTTAACGTTGTACCTTTCTCCAACGTACAAAGCCACAATTTTTTATGCATAGTTAAAATGTTTATTTTTTTTAGTTTTTCTTATTTTTTTATTTCTTCATGATTATTCAGTGAAATGTACCTTTTAATGCATTATCTTAATCTACTTTTTATTTCTAAATGCTTGCATACTCGTTAAACTTCTCGATGTACCATCATTATTTTATTTTCTTACTTTTCAATCTAACAACTACTTTTATCGAGGCTTTATTTTTTTCTGATTTAAACAAGCAAACATTTCTTCATTATTATTTCTTTTTCCTACGGAAAGAACTTTTCTTACTTGGTTTTAATGTATAACTTAATCTGGTTTTCTATATAGCTGTTTCATGTTTGCGCAAGAAATATACAGATCTATAGCAGATATACATAAAATTCGTTCGTAACGGTATCTTTTTTTTTCAGATTTAAACCAACATACGTTTCTTAACGACTTGATATCTGTTCCACAAGATGTGACAAAACTTCAGATTTTTAATTTTTTCTCCTCTTAAACTATTTTTTTTCTTACTTGCTTTAAATGTGACTTAATTTATTTTTTACATCGCTGTTTCGTGTATGTACAAGAAATATACAGATCCATAGCAGTTAAAAATTCGATTGAAACAGTATTTTCTTTATTTTTACATTTCTTTCTGACAAACATTTTTGTTTTCGCATTTTCCCCTATTTAACTTAATTTTGTGTTTTTGAATATCATTCTATGTTCACGATTCAGACTTTATTTTTTCATTTCATTTCAACCAACGTTTCTTAACGACTTGATATCACAAGATGTAGCAAAACTTCAGATATTTTTTTTGTTTCTTCATGTAACGTAATATTTTTTCAAAACTCACTTTTAAGTATTCCTAAAAGCTTACATTTATGAGAAATATACAGATCTGTAGTGGTAAAAATTGGACTGCAACAGTATTTTCTTTATTCCAACTTTACTTTCCTATTTCTTTTCAACAGGCGTTTCTTCATTATTCTTTCTTTTTCATAAGTAAGCAACTTTTCATTCTTTCTTTTAATGTATAACTTAATAAATATTTCTATCTTACCTTTTCGTGGGTATACGAGAAATATACAGATCTATGACAGTTAAAATTCGATTGTATTAGTATTTTCTTTACTATGACTTTATTTTTTCATTTCATTTGAGTAAACGTTTCTTAACAAATTGATATCACAAGATGTACCAAACACTTCAGAATTTTTGTTTCCCTCACTTTCCAACTTACTTAAGTGTTCCTAAAAACCTGCATGTATGTGAAATATTCATATTTTTTCATTCTATCCTAATTTGCTATACTTTTCTTTAACTGACCCAACAGGAAATGCATTCATTGTCAAGACATTCGTTCTAAAGCATTATTTCTTACGATAAAATTAATATTCTTTGCAATATATTTTCAGCATATTTTTTCTAAGTCAACAGAAAAAACATTCATTCTGGAGACATAGCGACCAAGTCCGTACTTCCACTAAATATCATATTCTTAGCAAAAATTTTTTCCCCTACATAGCAATTTCCTAACTCACCAGAAAAGCAGCTATTCTCAACATGTAGCTAAAATATCGAATTTCTCCAAACAAATGTAATAATTTTTTTAAGAAAGACTTAGTTCTTTTCTCTGTATAACGACTTAATCTATTTTTCTAAAAACTGTTTTACGTTTACGTAATTTGTTTAACTTTGCTTTACACTGTACTTCGATTTTTTCTTCGTAGTACTTTTTTCCTGTTTAATTATAACAAACTTGTTTCTTTTCGACTCGATCACTCCCACATTTCCATACAAACTTTCCTAATATCAGAAATGCAACAAAAACTTCAGATATATTTTTTAACTTTAGAATAAGTCTCACCGACATTTATTATCATGACATAAACTAAAATTTCATACTTTTCCTAAAAATAATTTTCTTAATGTGTTGTTTTACATTTTTTCATAATTGGCAAGGACTATTTTTTTTATATAAGGTTAGTTTCGAGAAAGTTAAATTTTGGCCAGTTTTAATCGAACAGAAGAAATATACATCAAGGAAAGAAAACTGAAATTATACATATGCAAAGAATTTGCTACGGCTGAAGGTCCCCGAGTGAGTTATTCAACCAATGCTCGTATTACCCATTCAAAGATGGAGGTATCAGGATGACCAAATCCATCGTTGTTGCCTTCTTGTAGCAAAAGAGGTGTAGAACTTCACCAAACATGGTTCCATAATATTGGAGAAACACATTAAGGTTTACGGAGCAATTAGGCTCACGCCAGTGACCATCTTCGTTCACATACACTCACATTCAAACAGAAAAAAATATAAATGAATGACAAAAAATAATGAAATAAAAGTAGTCCTGAAAAGGACTGATGTTTAGTCCTAAAAATGACTTTTTTTTATTCCTCAAAATAACTTTTTCTCTCATCTGGACTCTAAATTCCTCCAACGCATTCCACATTCTTGAGCTTCCACAAGAATTTTCTTAACATTAATGTTCTCGAAGAAAAAGTGAGTAATGGTGGGACGTATCAGCGATTGAAGGCGCTCACCAAAGTATTTCCCCAAAGTTTTGGGTTCAACAAGAGCAAATGCTTCGTCAAAGCATAGAGTCCATTTGTCTTCCTCTGTTTCGTTAAAGCACCTATGCCCCAGCTGATTGTTTGGCATGAGATTAGGATGCAAATGACATTCTCTGCAGTAATACACTTTTGCAATGTTTTTTCCAACCGCATCGACCAGAGCAAGTTTAAGAGCATTGGTGTCTTGATCAGATATCGTATGTTCGAGTCCGAATTTTCTGCATACCAATCTCGCTGCATCACGAAAAACTGTTCCAAACTGTAATTGTAGAATTCCGTCCCACAGCTTTTCAGAAGCATCACGAAGCGTGTTGAATTGTTCCCAGGTTAGGGACACCGAAGCACAATTCAATTGCAAGGCATCATTGGAGCACGTGAACAGTTGTTGAAAGGTGTACACAGGCCCATCAGATGAAGGTGAACAGTTCATCAACATTTCTTTATTGATCACTTTGATTTTGTTCAGAGCGTCATAACAATGCGAGCGGTCCATGAACTTCTTGAATGTTCTAGCAGACATTGTCACGCCATATTTGGTAGGAAACAGTTTTTCTCCTTTGGTAGTGTAGCTGCGAATGTGCACTCTCACAGTTCCAGAAAAATCAGTCACTTTAGCAACTTTGTTTCCCCCGAGGGACACATGATGAAGAGGCATGCTTTCTAATGAAATACCGTGAGGAGGAGGTTCGGCAAACGGATCAGGACATCCATAGTTTAAAAGCTTCCATCGTGCTTCCATTAAGCGAGGATCATCACTCACTTTTTTCTTGGCATCAGAAACATCTGAAGACGAAAAAGTTCGCTTCATGTTTAACGTAGATCGAAGAGGAGGTAGGTAACACAACGTGCACAGAATTCGAAGGCAGAGAACAGAATGAGGCAGCTGGTCTGTCCTCGACCAAAACTGATAACAAATTGTTGTTGACGCATGCGCGTTGTTCACTGTGTGATGACGTGATTGTATAGTCACGTGACAAAGGAGCCTCTGTTATTATCTTTCTAAAGGTCAGATTTAATCGAACATCAGGTGCATTTTCGCAACGTGGAAGGTCGTGAAACAATGACTCATTCGTCTTGTTCACGCATGCGCATGTGTGTTGTTCGCTTCTTGATGACGTGATTGCATAGTCACGTGATGAGGGTGACCCTGTTCATCTTTCTAAATGTCAGATTTAGACGAATATTGGGAGCATTCTTGCAAAGTGGCATTCCATGATACTATGACTCATTCGTGGGGGATAGCATTTGTAAAAGGGATCCATATTCCAAAGCTATGACGACAGGCTGAAAACCATCTCTTTTAAAAACAAAGTCCCTTGTTTGGCCTAGAGAAACTGAGGCAATGCATGAATTTTTTACAATTTCCCGTTCGTCATCTCTGTGAAAACCAATACAGGGATTTCCATTTTTATACTTATTAATCAAAACAAAATTGAATATTTCTCCACATACATTCTCAACAGCATCCTTGATTTCACAAAGTACTGGTATCCAATGTTTAGCCAGCACACTCAATCCACTGAATGAGTAATGGAGATGATTATCACCGTAGGCCACATGTTGTCTAGGAATTTTATATGTTTTTCCATAAATCTTAATTTTGCTGAGAGCATCACCGATATATTCTACTTCATTTTCGAGGTGGTTAAGATAATCTGTAGCTTCAGAATCAGAAAATAATTTCTCATAAGAAAAGTGGAGGCCATCCATATGATACATCTTAGAAGAATACATTTCTTCAGACGAAAGAAAATGTAGCAGTAATTGAAAAAAGCAGTATCTTCACACCGAGCAACGAAGCGAGAATGAAACAGACAGACTTGAGATAAGACGTACGATTAACGAGTGCGTGAGTCATCGGCAATGCAAGCACGAGCACGTTATGGACAGTTGTAAATGATCAAGAATTTAGCATGTTCGTTTAAAACCAGTGTCAAATAATCAGGCAAAAAGTACAATTTCCGAAGGGGTGAAAAGGAAATTGACTACATGTGAGAAAACAAAATGGTGGTGATCGTGAAACGTCGACCCCTACCCCCCAAAAAAAGAAAATGGCGACGACAGTTAGTAGGATGGTAACATCCAACATGGTGACTCACCCACACACGTGGCATGCAAATCACATCTCAAAGAAGTAGATATTAAACTTCCTTCTTCTTACATTGCCACCATTCACAAAAATTTGTAAAATGAGTGTTACTATCTCCATTGTTCCACCCTCAGATTTCATTTTTCCTAAGCGAACAGAAACGAACGTGAACCATTGTCATAGAAGATGACTCGTCCGCATTCCCCCCCCCTCGACTCACACAAGACCAATATCGTCGCCTAACACCGGCAGTAGTTCACCAAATTTAATGTACATGACCTCTTAATAAAGAACATACTGCTGGGGTTAGGCGACGATATTGGTCTTGTGTGAGTCGAGGGGGGTGGGGAATGCGGACGAGTCATCTTCTATGACAGTGGTTCACGTTCGTTTCTGTTAGCTTAGGAAAAATGAAATCTGGATGTGGAACAATGGAGATAGTAACACTCATTTTACAAATTTTGTGAATGGTGGCAATGTAAGGAGAAGGAAGTTTAATATCTACTTCTTTGAGATGTGATTTGCATGCCACGTGTGTGGGTGAGTCACCATGTTGGATGTTACCATCCTACTAGCTGTCGTCACCATTTTCTTTTGGGGGGTAGGGGTCGACGTTTCACGATCACCACCATTTTGTTTTCTCACATGTAGTCAATTTCCTTTTCACCCTTCGGAAATTGTACTTTTTGCCTGATTATTTGACACTGGTTTTAAACGAACATGCTAAATTCTTGATCATTTACAACTGTCCATAACGTGCTCGTGCTTGCATTGCCGATGACTCACGCACTCGTTAATCGTACGTCTTATCTCAAGTCTGTCTGTTTCATTCTCGCTTCGATGCTCGGTGTGAAGATACTGCTTTTTTCAATTACTGCTATTTTCTTTCGTCTGAAGAAATGTATTCTTCTAAGATGTATCATATGGATGGCCTCCACTTTTCCTATGAGAAATTATTTTCTGATTCTGAAGCTACAGATTATCTTAACCACCTCGAAAATGAAGTAGAATATATCGGTGATGATCTCAGCAAAATTAAGATTTATGGAAAAACATATAAAATTCCTAGACAACATGTGGCCTACGGTGATAATCATCTCCATTACTCATTCAGTGGATTGAGTGTGCTGGCTAAACATTGGATACCAGTACTTCGTGAAATCAAGGATGCTGTTGAGAATGTATGTGGAGAAATATTCAATTTTGTTTTGATTAATAAGTATAAAAATGGAAATCCCTGTATTGGTTTTCACAGAGATGACGAACGGGAAATTGTAAAAAATTCATGCATTGCCTCAGTTTCTCTAGGCCAAACAAGGGACTTTGTTTTTAAAAGAGATGGTTTTCAGCCTGTCGTCATAGCTTTGGAATATGGATCCCTTTTACAAATGCTATCCCCCACGAATGAGTCATAGTATCATGGAATGCCACTTTGCAAGAATGCTCCCAATATTCGTCTAAATCTGACATTTAGAAAGATGAACAGGGTCACCTCATCACGTGACTATGCAATCACGTCATCAAGAAGCGAACAACACAATGCGCATGCGTGAACAAGACGAATGAGTCATTGTTTCACGACCTTCCACGTTGCGAAAATGCACCTGATGTTCGATTAAATCTAACCTTTAGAAAGATGATAACAGAGGCTCCTTTATCACGTGACTATACAATCACGTCATCACACAGTGAACAACGCGCATGCGTCAACAACAATTTGTTATCAGTTTTGGTAGAGGACAGACCAGCTGCCTCATTCTGTTCTCTGCCTTCGAATTCTGTGCACGTTGTGTTACCTACCTCCTCGTCGATCTGCGTTAAACATGAAGCGAACTTCTTCGTCTTCAGATGTTTCTGATGCCAAGAAAAAAGTGAGTGATGATCCTCGCTTAATGGAAGCACGATGGAAGCTTTTAAACTATGGATGTCCTGATCCGTTTGCCGAACCTCCTCCTCACGGTATTTCATTAGAAAGCATGCCTCTTCATCATGTGTCCCTCGGGGGAAACAAAGTTGCTAAAGTGACTGATTTTTCTGGAACTGTGAGAGTGCACATTCGCAGCTACACTACCAAAGGAGAAAACTGTTTCCTACCAAATATGGCGTGACAATGTCTGCTAGAACATTCAAAGAAGTTCATGGACCGCTCGCATTGTTATGACGCTCTGAACAAAATCAAAGTGATCAATAAAGAAATGTTGATGAACTGTTCACCTTCATCTGATGGGCCTGTGTACACCTTTCAACAACTGTTCACGTGTCTCCAATGATGCCTTGCAATTGAATTGTGCTTCGGTGTCCCTAACCTGGGAACAATTCAACCCGCTTCGTGATGCTTCTGAAAAGCTGTGGGACGGAATTCTACAATTACAGTTTGGAACAGTTTTTCGTGATGCAGCGAGATTGGTATGCAGTAAATTCGGACTCGAACATACGATATCTGATCAAGACACCAATGCTCTTAAACTTGCTCTGGTCGATGCGGTTGGAAAAAACATTGCAAAAGTGTATTACTGCAGAGAATGTCATTTGCATCCTAATCTCATGCCAAACAATCAGCTGGGGCATAGGTGCTTTAACGAAACAAAAGAAGACAAATGGACTCTATGCTTTGACGAAGCATTTGCTCTTGTTGAACCCAAAACTTTGGGGAAATACTTTGGTGAGCGCCTTCAATCGCTGATACGACCCACCATTACTCACTTTTTCTTCGAGAACATTAATGGAAGAAAATTCTTGTGGAAGCTCAAGAATGTGGAATACGTAGGAGGAATTTAGAGTCCAGATGAGAGAAAAAGTTATTTTGAGGAATAAAAAAAAAGTCATTTTTAGGACTAAACATCAGTCCTTTTCAGGACTACTTTTATTTCATTATTTTTTGTCATTCATTTATATTTTTTTCTGTTTGAATGTGAGTGTATGTGAACGAAGAAGGTCACTGGCGTGGGCTTAATTGTTCCGTAAACCTTAATGTGTTTCTCCAATATTATGGAACCATGTTTGGTGAAGTTCACCACCTCTTTTGCTACAAGAAGGCAACAACGATGGATTTGGTCATCCTGATACCTCCATCTTTGAATGGGTAATACGAGCATTGGTTGAATAACTCACTCGGGGGACCATCAGCCGTAGCAAATTCTTTGCATATGCATAATTTCAGTTTTCTTTCCTTGATGTATATTTCTTCTGTTCGATTAACACTAGACAAAATTTAACTTTCTCGAAACTAACCTTATATAAAAAAAATAGTCCTTGCCAATTATGAAAAAAATGTAAAACAACACATTAAGAAAATTATTTTTAGGAAAAGTATGAAATTTTAGTTTATGTCATGATAACAAATGTCGGTGAGACTTATTCTAAAGTTAAAAAATATATCTGAAGTTTTTGTTGCATTTCTGATATTAGGAAAGTTTGTATGGAAATGTGGGAGTGATCGAGTCGAAAAGAAACAAGTTTGTTGGAATGAACAGGAAAAGTACTACGAAGAAAAAAAATCGAAGTACAGTGTAAAGCAAAGTTAAACAAAATACGTAAACGTAAAACAGTTTTTAGAAAAATAGATTAAGTCGTTATACAGAGAAAAGAACTAAGTCTTTCTTAAAAAAATTATTACATTTGTTTGAAGAAATTCGATATTTTAGGCACATGTTGAGAATAGCTGCTTTTCTGGTGAGTTAGGAAATTGCTATGTAGGAGAAAAAATGTTTGCTAAGAATATGATATTTAGTGGAAGTACGGACTTGGTCGCTATGTCTTCAGAATGAATGTTTTTTCTGTTGACTTAGAAAAATATATGCTGAAAATATATTGCAAAGAATATAAATTTTATCGTAAGAAATAATGCTTTAGAACGAATGTCTTGACAATGAATGCTTTTCCTGTTGGGTCAGTTAAAGAAAAGTATATCAAATTAGGATAGAATGAAAAAATATGAATATTTCACATACATGCAGGTTTTTAGGAATACTTAAGTGAGTTGGAAAGTGAGGGAAACAAAAATTCTGAAGTGTTTGGTACATCTTGTGATATCAATTTGTTAAGAAACGTTTACTCAAATGAAATGAAAAAATAAAGTCATAGTAAAGAAAATACTAATACAATCGAATTTTAACTGTCATAGATCTGTATATTTCTCGTATACCCACGAAAAGGTAAGATAGAAAAATTTATTAAGTTATACATTAAAAGAAAGAAAGAAAAGTTGCTTACATATGAAAAAGAAATAATAATGAAGAAACGCCTGTTGAAAAGAAATAGGAAAGTAAAGTTGGAATAAAGAAAATACTGTTGCAGTCCAATTTTTACCACTACAGATCTGTATATTTCTCATAAATGTAAGCTTTTAGGAATACTTAAAAGTGAGTTTTGAAAAAATATTACGTTACATGAAGAAACAAAAAAAATATCTGAAGTTTTGCTACATCTTGTGATATCAAGTCGTTAAGAAACGTTGGTTGAAATGAAATGAAAAAATAAAGTCTGAATCGTGAACATAGAATGATATTCAAAAACACAAAATTAAGTTAAATAGGGGAAAATGCGAAAAAAAAAGTTTGTCAGAAAGAAATGTAAAAATAAAGAAAATACTGTTTCAATCGAATTTT
The DNA here is from genome assembly GCA_039090855.1 of Macrothele yani. Classification (NCBI taxonomy): domain Eukaryota; kingdom Metazoa; phylum Arthropoda; class Arachnida; order Araneae; family Macrothelidae; genus Macrothele; species Macrothele yani. The sequence goes on along the minus strand of CM077015.1, from coordinate 108,021,005 downwards.
TAACTGCTATGGATCTGTATATTTCTTGTACATACACGAAACAGCGATGTAAAAAATAAATTAAGTCACATTTAAAGCAAGTAAGAAAAAAATAGTTTAAGAGGAGTAAAAACTAAAAATCTGAAGTTTTGTCACATCTTGTGGAACAGATATCAAGTCGTTAAGAAACGTATGTTGGTTTAAATCTGAAAAAAAAGATACTGTTACGAACGAATTTTATGTATATCTGCTATAGATCTGTATATTTCTTGCGCAAACATGAAACAGCTATATAGAAAACCAGATTATGTTATACATTAAAAGCAAGTAAGAAAAAGTTCTTTCCGTAGGAAAAAGAAATAATAATGAAGAAATGTTTGCTTGTTTAAATCAGAAAAAATAAAGCCTCGATAAAAGTAGTTGTTAGATTAAAAATTAAGAAAATAAAATAATGATCGTACATCGAGAAGTTTAACGAGTATGCAAGCATTTAGAAATAAAAAGTAGATAAAGATAATGCATTAAAAGGTACATTTCACTGAATAATCATGAAGAAATAAAAAAATACGAAAAAATAAAAAAATAAACATTTTAACTATGCATAAAAAATTGTGGCTTTGTACGTTGGAAAAAGGTACAACGTTAAAAAATGTAACAGAAAATGTCATCAATACGTTAATAAACAATCGTGTTTTAAGATTATGTCTGCAGCACAAAACTTTGGTAAACGTCTTTATGTTGGAACGTCCGTTGAAAATGCGTGAAGTCTCCTCAAAGAAAATAAAAAAATCGTTACGTTAAAAAATTATGAACATAAAATGGGAAATTAGGGGGAAAATAAGGAATAAATTCGTTGCAAAATGATCAAGTTATTAAAAAAATCAGTCTTGGAACTTAATGTGTCTACAGAATCTCAAATGACGCAACCGCCGACCCAGCGGAGGAGAAAACGACGTTGGCTGATGTCATGTCTGCTATCACGAATGCGTCACCCATCAATAATGACTCATCCCAAAACACGTGTCATGCAAAATTTTCTGAGGCAAAGAGAAAATGGTGAGTCATCCCTAAACACATGGCTCACGAAATGACAACGTGGTGAAACTACAATGGCGGAACATGAATCAACAGGTACGAAATCTTTTCAAACAAAGCCTTTCCTCGTCTAAATTAAAATTGGAGGGAGGACAAATATAAGAATTAAAAAAATAATGCAACGTGTATAAAAATTATAACACCTCAGGGAATTCCTGAAAATATAAATTTAATAAAAAAATTGGAAACGACTAAAAAACTTCCTTCAAAAATTTGACAAAGTCCAGTAAATCTCCCTAGAAAATAAAAAAAATAAATAAAGCCGACCCCGCTGAGGAGAAAACGACGTTGGCTGATGTCATGTCTGCTATCACGAATGCGTCACCCATCATAATGACTCATCCCAAAACAAGTGTCATACAAAATTTTCTGATTCAAAAAGAAAATTGTGACTCATCCCAAATCACATGGCTCACAAAATACAACGTGGTGACTCTAAAATGGCGGAACATGAATCAACGGGAACGAAATCTTTTCAAACAAAGCCTTTACTCGCCTAAATTAAAATTGGAGGGAGGACAAATATAAGAATTAAAAAATAATGCAACGCCTATAAAAATTATAACACCTCAGGGAATTCCTGAAAATATAAATTTAATAAAAAAAACGTATTGGAAACGACAAAAAAACTTCCTTCAAAAATTTGACAAAGTCTAATAAATCATCCGAGAAAATTACAAAAATAATGCAACGTCTATAAAAATTCCTAACACCTCAGGGAATTCCTGAAAACATAAATTTAATAAAAAAAAACATATTGGAAACGACAAAAAACTTCCTTTAAAAATTTGACAAAGTCCAGTAAATCTCCCGAGAAAATAAAAAAAATATTGGAAGGACTTCCCTAAAATTTGTCAACGTCCAATAAATCTTCCGAGAAAAGTTCGAAAAAGCACCACTAGGGGGCAACGTACACATCCCCTTTCCCCCACTCGGTCGTTGCCATCTCTCAAAGATCCATCGAAAGTTCCAAAAAGCACCGCTAGGGGGCAGCACATCGACCCAACACACTAGCGTTATCTGCCACGCCCTTTCTCCCACTCGGTCGTTGCCATCTCTTAAAGATTCATCGAAAGTTCCAAGTATCACCACTAGGGGGCAGCATCGACCCTACACACTAGCGTCATCTGCCACGCCCCCACATCCTTCGGTCACACGCCACGACTCCATCCTTCTGCCGCAAGCCACGCCCCCATCCTTCTGCGTCAGGTCACGCCCCCATCCTTCTTTAGAAGGATGCATCCTTGACGCAGAATCGGTCCTTTTATACTACTAGCGTCTGCTGCTTAATGAGCGTGGAATAGAAGTTGGCTCAGATATATTAAGAATGCCAAGGAATGATAGGTGATTGTCAGTCGATTAAATGGTGTGAAGGATTGTTTTCGAAAACCTAGACTTATTCTTAAAAAAAAAGTTGAAATATATATTAAACAGTAAATGAATGATTTGCTATATTTGGCAGTTTGCCAATTTCCACTTGGTCCTGTAAGAATAGGCTCTTTGTAACAACGGATGGTTTGTGCATTGAATGCAGTGCATCAACCGGCCGTGGGTCGATCCAAAGTAAATGGCCAACCACTGCACTGAGCATACGTAGTTTTGCTTTAATAATGAATAAATTTTTTTAAATAAATTATTTTATGATCGCTATCTAATAATGAACAAGTTATTAAAATCATGCAATGCATTGATTATAATACGCTTTCCAACATACCAGAAATCATTACTCAAGTTATTACTGAAGTTATGAGAATAATGGCTGTGGAATAAATCCCGGACCTGTGCCCTGAGATTTGATCCCATTTCGATGATATTCAACTGAACCGGTTTGGTATACCTCCGAAACAACATGATAAAATTTTGTCGCAATCAAAGCCTTTTTACGTAAGTTATGAAGCATAAGGGCTATGGAATAAATCCCGTTCCTGTGTCCTAACCTTTGACCCCATTTCGCCCATTTTCAATAGAATTCGTCATTAGGCAATACCCTACAGCATACTAACATTTCATTCAAATCGAAGCATTTTTACGTAAGTTATGCCGCATAATGGCGATGGAAGTGATTCCGCTTCTATGTCCTGACCTTCGATCCCACTTCTCCCATTTTCAATAAGGTTTGTCGCCAGGTGGTCCCCTACCACATACTAAACGTTCATCGCAATCGAACCTTTTTTACGTTGGTTATGACGCATAACTGCAGTGGAATGAATCCCGCTCCTATGTACTGACCTTCGACCCCATTTCGTTCACTTTAAATATGGTTCCTTCCCAGGTGATCCCCTACCAGACACTAAAAATTTCATCGAAATCGAAATATTGTTACGCGAGTTTTCCTGCGGACCGACATACGCACACAACGCGTGACGTAATGAGGCAGATTGGAATCGCGACCATCTTCTTGCCGCAAGTGTGACGTCATAAAATTTTAATAGGATCCACACACAATGCGTGGCGTAATGAGACAGATGGCGTGACAGCACGCCAATATTCTCAAAGGCGAGATTATGACGTCATAAGATTTCAAAGCATTGGTAACATTAATGGAACAACGCCATCACTAAAAACGTTATAACTCGGGGTGGTTATTTAACCCACTAAACGAATTCTCCTAAAGTCGAGATCAAGCTAAATCGATTTCTAGTACCAGAAAACGGTAGGTTGACGACTTTCATCAAAATTCTTAGAGCCGTTTTCAAAATAAAATGTACATACATACATACAAGAATTGCTACTTTAAGGTGGACGTCAAGTAATTTTGCTTCCCATACTTCGAATAGAAAAACTTCTGTACACATTTTCTTCACAATTAATGCGTTCCCAAGGATGAAAATTTGAACATCGATAAAAATATCTTCATTTTATAACTTGCAATACTTAATATTTTCTAAAACATAACTATATTTATGCAATTTAACATTTGTTTGTCTACTGACGTCATGAAAAATACAGGTCGCGCCATCTTTTTCTGGACAACTAATGCGTTACAAGGATGAAAATTTGAACATCGATTAAAATAGCTTCATTTCCAAACTTGGAATACTTGATATTTTCTAAAACATAACTATATTTATGCAATTTAACATTTGTTTGTCTACTGACGTCACGAAAATACATGTCGCGCCATTCTTCTTTCTGGACAATTAATGCGTTAAAAGGATGAAAATTTGAACATTGATTAAAATAGCTTCATTTCATAACTTGCAATACTTAATATTTTCTAAACCATAACCGTAATTATGCAATCCAACTTTTTTGTCCACTGACGTCATCAAAGTACGGGTCGCGCCATCTTTTCTCTTGTTTGAACACCACCAAAGGAAAAGTGATTGATTTTTAATATAATTATGGTTATGTTTTAGAAAATATTAAGTTTTCCAAGTTATAATATGAAGTTATTTTAATCGATGTTCAAATTTTCATCCTTGGGAACACATTAAATTTGAAGGAAATGTGTACAAAAGGTTTTCCATTGGAAATATAGGAAGCAAAATTACTTGACGTCCACCTTAATAGTGTGGGATAAGGGCAATGGAAGGGATCCCGATCCTATGTCCTGACCTTTGAATCCATTTGTCCCATTTTCAATATGGTTCTTCTCCAGGTGGTCCCCTACCACATACTAAAATTTCATCGAAATCGAACCATTTTTACGCACCCTATGACGCATAAGGGTAATGGAATGCATCCAGCTCCTATGTCCTGACCTTTGAATCCACTTCACCCATGTTCAATAGGGTTCGTCCCCTCGTGGTCCCCTACCATATACTAAAATTTCATTGAAATCGAACCACATTTACGCAAGTTATGAGGCATAGTGGCAATTGAAGGAATCCCGCTCTTATGGCGTGACCTTTGACCCCACTTCATCCATTTTCAATAGGGTTCGTCCACTGGTGGTCCCATACTACATACTAAAATTTCATCGAAATCGAACTATTTTTACGTGAGTTATCGTGCCGACAGGCGGACGGACAGACGTACGGAAAAAGCTGGAGCATATACGCTTCTTCAACCTACGGTTGGAAAGCGTAAAAAACCGGGTTTATAGTACGTTTTCAGGCAAGCGAAACCTTATCAATGTTTTATGCCGGAAAATTCAAAGTGTACCGAAACAACAAATGAGAAGCATAAAACAATATGAAAGTGGTTGCACTTCATTTAGCTTTATTTTCAGAAAAACAGTGAATGTAAATGCGAGAAATATATGGTATGATTGAAACTAAAGGCCCAAATTGCGCTAATTTTGTTACACATACGTTACATCGAAAGTGGTCACTTGAACCCTCAGAAGAAACACATATATTACACTAACACATTGAATCGATTAGGTTTTCTACGCATTTAGGTTTTATCCAGTAAATTTATATAAGGGTTTTTAATTTAAAATACTGAAGTGGCAGCATGTTTAACTTGTACCCCCACTCACGAGATCGGAAGAGAATTCCGAATAAATATATTTATTTTAGCATCATCATAAGCGTCTGCTGTTTAATAAGCGTGAAATAGAAGTTGGCTCAGATATATTAAGAATGCCAAGGAATGATAGGTGATTGTCAGTCGATTAAATGGTGTGAAGGATTGTTTTCGAAAACCTAGACTTATTCTTAAAAAAAAGTTGAGTATATATTAAACAGTAAATGAATGATTTGCTATATTTGGCACTTTGCCAATTTCCACTTGGTCCTGTAAGATTTCCACTTGGTCTTGTAAGATTTCCACTTGGTCTCTTTGTAACAACGGATGGTTTGTGCAGTGAATGCAGTGCAACAACCGGCCGTGGGTCGATCCAAAGTAAATGGCCAACCATTGCACTGAGCATACGTAGTTTTGCTTTAATAATGAATAGCCGCCCCGGTGGGGCAGTGGTCTAAGGCGCTGGCCTCTAATCATTCGTCCGTAAGGGGTCCGGGTTCGAATCCCGTCTGGCATGGATGTTGTGTTTGTCTTACATCGCTGGCTCTCTCCCTTCCCTGGAACCAGTGACCTTAAATTAGGGACGGGCGACTGCTTATAGCCCATTGAGTGTCTCACGGTGGTCGTTAAACCTCAAATAAAAAAATAATAATGAATAAATTTTTTTAAATAAATTATTTTATGATCGCTATCTAATAATGAACAAGTTAGTAAAATCATGCAATGCATTGATTATAATGCGCTTTCCAACATACCAGAAATCATTACTCAAGTTATTACTGAAGTTATGAGAATAATGGCTGTGGAATAAATCCCGGTCCTGTGCCCTGAGATTTGATCCCATTTCGATGATATTCAACTGAACCGGTTTGGTATACCTCCGAAACAACATGATAAAATTTTGTCGCAATCAAAGCCTTTTTACGTAAGTTATGAAGCATAAGGTCTATGGAATAAATCCTGTTCCTGTGTCCTAACCTTTGACCCCATTTCGCCCATTTTCAATAGAATTCGTCATTAGGCAAGACCCTACAGCATACTAACATTTCATTCAAATCGAAGCATTTTTACGTAAGTTATGACGCATAATGGCGATGGAAGTGATTCCGCTTCTATGTCCTGACCTTTGATCCCACTTCTCCCATTTTCAATAAGGTTTGTCGCCAGGTGGTCCCCTACCACATACTAAAAGTTCATCGCAATCGAACCTTTTTTACGTTAGTTATGACGCATAACAGCAGTGGAATGAATCCCGCTCCTATGTACTGACCTTTGACCCCATTTCGTTCACTTTAAATATGGTTCCTTCCCAGGTGATCCCCAACCAGACACTAAAATTTCATCGAAATCGAACTATTGTTACACGAGTTTTCCTGCGGACCGACATACGCACACAACGCGTGACGTAATGAGGCAGATTGGAATCGCGACCATCTTCTTGCCGCAAGTGTGACGTCATAAAATTTTAATAGGATCCACACACAATGCGTGGCGTAATGAGACAGATGGCGTGACAGCACGCCAACATTCTCAAAGGCGAGATTATGACGTCATAAGATTTCAAAGCATTGGTAACATTAATGGAACAACGCCATCACTAAAAACGTTATAACTCGGGGTGGTTATTTAACCCACTAAACGAATTCTCCTAAAGTCGAGATCAAGCTAAATCGATTTCTAGTACCAGAAAACGGTAGGCTGACAACTTTCATTAAAATTCTTAGAGCCGTTTTCAAAATAAAATATACATACATACATACAAGAATTGCTACTTTAAGGTGGACGTCAAGTAATTTTGCTTCCCATACTTCGAATAGAAAAACTTCTGTACACATTTTCTTCACAATTAATGCGTTCCCAAGGATGAAAATTTGAACATCGATAAAAATATCTTCATTTTATAACTTGCAATACTTAATATTTTCTAAAACATAACTATATTTATGCAATTTAACATTTGTTTGTCTACTGACGTCATGAAAATACAGGTCGCGCCATCTTTTTAATGGACAACTCATGCGTTACAAGGAAGAAAATTTGAACATCGATTAAAATAGCTTCATTTCCAAACTTGGAATACTTGATATTTTCTAAAACATAACTATATTTATGCAATTTAACATTTGTTTGTCTACTGACGTCACGAAAATACAGGTCGCGAAATTCTTCTTTCTGGACAATTAATGCGTTAAAAGGATAAAAATTTGAACATCGATTAAAATAGCTTCATTTCATAACTTGCAATACTTAATATTTTCTAAACCATAACCGTAATTATGCAATCCAACTTTTTTGTCCACTGACGTCATCAAATTACGGGTCGCGCCATCTTTTCTCTTGTTTCAACACCACCAAAGGAAAAGTGATTGATTTTTAATGTAATTATGGTTATGTTTTAGAAAATATTAAGTTTTCCAAGTTATAATATGAAGTTATTTTAATCGATGTTCAAATTTTCATCCTTGGGAACACATTAAATTTGAAGGAAATGTGTACAAAAGGTTTTTCATTGGAAATATAGGAAGCAAAATTACTTGACGTCCACCTTAATAGTGTGGGATAAGGGCAATGGAAGGGATCCCGATCCTATGTCCTGACCTTTGAATCCATTTGTCCCATTTTCAATATGGTTCTTCTCCAGGTGGTCCCCTACCACATACTAAAATTTCATCGAAATCGAACCATTTGTACGCACCCTATGACGCATAAGGGTAATGGAATGCATCCCGCTCGTATGTCCTGACCTTTGAATCCACTTCACCCATGTTCAATAGGGTTCGTCCCCTCGTGGTCCCCTACCATATACTAAAATTTCATTGAAATCGAACCACATTTACGCAAGTTAGGAGGCATAGTGGCAATTGAAGTAATCCCGCTCTTATGGCGTGACCTTTGACCCCACTTCATCCATTTTCAATAGGGTTCGTCCACTGGTGGTCCCATACTACATACTAAAATTTCATCGGAATCGAACTATTTTTACGTGAGTTATCGTGCCGACAGGCGGACGGACAGACGTACGGAAAAAGCTGGAGCATATACGCTTGTTCAACCTACGGTTGGAAAGCGTAAAAAACCGGGTTTATAGTACGTTTTCAGGCAAGCGAAACCTTATCAATGTTTTATGCCGGAAAATTCAAAGTGTACCGAAACAACAAATGAGAAGCATAAAACAATATGAAAGTGGTTGCACTTCATTTGCTTTATTTTCAGAAAAACAGTGAATGTAAATGCGAGAAATATATGGTATGATTGAAACTAAAGGCCCAAATTGCGCTAATTTTGTTACACATACGTTACATCGAAAGTGGTCACTTGAACCCTCAGAAGAAACACATATATTACACTAACACATTGAATCGATTAGGTTTTATCCAGTAAATTTATCCAAGGGTTTTTATTTAAAATACTGAAGTGGCAGCATGTTTAACTTGTACCCCCACTCACGAGATCGGAAGAGAATTCCGAATAAATATATTTATTTTAGCATCATCATAAGCGTCTGCTGTTTAATAAGCGTGGAATAGAAGTTGGCTCAGATATATTAAGAATGCCAAGGAATGATAGGTGATTGTCAGTCGATTAAATGGTGTGAAGGATTGTTTTCGAAAACCTAGACTTATTCTTAAAAAAAAAGTTGAGTATATATTAAACAGTAAATGAATGATTTGCTATATTTGGCACTTTGCCAATTTCCACTTGGTCCTGTAAGATTTCCACTTGGTCCTGTAAGATTTCCACTTGGTCCTGTAAGATTTCCACTTGGTCTTGTAAGATTTCCACTTGGTCTCTTTGTAACAACGGATGGTTTGTGCAGTGAATGCAGTGCAACAACCGGCCGTGGGTCGATCCAAAGTAAATGGCCAACCATTGCACTGAGCATACGTAGTTTTGCTTTAATAATGAATAGCCGCCCCGGTGGCGCAGTGGTCTAAGGCGCTGGCCTCTGATCATTCGTCCGTAAGGGGTCCGGGTTCGAATCCCGGTCTGGCATGGATGTTGTGTTTGTCTTACGGCGCTGGCTCTCTCCCTTCCCTGGAACCAGTGACTCTAAATTAGGGACGGGCGACTGCTTATAGCCCATTGAGTTGCTCACGGTGGTCGTTAAACCTCAAATAAAAAAAAAATAATAATAATAATGAATAAATTTTTTTAAATAAATTATTTTATGATCGCCATCTAATAATGAACAAGTTAGTAAAATCATGCAATGCATTGATTATAATACGCTTTCCAACATACCAGAAATCATTACTCAAGTTATTACTGAAGTTATGAGAATAATGGCTGTGGAATAAATCCCGGTCCTGTGCCCTGAGATTTGATCCCATTTCGATGATATTCAACTGAACCGGTTTGGTATACCTCCGAAACAACATGATAAAATTTTGTCGCAATCAAAGCCTTTTTACGTAAGTTATGAAGCATAAGGTCTATGGAATAAATCCTGTTCCTGTGTCCTAACCTTTGACCCCATTTCGCCCATTTTCAATAGAATTCGTCATTTGGCAAGACCCTACAGCATACTAACATTTCATTCAAATCGAAGCATTTTTACGTAAGTTATGTTGCATAATGGCGATGGAAGTGATTCCGCTTCTATGTCCTGACCTTTGATCCCACTTCTCCCATTTTCAATAAGGTTTGTCGCCAGGTGGTCCCCTACCACATACTAAAAGTTCATCGCAATCGAACCTTTTTTACGTTAGTTATGACGCATAAGAGCAGTGGAATGAATCCCGCTTCTATGTACTGACCTTTGACCCCATTTCGTTCACTTTAAATATGGTTCCTTCCCAGGTGATCCCCTACCAGACACTAAAATTTCATCGAAATCGAACTATTGTTACGCGAGTTTTCCTGCGGACCGACATACGCACACAACGCGTGACGTAATGAGGCAGATTGGAATCGCGACCATCTTCTTGCCGCAAGTGTGACGTCATAAAATTTTAATAGGATCCACACACAATGCGTGGCGTAATGAGACAGATGGCGTGACAGCACGCCAACATTCTCAAAGGCGAGATTATGACGTCATAAGATTTCAAAGCATTGGTAACATTAATGGAACAACGCCATCACTAAAAACGTTATAACTCGGGGTGGTTATTTAACCCACTAAACGAATTCTCCTAAAGTCGAGATCAAGCTAAATCGATTTCTAGTACCAGAAAACGGTAGGCTGACAACTTTCATTAAAATTCTTAGAGCCGTTTTCAAAATAAAATGTACATACATACATACAAGAATTGCTACTTTAAGGTGGACGTCAAGTAATTTTGCTTCCCATACTTCGAATAGAAAAACTTCTGTTTTTCTATTCGAAGTATATTCGGAATTTTCTTCACAATTAATGCGTTCCCAAGGATGAAAATTTGAACATCGATAAAAATATCTTCATTTTATAACTTGCAATACTTAATATTTTCTAAAACATAACTATATTTATGCAATTTAACATTTGTTTGTCTACTGACGTCATGAAAATACAGGTCGCGCCATCTTTTTTCTGGACAACTCATGCGTTACAAGGAAGAAAATTTGAACATCGATTAAAATAGCTTCATTTTCAAACTTGGAATACTTGATATTTTCTAAAACATACACTATATATTTATGCAATTTAACATTTGTTTGTCTACTGACGTCACGAAAATACAGGTCGCGAAATTCTTCTTTCTGGACAATTAATGCGTTAAAAGGATGAAAATTTGAACATCGATTAAAATAGCTTCATTTCATAACTTGCAATACTTAATATTTTCTAAACCATAACCGTAATTATGCAATCCAACTTTTTTTGTCCACTGACGTCATCAAAGTACGGGTCGCGCCATCTTTTCTCTTGTTTGAACACCACCAAAGGAAAAGTGATTGATTTTTAATATAATTATGGTTATGTTTTAGAAAATATTAAGTTTTCCAAGTTATAATATGAAGTTATTTTAATCGATGTTCAAATTTTCATCCTTGGGAACACATTAAATTTGAAGGAAATGTGTACAAAAGGTTTTTCATTGGAAATATAGGAAGCAAAATTACTTGACGTCCACCTTAATAGTGTGGGATAAGGGCAATGGAAGGGATCCCGATCCTATGTCCTGACCTTTGAATCCATTTGTCCCATTTTCAATATGGTTCTTCTCCAGGTGGTCCCCTACCACATACTAAAATTTCATCGAAATCGAACCATTTTTACGCACCCTATGACGCATAAGGGTAATGGAATGCATCCCGCTCGTATGTCCTGACCTTTGAATCCACTTCACCCATGTTCAATAGGGTTCGTCCCCTCGTGGTCCCCTACCATATACTAAAATTTCATTGAAATCGAACCACATTTACGCAAGTTATGAGGCATAGTGGCAATTGAAGGAATCCCGCTCTTATGGCGTGACCTTTGACCCCACTTCATCCATTTTCAATAGGGTTCGTCCACTGGTGGTCCCATACTACATACTAAAATTTCATCGGAATCGAACTATTTTTACGTGAGTTATCGTGCCGACAGGCGGACGGACAGACGTACGGAAAAAGCTGGAGCATATACGCTTCTTCAACCTACGGTTGGAAAGCGTAAAAAACCGGGTTTATAGTACGTTTTCAGGCAAGCGAAACCTTATCAATGTTTTATGCCGAAAAATTCAAAGTGTACCGAAACAACAAATGAGAAGCATAAAACAATATGAAAGTGGTTGCACTTCATTTGCTTTATTTTCAGAAAAACAGTGAATGTAAATGCGAGAAATATATGGTATGATTGAAACTAAAGGCCCAAATTGCGCTAATTTTGTTACACATACGTTACATCGAAAGTGGTCACTTGAACCCTCAGAAGAAACACATATATTACACTAACACATTGAATCGATTAGGTTTTCTACGCATTTAGGTTTTATAAAGTAAATTTATCCAAGGGTTTTTATTTAAAATACTGAAGTGGCAGCATGTTTAACTTGTACTCCCACTCACGAGATCGGAAGAGAATTCCGAATAAATATATTTATTTTAGCATCATCATAAGCGTCTGCTGTTTAATAAGCGTGGAATAGAAGTTGGCTCAGATATATTAAGAATGCCAAGGAATGATAGGTGATTGTCAGTCGATTAAATGGTGTGAAGGATTGTTTTCGAAAACCTAGACTTATTCTTAAAAAAAAGTTGAGTATATATTAAACAGTAAATGAATGATTTGCTATATTTGGCACTTTGCCAATTTCCACTTGGTCCTGTAAGATTTCCACTTGGTCTCTTTGTAACAACGGATGGTTTGTGCAGTGAATGCAGTGCAACAACCGGCCGTGGGTCGATCCAAAGTAAATGGCCAACCATTGCACTGAGCATACGTAGTTTTGCTTTAATAATGAATAGCCGCCCCGGTGGCGCAGTGGTCTAAGGCGCTGGCCTCTGATCATTCGTCCGTAAGGGGTCCGGGTAGGAATCCCGGTCTGGCATGGATGTTGTGTTTGTCTTACAGCGCTGGCTCTCTCCCTTCCCTGGAACCAGTGACCCTAAATTAGGGACGGGCGACTGCTTATAGCCCATTGAGTTGCTCACGGTGGTCGTTAAACCTCAAATAAAAAAAAATAATAATAATGAATAAATTTTTTAAATAAATTATTTTATGATCGCTATCTAATAATGAACAAGTTAGTAAAATCATGCAATGCATTGATTATAATACGCTTTCCAACATACCAGAAATCATTACTCAAGTTATTACTGAAGTTATGAGAATAATGGCTGTGGAATAAATCCCGGTCCTGTGCCCTGAGATTTGATCCCATTTCGATGATATTCAACTGAACCGGTTTGGTATACCTCCGAAACAACATGATAAAATTTTGTCGCTATCAAAGCCTTTTTACGTAAGTTATGAAGCATAAGGTCTATGGAATAAATCCTGTTCCTGTGTCCTAACCTTTGACCCCATTTCGCCCATTTTCAATAGAATTCGTCTTTGGTCAAGACCCTACAGCATACTAACATTTCATTCAAATCGAAGCATTTTTACGTAAGTTATGACGCATAATGGCGATGGAAGTGATTCCGCTTCTATGTCCTGACCTTTGATCCCACTTCTCCCATTTTCAATAAGGTTTGTCGCCAGGTGGTCCCCTACCACATACTAACATTTCATTCAAATCGAAGCATTTTTACGTAAGTTATGACGCATAATGGCGATGGAAGTGATTCCGCTTCTATGTCCTGACCTTTGATCCCACTTCTCCCATTTTCAATAAGGTTTGTCGCCAGGTGGTCCCCTACCACATACTAAAAGTTCATCGCAATCGAACCTTTTTTACGTTAGTTATGACGCATAACAGCAGTGGAATGAATCCCGCTCCTATGTACTGACCTTTGACCCCATTTCGTTCACTTTAAATATGGTTCCTTCCCAGGTGATCCCCTACCAGACACTAAAATTTCATCGAAATCGAACTATTGTTACGCGAGTTTTCCTGCGGACCGACATACGCACACAACGCGTGACGTAATGAGGCAGATTGGAATCGCGACCATCTTCTTGCCGCAAGTGTGACGTCATAAAATTTTAATAGGATCCACACACAATGCGTGGCGTAATGAGACAGATGGCGTGACAGCACGCCAACATTCTCAAAGGCGAGATTATGACGTCATAAGATTTCAAAGCATTGGTAACATTAATGGAACAACGCCATCACTAAAAACGTTATAACTCGGGGTGGTTATTTAACCCACTAAACGAATTCTCCTAAAGTCGAGATCAAGCTAAATCGATTTCTAGTACCAGAAAACGGTAGGCTGACAACTTTCATTAAAATTCTTAGAGCCGTTTTCAAAATAAAATATACATACATACATACAAGAATTGCTACTTTAAGGTGGACGTCAAGTAATTTTGCTTCCCATACTTCGAATAGAAAAACTTCTGTACACATTTTCTTCACAATTAATGCGTTCCCAAGGATGAAAATTTGAACATCGATAAAAATATCTTCATTTTATAACTTGCAATACTTAATATTTTCTAAAACATAACTATATTTATGCAATTTAACATTTGTTTGTCTACTGACGTCATGAAAATACAGGTCGCGCCATCTTTTTTCTGGACAACTCATGCGTTACAAGGAAGAAAATTTGAACATCGATTAAAATAGCTTCATTTCCAAACTTGGAATACTTGATATTTTCTAAAACATACACTATATATTTATGCAATTTAACATTTGTTTGTCTACTGACGTCACGAAAATACAGGTCGCGAAATTCTTCTTTCTGGACAATTAATGCGTTAAAAGGATAAAAATTTGAACATCGATTAAAATAGCTTCATTTCATAACTTGCAATACTTAATATTTTCTAAACCATAACCGTAATTATGCAATCCAACTTTTTTTGTCCACTGACGTCATCAAAGTACGGGTCGCGCCATCTTTTCTCTTGTTTCAACACCACCAAAGGAAAAGTGATTGATTTTTAATATAATTATGGTTATGTTTTAGAAAATATTAAGTTTTCCAAGTTATAATATGAAGTTATTTTAATCGATGTTCAAATTTTCATCCTTGGGAACACATTAAATTTGAAGGAAATGTGTACAAAAGGTTTTCCATTGGAAATATAGGAAGCAAAATTACTTGACGTCCACCTTAATAGTGTGGGATAAGGGCAATGGAAGGGATCCCGATCCTATGTCCTGACCTTTGAATCCATTTGTCCCATTTTCAATATGGTTCTTCTCCAGGTGGTCCCCTACCACATACTAAAATTTCATCGAAATCGAACCATTTTTACGCACCCTATGACGCATAAGGGTAATGGAATGCATCCCGCTCCTATGTCCTGACCTTTGAATCCGCTTCACCCATGTTCAATAGGGTTCGTCCCCTCGTGGTCCCCTACCATATACTAAAATTTCATTGAAATCGAACCACATTTACGCAAGTTAGGAGGCATAGTGGCAATTGAAGTAATCCCGCTCTTATGGCGTGACCTTTGACCCCACTTCATCCATTTTCAATAGGGTTCGTCCACTGGTGGTCCCATACTACATACTAAAATTTCATCGGAATCGAACTATTTTTACGTGAGTTATCGTGCCGACAGGCGGACGGACAGACGTACGGAAAAAGATGGAGCATATACGCTTCTTCAACCTACGGTTGGAAAGCGTAAAAAACCGGGTTTATAGTACGTTTTCAGGCAAGCGAAACCTTATCAATGTTTTATGATGGAAAATTCAAAGTGTACCGAAACAACAAATGAGAAGCATAAAACAATATGAAAGTGGTTGCACTTCATTTGCTTTATTTTCAGAAAAACAGTGAATGTAAATGCGAGAAATATATGGTATGATTGAAACTAAAGGCCCAAATTGCGCTAATTTTGTTACACATACGTTACATCGAAAGTGGTCACTTGAACCCTCAGAAGAAACACATATATTACACTAACACATTGAATCGATTAGGTTTTCTACGCATTTAGGTTTTATCCAGTAAATTTATCCAAGGGTTTTTATTTAAAATACTGAAGTGGCAGCATGTTTAACTTGTACCCCCACTCACGAGATCGGAAGAGAATTCCGAATAAATATATTTATTTTAGCATCATCATAAGCGTCTGCTGTTTAATAAGCGTGGAATAGAAGTTGGCTCAGATATATTAAGAATGCCAAGGAATGATAGGTGATTGTCAGTCGATTAAATGGTGTGAAGGATTGTTTTCGAAAAACCTAGACTTATTCTTAAAAAAAAAAGTTGAGTATATATTAAACAGTAAATGAATGATTTGCTATATTTGGCACTTTGCCAATTTCCACTTGGTCCTGTAAGATTTCCACTTGGTCTCTTTGTAACAACGGATGGTTTGTGCAGTGAATGCAGTGCAACAACCGGCCGTGGGTCGATCCAAAGTAAATGGCCAACCATTGCACTGAGCATACGTAGTTTTGCTTTAATAATGAATAGCCGCCCCGGTGGCGCAGTGGTCTAAGGCGCTGGCCTCTGATCATTCGTCCGTAAGGGGTCCGGGTAGGAATCCCGGTCTGGCATGGATGTTGTGTTTGTCTTACAGCGCTGGCTCTCTCCCTTCCCTGGAACCAGTGACCCTAAATTAGGGACGGGCGACTGCTTATAGCCCATTGAGTTGCTCACGGTGGTCGTTAAACCTCAAATAAAAAAAAATAATAATAATGAATAAATTTTTTTAAATAAATTATTTTATGATCGCTATCTAATAATGAACAAGTTAGTAAAATCATGCAATGCATTGATTATAATACGCTTTCCAACATACCAGAAATCATTACTCAAGTTATTACTGAAGTTATGAGAATAATGGCTGTGGAATAAATCCCGGTCCTGTGCCATGAGATTTGATCCCATTTCGATGATATTCAACTGAACCGGTTTGGTATACCTCCAAAACAACATGATAAAATTTTGTCGCTATCAAAGCCTTTTTACGTAAGTTATGAAGCATAAGGTCTATGGAATAAATCCTGTTCCTGTGTCCTAACCTTTGACCCCATTTCGCCCATTTTCAATAGAATTCGTCTTTGGTCAAGACCCTACAGCATACTAACATTTCATTCAAATCGAAGCATTTTTACGTACGTTATGACGCATAATGGCGATGGAAGTGATTCCGCTTCTATGTCCTGACCTTTGATCCCACTTCTCCCATTTTCAATAAGGTTTGTCGCCAGGTGGTCCCCTACCACATACTAAAAGTTCATCGCAATCGAACCTTTTTTACGTTAGTTATGACGCATAACAGCAGTGGAATGAATCCCGCTCCTATGTACTGACCTTTGACCCCATTTCGTTCACTTTAAATATGGTTCCTTCCCAGATGATCCCCTACCAGACACTAAAATTTCATCGAAATCGAACTATTGTTACGCGAGTTTTCCTGCGGACCGACATACGCACACAACGCGTGACGTAATGAGGCAGATTGGAATCGCGACCATCTTCTTGCCGCAAGTGTGACGTCATAAAATTTTATTAGGATCCACACACAATGCGTGGCGTAATGAGACAGATGGCGTGACAGCACGCCAACATTCTCAAAGGCGAGATTATCACGTCATAAGATTTCAAAGCATTGGTAACATTAATGGAACAACGCCATCACTAAAAACGTTATAACTCGGGGTGGTTATTTAACCCACTAAACGAATTCTCCTAAAGTCGAGATCAAGCTAAATCGATTTCTAGTACCAGAAAACGGTAGGCTGACAACTTTCATTAAAATTCTTAGAGCCGTTTTCAAAATAAAATGTACATACATACATACAATAATTGCTACTTTAAGGTGGACGTCAAGTAATTTTGCTTCCCATACTTTTTTTTTTTTTTTTGATTGGAGGTTTAACGACCACCGTGAGCAACTCAATGGGCTATTAGCAGTCGCCCGTCCCTAATTTAGGGTCACTGGTTCCAGGGAAGGGAGAGAGCCAGTGCCGTAAGACAAACACAACATCGATGCCTCACCGGGATTCGAACCCGAACCCCGTTCGGACGAATGATCAGAAGCCATCGCTTAGACCACTGCGCCACCGGGGCGGCTCATATACTTAGAATAGAAAAACTTCTGTACACATTTTCTTCACAATTAATGCGTTCCCAAGGATGAAAATTTGAACATCGATAAAAATATCTTCATTTTATAACTTGCAATACTTAATATTTTCTAAAACATAACTATATTTATGCAATTTAACATTTGTTTGTCTACTGACGTCATGAAAATACAGGTCGCGCCATCTTTTTTCTGGACAACTAATGCGTTACAAGGAAGAAAATTTGAACATCGATTAAAATAGCTTCATTTCCAAACTTGGAATACTTGATATTTTCTAAAACATAACTATATTTATGCAATTTAACATTTGTTTGTCTACTGACGTCACGAAAATACAGGTCGCGAAATTCTTCTTTATGGACAATTAATGCGTTAAAAGGATAAAAATTTGAACATCGATTAAAATAGCTTCATTTCATAACTTGCAATACTTAATATTTTCTAAACCATAACCGTAATTATGCAATCCAACTTTTTTGTCCACTGACGTCATCAAATTACGGGTCGCGCCATCTTTTCTCTTGTTTCAACACCACCAAAGGAAAAGTGATTGATTTTTAATGTAATTATGGTTATGTTTTAGAAAATATTAAGTTTTCCAAGTTATAATATGAAGTTATTTTAATCGATGTTCAAATTTTCATCCTTGGGAACACATTAAATTTGAAGGAAATGTGTACAAAAGGTTTTTCATTGGAAATATAGGAAGCAAAATTACTTGACGTCTACCTTAATAGTGTGGGATAAGGGCAATGGAGTTGATCCCGATCCTATGTCCTGACCTTTGAATCCATTTGTCCCATTTTCAATATGGTTCTTCTCCAGGTGGTCCCCTACCACATACTAAAATTTCATCGAAATCGAACCATTTGTACGCACCCTATGACGCATAAGGGTAATGGAATGCATCCCGCTCGTATGTCCTGACCTTTGAATCCACTTCACCCATGTTCAATAGGGTTCGTCCCCTCGTGGTCCCCTACCATATACTAAAATTTCATTGAAATCGAACCACATTTACGCAAGTTAGGAGGCATAGTGGCAATTGAAGTAATTCCGCTCTTATGGCGTGACCTTTGACCCCACTTCATCCATTTTCAATAGGGTTCGTCCACTGGTGGTCCCATACTACATACTAAAATTTCATCGGAATCGAACTATTTGTACGTGAGTTATCGTGCCGACAGGCGGACGGACAGACGTACGGAAAAAGCTGGAGCATATACGCTTCTTCAACCTACGGTTGGAAAGCGTTAAAAACCGGGTTTATAGTACGTTTTCAGGCAGGCGAAACCTTATCAATGTTTTATGATGGAAAATTCAAAGTGTACCGAAACAACAAATGAGAAGCATAAAACAATATGAAAGTGGTTGCACTTCATTTAGCTTTATTTTCAGATAAACAGTGAATGTAAATGCGAGAAATATATGGTATGATTGAAACTAAAGGCCCAAATTGCGCTAATTTTGTTACACATACGTTACATCGAAAGTGGTCACTTGAACCCTCAGAAGAAACACATATATTACACTAACACATTGAATCGATTAGGTTTTATCCAGTAAATTTATCCAAGGCTTTTTATTTAAAATACTGAAGTGGCAGCATGTTTAACTTGTACTCCCACTCACGAGATCGGAAGAGAATTCCGAATAAATATATTTATTTTAGCATCATCATAAGCGTCTGCTGTTTAATAAGCGTGGAATAGAAGTTGGCTCAGATATATTAAGAATGCCAAGGAATGATAGGTGATTGTCAGTCGATTAAATGGTGTGAAGGATTGTTTTCGAAAACCTAGACTTATTCTTAAAAAAAAAGTTGAGTATATATTAAACAGTAAATGAATGATTTGCTATATTTGGCACTTTGCCAATTTCCACTTGGTCTCTTTGTAACAACGGATGGTTTGTGCAGTAAATGCAGTGCAACAACCGGCCGTGGGCCGATCCAAAGTAAATGGCCAACCATTGCACTGAGCATACGTAGTTTTGCTTTAATAATGAATAAATTTTTTTAAATAAATTACTTTATGATCGCTATCTAATAATGAACAAGTTAGTAAAATCATGCAATGCGTGGATTATAATACGCTTTCCAACATACCAGAAATCATTACTCAAGTTATTACTGAAGTTATGAGAATAATGGCTGTGGAATAAATCCCGGTCCTGTGCCCTGAGATTTGATCCCTTTTCGATGATATTCAACTGAACCGGTTTGGTATACCTCCGAAACAACATGATAAAATTTTGTCGCAATCAAAACCTTTTTACGTAAGTTATGAAGCATAAGGGCTACGGAATAAATCCCGTTCCTGTGTCCTAACCTTTGACCCCATTTCGCCCATTTTCAATAGAATTCGTCATTAGGCAAGACCCTACAGCATACTAACATTTCATTCAAATCGAAGCATTTTTACGTAAGTTATGACGCATAATGGCGATGTTAGTGATTCCGCTTCTATGTCCTGACCTTTGATCCCACTTCTCCCATTTTCAATAAGGTTTGTCGCCAGGTGGTCCCCTACCACATACTAAAAGTTCATCGCAATCAAACCTTTTTTACGTTAGTTATGACGCATAAGAGCAGTGGAATGAATCCCGCTACTATGTACTGACCTTTGACCCCATTTCGTTCACTTTAAATATGGTTCCTTCCCAGGTGATCCAATACCAGACACTAAAATTTCATCGAAATCGAACTATTGTTACGCGAGTTTTCCTGCGGACCGACATACGCACACAACGCGTGACGTAATGAGGCAGATTGGAATCGCGACCATCTTCTTGCCGCAAGTGTGACGTCATAAAATTTTAATAGGATCCGCACACAATGCGTGGCATAATGAGACAGATGGCGTGACCGCACGCCAACATTCTCAAAGACGAGATTATGACGTCATAAGATTTCAAAGCATTGGTAACATTAATGGAACAACGCCATCACTAAAAACGTTATAACTCGGGGTGGTTATTTACTCCACTAAACGAATTATCCTAAAGTCGAAATCAAGCTAAATCGATTTCTAGTACCAGAAAACGGTAGGTTGACGACTTTCATCAAAATTCTTAGAGCCGTTTTCAAAATAAAATGTACATACATACATACAAGAATTGCTACTTTAAGGTGGACGTCAAGTAAATTTGCTTCCTATACTTCCAATAGAAAAACTTCTGTACACATTTTCTTCACAATTAATGCGTTCCTAAGGATGAAAATTTAAACATCGATAAAAATATCTTCATTTTATAACTTGCAATACTTAATATTTTCTAAAACATAAATATATTTATGCAATTTAACATTTGTTTGTCTACTGACTTCATGAAAATACAGGTCGCGCCATCTTTTTTCTGGACAACTAATGCGTTACAAGGTAGAAAATTTGAACATCGATTAAAATAGCTTCATTTCCAAACTTGGAATACTTGATATTTTCTTAAAACATAACTATATTTATGCAATTTAACATTTGTTTGTCTACTGACGTCACGAAAATACAAGTCGCGCCATCTTTTTTCTGGACAATTAATGCGTTAAAAGGATGAAAATTTGAACATCGATTAAAATATCTTCATTTTATAACTTGCAATACTTAATATTTTCTAAAACATAACTATATTTATGCAATTTAACATTTGTTTGTCTACTGACGTCACGAAAATACAGGTCGCGCCATCTTTTTTCTGGACAATTAATGCGTTAAAAGGATGAAAATTTGAACATGGATAAAAATAGCTTCATTTCATAACTTGCAATACTTAATATTTTCTAAACCATAACCGTAATTATGCAATCCAACTTTTTTTGTCCACTGACGTCATCAAAGTACGGGTCGCGCCATCTTTTCTCTTGTTTGAACACCACCAAAGGAAAAGTGATTGAGTTTTAATATAATTATGGTTATGTTTTAGAAAATATTAAGTTTTCGAAGTTATAATATGAAGTTATTTTAATCGATGTTCAAATTTTCATCCTTGGGAACACATTAAATTTGAAGGAAATGTGTACATAAGGTTTTCCATTGGAAATATAGGAAGCAAAATTACTTGACGTCCACCTTAATAGTGTGGGATAAGGGCTATGGAATGGATCCCGATCCTATGTCCTGACCTTTGAATCATTTTGTCCCATTTTCAATATGGTTCTTCTCCAAGTGGTCCCCTACCACATACTAAAATTGCATCGAAATCGAACCTATTTTACGCACCCTATGACGCATAAGGGTAATGGAATGCATCCCGCTCCTATGTCCTGACCTTTGAATCCACTTCACCCATGTTCACTAGGGTTCGTCCCCTCGTCGTCCCCTACCATATACTAAATTGTCATTGAAATCGAACCACATTTACGCAAGTTATGAGGCATAGTGACAAATGAAGGAATCCCGCTCTTATGGCGTTACCTTTGACCCCACTTCACCCATTTTCAATAGAGTTCGTCCACTGGTGGTCCCATACTACATACTAAAATTTGATCGGAATCGAACTATTTTTACGTGAGCTATCGTGCCGACAGGCGGACGGACTGACGTACGGAAAAAGCTGGAGCATATACGCTTCTTCAACCTACGTTTGGAAAACGTAAAAAACCGTGGTTATAGTACGTTTTCAGGCAATCGAAACCTTATCAATGTTTTATGCCTGAAAATTCAAAGTGTACCGAAACAACAAATGAAAAGCATAAAACAATATGAAAGAGGTTGCAGTTCATTTAGCTTTATTTTCAGAAAAACAGTGAATGTAAATTTCGAGAAATATATGGTATGATTGAAATTAAAGGCCCAAATTGCGCTAATTTTGTTACACATACGTTACATCGAAAGTGGTCACTTGAACCCTCAGAAGAAACACATAGATTACACTAACACATTGAATCGATTAGGTTTTCTACGCATTTAGGTTTTATCCAGTAAATTTATCCAAGGGTTTTTAATTAAAATACTGAAGTGGCAGCATGTTTAACTTGTACCCCCACTCACGAGATCGGAAGAGATTTCCAAATAAATATATTTATTTTAGCATCATCATGAGCGTCTGCTGTTCAATGAGCGTGGAATAGAAGTTGGCTCAGATATATTAAGAATGCAGAGGAATGATAGGTGATTGTCAGTCGATTAAATGGTGTGAAGGAATATTTTCGCCGCCCCGGTGGCGCAGTGGTCTAAGGCGCTGGCCTCTGATCATTCGTCCGTAAGGGGTCCGGGTTCGAATCCCGGTCAGGCATGGATGTTGTGTTTGTCTTGCGGTGCTGGCTCTCTCCCTTCCCTGGAGCCAGTGACCCTAAATTAGGGACGGGCGACTGCTTATAGCCCATTGAGTTGCTCACGGTGGTCGTTAAACCTCCAATCAAAAAAAAAAAAAAAAAAAAAAAAAAAAAGGAATATTTTCGAAAACCTAGACTTATTCTTAAAAAAAAAAAGTTGAGTATATATTAAACAGTAAATGAATAATTTGCTATATTTGGCAGTTTGCGAATTTCCACTTGGTCCTGTAAGAGCATGCTCTTTGTAACAACGGATGGTTTGTGCAGTGAATGCAGTGCAACAACCGGCCGTGGGTCGATCCAAAGTAAATGGCCAACCAATGCACTGAGCATACGTAGTTTTGCTTTAATAATAAATAGATTTTTTTAAATAAATTATTTTATGATCGCTATCTAATAATGAACAAGTTAGTAAAATCATGCAATGTATTGATTATAATACGCTTTCCAACATACCAGAAATCATTACTCAAGTTATTACTGAAGTAATGAGAATAATGGCTGTGGAGTAAATCTCGGTCCTGGGCCCTGAGATTTGATCCTATTTCAATGATATTCAACTGAACCGGTTTGGTATACCTCCGAAACAACATGATAAAATTTTGTCCCAATCAAAGCCTTTTTACGTAAGTTATGATGCATAAGGGCTATGGAATAAATCCCGTTCCTGTGTCCTAACCTTTGACCCCATTTCGCCCATTTTTAATACAATTCATCCCCAGGCAAGACCCTACAGCATACTAACATTTCATTCAAATCGAAGCATTTTTACGTAAGTTATGACGCATAATAGCGATGGAAGTGATTCCGCTTCTATGTCCTGACCTTTGATCCCACTTCTCCTATTTTCAATAAGGTTTGTCGCCAGGTGGTCCCCTACCACATACTAAAAGTTCATCGGAATCGAACCTTTTTTACGTTAGTTATGACGTATAACAGCAGTGGAATGAATCCCGCTCCTATGTACTGACCTTTGACCCCATTTCGTTCGCTTTAAATATGGTTCCTTCCCAGGTGATCCCCTAGCAGATACTAAAATTTCATCGAAATCGAACTATTCTTACGAGAGTTTTCTTGCGGACCGACATACGCACACAACGCGTGACGTAATGAGACAGATTGGAATCGCGACCATCTTCTTGCCGCAAGTGTGACGTCATAAAATTTTAATAGGATCCACACACAATGCGTGGCATAATGAGAGAGATGGCGTGACAGCACGCCAACATTCTCAAAGGCGAGATTATGACGTTATAAAATTTCAAAGCATTGGTAACATTAATGGAACAACGCCATCACTAAAAACGTCATAACTCGGGGTGGTTATTTAACATACTAAACGAATTCTCCGAAGGTCGAGATCAAGCTAAATCGATTTCTAGTACCAGAAAACGGTAGGTTGACGACTTTCATCAAAATTCTTAGAGCCGTTTTCAAAATAAAATGTACATACCTACATACAAGAATTGCTACTTTAAGGTGGACGTCAAGTAAATTTGCTTCCTATACTTTCAATAGAAAAACTTCTGTACACGTTTTCTTCACAATTAATGCGTTCTCAAGGATGAAAATTTGAACATCTATTAAAATATCTTCATTTTATAACTTGCAATACTTAATATTTTCTAAAACATAACTATATTTATGCAATTTAACATTTGTTTGTCTACTGATGTCATGAAAATACAGGTCGCGCCATCTTTTTTCTGGACAATTAATGCGTTACAAGGATGAAAATTTGAACATCGATTAAAATAGCTTCATTTCATAACTTGGAATACTTAAAATTTTCTAAACCATAACCGTAATTATGCAATCCAACTTTTTTTGTCCACTGACGTCATCACAGTAAAGATCGCGCCATCTTTTCTCTTGTTTCAACACCACCAAAGGAAAAGTGATTGATTTTTAATATAATTATGGTTATGTTTTAGAAAATATTAAGTTTTCCAAGTTATAATATGAAGTTATTTTAATCGATGTTAAAATTTTCATCCTTGGGAACACATTAAATTCGAAGGAAATGTGTACAAAAGGTTTTCCATTGGAAATATAGGAAGCAAAATTACTTGACGTCCACCTTAATAGTGTGGGATAAGGGCAATGGAATGGATCCTGATCCTATGTCCTGACCTTTGAATCCATTTGTCCCATTTTCAATATGGTTCTTCTCCCGGTGGTCCCCTACCAAATAATAAAATTTCATCGAAATCGAACCATTTGTACGCACCCTATGACGCATAAGGGTAATGGAATGCATCCCG
Source organism: Macrothele yani (assembly GCA_039090855.1). NCBI lineage: Eukaryota > Metazoa > Arthropoda > Arachnida > Araneae > Macrothelidae > Macrothele > Macrothele yani. Next base: position 107,995,402 of record CM077015.1, on the reverse strand, counting down.
CTCGTATGTCCTGACCTTTGAATCCACTTCACCCATGTTCAATAGGGTTCGTCCCCTCGTGGTCCCCTACCATATACTAAAATTTCATTGAAATCGAACCACATTTACGCAAGTTAGGAGGCATAGTGGCAATTGAAGTAATCCCGCTCTTATGGCGTGACCTTTGACCCCACTTCATCCATTTTCAATAGGGTTCGTCCACTGGTGGTCCCATACTACATACTAAAATTTCATCGGAATCGAACTATTTTTACGTGAGTTATCGTGCCGACAGGCGGACGGACAGACGTACGGAAAAAGCTAGAGCATATACGCTTCTTCAACCTACGGTTGGAAAGCGTAAAAAACCGGGTTTATAGTACGTTTTCAGGCAAGCGAAACCTTATCAATGTGTTATGCCGGAAAATTCAAAGTGTACCGAAACAACAAATGAGAAGCATAAAACAATATGAAAGTGGTTGCACTTCATTTAGCTTTATTTTCAGAAAAACAGTGAATGTAAATGCGAGAAATATATGGTATGATTGAAACTAAAGGCCCAAATTGCGCTAATTTTGTTACACATACGTTACATCGAAAGTGGTCACTTGAACCCTCAGAAGAAACACATATATTACACTAACACATTGAATCGATTAGGTTTTCTACGCATTTAGGTTTTATCCAGTAAATTTATCCAAGGCTTTTTATTTAAAATACTGAAGTGGCAGCATGTTTAACTTGTACCCCCACTCACGAGATCGAAAGAGAATTCCGAATAAATATATTTATTTTAGCATCATCATAAGCGTCTGCTGTTTAATAAGCGTGGATTAGAAGTTGGCTCAGATATATTAAGAATGCCAAGGAATGATAGGTGATTGTCAGTCGATTAAATGGTGTGAAGGATTGTTTTCGAAAACCTAGACTTATTCTTAAAAAAAAAGTTGAGTATATATTAAACAGTAAATGAATGATTTGCTATATTTGGCACTTTGCCAATTTCCACTTGGTCCTGTAAGAGTAGGCTCTTTGTAACAACGGATGGTTTGTGCAGTGAATGCAGTGCAACAACCGGCCGTGGGCCGATCCAAAGTAAATGGCCAACCATTGCACTGAGCATACGTAGTTTTGCTTTAATAATGAATACATTTTTTTTAATAAATTACTTTATGATCGCTATCTAATAATGAACAAGTTAGTAAAATCATGCAATGCGTGGATTATAATACGCTTTCCAACATACCAGAAATCATTACTCAAGTTATTACTGAAGTTATGAGAATAATGGCTGTGGAATAAATCACGGTCCTGTGCCCTGAGATTTGATCCCATTTCGATGATATTCAACTGAACCGGTTTGGTATACCTCCGAAACAACATGATAAAATTTTGTCGCACTCAAAGCCTTTTTACGTAAGTTATGAAGCATAAGGTCTATGGAATAAATCCTGTTCCTGGGTCCTAACCTTTGACCCCATTTTGCCTATTTTCAATAGAATTCGTCATTTGGCAAGACCCTACAGCATACTAACATTTCATTCAAATCGAAGCATTTTTACGTAAGTTATGTTGCATAATGGCGATGGAAGTGATTCCGCTTCTATGCCCTGACCTTTGATCCCACTTCTCCCATTTTCAATAAGGTTTGTCGCCAGGTGGTCGCCTACCACATACTAAAAGTTCATCGCAATCGAACCTTTTTTACGTTAGTTATGACGCATAAGAGCAGTGGAATGAATCCCGCTCCTATGTACTGACCTTTGACCCCATTTCGTTCACTTTAAATATGGTTCCTTCCCAGGTGATCCCCTACCAGACACTAAAATTTCATCGAAATCGATTTATTGTTACGCGAGTTTTCCTGCGGACCGACATACGCACACAACGCGTGACGTAATGAGGCAGATTGGAATCGCGACCATCTTCTTGCCGCAAGTGTGACGTCATAAAATTTTAATAGGATCCACACACAATGCGTGGCGTAATGAGACAGATGGCGTGACAGCACGCCAACATTCTCAAAGGCGAGATTATCACGTCATAAGATTTCAAAGCATTGGTAACATTAATGGAACAACGCCATCACTAAAAACGTTATAACTCGGGGTGGTTATTTAACCCACTAAACGAATTCTCCTAAAGTCGAGATCAAGCTAAATCGATTTCTAGTACCAGAAAACGGTAGGCTGACAACTTTCATTAAAATTCTTAGAGCCGTTTTCAAAATAAACTATACATACATACATACATACAAGAATTGCTACTTTAAGGTGGACGTCAAGTAATTTTGCTTCCCATACTTTTTTTTTTTTTTTTGATTGGAGGTTTAACGACCACCGTGAGCAACTCAATGGGCTATTAGCAGTCGCCCGTCTCTAATTTAGGGTCACTGGTTCCAGGGAAGGGAGAGAGCCAGTGCCGTAAGACAAACACAACATCGATGCCTCACCGGGATTCGAACCCGAACCCCGTTCGGACGAATGATCAGAAGCCATCGCTTAGACCACTGCGCCACCGGGGCGGCTCATATACTTAGAATAGAAAAACTTCTGTACACATTTTCTTCACAATTAATGCGTTCCCAAGGATGAAAATTTGAACATCGATAAAAATATCTTCATTTTATAACTTGCAATACTTAATATTTTCTAAAACATAACTATATTTATGCAATTTAACATTTGTTTGTCTACTGACGTCATGAAAATACAGGTCGCGCCATCTTTTTTCTGGACAACTCATGCGTTACAAGGAAGAAAATTTGAACATCGATTAAAATAGCTTCATTTCCATAACTTGGAATACTTGATATTTTCTAAAACATAACTATATTTATGCAATTTAACATTTGTTTGTCTACTGACGTCACGAAAATACGGGTCGCGAAATTCTTCTTTCTGGACAATTATTGCGTTAAAAGGATAAAAATTTGAACATCGATTAAAATAGCTTAATTTCATAACTTGCAATACTTAATATTTTCTAAACCATAACCGTAATTATGCAATCCAACTTTTTTTGTCCACTGACGTCATCAAATTACGGGTCGCGCCATTTTTTCTCTTGTTTCAACACCACCAAAGGAAAAGTGATTGATTTTTAATGTAATTAGGGTTATGTTTTAGAAAATATTGAGTTTTCCAAGTTATAATATGAAGTTATTTTAATCGATGTTCAAATTTTCATCCTTGGGAACACATTAAATTTGAAGGAAATGTGAACAAAAGGTTTTTCATTGGAAATATAGGAAGCAAAATTACTTGACGTCCACCTTAATAGTGTGGGATAAGGGCAATGGAAGTGATCCCGATCCTATGTCCTGACCTTTGAATCCATTTGTCCCATTTTTAATATGGTTCTTCTCCAGGTGGTCCCCTACCACATACTAAAATTTCATCGAAATCGAACCATTTGAACGCACCCTATGACGCATAAGGGTAATGGAATGCATCCCGCTCGTATGTCCTGACCTTTGAATCCATTTTACCCATGTTCAATAGGGCTCGTCCCCTCGTGGTCCCCTACCATATACTAAAATTTCATTGAAATCGAACCACATTTACGCAAGTTATGAGGCATAGTGGCAATTGAAGGAATCCCGCTCTTATGGCGTGACCTTTGACCCCACTTCATCCATTTTCAATAGGGTTCGTCCACTGGTGGTCCCATACTACATACTAAAATTTCATCGGAATCGAACTATTTTTACGTGAGTTATCGTGCCGACAGGCGGACGGACAGACGTACGGAAAAAGCTGGAGCATATACGCTTCTTCAACCTACAGTTGGAAAGCGTAAAAAACCGGGTTTATAGTACGTTTTCAGGCAAGCGAAACCTTATCAATGTTTTATGCCGGAAAATTCAAAGTGTACCGAAACAACAAATGAGAAGCATAAAACAATATGAAAGTGGTTGCACTTCATTTGCTTTATTTTCAGAAAAACAGTGAATGTAAATGCGAGAAATATATGGTATGATTGAAACTAAAGGCCCAAATTGCGCTAATTTTGTTACACATACGTTACATCGAAAGTGGTCACTTGAACCCTCAGAAGAAACACATATATTACACTAACACATTGAATCGATTAGGTTTTATCCAGTAAATTTATCCAAGGGTTTTTATTTAAAATACTGAAGTGGCAGCATGTTTAACTTGTACTCCCACTCACGAGATCGGAAGAGAATTCCGAATTAATATATTTATTTTAGCATCATCATAAGCGTCTGCTGTTTAATAAGCGTGGAATAGAAATTGGCTCAGATATATTAAGAATGCCAAGGAATGATAGGTGATTGTCAGTCGATTAAATGGTGTGAAGGATTGTTTTCGAAAACCTAGACTTATTCTTAAAAAAAAAAGTTGAGTATATATTAAACAGTAAATGAATGATTTGCTATATTTGGCACTTTGCCAATTTCCACTTGCTCCTGTAAGATTTCCACTTGGTCTCTTTGTAACAACGGATGGTTTGTGCAGTGAATGCAGTGCAACAACCGGCCGTGGGTCGATCCAAAGTAAATGGCCAACCATTGCACTGAGCATACGTAGTTTTGCTTTAATAATGAATAGCCGCCCCGGTGGCGCAGTGGTCTAAGGCGCTGGCCTCTGATCATTCGTCCATAAGGGGTCCGGGTACGTATCCCGGTCTGGCATGGATGTTGTGTTTGTCTTACAGCGCTGGCTCTCTCCTTCCCTGGAACCAGTGACCCTAAATTAGGGACGGGCGACTGCTTATAGCCCATTGAGTTGCTCACGGTGGTCGTTAAACCTCAAATAAAAAAAAATAATAATAATGAATAAATTTTTTTAAATAAATTATTTTATGATCGCTATCTAATAATGAACAAGTTAGTAAAATCATGCAATGCATGGATTATAATACGCTTTCCAACATACCAGACATCATTACTCAAGTTATTACTGAAGTTATGAGAATAATGGCTGTGGAATAAATCCCGGTCCTGTGCCATGAGATTTGATCCCATTTCGATGATATTCAACTGAACCGGTTTGGTATACCTCCGAAACAACATGATAAAATTTTGTCGCAATCAAAGCCTTTTTACGTAAGTTATGAAGCATAAGGTCTATGGAATAAATCCTGTTCCTGTGTCCTAACCTTTGATCCCATTTCGCCCATTTTCAATAGAATTCGTCATTAGGCAAGACCCTACAGCATACTAACATTTCATTCAAATCGAAGCATTTTTACGTAAGTTATGACGCATAATGGCGATGGAAGTGATTCCGCTTTTATGTCCTGACCTTTGATCCCACTTCTCCCATTTTCAAAAAGGTTTGTCGCCAGGTGGTCCCCTACCACATACTAAAAGTTCATCGCAATCGAACATTTTTTACGTTAGTTATGACGCATAACAGCAGTGGAATGAATCCCGCTCTTACGTACTGACCTTTGACCCCATTTCGTTCACTTTAAATATGGTTCCTTCCCAGGTGATCCCCTACCAGACACTAAAATTTCATCGAAATCGAACTATTGTTACGCGAGTTTTCCTGCGGACCGACATACGCACACAACGCGTGACGTAATGAGGCAGATTGGAATCGCGACCATCTTCTTGCCGCAAGTGTGACGTCATAAAATTTTAATAGGATCCACACACAATGCGTGGCGTAATGAGACAGATGGCGTGACAGCACGCCAACATTCTCAAAGGCGAGATTATGACGTCATAAAATTTCAAAGCATTGGTAACATTAATGGAACAACGCCATGACTAAAAACATTATAACTCGGGGTGGTTATTTAATACACTAAACGAATTCTCCTAAAGTCGAGATCAAGCTAAATCGATTTCTAGGAGCAGAAAACGGTAGGCTGACAACTTTCATTAAAATTCTTAGAGCCGTTTTCAAAAAAAAATGTACATACATACATACAAGAATTGCTACTTTAAGGTGGACGTCAAGTAATTTTGCTTCCCATACTTCGAATAGAAAAACTTCTGTACACATTTTCTTCACAATTATTGCGTTCCAAAGGATGAAAATTTCAACATCGATAAAAATATCTTCATTTTATAACTTGCAATACTTAATATTTTCTAAAACATAACTATATTTATGCAATTTAACATTTGTTTGTCTACTGACGTCATGAAAATACAGGTCGCGCCATCTTTTTTCTGGACAACTCATGCGTTACAAGGAAGAAAATTTGAACATCGATTAAAATAGCTTCATTTCCAAACTTGGAATACTTGATATTTACTAAAACATACACTATATATTTATGAAATTTAACATTTGTTTGTCTACTGACGTCACGAAAATACAGGTCGCAAAATTCTTCTTTCTGGACAATTAATGCGTTAAAAGGATAAAAATTTGAACATCGATTAAAATAGCTTCATTTCATAACTTGCAATACTTAATATTTTCTAAACCATAACCGTAATTATGCAATCCAACTTTTTTTGTCCACTGACGTCATCAAATTACGGGTCGCCCCATCTTTTCTCTTGTTTTAACACCACCAAAGGAAAAGTGATTGATTTTTAATGTAATTAAGGCTATGTTTTAGAAAATATTAAGTTTTCCAAGTTATAATATGAAGTTATTTTAATCGATGTTCAAATTTTCATCCTTGGGAACACATTAAATTTAAAGGAAATGTGTACAAAAGGTTTTTCATTGGAAATATAGGAAGCAAAATTACTTGACGTCCACCTTAATAGTGTGGGATAAGGGCAATGGAAGGGATCCCGATCCTATGTCTTGACCTTAGAATCCATTTGTCCCATTTTCAATATGGTTCTTCTCCAGGTGGTCCCCTACCACATACTAAAATTTCATTGAAATCGAACCATTTGTACGCACCCTATGACGCATAAGGGTAATGGAATGCATCCCGCTCGTATGTACTGACCTTTGAATCCACTTCACCCATGTTCAATAGGGTTCGTCCCCTCGTGGTCCCCTACCATATACTAAAATTTCATTGAAATCGAACCACATTTACGTTAATTAGGAGGCATAGTGGCAATTGAAGTAATCCCGCTCTTATGGCGTGACCTTTGACCGCACTTCATCCATTTTCAATAGGGTTCGTCCACTGGTAGTCCCATACTACATACTAAACTTTAATCGGAATCGAACTATTTTTACGTGAGTTATCGTGCCGACAGGCGGACGGACAGACGTACGGAAAAAGCTGGAGCATATACGCTTCTTCAACCTACGGTTGGAAAGCGTAAAAAACCGGGTTTATAGTACGTTTTATGGCAAGCGAAACCTTATCAATGTTTTATTGCGGAAAATTCAAAGTGTACCGAAACAACAAATGAGAAGCATAAAACAATATGAAAGTGGTTGCACTTCATTTGCTTTATTTTCAGAAAAACAGAGAATGTAAATGCGAGAAATATATGGTATGATTGAAACTAAAGGCCCAAATTGCGCTAATTTTGTTACACATACGTTACATCGAAAGTGGTCACTTGAACCCTCAGAAGAAACACATATATTACACTAACACATTGAATCGATTAGGTTTTATCCAGTAAATTTATCCAAGGCTTTTTATTTAAAATACTGAAGTGGCAGCATGTTTAACTTGTACTCCCACTCACGAGATCGGAAGAGAATTCCGAATAAATATATTTATTTTAGCATCATCATAAGCGTCTGCTGTTTAATAAGCGTGGAATAGAAGTTGGCTCAGATATATTAAGAATGCCAAGGAATGATAGGTGATTGTCAGTCGATTAAATGGTGTGAAGGATTGTTTTCGAAAACCTAGACTTATTCTTAAAAAAAAGTTGAGTATATATTAAACAGTAAATGAATGATTTGCTATATTTGGCACTTTGCCAATTTCCACTTGGTCCTGTAAGAGTAGGCTCTTTGTAACAACGGATGGTTTGTGCAGTGAATGTAGTGCAACAACCGGCCGTGGGCCGATCCAAAGTAAATGGCCAACCATTGCACTGAGCATACGTAGTTTTGCTTTAATAATGAATAAATTTTTTTAAATAAATTACTTTATGATCGCTATCTAATAATGAACAAGTTAGTAAAATCATGCAATGCGTGGATTATAACATGCTTTCCAACATACCAGAAATCATTACTCAAGTTATTACTGAAGTTATGAGAATAATGGCTGTGGAATAAATCCCGGTCCTGTGCCCTGAGATTTGATCCCTTTTCGATGATATTCAACTGAACCAGTTTGGTATACCTCCGAAACAACATGATAAAATTTTGTCGCAATCAAAACCTTTTTACGTAAGTTATGAAGCATAAGGGCTACGGAATAAATACCGTTCGTGTGTCCTAACCTTTGACCCCATTTCGCCCATTTTCAATAGAATTCGTCATTAGGCAAGACCCTACAGCATACTAACATTTCATTCAAATCGAAGCATTTTTACGTAAGTTATGACGCATAATGGCGATGTTAGTGATTCCGCTTCTATGTCCTGACCTTTGATCCCACTTCTCCCATTTTCAATAAGGTTTGTCGCCAGGTGGTCCCCTACCACATACTAAAAGTTCATCGCAATCAAACCTTTTTTACGTTAGTTATGACGCATAAGAGCAGTGGAATGACTCCCGCTACTATGTACTGACCTTTGACCCCATTTCGTTCACTTTAAATATGGTTCCTTCCCAGGTGATCCAATACCAGACACTAAAATTTCATCGAAATCGAACTATTGTTACGCGAGTTTTCCTGCGGACCGACATACGCACACAACGCGTGACGTAATGAGGCAGATTGGAATCGCGACCATCTTCTTGCCGCAAGTGTGACGTCATAAAATTTTAATAGGATCCGCACACAATGCGTGGCATAATGAGACAGATGGCGTGACCGCACGCCAAAGTTCTCAAAGACGAGATTATGACGTCATAAGATTTCAAAGCATTGGTAACATTAATGGAACAACGCCATCACTAAAAACGTTATAACTCGGGGTGGTTATTTACTCCACTAAACGAATTATCCTAAAGTCGAAATCAAGCTAAATCGATTTCTAGTACCAGAAAACGGTAGGTTGACGACTTTCATCAAAATTCTTAGAGCCGTTTTCAAAATAAAATGTACATACATACATACAAGAATTGCTACTTTAAGGTGGACGTCAAGTAAATTTGCTTCCTATACTTCCAATAGAAAAACTTCTGTACACATTTTCTTCACAATTAATGGTTCCAGGGAAGGATGAAAATTTAAACATCGATAAAAATATCTTCATTTTATAACTTGCAATACTTAATATTTTCTAAAACATAAATATATTTATGCAATTTAACATTTGTTTGTCTACTGACTTCATGAAAATACAGGTCGTGCCATCTCTTTTCTAGACAACTAATGCGTTACAAGGTAGAAAATTTGAACATCGATTAAATTAGCTTCATTTCCAAACTTGGAATACTTGATATTTTCTAAAACATAACTATATTTATGCAATTTAACATTTGTTTGTCTACTGACGTCACGAAAATACAAGTCGCGCCAACTTTTTTCTGGACAATTAATGCGTTAAAAGGATGAAAATTTGAACATCGATTAAAATATCTTCATTTTATAACTTGCAATACTTAATATTTTCTAAAACATAATTATATTTATGCAATTTAACATTTGTTTGTCTACTGACGTCACGAAAATACAGGTCGCGCCATCTTTTTTCTGGACAATTAATGCGTTAAAAGGATGAAAATTTGCACATGGATAAAAATAGCTTCATTTCATAACTTGCAATACTTAATATTTTCTAAACCATAACCGTAATTATGCAATCCAACTTTTTTGTCCACTGACGTCATCAAAGTACGGTTCGCGCCATCTTTTCTCCTGTTTGAACACGACCAAAGGAAAAGTGATTGAGTTTTAATATAATTATGGTTATGTTTTAGAAAATATTAAGTTTTCCAAGTTATAATATGAAGTTATTTTAATCGATGTTCAAATTTTCATCCTTGGGAACACATTAAATTTGAAGGAAATGTGTACAAAAGGTTTTCCATTGGAAATATAGGAAGCAAAATTACTTGACGTCCACCTTAATAGTGTGGGATAAGGGCTATGGAATGGATCCCGATCCTATGTCCTGACCTTTGAATCATTTTGTCCCATTTTCAATATGGTTCTTCTCCAGGTGGTCCCCTACCACATACTAAAATTGCATCGAAATCGAACCATTTTTACGCACCCTATGACGCATAAGGGTAATGGAATGCATCCCGCTCCTATGTCCTGACCTTTGAATCCACTTCACATATGTTCACTAGGGTTCGTCCCCTCGTCGTCCCCTACCATATACTAAAATGTCATTGAAATCGAACCACATTTACGCAAGTTATGAGGCATAGTGGCAAATGAAGGAATCCCGCTCTTATGGCGTTACCTTTGACCCCACTTCACCCATTTCAATAGAGTTCGTCCACTGGTGGTCCCATACTACATACTAAAATTTGATCGGAATCGAACTATTTTTACGTGAGCTATCGTGCCGACAGGCGGACGGACTGACGTACGGAAAAAGCTGGAGCATATACGCTTCTTCAACCTACGTTTGGAAAACGTAAAAAACCGTGGTTATAGTACGTTTTCAGGCAATCGAAACCTTATCAATGTTTTATGCCTGAAAATTCAAAGTGTACCGAAACAACAAATGAAAAGCATAAAACAATATGAAAGAGGTTGCAGTTCATTTAGCTTTATTTTCAGAAAAACAGTGAATGTAAATTTCGAGAAATATATGGTATGATTGAAACTAAAGGCCCAAATTGCGCTAATTTTGTTACACATACGTTACATCGAAAGTGGTCACTTGAACCCTCAGAAGAAAATCATAGATTACACTAACACATTGAATCGATTAGGTTTTCTACGCATTTAGGTTTTATCCAGTAAATTTATCCAAGGGTTTTTAATTAAAATACTGAAGTGGCAGCATGTTTAACTTGTACCCCCACTCACGAGATCGGAAGAGAATTCCAAATAAATATATTTATTTTAGCATCATCATGAGCGTCTGCTGTTCAATGAGCGTGGAATAGAAGTTGGCTCAGATATATTAAGAATGCAGAGGAATGATAGGTGATTGTCAGTCGATTAAATGGTGTGAAGGAATATTTTCGAAAACCTAGACTTATTCTTAAAAAAAAAGTTGAGTATATATTAAACAGTAAATGAATGATTTGCTATATTTGGCAGTTTGCGAATTTCCACTTGGTCCTGTAAGAGCAGGCTCTTTGTAACAACGGATGGTTTGTGCAGTGAATGCAGTGCAACAACCGGCCGTGGGTCGATCCAAAGTAAATGGCCAACCAATGCACTGAGCCTACGTAGTTTTGCTTTAATAATAAATAGATTTTTTTAAATAAATTATTTTATGATCGCTATCTAATAATGAACAAGTTAGTAAAATCATGCAATGTATTGATTATAATACGCTTTCCAACATACCAGAAATCATTACTCAAGTTATTACTGAAGTAATGAGAATAATGGCTGTGGAGTAAATCTCGGTCCTGGGCCCTGAGATTTGATCCTATTTCAATGATATTCAACTGAACCGGTTTGGTATACCTCCGAAACAACATGATAAAATTTTGTCCCAATCAAAGCCTTTTTACGTAAGTTATGATGCATAAGGGCTATGGAATAAATCCCGTTCCTGTGACCAGCTTTCTCCCATTTGTAATACAATTCGTCCCCAGGCAAGACCCTACAGCATACTAACATTTCATTCAAATCGAAGCATTTTTACGTAAGTTATGACGCATAATAGCGATGGAAGTGATTCCGCTTCTATGTCCTGACCTTTGATCCCACTTCTCCTATTTTCAATAAGGTTTGTCGCCAGGTGGTCCCCTACCACATACTAAAAGTTCATCGGAATCGAACCTTTTTTACGTTAGTTATGACGTATAACAGCAGTGGAATGAATCCCGCTCCTATGTACTGACCTTTGACCCCATTTCGTTCGCTTTAAATATGGTTCCTTCCCAGGTGATCCCCTAGCAGATACTAAAATTTCATCGAAATCGAACTATTCTTACGAGAGTTTTCTTGCGGACCGACATACGCACACAACGCGTGACGTAATGAGACAGATTGGAATCGCGACCATCTTCTTGCCGCAAGTGTGACGTCATAAAATTTTAATAGGATCCACACACAATGCGTGGCATAATGAGAGAGATGGCGTGACAGCACGCCAACATTCTCAAAGGCGAGATTATGACGTCATAAAATTTCAAAGCATTGGTAACATTAATGGAACAACGCCATCACTAAAAACGTCATAACTCGGGGTAGTTATTTAACATACTAAACGAATTCTCCGAAGGTCGAGATCAAGCTAAATCGATTTCTAGTACCAGAAAACGGTAGGTTGACGACTTTCATCAAAATTCTTAGAGCCGTTTTCAAAATAAAATGTACATACCTACATACAAGAATTGCTACTTTAAGGTGGACGTCAAGTAAATTTGCTTCCTATACTTTCAATAGAAAAACTTCTGTACACATTTTCTTCACAATTAATGCGTTCTCAAGGATGAAAATTTGAACATCTATTAAAATATCTTCATTTTATAACTTGCAATACTTAATATTTTCTAAAACATAACTATATTTATGCAATTTAACATTTGTTTGTCTACTGATGTCATGAAAATACAGGTCGCGCCATCTTTTTTCTGGACAATTAATGCGTTACAAGGATGAAAATTTGAACATCGATTAAAATAGCTTCATTTCATAACTTGGAATACTTAAAATTTTCTAAACCATAACCGTAATTATGCAATCCAACTTTTTTTGTCCACTGACGTCATCACAGTACAGATCGCGCCATCTTTTCTCTTGTTTCAACACCACCAAAGGAAAAGTGATTGATTTTTAATATAATTATGGTTATGTTTTAGAAAATATTAAGTTTTCCAAGTTATAATATGAAGTTATTTTAATCGATGTTAAAATTTTCATCCTTGGGAACACATTAAATTCGAAGGAAATGTGTACAAAAGGTTTTCCATTGGAAATATAGGAAGCAAAATTACTTGACGTCCACCTTAATAGTGTGGGATAAGGGCAATGGAAGGGATCCTGATCCTATGTCCTGACCTTTGAATCCATTTGTCCCATTTTCAATATGGTTCTTCTCCAGGTGGTCCCCTACCAAATAATAAAATTTCATCAAAATCGAACCATTTTTACGCACCCTATGACGCAAAAAGGCAATGGAATGCATCCCGCTGCTATGTCCTGACCTTTGAATCCACTCTACTCATTTTCAATAGGGTTCGTCCCCTCGTGGTCCCCTACCATATACTAAAATTTCATTGAAATCGAACCACATTTACGCAAGTTATGATGCATAGTGGCAATTGAAGGAATCCTGTTCTTATGGCGTGACCTTTGACCCCACTTCACCCATTTTCAATAGGGTTCGTCCACTGGTGGTCCTATACTACATACTAAAATTTCATCGTAATCGAACTATTTTTACGCGAGGTATCGTGCCGACAGGCGGACGGACAGACGTACGGAAAAAGCTGGAGCATATACGCTTCTTCAACCTACGGTTGGAAAGCGTAAAAAACCAGGGTTATAGTTCGTTTTCAGGCAAGCGAAACCTTATCAATGTCTTATGCCTGAAAATTCAAAGTGTACCGAAGCAACAAATGAAAAGCATAAAACAATATGAAAGTGGTTGCACTTCATTTAGCTTTATTTTCTGAAAAACAGTGAATGTAAATTCGAGAAATACATGGTATGACTGAAACTAAAGGCCCAAATTGTGCTAATTTTGTTACACATACGTTACATCGAAAGTGGTCACTTGAACCCTCAAAGAAACACATAGATTACACTACCACATTGAATCGATTAGGTTTTCTACGCATTTAGGTTTTACCCAGTAAATTTATCCAAGGGTTTTTAATTAAAATACTGAAGTGGCAGCATGTTTAACTTGTACCCCCACTCACGAGATCAGAAGAGAATTCCGAATAAATGTATTTATTTTGAGCATCATCATAAGCGTCTGCTGTTTAATGAGCGTGGAATAGAAGTTGGCTCAGAAATATGATGAAACTTAAGAATGCCAAGAAAAGATAGGTGATTGTCCGTCGATAAAGTGGTGTGAAGGGTTGTTTTCGAAAACCTAGACTTATTCTTAAAAAAAAAGTTGAGTATATATTAAACAGTAAATGAATGATTTGCTATATTTGGCAGTTTGCCAATTTCCACTTGGCCTTGTAAGAGTAGGCTCTTTATAAAAACGCATGGTTTGTGCAGTGAATGCAATGCAACAACCGGCCGTGGGACGATCCAAAGTAAATGGCCAACCATTGCACTGAGCATACGTAGATGACTGTTTTGCTTTAATAATGAATACATTTTTTAAAATAAATTATTTTATGATCGCTATCTAATAATGAACAAGTGAGTAAAATCATGCAATGCATTGATTTCCAACATACCAGAAATCATAACTCAAGTTATTACTCAAGTTATGAGAATAATGGCTGTGGAATAAATCTCAGTCCTGTGCCCTGACCTTTGATCCCATTTCGATGATATTTAACAGAACGGATTTGGTATACCTCCGAAACAACATGATACGATTTTGTCGCAATCAAAGGCTTTTTACGTAAGTTATGATGCATAAGGGCTATGAAATAAATCCCGTTCCTGTGTCCTAACCTTTGACCCCATTTCGCCCATTTCAATAGAGTTCGTCCACTGGTGGTCCCATACTACATACTAAAATTTGATCGGAATCGAACTATTTTTACGTGAGCTATCGTGCCGACAGGCGGACGGACTGACGTACGGAAAAAGCTGGAGCATATACGCTTCTTCAACCTACGTTTGGAAAACGTAAAAAACCGTGGTTATAGTACGTTTTCAGGCAATCGAAACCTTATCAATGTTTTATGCCTGAAAATTCAAAGTGTACCGAAACAACAAATGAAAAGCATAAAACAATATGAAAGAGGTTGCAGTTCATTTAGCTTTATTTTCAGAAAACAGTGAATGTAAATTTCGAGAAATATATGGTATGATTGAAACTAAAGGCCCAAATTGCGCTAATTTTGTTACACATACGTTACATCGAAAGTGGTCACTTGAACCCTCAGAAGAAACACATAGATTACACTAACACATTGAATCGATTAGGTTTTCTACGCATTTAGGTTTTATCCAGTAAATTTATCCAAGGGTTTTTAATTAAAATACTGAAGTGGCAGCATGTTTAACTTGTACCCCC
Source organism: Macrothele yani (assembly GCA_039090855.1). NCBI lineage: Eukaryota > Metazoa > Arthropoda > Arachnida > Araneae > Macrothelidae > Macrothele > Macrothele yani. The sequence goes on along the minus strand of CM077015.1, from coordinate 107,980,152 downwards.
ACTCACGAGATCGGAAGAGAATTCCAAATAAATATATTTATTTTAGCATCATCATGAGCGTCTGCTGTTCAATGAGCGTGGAATAGAAGTTGGCTCAGATATATTAAGAATGCAGAGGAATGATAGGTGATTGTCAGTCGATTAAATGGTGTGAAGGAATATTTTCGAAAACCTAGACTTATTCTTAAAAAAAAAGTTGAGTATATATTAAACAGTAAATGAATGATTTGCTATATTTGGCAGTTTGCGAATTTCCACTTGGTCCTGTAAGAGCAGGCTCTTTGTAACAACGGATGGTTTGTGCAGTGAATGCAGTGCAACAACCGGCCGTGGGTCGATCCAAAGTAAATGGCCAACCAATGCACTGAGCCTACGTAGTTTTGCTTTAATAATAAATAGATTTTTTTAAATAAATTATTTTATGATCGCTATCTAATAATGAACAAGTTAGTAAAATCATGCAATGTATTGATTATAATACGCTTTCCAACATACCAGAAATCATTACTCAAGTTATTACTGAAGTAATGAGAATAATGGCTGTGGAGTAAATCTCGGTCCTGGGCCCTGAGATTTGATCCTATTTCAATGATATTCAACTGAACCGGTTTGGTATACCTCCGAAACAACATGATAAAATTTTGTCCCAATCAAAGCCTTTTTACGTAAGTTATGATGCATAAGGGCTATGGAATAAATCCCGTTCCTGTGCGACCAGCTTTCTCCCATTTGTAATACAATTCGTCCCCAGGCAAGACCCTACAGCATACTAACATTTCATTCAAATCGAAGCATTTTTACGTAAGTTATGACGCATAATAGCGATGGAAGTGATTCCGCTTCTATGTCCTGACCTTTGATCCCACTTCTCCTATTTTCAATAAGGTTTGTCGCCAGGTGGTCCCCTACCACATACTAAAAGTTCATCGGAATCGAACCTTTTTTACGTTAGTTATGACGTATAACAGCAGTGGAATGAATCCCGCTCCTATGTACTGACCTTTGACCCCATTTCGTTCGCTTTAAATATGGTTCCTTCCCAGGTGATCCCCTAGCAGATACTAAAATTTCATCGAAATCGAACTATTCTTACGAGAGTTTTCTTGCGGACCGACATACGCACACAACGCGTGACGTAATGAGACAGATTGGAATCGCGACCATCTTCTTGCCGCAAGTGTGACGTCATAAAATTTTAATAGGATCCACACACAATGCGTGGCATAATGAGAGAGATGGCGTGACAGCACGCCAACATTCTCAAAGGCGAGATTATGACGTCATAAAATTTCAAAGCATTGGTAACATTAATGGAACAACGCCATCACTAAAAACGTCATAACTCGGGGTAGTTATTTAACATACTAAACGAATTCTCCGAAGGTCGAGATCAAGCTAAATCGATTTCTAGTACCAGAAAACGGTAGGTTGACGACTTTCATCAAAATTCTTAGAGCCGTTTTCAAAATAAAATGTACATACCTACATACAAGAATTGCTACTTTAAGGTGGACGTCAAGTAAATTTGCTTCCTATACTTTCAATAGAAAAACTTCTGTACACATTTTCTTCACAATTAATGCGTTCTCAAGGATGAAAATTTGAACATCTATTAAAATATCTTCATTTTATAACTTGCAATACTTAATATTTTCTAAAACATAACTATATTTATGCAATTTAACATTTGTTTGTCTACTGATGTCATGAAAATACAGGTCGCGCCATCTTTTTTCTGGACAATTAATGCGTTACAAGGATGAAAATTTGAACATCGATTAAAATAGCTTCATTTCATAACTTGGAATACTTAAAATTTTCTAAACCATAACCGTAATTATGCAATCCAACTTTTTTGTCCACTGAGTCATCACAGTACAGATCGCGCCATCTTTTCTCTTGTTTCAACACCACCAAAGGAAAAGTGATTGATTTTTAATATAATTATGGTTATGTTTTAGAAAATATTAAGTTTTCCAAGTTATAATATGAAGTTATTTTAATCGATGTTAAAATTTTCATCCTTGGGAACACATTAAATTCGAAGGAAATGTGTACAAAAGGTTTTCCATTGGAAATATAGGAAGCAAAATTACTTGACGTCCACCTTAATAGTGTGGGATAAGGGCAATGGAAGGGATCCTGATCCTATGTCCTGACCTTTGAATCCATTTGTCCCATTTTCAATATGGTTCTTCTCCAGGTGGTCCCCTACCAAATAATAAAATTTCATCAAAATCGAACCATTTTTACGCACCCTATGACGCAAAAAGGCAATGGAATGCATCCCGCTGCTATGTCCTGACCTTTGAATCCACTCTACTCATTTTCAATAGGGTTCGTCCCCTCGTGGTCCCCTACCATATACTAAAATTTCATTGAAATCGAACCACATTTACGCAAGTTATGATGCATAGTGGCAATTGAAGGAATCCTGTTCTTATGGCGTGACCTTTGACCCCACTTCACCCATTTTCAATAGGGTTCGTCCACTGGTGGTCCTATACTACATACTAAAATTTCATCGTAATCGAACTATTTTTACGCGAGGTATCGTGCCGACAGGCGGACGGACAGACGTACGGAAAAAGCTGGAGCATATACGCTTCTTCAACCTACGGTTGGAAAGCGTAAAAAACCAGGGTTATAGTTCGTTTTCAGGCAAGCGAAACCTTATCAATGTCTTATGCCTGAAAATTCAAAGTGTACCGAAGCAACAAATGAAAAGCATAAAACAATATGAAAGTGGTTGCACTTCATTTAGCTTTATTTTCTGAAAAACAGTGAATGTAAATTCGAGAAATACATGGTATGACTGAAACTAAAGGCCCAAATTGTGCTAATTTTGTTACACATACGTTACATCGAAAGTGGTCACTTGAACCCTCAAAGAAACACATAGATTACACTACCACATTGAATCGATTAGGTTTTCTACGCATTTAGGTTTTACCCAGTAAATTTATCCAAGGGTTTTTAATTAAAATACTGAAGTGGCAGCATGTTTAACTTGTACCCCCACTCACGAGATCAGAAGAGAATTCCGAATAAATGTATTTATTTTGAGCATCATCATAAGCGTCTGCTGTTTAATGAGCGTGGAATAGAAGTTGGCTCAGAAATATGATGAAACTTAAGAATGCCAAGAAAAGATAGGTGATTGTCCGTCGATAAAGTGGTGTGAAGGGTTGTTTTCGAAAACCTAGACTTATTCTTAAAAAAAAAGTTGAGTATATATTAAACAGTAAATGAATGATTTGCTATATTTGGCAGTTTGCCAATTTCCACTTGGCCTTGTAAGAGTAGGCTCTTTATAAAAACGCATGGTTTGTGCAGTGAATGCAATGCAACAACCGGCCGTGGGACGATCCAAAGTAAATGGCCAACCATTGCACTGAGCATACGTAGATGACTGTTTTGCTTTAATAATGAATACATTTTTTAAAATAAATTATTTTATGATCGCTATCTAATAATGAACAAGTGAGTAAAATCATGCAATGCATTGATTTCCAACATACCAGAAATCATAACTCAAGTTATTACTCAAGTTATGAGAATAATGGCTGTGGAATAAATCTCAGTCCTGTGCCCTGACCTTTGATCCCATTTCGATGATATTTAACAGAACGGATTTGGTATACCTCCGAAACAACATGATACGATTTTGTCGCAATCAAAGGCTTTTTACGTAAGTTATGATGCATAAGGGCTATGAAATAAATCCCGTTCCTGTGTCCTAACCTTTGACCCCATTTCGCCCATTTCAATAGAGTTCGTCCACTGGTGGTCCCATACTACATACTAAAATTTGATCGGAATCGAACTATTTTTACGTGAGCTATCGTGCCGACAGGCGGACGGACTGACGTACGGAAAAAGCTGGAGCATATACGCTTCTTCAACCTACGTTTGGAAAACGTAAAAAACCGTGGTTATAGTACGTTTTCAGGCAATCGAAACCTTATCAATGTTTTATGCCTGAAAATTCAAAGTGTACCGAAACAACAAATGAAAAGCATAAAACAATATGAAAGAGGTTGCAGTTCATTTAGCTTTATTTTCAGAAAACAGTGAATGTAAATTTCGAGAAATATATGGTATGATTGAAACTAAAGGCCCAAATTGCGCTAATTTTGTTACACATACGTTACATCGAAAGTGGTCACTTGAACCCTCAGAAGAAACACATAGATTACACTAACACATTGAATCGATTAGGTTTTCTACGCATTTAGGTTTTATCCAGTAAATTTATCCAAGGGTTTTTAATTAAAATACTGAAGTGGCAGCATGTTTAACTTGTACCCCCACTCACGAGATCGGAAGAGAATTCCAAATAAATATATTTATTTTAGCATCATCATGAGCGTCTGCTGTTCAATGAGCGTGGAATAGAAGTTGGCTCAGATATATTAAGAATGCAGAGGAATGATAGGTGATTGTCAGTCGATTAAATGGTGTGAAGGAATATTTTCGAAAACCTAGACTTATTCTTAAAAAAAGTTGAGTATATATTAAACAGTAAATGAATGATTTGCTATATTTGGCAGTTTGCGAATTTCCACTTGGTCCTGTAAGAGCAGGCTCTTTGTAACAACGGATGGTTTGTGCAGTGAATGCAGTGCAACAACCGGCCGTGGGTCGATCCAAAGTAAATGGCCAACCAATGCACTGAGCCTACGTAGTTTTGCTTTAATAATAAATAGATTTTTTTAAATAAATTATTTTATGATCGCTATCTAATAATGAACAAGTTAGTAAAATCATGCAATGTATTGATTATAATACGCTTTCCAACATACCAGAAATCATTACTCAAGTTATTACTGAAGTAATGAGAATAATGGCTGTGGAGTAAATCTCGGTCCTGGGCCCTGAGATTTGATCCTATTTCAATGATATTCAACTGAACCGGTTTGGTATACCTCCGAAACAACATGATAAAATTTTGTCCCAATCAAAGCCTTTTTACGTAAGTTATGATGCATAAGGGCTATGGAATAAATCCCGTTCCTGTGCGACCAGCTTTCTCCCATTTGTAATACAATTCGTCCCCAGGCAAGACCCTACAGCATACTAACATTTCATTCAAATCGAAGCATTTTTACGTAAGTTATGACGCATAATAGCGATGGAAGTGATTCCGCTTCTATGTCCTGACCTTTGATCCCACTTCTCCTATTTTCAATAAGGTTTGTCGCCAGGTGGTCCCCTACCACATACTAAAAGTTCATCGGAATCGAACCTTTTTTACGTTAGTTATGACGTATAACAGCAGTGGAATGAATCCCGCTCCTATGTACTGACCTTTGACCCCATTTCGTTCGCTTTAAATATGGTTCCTTCCCAGGTGATCCCCTAGCAGATACTAAAATTTCATCGAAATCGAACTATTCTTACGAGAGTTTTCTTGCGGACCGACATACGCACACAACGCGTGACGTAATGAGACAGATTGGAATCGCGACCATCTTCTTGCCGCAAGTGTGACGTCATAAAATTTTAATAGGATCCACACACAATGCGTGGCATAATGAGAGAGATGGCGTGACAGCACGCCAACATTCTCAAAGGCGAGATTATGACGTCATAAAATTTCAAAGCATTGGTAACATTAATGGAACAACGCCATCACTAAAAACGTCATAACTCGGGGTAGTTATTTAACATACTAAACGAATTCTCCGAAGGTCGAGATCAAGCTAAATCGATTTCTAGTACCAGAAAACGGTAGGTTGACGACTTTCATCAAAATTCTTTGAGCCGTTTTCAAAATAAAATGTACATACCTACATACAAGAATTGCTACTTTAAGGTGGACGTCAAGTAAATTTGCTTCCTATACTTTCAATAGAAAAACTTCTGTACACATTTTCTTCACAATTAATGCGTTCTCAAGGATGAAAATTTGAACATCTATTAAAATATCTTCATTTTATAACTTGCAATACTTAATATTTTCTAAAACATAACTATATTTATGCAATTTAACATTTGTTTGTCTACTGATGTCATGAAAATACAGGTCGCGCCATCTTTTTCTGGACAGTTAATGCGTTACAAGGATGAAAATTTGAACATCGATTAAAATAGCTTCATTTCATAACTTGGAATACTTAAAATTTTCTAAACCATAACCGTAATTATGCAATCCAACTTTTTTTGTCCACTGAGTCATCACAGTACAGATCGCGCCATCTTTTCTCTTGTTTCAACACCACCAAATGAAAAGTGATTGATTTTTAATATAATTATGGTTATGTTTTAGAAAATATTAAGTTTTCCAAGTTATAATATGAAGTTATTTTAATCGATGTTAAAATTTTCATCCTTGGGAACACATTAAATTCGAAGGAAATGTGTACAAAAGGTTTTCCATTGGAAATATAGGAAGCAAAATTACTTGACGTCCACCTTAATAGTGTGGGATAAGGGCAATGGAAGGGATCCTGATCCTATGTCCTGACCTTTGAATCTATTTGTCCCATTTTCAATATGGTTCTTCTCCAGGTGGTCCCCTACCAAATAATAAAATTTCATCAAAATCGAACCATTTTTACGCACCCTATGACGCAAAAAGGCAATGGAATGCATCCCGCTGCTATGTCCTGACCTTTGAATCCACTCTACTCATTTTCAATAGGGTTCGTCCCCTCGTGGTCCCCTACCATATACTAAAATTTCATTGAAATCGAACCACATTTACGCAAGTTATGATGCATAGTGGCAATTGAAGGAATCCTGTTCTTATGGCGTGACCTTTGACCCCACTTCACCCATTTTCAATAGGGTTCGTCCACTGGTGGTCCTATACTACATACTAAAATTTCATCGTAATCGAACTATTTTTACGCGAGGTATCGTGCCGACAGGCGGACGGACAGACGTACGGAAAAAGCTGGAGCATATACGCTTCTTCAACCTACGGTTGGAAAGCGTAAAAAACCAGGGTTATAGTTCGTTTTCAGGCAAGCGAAACCTTATCAATGTCTTATGCCTGAAAATTCAAAGTGTACCGAAGCAACAAATGAAAAGCATAAAACAATATGAAAGTGGTTGCACTTCATTTAGCTTTATTTTCTGAAAAACAGTGAATGTAAATTCGAGAAATACATGGTATGACTGAAACTAAAGGCCCAAATTGTGCTAATTTTGTTACACATACGTTACATCGAAAGTGGTCACTTGAACCCTCAAAGAAACACATAGATTACACTACCACATTGAATCGATTAGGTTTTCTACGCATTTAGGTTTTACCCAGTAAATTTATCCAAGGGTTTTTAATTAAAATACTGAAGTGGCAGCATGTTTAACTTGTACCCCCACTCACGAGATCAGAAGAGAATTCCGAATAAATGTATTTATTTTGAGCATCATCATAAGCGTCTGCTGTTTAATGAGCGTGGAATAGAAGTTGGCTCAGAAATATGATGAAACTTAAGAATGCCAAGAAAAGATAGGTGATTGTCCGTCGATAAAGTGGTGTGAAGGGTTGTTTTCGAAAACCTAGACTTATTCTTAAAAAAAAAGTTGAGTATATATTAAACAGTAAATGAATGATTTGCTATATTTGGCAGTTTGCCAATTTCCACTTGGCCTTGTAAGAGTAGGCTCTTTATAAAAACGCATGGTTTGTGCAGTGAATGCAATGCAACAACCGGCCGTGGGACGATCCAAAGTAAATGGCCAACCATTGCACTGAGCATACGTAGATGACTGTTTTGCTTTAATAATGAATACATTTTTTAAAATAAATTATTTTATGATCGCTATCTAATAATGAACAAGTGAGTAAAATCATGCAATGCATTGATTTCCAACATACCAGAAATCATAACTCAAGTTATTACTCAAGTTATGAGAATAATGGCTGTGGAATAAATCTCAGTCCTGTGCCCTGACCTTTGATCCCATTTCGATGATATTTAACAGAACGGATTTGGTATACCTCCGAAACAACATGATACGATTTTGTCGCAATCAAAGGCTTTTTACGTAAGTTATGATGCATAAGGCTACGGCATAGATCCCGCTCTTGTGTCCTAACTTTGACCCCATTCCGCCCGTTTTCAATAGAATTCGTCCCCAGGCAAGTCCCTACAACATACTAACATTTTATTCAAATCGAAGCATTTTTACGTAAGTTATGACGCATAATGGCGATGTAAGTGATTCCACTTCTATGTCCTAACCTTTGATCCCATTTCTCCCATTTTCAATAAGGTTTGTCGCCAGGTGGTCTCCTACCACATACTAAGAGTTCATCGAAATCGAACCTTTTTTACGTTAGTTATGACGCATAACAGAAGTGGAATGAATCCCGCTCCTATGTACTGACATTTGACCCCATTTCGTTCACTTTAAATATGGTTCCTTCCCAGGTGATCCCCTAGCAGATACTAAAATTTCATCGAAATCGAACTATTCTTACGAGAGTTTTCCTGCGGACCGACATACGCGCACACAACGCGTTACGTAATGAGGCAGATTGGAAACGCAACCATCTGCTTGCCGCAAGTGTGACGTCATAAAACTTTAATAGGATCCACACACAATGCGTGGCGTAATGAGACAGATGGCGTGACCGCACACCAACATTCTCAAAGTCGAGATTATGACGTCATAAGATTTCTAAGCATTGGTAACATTAATGGAACAACGCCATCCTTAAGAACGTTATACCTCGTATTGGTTATTTAACCCACTAAACGAATTCGCCCGAAGTCTAGTTCAAGCTAAATCGATTTCTAGTACCAGAAAACGGTAAGTTAACGACTTTCATGAAAATTCTTAGAGCCGTTTTCAAAATTAAATGTACATACATTCATACAAGAATTGCTACTTTAAGGTGAACGTCAAGTAATTTTGCTTCCTATACTTTCAATAGAAAAACTTCTGTACACATTTTTTTCACAATGAATGCATTCCCAGGGGTGAAAATTTGAACATCGATTAAAACAGCTTCATTTCATAACTTGGAATACTTAATATTTTCTAAACCATAACCGTAACTATGCAATCCATCATTTTTTTGTCCACTGACGTCATTAAAGTACAGGTCGTGCCATCTTTTCTCTGGTTTCAACACCACCAAAAGAAAAGTTATTGATTTTTAATATAATTATGGTTATGTTTCAGAAAATATTAAGTTTTCCAAGTTATAATATGTAGTTATTTTAATCGATGTTAAAATTTTTATCCTTGGGAACACATTAAATTTGAAGGAAATGTTTACAAAAGTTTTTCCGTTGGAAGTATCGGAAGCAAAATCACTTGACATCCACCTGAATAATATGGGATTAGGGCAATGGAATGGATCGCAATCCTATGTCCTGACCTGTAACCACATTTCGTCCATTTTTCATAGGGTTCGTCCCCAGGTGGTCCCCTACTACATACTGAAATTTCATCGAAATCAAACAATTTGTGCGCACGTTATGACGCATAAGAGCAATGGAATGTATACCGATCTTATGTCCTGACGTTTGACCCCACTTCACCCATTTTGAATAGGGTTCGTCCCCAGGCGGTGTCCTACTACATAGTAAACTTTTATTGAAATCAAGCCATATTTACGCAAGTTATGTCGCATAAGAGCAATGGAATGATTTCGCTCCTACGTCGTGACCTTTGACCCCATTTGTCCCGTTTTCAAAAGGATTCGTCCCTAGGTGGTCCCTTACGCAATAGTAAACTTTCATTGAAATCGAACCATATTTACGCAAGTTATGACACATAAGTGCAATGGAATGATTTCGCTCCTACGTCGTGACCTTTGACCCGATTTGTCCCATTATCAATAGGGTTCGTCCCCTGGTGGTCCCCTACCACATACTAAAATTTCATCGAAATCGAACCATTTGTACGCCAGTTATCGTGAGGACAGGCGGACGGACAAAGCTGGAGCCGATACGCTTCTTCAACGTACGGTTGGAAAGCGTAAAAAAGTGGGTAGTACAATTCAGGAACAATGCTGTTTCTGAAAAGCAACTGAGTTTCTCATAAAACACTTGAGGACTCAACGTTGCAATTAAAAAAAGTGACATTTGTTTTTATGATTCATTTTCTAGGAACTTTCTGCTGTAACTTTTTTTTTTTTTTGCGACATTCTTTAAGACGATGTTGTTGGACTTTTGCCATTCTAAATCTTTTACTGGAAGAATTTTCCATAGGTCTGAAAACTATGTCAATAATTCATGGGACATTTAATAGACGATAGTTTCGTGTTAGCTTTTGCAAATGTTTCAAAAGCAACGCCTTCATGATAGAAACGACGCTACTTCCTCCAGCAATGCATCAGGATTGGAATATTTTTTTTTTACATTCAGTCTTACGTTTACTCTTGAAGCTCTCATATAATGAGCTCTTTATTTAATTCAATTTACATACATGTTTTTTTCTTTGCAGTTTACAGTTCTCCTACGTATTCAGTATGATTACGTTGGGAATATGTTTTTAGTAACGCTACAAACAAGAAAACAATTTTTTTTTCGAAGCAGTTACTTAAAACATTCCCAACATATTCATACTGAAGAGTTTGATCTTCAGATAATTAATGCAGTTTGCTCAGAACCTTTGGTTTTACATGAAGAAACTAATCTTTCTTTAGATGTAAGCAATGGTTTCAAAAACTGAAATCCCCAAATTGATGAAATTTCACTTTGATAGAGAAGCATTTACGCACTTTTGAAGAAGGTGAAAAATAAATAAACAAGCATGTTGAGATATAAATCAGTGCAACTAATCTTGCCTTATAAGTTTCTATATTACCATTAGCATTATATTTTCTCCTAAATATCATTTGTTCTTGATTGATCTTTTTCTTTCAGGTAAATTTATCAAAGTCCATGTATCGTTGTTTCTCATTGCTCTTAATTCTTCAATTTTTGAATTCAGCCATTTATCCCTTTCTGAATTTTTAATTTCTTGAATATCTTTCAAATTTTGTGGATCTTTTCTATATAGAGTATTTGCTGTATATGCAAGTCTTGATCTCTATTTCTCAGTTTTCTCCATTTTTCTTTTGGTATGTATACATAGGCCTTTGAGCCAAATACCTTGATGTGGCCTAAGTATGAAGTGCATCTTTTCCACATTTCAAAGGGTGACTTCCCTGTTGCTTTTGTAGGAACGCTATTCAGTATATATGTAGCAGTTGATACAGCTTCTGCCCAATATGTATCATCTATTTTAGCATCTAGGAGCATAGCTTTTGTCATTTCTATTAAGCTTCTATTATTGCGTCCCGAATGCCATTCATTTGAGGTGAATATGGGATAGCGGTTTTATGCTCTATTCCCTGTTCTGCTAAATAACTTTCAAAATTGCTCCGCAATACTCTTCCATTATCTGTTCTTACACGTTTGGACTTCTTATCAAATTTATTTTGAATTGAGGCTACATATTCCTTGAATTTTATCACTGCTTCATCTTTATATCTTAGCAAATAAGTGAATGTGTATCTATAATGGTCATCTATAAAAGTAATGAAATATTTGTATCCACTTGGTCTGGCTTTACTCATTGGACCACATACACCGTGAGTCAAATAATTTTTAAGACTGGGTCTGTAAAATGAAATAGAAACAAGAAATTATAATTTATTTTGGTTTGTTATTCAAAATAAGTACCCCCGGCTTTAATACACTTGTTACAGCGATTTAATAATTTTTCGAATGCCTGTAACAGTTCACTTTGCGGAATTGCCTCCAAAGCACGCGTCGAAGCTGTTTTTATGGTCGAAATATCATCAAAATAACACCCTTTTAACGTCATTTTAAGTTTTGGGAACAAAGAAAAGTCGCAGGGTGATAAATCAGGCGAATACGGTGGATTATTCAACACACAGACGCTAATTTTCGCCAAAAATCTACGGACACGAAGTGAGGTGTGACTGGGTGCATTATCGTGCAACAAACACCAACTGTTTTCGTCTCGATATTCTGGACGAATGCGACGAATTCTTCCCATCAAACGCCTCAAAACATTTAAATAAACCTCACCAGTAATTGTTTGTCCACTTGGAACAAATTCTTTGTGGATAATACCCTTACCATCGAAGAATGTAATGAGCATTGTTTTGATTTTCGATTTAACTTTTCTTGTTTTTTTGGCTTATGGCGAGTTTTTTTACTTCTATTCCGCAGTTTGCGGCTTTGTTTTAGGATCATATTGAAAACACCTTGTTTCGTCACCAGTAACAAACGATTTTAAGAAGTTTGGATCGTTTTCAGCGGCTGAAATGATTTCTCTGCAAGATGCATTTCTCCTTGATTTTTGTTCATTGGTTAACGTTGGTGGAACAAGTTTAGCACAGACTTTTGTTTTGCACAAATCTTCATGCAGGATGTTTCGAATCGTTTCTTTGTTGATGTTTGAAGACTCTTCCATCATTCTTAGTAACGCACATCGATTGTTTTCCACGAAATCACGCACTTTTTCAATAATCTCAGGTGTCCTAGATGAACTTGGTCTTCCGGTATGCTTATCATCTGCTAACGTATCTTTTCCGTCCAAAAAACGTTTGTGCCACAGGAAAACATTTGATCTACTTAAACAAAACTCACCGTAAACTTGTTTCATCATTTGGTACGTTTCCGAGGCACTTTTACCAAGTTTTGCGTTAAATTTAATAACAGCCCTTTGTTCCATCTTAATAATTCAACATGAAAAAATTTTACTTCTCTAATGAACGCCCGTTTCGTTTGAGTTACTTTAACAACTGCGCAGTACTTTTGGCAGAAAGCAAGCAGATGGTCACTGTTTATATCGCATTCGCGATTACACTAGTGGCGCCACCGTAGACTGAAATCTAGCGCCAGTCTTAAAAATTATTTGACGCACTGTATATATCTGTATGTACCATATCTAGTATTCCCTTTGTTTTGTAATGTTCTGTTTTGAGAATGGTTTTTGGGTAAGCTTATCCTTCATGCATATTTCATAGTGTTCTTCCTGTTTACAAATTGATAAAACAATGTCTCTAGCTAATCGATTTTTCTCCATTTGCTTTATCATTTGTATACCTCTATGTCCTAATGTTCTATGCCATAAGTTTGAGCAATTTTTCTCTTCACCTTTTGCAACTAAATTAGCCTTTTCATTTATAGCATGTAATTTATACAAAATTTTTGAGTTGTCTAACGCACAGCTCCAGGCATAGAAAAATAGAAACGAGAGAAATTAATCCTGTGTCGGCCTTCTTAAACGAGAAATGAATTTATAATGCAAAGTTATTAAATTAATAACGAGTAACAGTACACCAATTATGTGGAAAATAGTAATACTACACTAGTGATCTGATTTATTGGCGTAGAAATAACCACTATCTTGACAGAAGTCACCGGACACTCATTCAAAAGCAAGTCAACGGATCCTCTGTGTTGTTAAAAGTTTGGTACAGCTGCGAATGGTATAAAAACAAGACTGCAGTTGACCACGATCATATCGCACTGTGAGGTTGAGTAAAAATGTCGAGGAGAGAGAGAAATGACTTTGAGAAAAGGAAAGATTGTTGGGGGTTATACTAGTGGGTTGTACATAAGATAAACCGAAAGGCGTTTAAACACATCCAAGTCAACTGTTTTGGATGTACTGAATAAGTGGAAGACAAATATTGTACATGAAGCAGCAAAACGTACCTACAGAACGAAGAAAATAAATAATAGAGGACATCGTAGCCTCAGGAGATTCGTGACAGCTAATCGACGGAGTACTGCACCAGACCTCAGTGTACAGGTGAGTACAAATGCTGGAACCTTGGTAAGTACACGTACCTTTCGCAGAGAACTTCATTCCATGGGATACCGTGGTCGTGCTGCTGCTCATAAGCCTTTTATCTCCACATGGAATGCTACTCTTCCTTTAGCTTGGTCCATAGAACATTTATCGTGGATCACAGATCAATGGAAACGAGCCATATGGACTGATGCATCCAGATACACGATCCATCAGTCTGATGGCCGCATGTGGGTATGACGGCAGCCGGGGAAACGTTATTTACCATAGTGTACTCTTCTTACGGTCAAGTTTGGAGCTAGCAGTGTACTGCTGTGGGGTGTATTTTATGGCATGGTTCCGGCCAATTGGTTATTGCGGACAAATCTGTTAACCAGAACGTCAACGTCGATATTATGGACAATTATGCCATTCCAGCTATGTGGCAATAGAAGGGAACCGATCCTTGTTGGTACCAGCAGGATCATGCACCGAGACATAAAGCAAGGACTGTTACGTTGTGGTTTGATGATAATTACGTATCGTGTGTGGACTATCCAACACAGAGCCGTGATTTGATTCCCATAGAACACCTAAGGTGTGAATTAGAGCCCCGCTTAAGAAGTTTGGGAATACGTCCTACTACTAAGCAACAGTTAACGGCAGCATTATGTACTGAATGGAAGCGCATACCTATAGTTGTATTCAAAAACCTTGTCGAAAGCATATCTCGAAAGATCAGTATATGCATTAAGGTGAAAGATGGACCGACACCGTACTAATGTATGTCAATAAACGCTATCGTACAAATGTCCTCCTTTTGTTATGAATCAAATGCTTTCGTCACTCCAGATGATCTAATGCCATTGATCCACAGTGCATCATTTATGACATCGTGCTCACTGTAGAATCATGATCTGTTTGTTATTAAAGAAAGGCTTGTTCGCAGAAATATCTCGAAGACTAAGCTACCACAAACGACACGTTTTGTGGCACAAACCAGCACAAACGAATGGCTGTGTTGAATTTGTGGGATGGGAGGGTTGAATTTGTGGGATGGGGGGAGGCATTACCCCAACCCGCCAAATGTATGTTATATTCAAAACAGGCTGGGGAATTGGTCCACACCGAAATTTTGGAATTTAATAACTCGGAAGCTAAACTAGAACAAACGACAGGATTTCCAGCACAAACGAATGGCTATGCTAAATTTTGAATTTGCGAGTGGGGTGGGGGTAGGGCGGGGCTGAGGAAATGGTTGATAACAAAATTTAGGTACTTAATACACTGCTGGACAATTGCTAAGGACGGATCATAAACGGCTATATAACGCATAAAAAAGTAAGTGTGGTTGGATGCCAAGTGAAATAAAATAATGTCAGAATGCCAGGACATTACAAGAAAGACAATTTATTGTGCTCTGAAATCCAGAAGGCTTTGGAACGTGTTCAAGGGACAAACAGGCCATTTTGTGCAGAATACGTAAACGTGAAAAAAATGCAATTATCGTCCGCAGGCGTTCCGGCGTAAGATGTCAATACGAGATATGGCCACCATGGAGGGCGCTGCAAGTTTCCACACGTCGTGTCATGCTTTGCACAACATTATCAACATCTGTTGGGGTAATTTATCCCATTGCTCTGTCGGTGCACGGATGAGGGTGTCCTTGTTTATTGGAGGGCATTGGCGACCTGCAAGACTCCTCCCCAAAGCATCCCACACATTTTCAATGGTATTCAGATCTGGAGAACGTGCTGGCCATACGAGGCGCTGAATATCCTTGCTCTCAAGACACTCCTGGACAGCGACTGTTCGATGACATGTTGCGTTGTCGTCCATGAAAATCAATCTATCACCGACAGCACCACGGAACATGTGAACATGAGGTAGCAGAACATCATTAATGTATCGTTGGCCAGTCATAGTCCCAGTTGGAAGCACATAGAGGGACGTACGGCCATTGATCATGATGCCAGCCCATACCATGACACTACATATCGGATATCGGTCTCTTTCCTGTATGTTTGCTGGACAATATGCAGTACCACTATCACGCCAGATTAGTTGTCATCGACAATCAGACGACAGACTGTATCTACTCTCATCTGCGAAGAGGACAGCAGACCAGTCGTTATCAGTCCAATTGCGATGTTGATGGCACCATTGCAAACGGGCGGTACGGTGACGTCTGGACAATGGGATGCGCACAACAGGACGGCCGGCGTATAGTCCTCCTTCATGCAAACGTCTGGCGACAGTTTTTCGGGAGATCACCTTGCCAGTAGCAGCCATAAACTGATTTGCTACCTCACTAGTTTTGCTGCGCCCGTGTCTTTTTGTTGATAGCACTATGTATCGATCTTCTGCAGGTGTTGTACTGCGAACACGACCTCCCCCGTGACGTTGCTACACTCTCCATTTGTTTCAAATGATTTCTAAAGCCTTGAAACAACACTGTGGCTGACGTCAAACTCCCTGGCAACATCTGTGATTTTTCGCTCTTCTTCAATTTTGCCAATAATACGGCCACGCGTAAAATCATCTAGGTGATGTCGGGAAGACCTACTGAAAACTGCAAGTTCGTCAATTGATTCTTTCTCTTTTAACTTTGCGTTTAAACAACAACGGTCAATGCGCGTCAAATCCTTTATATCTCTTATCAGCGCTATGACGTCACGAACAAGTTCGGCAATCCAAAATTTGCATACGCACAACACGTCTTACTGTATCCCGCACTTATGCTAATTTCCACATTTTCCAGCCTTCCATTTTATGGTTGCTGTCGTTGCTATTGTCATCCGTCCTTAGCAATTGTCCGGCAGTGTATCTCGAAAACCAATCTAGCACAAACGACACGGTTTGTGGCACAAACCAGCACAAACGTAGCACAAACGAATGACACTGTTGAATTTTGGATTTGCGGGAGTGGAGGGCTGAGCATTTCCCCAGCCAACCAAAATTATATTTTAAATATCTCAAAAACTATGCTAGCACAAACGACACGGTTTGCGGCACAAACCAGCACAAAGATAGCACAAAAGAATGACATTGTTAAATTTTGAATTTGTGGGGTGGGGGGCTGAGCATTTCCCCAGCCCCCCAATTTATATTTTCAATATCTCAAAAACTAAGCTAGCACAAACGACACGGTTTGCGGCACAAACCAGCACAAACGTAAGACAAACCAATGACACTGTTGAATTTTGAATTTGCCGGCGTGTGGGGCTGAGCATCCCCCAATTTATATTTTTAATATCTCAAAAACTATGCTAGCACAAACGACACGAATTGCGGCCCAAACCAGCACAAATGTAGAACAAACGAATGGCACTGTTGGATTTTGAATTTGCCGGGGTGGGGGCCTCACAAATTTCCGCAGCCCCCCAACTTATATTTTGAATATCTGAAAAACTATGCTAGCACAAACGACACGGTTTGCGACACAAACCAGCTCAAACGTAGCACAGACGAATGACACTGTTGAATTTTGAATTTGCGGGAGTGGAATGTTGAGCATTTCCCCAGCCAACCAAAATTATATTTTGAATATCTCAAAAACTATGCTAGCACAAAAGACAAGGTTTGCGGCACAAACCAGCACAAACGTAGCACAAACGAATGGCATTGTTGAATTTTGAATTTGCCGGGGTGGGGGGTTGACCATTTCCCCAGCCCCCCCAATTTATATTTTGAATATCTCAAAAACTATGCTAGCACAAACGACACGGTTTGCGATACAAACCAGCTCAAACGTAGCACAGACGAATGACACTGTTGAATTTTGAATTTGCGGGAGTGGAATGTTGACCATTTCCCCAGCCCCCCCAATTTATATTTTGAATATCTCAAAAACTATGCTAGCACAAACGACACGGTTTGCGGCACAAACCAGCACAAACGTAGCACAAACGAATGGCACTGTTGAATTTGGAATTTGCCGGGGTGCGGGGGCTGGCGAAATGTACCTCGGTTGGAAAGCGTAAGAAATGGGTAGAATAACAAAAACATTTTTAGGCTTTCTGCTTCTCATGAAAAACTGTTAGCTAGTGGCTCAGGAAAGAAAGTATCGAGAACAAGATGTGCACTTTACCATAGCTCTAGAGAAAAGTGGATTTTCATCGTATAGAAGATCTCCTCATAAAAGGAAATGGACATTAAGACCTTTCTTTCGAATGTCGCAGAAAATTGCAGACGACACCGTAGTGCAAATGTAATGCGTCTTAGCATTCACAGCGGGCATTAGTCGCCCGAGAGCTGTCCGATATTTGGAAAAGAAGAAAAGGCATCGGCTTTAAAAGCTCAACTGCGTTGGGTTGGAAAACCAAACGGAATGTGTGTACGTTAAAAGTTGTTTTGCATGAATTGTGGATTTACGTGGTTTCCACTGCTGGGGTAAGTAAGTAGTGTGTAAATAAAACCGGAATTATGTCCATGTATTGCATTTGTATTTTACAAAGTTTTTATTAATGATAATAATACCTGTGGCCAATGAAATGTTACGCTATGTGTTTCTAATTCTAAGCTAAAATATTCCAAGCGATCTTTGTGAGGTACCTGCTCCTTGTTTAACTTTAGCTTGGATCGCATCTCTTTTCTTTTGAAGAGGTGAACGTTTCTAATATCTTTTTCGCAACACTACGGGGATCAGCGAAGTATATTAAATAGGCCCAGTCGGCGAACGAACTGACACAGTTTACGGCGTAAAGCAATTGAGATCTAACTACCTATGTGGATACGGTACATAAGATGTGCTGTAGGCATTCTAAAAACATATAACTCGTTGCTGTCATGGATAAAAGGAGTGATTTATCAGTATTTCAAACAGGGGTGATTGTCGGCTTTCTGGCCAAGGGAGGCAGTATTTCTGAAACAGCGCAGTTTGTAAACTGTTTGCGTACGACAGTGGTTGAAGTGTATCGTGATTGAAGAAACCGCACCATTGCGAATCAGCGGCGTGGATACTTCGGAGCACCAACTGCCATTGATGTGAGGTGAACGTCAGCTTCGAACGTGCGCGAGCGTCGATCCACACGCTAAAGTGAAGCAACTCCCTGTCCGTATGAACCCGGGGGTTAATGGAAGGGCGCCTAAAACGACAGTTCAGCGAGCCCTGCAGCGTATGGGGATCCGACGCAGACGGATAGCCACTGCACCTTTGCTAACGGAGGTGCATCGTCAGAAAATGCTTATATTTGCACTGCAGTATCGGAATTAAACATCCGCTGATTGTCAAAGGATTTCCTTCTCCGATGAGTCATGTTTTCTGCTTCATCGAACAGATGGACTTTGGCGTATAAGGTGAGAAACATGGTGAACAAACACTCGTCAACCATTTCTGGAAGAACATAAGCTGCTGGGGCAGTTTTATGATCAATGGAATATATACGTGGCATTCTCTGTGTCCACTCATACCCGTGGAAAGCACTATAGACTGAATTTGCTATGAATCCATCCTTGCAGACCAGGTATATCCATACATATTGATTGTCTTCCCTGTGGCGGATGGAATCTTCCAGCATGACAATATGACGTGTCACACAGCTAGAAATGTCCAGGAGGGTTGGAAAGGCATGATGAAGATTTCAAAGTATTTCCCTGGCCCCCTAATTACCCAGATTTAAACCCAATTGAGCACGTAAGGGACTACCACGATCGTGTTGTTCGCTCTATGGATCCTCCACCACGAACCATCCAGTTGCTGTCAGATGCGCTGCAGTCAGCGTGGCTCCACATACTTGTGAACACCTTCCAGCACCTTATGGAGTCACTCCCGTCCCGTATAGCTGTTGTCCGCACACTGCGGTCACTCAGGATATCACCTGGTTGTCACAATAATATGACTCGGCCGTATACCCGCTCCATATTGTTGTGCGTAAGGGAAAAATCCTAACGGGAAGAGTACTTTTGTGATACAATACAGAAAAATATTATATGTAGTAAAACCTCTCAACAGTGGAAGCTAGAAACCTCATAATTTGTCTGCTATTTGGAGGTCTCTGCTATTTGGGAGTTTGACTGGTGAGCCCACTAGCCTCGCAATTCAAAAACAACGTATTAGGGTTGTACCTACCAGTTTTGAAGAAGCAACGTGCACATGCGCTATATGGCATTAGTATTGTTCACTAAACTTAAAAATACTTCAAACAAAAAGTAATCTTCACGAGTTAAGAAGAGCAAATACTTCAGGGATCATATTGAATAACGTGCATAACTATGCTGTTTAACTTCTTGTTAAGTTTAAAGTATGGCCAATTTGAAGTTATGCTCTTCGCATTTTTGGGAATTTAAAACGAAATTAAAAATATTTTTCAACGTCAGATTAGGTAGAATTAATACTTCTAAATATATATATTTTTCTTAATTAAAAGGTGAAAATAATGTAATTTTTTAAGAGAGCTTAATTTAATGAGATGAAAAGTTTGGTGCTTCGTGACTCTCGCCGGTGAACAAAAAATCTGAATAGGAGGAGTGTTTTGATGACATAAGTTAGCAAACTACTATCTATAGTGAAACCTCTCAACAGCAGATATTCAGTAACCTCAATATTTGTCAGCTATTTGAAGGTGTCTGATATTTCGGGTTTTACTTATGAATATAATCATGAGCTCCCCTTGCCTCACATATTAAAAATTACGTGTTAAACAAGTACGCACGATATAAACTAAATTCATGGGTTTTTATTAAATGTTTCATTTTTTGCTGTTGTTTCACTGTGAAAAACAACACAGTACGTGAGCACAGAGGCAATACTTCCACAGTATTTTTATTTATAAATAGAGCGCATACGTTATAAGAAACACGTATTTTGTTGCATGCTGCATTTTTTGTTGCGTACATAACAAATGGATGTTACGCACCCTGACCTTACGTCCTTGTGTTGTACAGGGTGTTTGACTAGGTAGTCCCTCCAGAGAACCAGATATTGTTTTCTTCCCATTCTCCATCGATTCCGAAGTTCGGTTTACAAGTGACCATGTTCCTTCAAAAACGCGCCGGAGTGATTTCCCTGATAAGGCGATGACTCGTTGTGACGTTACCACACTATACGGCCGGGCACGCTGATTCCTTCCGAAGGCAATCTACGTGTTTTACTGTGTCGTTGAAGGTATTTCAAGATGGCTGTGTATACCGTTGCGGAGCGGGTGATTATCGTGTTATGTTATTGGATAACAAAATGTTTGAGGTTGACACAGTGTGAATTCCTGGAAACGTTTCGGGGAATAAAAGCACTGGACAAACTTTACATCGCCAGGTTAGCGAAGAAATACAAAACCAGGGACAGAAGAGACTGTGGTCGAACGAAAATAGCAGAATTCGTGTACCACGTCCCTAAAATAGTGACTCATGCGTATGTCAGGGAACGTTCATGTAAATTACCCTTTACGTCAAACCCTAATTCGTTGTCTACTGAGTGTGTGTATATATATGTGGGGAGACAGCACGTTTCCACGCAAGAAAGTATCCGAGTACGAAAGAGAGTACCTTTTATTTTTGAAGAAATAATGCATATTTCTTGTTTTGACTGATGAGTGATATACTGTGTTTTTTGGTCAACTGACCATTTTTTGGACATTTGCGTTGCAAAAAAAAAAAAAAAATCTACAAACTAATACCACAACAGAAGGTATAAGGGTACCATCGGCTTCTCATGGTATGCTATCATTTCATTAAAATTCGGCTTCTCATGGTATGCTATCATTTCATTAAAGCTAACACAGACACTGATTTATCTAAGATAATAGGTAAGGTACTGTACTACCAGAAAATGGGCGGTATCAATCAGAAATAACAATTACGTGTCACGTGTCGTAGGACTGTAATTGCTTTGGGTCTATTTCTGAAGTCATAGTAAATATATCATCCTTCATTTGCATAATTCGCTCTTATCTTGATGAAAAATGACATTATTCTCCTTTCATAAACCACGACGTAGATACGAATATCGACTTTGCAAAATTTTCCAGTAACGTAGTGAGCCAAACTCTGGCTATCAGAAAAGGAAACTAAATGTTGGCAAGTATTTCTACACTCAATTACATTTTATATATATATATAAAAATTTAAGACCTAAAAACTGACAGCTAATAACATTTATGTCATTATCCCCGTGGAACAAATAGAAATTTATCTGAAAATCTCCCTAAATATGATGCTTTTCTATTGCATATCTCTCCAAATATATTATAAGGCGCTGGCCTATGATCATTCGTCCGTAAGGGGTCCGGGTTCGAATCCCGGTCAGGCATGGATGTTGTGTTTGTCTTACGGCACTGGCTCTCTCCCTTCCCTGGAACCAGTGACCCTAAATTAGGGACGGGCGACTGCTTATAGCCCATTGAGTTGCTCACGGTGGTCGTTAAACCTCCAATCAAAAAAAAAAAAAAAAAATATATTATATTTTTAATTTTCTATTTTCCACGTACTTGATGCCATTATTTCTTCATTCCTGTGTTGTCATGTAACTCTGACTTGATTGTGACTTCACAAACATAAACTGGCGGAAAGTGAAATAAGAACACCAAGAAGGAGACGTCTGATACCAACGAAAAGTATACAGCATAATAACGGAATACAGAGGATAACGTGACCAAAACATTATGGCAAAATACAGCTGTATTTGCTGGTAAACTGAAAAATAACATTTCCATGTAACATGGTTATACGAGGTTGAACCACCATGAACTGCGTCACACTGTGCAATTCTGGCATGGAGTCTGTCGTACAGATGTTGGATGCAAGTTTGGGGTATTGAGTTCCAAGCATCCTCAACCTGGACGCCTAAATCGGGGGCGGTCGTGGCTGGCCGTGCAGACCGGATAAGTCGTTGTCCCATAAAATGACACACTTGCTCAATGGGGGACAAATCCGGTGAACGTGCAGGCCATGGAAGTTGTCTCAAATCCTCAAGTGCATGTTGCGTTGAACACGCCGTGTATGGGCGTGCGTTATCTTGCTGGAAAACACCAGGATGAAACGACCTTACAAATGGCCCAACAAGGGGCTGAATGATGTTGTTGATGTAGGAGGTGCTATTTAACGTACCGGGTACAAACACTAGTTGTGTTCGGGAGTGATAGCTGATCGCTCCCCACACCAGGAGACCAGGTGTAGGGCCTGCGTCTCGCTGGCGGATGCAAGATGGGTGGTTACGCTCCCCTGTGCGTCTGCGAACACGCATACGGCCATCGGAGGCTCCCAAGCAGAATCTGCTTTCATCGCTTAACACGACAGATCGCCATTGCGTTCTCCAGTGCAGACGTTGGCGACACCACTGCAGCAGGTACACATGCCAGAGGCACGCGTGCACGTAGTCCTGCATCCAGTAGACGGTTGCGGATTGTTCGCATAGTCACCTCAGGTGCAACGGCAGCTCGGATTTGCGTCGCAGTGGATGTTCTGCTTGACAACGCCGTTCTTCTTATGCGTCGATCTGTCCGCTCATCAGTCCGTCTGTAACTTCCGGTTCCACGTCTTCTCGTGTGGGAATGTTCCACGGACCATCTACGCCACCATCATACCACCACCGATACTTCCTGTCCAATTCGCTCCGTAATACGGCGATACGACCACCCGGCCTCGCGAAGTCCGACTAGCCGACCTCGCTCAAAGTCCGATAACTGCTGAAATCTTACACGTCTTCCATGTCCAGGCATTGCAGCTTCTTCAGGGTCTTCGCACGAGTCCGTACGCCGACGACGGATTACATTCACTTCGCCATACTCCTTAAATACCACCGACGATAATTTGCATATTATGCCGTGCTGTGGCGTAAGCGCTCACCGGTTGGTCCCGAAATTTACATCACACCTACGTAAACTCGATTCCATTAACATATGTAAATTTCACGATCGTCCACCAATTCCTTCTTGGTGTTCTTTTTCACTTTCCGCAAGTGTATAATATTTAATAAAGAGGTGCAGTAGAATTGCTTTTATGAGTAGTTCGCCATTTAAATTATACTTGTAAGACACGTTTGGATCATTACTAAATATAAGGTGTTCGCACACTTAAGAACGGGAAATTCATGAATCTAAAGATGAACATTTTAGAAAAAGTTATGTTCAGAATTCAATGCACCCATTAATTCAGAGCGGAATTTTACTTAGAAAAATGTTTCAAAGATGAATTCGAATTTTGAATGGGTTTGAGGATAATAAATATGTAAAAAACGGTTTCAGCAAAAAGTTTGGGTGTGAAATGTAACCTATATGTTCTCGTCACGCCTACCTGAGAGCCGGAAAAGGGAACAAGAAGGACAAATTAAGTACATCATTTGTCACATGCCTTAACTAACGTTGAAAACTGGAGGAAAAGCAAGGAAATGGGAGATTGTTAATTTTTCAGATCGGTCTTCTCTATTAATTTCTCATTTGGTTTTGAATCACTGCAAAAAGAATGCATTCTAGTATCACATCGGTACAAGCTATTTCATCTCCGAGCACTGCTTGGGGAAAATTGAAAGAAAAATTTCACATTTCCCGTGAATTTTACGGGAGACTTTTCCGGAAATATCCAACAAATAGGAATTTTCATTATGTTTTATTTGACATTACCCACGAATCAGAAAGGAAGCCTAATAGGAATATATCCAAAGAAATATATGTAAGTATGATGTACACTCAGGAAAACAAAAGTTAGGAAGAGAGCAATTTATGTATTTATTTATTAGCAACTAAAACACTCTGCGAGTAAATTACGAAGGCAACTGTGAGATTCTATACGATGATCCATTATTTAGGCAAATACAGGTGAAAACTTTTATATCGAATTCGAATTGGAGAACTCGATAGTTTGATATACACAATAATTCGATATAGGGGTTATACCGCCCTACCACTCTGAGTGGTGTTCTTGTGTATACATTAGATGAACATAAAAAAAAACTAAGATTATTTATTACCGTATTATAAATTATGAAAAGAATTGCCTGATCAAATTAAATACAGGGCAAACAGCAATATGACAGGAGGAAGTCTTACCAGAACCGATGCTTTAGGTAATAATTTAATTAGTAATCTTTTTCTGCATCTTTAAATGTATTGAATTTCTCGAAATTCTGTTTTCAACCTGTATCATTTCGTGAATCAAAGTGTATCCTGTACCCTCAGTTATTCCTAAATAATGTCGGAGTACCATAGTTGCCCACGTTCTTCCTATAGCTCTGTTTGTTAGGACAAGCGATTGCAGCGCCCATCCCACCAGGTCTTTACCCTGACACCATCCTTCAACCAACAGCAGCATCTCTCTTATCAACCAAGCTAAAAGATGGCAAAGTTGTCCTTATTTCTTTTTTGCCACAGTGTGCTTCGGAGGAGGTATGCGGAGAGTAGGAGGGGGGGGGGGTTCCCCCGTTAATACACTGGCGGAAAGTGATAACAGAACACCAGGAAGGAGACGTCTGATACCAACGAAATTGATACAGCATAATAACGCAATACAGAGGATAACGTGATCAAAACATTATGGCAAAATACAGCTGTATTTGCTGGTAAACTGAAAAATAACATTTCCATGTGACATGGTTAGTACCAGGTTGAACCGCCATGAACTGCGTCACACTGTGCAATTTTGGCATGGAGTTTGTCGTACAAATATGGGATGTAAGTTTGGGGTATTGAGTTCCAAGCATCCTCAATCTGGACGCGTAAATCGGGGATGGTCGTGGCTGGCCGTGGAAACCGGATAAGTTGTTGTCCCATAAAATCCCACACGTGCTCAATGGGGGACAAATCCGGTGAACGTGCAGGCCATGGAAATTGTCTCACACCCTGAAATTCATGTTGCGTTGCACGTGCCGTGTGTGGGGGTGCGTTATCTTGCTGGAAAACACCAAGATGGACCGACCTTACAAATGGCACAACAACGGGCTAAATGATGTTGTTGATGTAGGAGGTGCTGTGTAACGTACCCGGTACAAACACTAGATGTGTACGGGAGTGATAGCTGATCGCTCCCTACACCATGAGACTAGGTGTAGGCCCTGTGTGTTGCTGGCGGATGCAAGAAGGGTGGAGACGCTCCACTATGCGTCTGCGAACACGCATACGGCCATCGGAGGCTCCAAAGCAGAATCTGCTTTCATCGCTTCACACGACAGATCGCCATTGCGTTCTCCAGTACAGACGTTGGCGACACCACTGCCGCCATTCCTGACAGTGGGCTGGAGTGAGAGGTACACATGCCAGAGACACACGTGCACGTAGTCCTGCTTCCAGTAGACGGTTGCGGATTTTTCGCACAGTCACCTCAGGTGCAACGGCAGCTCGGATTAGCGTCGCAGTGGATGTTCTGCGTGACAACTCTGCTCTTCTTATGCGTCGGTCGGTCCGCTCATCAGTCCGTCTGTGATTCCCGGTTCCACGTCTTCTCGTGTGGGAATGTTCCTCGGACCATCTACGCCACCATCGTACCACCACCGATACTTCCTGTCCAATTCGCTCCGCAATATGACGATACGACCACCCGGCCTCGCGGAGTCCGACTAGAGGACCTCGCTTAAAGTCCGATAACTGCTGAAATCGTACACGTCTTCCATGTCCAGGCATTGCAGCTTCTTCAGTGTCTTCGCACGTGTCCGTACGCCGACGACTGATTACATCCACTTTGCCGTACTCCTCAAATACCACCGACGATAATTTGCATATCATGCCGTGCTGTGGCGTAAGCGCTCACCAGTTGGTCCCGAAATTAACAACACATCTGCGTAAACTCGACCCCATTAAAATATATGTAAGTTTCATGATCGCCCGCCAATTCCTTTTTGGTGTTCTTTTTTCACTTTCCGCCAGTGTAATTTCAGAAAAGAGTCGGTCTCTTGCACAATGAAATAAAGGTCTGCTTCCAGTTTGTAAACGTTGGAAGCGTCAGGAATTAGCGAAAGGGAATTCCCACTTACGCATAAAAGGAAGTGATCTTGCTTGACAAGATTTGTTTCCCGGAAAATTTGCGAGGCGTGTATTCGAAAAATTATGTTTATACAGTGAGGCTGCTTCAACTCGTTCGATACAGGAAAATGCGTTTCATGTTATTTTTAGTATGTTTTGGAGGTGATTTTTAATAGTTCAAAATACGCAATAATTTGATATATCCCGGTTTGATATAAACGGGTTCGACACAAACGGGTTGGACTGTATGGTTCGGCCAAACTTAGAAATTGAGCTTCGTTATCAGACTGTATGAAGAAAGCAAATACCCCACCCTGGGATACTATACCTGGAGTCTTGGCAAAAATAAGAACACGTAAATTGGAAAATCCTTATGCCTTTTAGATTAATTATAACTTAGTGGAAATCACCTCCGATTATCCTAGAAGAAAGCATATTGTATAAATATTTATAACCGATATGAAAAATTCAATATAAAAACTTTCGCAGAAAGTTTAAAATACACGTACATTCACCAAGATGCAAGTAGTTATCACATAGCACCTCGTTATGTCCTAACAACCTGTGCGTGATGCAATAGATATTATAATCATTAGATATAAATAAAGTAGTGAACTGCAATAAACTCAAATTGAAGAATCAAAAAATGTTCTAATCCATATTTATAAAACTTTCGTTTTCAGATGAAATAATGCCATACAAATTTGGTAGATGTGAATCCGTTTATTGGTGTAAAAGTGACATGGATAAAAATATTATAAGATAGCTTTTTCAAAGTCCGCAGATTCGTGCTTTTTTTAAGGATCAGCACTTTGAAGTAATATTGCAAACGGATGAGAAAACAGCATGGCAAAATTTCAAGGGTTTTTGTGTTAAATATTTACGGAATAAGTGGGCAGAAAGTTATAAAGAGATCTGCATTATATTGCTTTCAGAATGCAGGAAATTGGGCAGCAACATACCGTTGAAAATTCATTTTCTGCACTCTGATCTGGATTTCTTGCCGGAAAAGTGTAGACATGTGATTGATGAGCATGGTGAGAGCTTCCAGCAAGAATTTTTAGTAATGTAGAAAAGGTACAAAGAGATGTGGAGTCATTCTATGTTAGAAGAATAATGTTGGATTGTCTCCAGGTATTCTTCAGACAATGACTTCTAACCGAAAGCGAAGCGAAGGCGCTTAACATAAATTTAAAATAGCGTATCCTAGGCAAGAAATGAAGAAATATTTATTTTCTACTCTAGAAATCTGATTACGATACAAGTCCAAAAAACTCTTAAAAAATCGTTTAATTTAATTGAAAATTTCACTGAATTTTTTCACAATATTTTTGTTTTATTTTTCTGAACACGTACTTCTGATTTTATTACATATAAGCTCTACTTCATAAACAAGAATAAGAGGGCAGAAAGTTATAGAGAGATTTGCATAGCACATTTTTAACGGTCATGTTTCATCTTCTCGCATGTAAAAGACCTTAAATAAAGCGGGATAGAAATTTTTGTACAAATGTAGATCAGTATGACACTTCCTGAAGTTCCGAAGTATGCGCTCCCTTATAGTTTGTTTGTATCGACATCTTTTTTCCCGAGTGATGATTAAGGAACGATCGCGACACGCAGTAAGTTATATCAAAATGTCGAATATCGCATCAGGTGAGACTAAAGAAAACGAGAAAGAAGTAACGTAGCCTCAAGGGAGAAGTTATGCGTACTTTTGTTCAGTGATCGTATGTAGGCATGCATCCATACTTCAAGAAAAATGTTAGAGGACCACCTGTGGTATTAGGAAGAGAAGCCCTTCCACAACCATTTCAAATCCCGTAAGCAAGGTACGTTAGTGTGTGGGTTGAGGAATAAACTGTTTTGAGTCTTTACTTTTCAGTTCATAAATGGTAAATTTTTGATTCAGAAACATCGATTAGAAAAGTGAATAAGGTATTGCCATTTTGCAGAAAAATACTTTACAGTTTTAATTTAAAAAAAAAATAATATATATTGGTACCCACCGTTTTTCAGATTAATTTAATTTGATCACCTGTTCAATTCGAGTTAGGGACTCAATGTGTTTTAGTTTGGAATTATCGTCAAAGAAAGATAAATTCATTTTCCCGCGCGGCAACAGAATGAGATTTTGGCAAAAGGGAATGTGGAATAGGTTTCCATTATTTTTTCATCCCCCAAAAAACAGAAGAAAGCATACACACTTGAAATTCCAAAATAAAATTTTAGGTGATATACCATTATGTTTTATTTCGAGTCATGATTTGGAAGTATGTGTGTGTGTGTGTGTGTGTTGATATTGCGGGCTTCTATGTAATACCAAAATGGCTTTGCGGGATGAAAAATATCACCTGAGGGAAATCAGATGTCAGTAATGCGAATACTAAAACCTCATCCAAAGTAAGCAGAATGATAGGTGAAGAATAGGTATTTATTAAGCAATACCCAAGACTCTGTAAAACCTTACTTGTTGCGACCGCTCTCAGCGATGCACGGTCAGCCAAGCCCAGTACTATTCCCATCGTCTGGGACTAATCACAATCTCCACTGTGATGAATTATCTGGCAGTATGATATTTATCACTCGGTGGTAAAAAAAATGTACGACGGAGATATTAAAATCATTTAAAAATGTAGGTGATTATACCTAAGTAACGTTTGTTAAATGCATAACGGGTAGCTAAGAGTCTTAAAGTCACTTATGAAAAGTAAGGTGAAGGAAAGAGGAATATTTTGCTTTTAAAATTTCAGTAGGAACAATTGAGAAAAGTTTATGAAGAAAACTAGTTGGGATTTGGAGAATAATATATATCCAGAAGATGTGAGATGATTTCCAAATTTTTTTCATCCTACTGCTGAAATGATATGAAACTGTGAAATCAAATTCTTAAACAAATCACGGATAAAATAGGGTGTAACGTTTGGCAGCAAATTTCGTCTTACCATCGAGAAGCCTGAAGTTTAAAAACTTGCAATGGAAGATTTGTGTCTAGGATTTAATTTTTCAAATTAAATTTCAAATAGCATAAATAAAGAGCCGGAAAGGTTTAACATGATGCAAGTAGAATTTACAACATTTGTTCTCTTCTGATTCCGTTTATTGTGAATTTTCCACTACCGAATATGTTGGTTGTGCATTTGAGATCTCCAAACTAAATTTTCGGAGAGTTGAGTTGCTTTCAAGAGGAGAAAATATCTTCAGATAAAGTAATGGAAATGTTCTTTTATTAGGTGTAAGCAGTTGGTTCAGACCTAAGCGTTAGACGAATTCAAAATCAGTACTCAAATAATTGATTTTTAGTTTTTTAATAGAAAAAAAAATTATATTATAAATTAAGATAAACGCTTTTTGCAGTTTAGTGTATATGAACTGTTTTTCCTACAAGGGAGTTTTCTCCCCTTAAAATATGCGCCAACAATATAATTTTTCAAACTTCTCTCGTATATCCAGGTCATATGTTCGTAAATAAAAAGTATAATGGATAATAGCAAATAAAAACATCTCCGTAACTCACAATGTGATATTTACTGCGGGCAACGCTCTGCCTTTGCTCTAACTAGGGAGTGAGGAATGATGCCTTAAACAAATAAAAGTTATCTTATTGTAAATGACGATGGTTCAACTTTGAGTTTGTCCCCGGATATGATTGAAGTAATAGTATATTATACTCCATACAGACGCCTGAAAAGCATTTGCACATGCAAATGAACAATAATAGAAAATGTTCTGTCAGTAAATGAAAAACAATCGGAAATGTTTAGAGAAGTGTAAAAAAAAATTGGAAATTGAAAAGTGAAAAGTGTTTAATCATTCCTTAGTAACTGAAGAAGTTCAAAATATGCAGGATACAACATATAATGAATCATATTTTTCTACAGAGTAATATTCTAATCAAATGATTTTGGAAACTTAATATAAAAGATAAAGGCAAACAGATAGAAACAAAACCTAAGCGTTAAGAGAAAGAATACTGTCAAAAATATAACTTCAAAACAATTGATTATAAAAAAGAACACAATCTTATATTTTTCCTTTACACATTTTGTTTTGGAGATAAGCAAATTATTATTTTTTTTTATCAGAAACAAGTTAATTCCTTTCTTATTTCTTTTGTAATTAAATAATTTTAATTTTTTTAATTGTATCTGAACTTTAAAAGTATAATTTGTTGGAAAATAATTAGACATTATTAATAAATTTTATAAACCCTAATTTTTACCTTTCTGAGGAAATAATGAGTGTGGAGTCTCTCATCTGTCTCGTCTCTCGATTATTTGTTTTTTCAATTTTATTGTACGAATAAATTGAATGTTGTGATTTATATTACTTTTTTTAACAATCTTCATTCACTGTTGCAGTTTTTGCAGAAATATTTCTTTTATTAGAAATCATGCTTATACTAACAATTACCATTTATCTTTTTACGTGCTGCGAAGACTACATACAAGTGAAGTCTACCTGGACCAAGCTGCGAAGTCTACATACAAACCTGCGTTCCTTATCGTTCCTTAACCTTGCAGAAAAATATCAACAATAAAATATTTGGCACTTCAATCTTCTGCACTAAGTTTGATACTTTACAGAATAATACACTACTTCTTGTGAAATCTTCAAGAACATGAAGGTCTGCCAGAATTTGCTTGAAACTTTCAGAAACTCTTCAACAGGTTGGAATGTGCGAATGACTAAATTTCGTTATGAACGCGCACGCAATATTTATCTATTAAACAAGTTAAAAAGTGTTAATCACCAATAAAAATAACACAAAATTTTTGCGTTAATACGAAGACATTTGGAAAATATAGGAAGTAACAACTGCACAGTTAATAAATCAGACAGGACACACAATATTAATAAAGAATACAAGTCATCACCGCCTAAATATTCTAAGGAGATATTTCCGTAATTTAGCGAATTATTTTGGCACCTCTACTAGAAGCAAAGGCGTTTAAAAGGACAAAAATTAGGATAAAAGTCCCATTCTTCTATTTTATGAAAATCTGAAGCAAAAGAAAAATTATGTCTGCTCAATCATTCAGTCTCTTGACTGAATGATTGAGCAGACATATTTTATTTGTAAATATTGGGTTGGTGCGAATGAAATATCCGAAAAAAAAGACCAGCACACTTGGACGGCGAGAAGGAAAAACTAGGACAACTTACCTAGGCATAATAATCACCCCTCCCCTTGTCATCGACATATAGTTGCCATCGGTCCGGTAAGGCCATGATCCCGGAATGAAATCAGTTTTCTGGCTCTGACCCGAAGAAAACATCAACTGCACGTTGAACCTCGTTTTCCATCGTGAACTATTTCCCTGACAGGAAGTAATCCACGAGACGAAACAGATGATAGTCTGTCGGAGACAAGTCCGGGTAATAAGCAGGATGAGGTAGTGCTTCATTGCTCAAAGCACTTAGTGTCAGCATCGTTCGTTGTGCGACATAAGGGCTGGCGTTTTCCACGAGCAGAAGAACACTATGTATGTTGACCAAAGCTGTTTGTTACTGCAACAGTTTCCGGTGCATTTGGTGTAATTCAGCGCAATAACGTTCTACAGTGATTTTTCGGCCTCTTGCCAAGAGAATCCGATGAATTATACCGGCTGTGGACCACCAGAAAAAGAGGATCATCTCCTTGGTGTGTAGGGGTGGCTTAGGATGCCGTCCAGCAGGCTGTGCTTCGCGTAACCATTTTGCAGATCATTTCCGATTATCTTAAAGGACCCACTTCTCCTCGCAAGTGACGATTTGACGCAGTAGATTTTCCTATTTATTTCTGGAAAGCAGCGACGTGCAGACTTCAAAACTCCTAGTCTTGTACGCACTTGTCAACTCATGCGGTAGATACATGTCCAGTTTCTTGAGTTTATCCAGCGCATCCAGATGCCAAGAAAATGTCGTGTGGAGCAAACCTACCTCTGCCGCTATTTCACGACATGTTTTTCGGCGGTCCGATTCAATCACACGTAACAGAACATCATCAGAAACAGCAACAAGTCGGTGACCACGTGGTTTGTTTTGCAGGTCCGTTACTCCGCTTCAAAACTTGACAAACCATCGCCGAGTGGTGAGTTCGTTCGCTGAATTCTCCCCAAATGCTTTGTTAACGCTTTAAACGACAATACCTGCACAATGGTCCAGTTTAAATTCATGCAGGAAGATGAATCTCGGTTGTTTTAATATTTGGTTAGTATTACCTTTTGATTCAGTAGATCTGTGTAAAACCTCTCAAACTTAGTACTAAAATATATTGGATTTCTTTAAGAAATGTCATAATTGTTATGTTAATTGCCAATTAATTCAGCCACTGAAAATACGTTACAAGGAACTCCATTAATGTTTTCAATAGGAATTTATTTTAAATAACATAGTAATTATTGTCACTAGCATATCTTTATCAATAAGATGTTTTGTTCAGTTAGGTTAGGTATTCTATTATATCCGGTAAGGTAAAATCGCCGCTTTATGGTGTAACCGTTCTTTTTGATAGCTTTCGCTAAATTACTTGGGAAAATAATTATATAAACGACATTGAAGGTAATTTCAATTTGTATGCACTATAGAAAGAATTGTGGGTGTCACGTTACTTTTTATTCTACTTAGATATTCATGATATTGTATTCCTTTAACAAAATGTGAACTGAAGAATTAAAGTTAAGAGTAAGTTTAATTTTAAACAGAGTTTTCCTGTTACCGCGAATTGAAAAAGTTATATCTCGCATTGCAAGTACCGTGATCTCATTGATTGCCAAAACAGCGAGTTTTGTCGCATTTTGATTTTAACGGATTCATGTTACCCTGCCAGTTTTAAATTATTTTAAATATTATGGCACGACAAGTCATTTTATACAGTTTTTCCATTTCTCATGCTTTAAGTTGTCCTGAGAATTTTAAGCTAGCACATTCTGATTAAATAACAAGAAACTGTACACCAATTATACTTGCGGTAGTATAACTACACTAGAAATCCGAATTTCGTGATGTAAAATAAAAATCAGTTTCCAAGATTTCGTCCAAAAACCATATGCCTATTTCAAAGAATGTAGAGAGCAAACTGCAGACTGAATAACAGAATGCTTCAACAATTTGAAGGCGGTGACTTGACAATAATCGAACAGATGCAAATGTAACTATGCATTCAAAGATACAAGCGCATTATATTCGTTTAGCAACACCGATCATGGAAGGAAAACAGAAGGTTTTCACGTTTTAAAGCACTGGTTCCGCACATGAATTAATTGCAGCGAGGCGCTATCATTGTATGACTCGCTGCTGACAATGACCTATAAAGGTATGCGAATGTCAGTAGAGAGCAAATACCGTGAGCCACTCAATGGGCTATAAGCAGTCGTCCTTTCCTAATTTAGGGCAACTCGTTCTAGGGAAGGGAGAGAGCCAGTGCCGCGAGACAAACACAACATCCATGCATCGCGGGGATTCGAACCCGGACCATTTTTGGCCGAATGATCAGAAGCCATCGCTTAGACCATTGCGCCATAAGGCGGCACTTTTATGTTCGTTGACTCTAATTCTAAATGAATGTTTGGTTATTCAAATGTTGTATCGCTTGGAGTTTTCCAGATATTTTAGAGGAATGGCATAAACACCTGCTTCATTAGGAAGTGGAGGCTCGTCAGTTTTTCTGAGGGAAAAAATAAGACGTCGGAAACCTGATGCTAACACCGAGGTTCATATTCTTGTGCACGTTCTTGAAGTGATCGGAAACATTTACTTTCTGGAGAACTGAAGCCGGATTGCGTATCTGCAGCATAAAAAGGTAAATATGACTGCTACTGGTGTTCTCGGTATAGCTATGTACGTGGTTCGGAGCTATTCAGCCTCAGTGGCCAATTCGATAACGTTTCTTATTTCGCATTTCTAGAACAGGGGAGTGGAACATGCGGTCTTAAAGCCACATGCGATCTTTTAAGCGAATTTGTGCGGCCTTTGGGGTGAATCAAAATTTTGTAAAACAAATCCTTTTATTTGTATTAATATATTTTTGTTTAGCTTTTATTATTTTTATTTTGATCTTAAAATGACGGTATTTAAGATACCAATGTGTGAAAGAAGATTCAACGAAATACTACTCACCGACTGACGGCCACAGTTAAAACAGAAAGTGATAAAGGCTATTTTGACACCTGCTCAGCTCATGATTTCGTTCTATGGCTTCACAAGGACAACTGTTGGAATTGATTGAGTTCTTAAAAGATGACATTAAAAATTCCTTACTTGACGCTGAAGAAGATCCAAATTGAAATATGGAAAAAATGCCGTACAATACCCACGCCTTATGCAACATGCACGGAAATGCTATCTTGTTTTTCAACCACTATATTCTATGAATCTACATTCTTCTACCTAACCCAAGTCACGATGCTCTTAGGGTCACAGATGACGGACACTAATCTAGAGAATCAGCTAAAAGTGCGATCCACCATATTGCAACTGAATATTTGAATGTTTTCCAACAAAAACCAGTCACAACAAAATCATTTAAAAGTTAATAAGCTTTAGAATTAATATTATGTTTTCATTGTTTCAAGTTAGTTAGTACATAGGAATATGTTTACAACATACTGTACATTTAAAAGTACAGTGTATCTAATTGAAGTTCCTTGAATGCGGCCTTCCAACATGAAAATTTCCCCACCTCTGGTCTAGAAGGAATATCGTAGCAGACTACAAAAGCTCTTCTGAATCGAGAACGGAAGGAAACTGTCTTGTAATCAGCGGGGCCGAATTAATTGCAGACCATCAGGTTTGGGACGGATGTAGGTTTATAACAGACATGTGTACGAACGAGCTTTTCTGGTAATTTGCACGGTAAAACATCCACATAAGGCAAGACACCATTGTGTTCGGGCACCATAGTGAAATTTATCGTACGAAGAATATCGTCGAATTTATCTGGAAAAACGGGATAATCTCATTTCCGCTAGGCCATTTTGAAAATACATCGTCCCTGTATACAGCCAGGTGGTGAGGCTTAGGGGATGTTGGTGAATATAAATTGCCCACTTCAGGGAAGTTTTACTTCCGCGAGAACGCCAGCAAGGGATGATCCCATCGGAGCGCCATTTATCTGTTTGTAGATATGTCATTGGAAATTGAAGTAGGTAGAATCTGAAACTATGCCCATTAACTTGAAGTGCTGAGGCAAGACCTGCGAATAAAGTGATGAATTAGATATGGCCTCTTTTATCATTCTGATGACTTCCGGCACGGGTACCGAAGGGTAAAGAGAAATGGCGTCAAAACTGCAGATAATGTCGCTTTGTTGGACAGAGATTTGCTTGATTTTCGTTATAAAATATGTCTTTGAGGTAATTATAAACTCCGATTCAGATAGATGGTTAGCAACAAATTTGGATAATGCATCCTGTAAACGTCACGTCGGTGCGAACCGCCTTGACGCGATGGGTCTCAATAGATTACCGGGTTTTGATATTTAAGTCGTCCGAAGAGCTTCGTGATGTAAGAGCCTGGTTGTAATTTTGCTGCTTTCTTGAGATCGCCCGGGATAGCGGGCAACCTGTCAGCACTTTGCACGTGAGCAATCCAAAAATTTAGATTTTTACTTCGCAGCGCTGCAGATTCAGAAGCGGAGATGAAACCTTAAAGTTCCTGATTGTAATCTACAGCATTTATAATCGCTATCTGGGCGGAATTGTCCGTTAGTCTTACTATTGGGTTGTCGGAAAAGTCATGATGTATTCTAGCCATGTTTTGCAAAGGTCGTATTATTGGTATAAAGAACAAAGATCAATCAATGATATAATGCCCGTTTTGTTCGATAACGTTTTGCCATCTTTCAGTGAGCTGAAAGATGGCGAAACGTTATCGAACAAAATATAGAAGCACCTGTCTTTCGTGGCGAAAAACTGTAGAAGGTTTGATTAACAGCCTGATCTGAATTGAACGTTATTCCACGCAAGGACTGTTAAAGAGAGCGAAACAAGTGCAAGTCTGACGGTGCAAGATGAGGCGAGTATGCTGCATGTGGCAACACATCCCACCCAAGCTCCCAAAATTTGTGTGTGGTCTCGCGTTGTCGTAATGAAGCACAACACCTTTACGATGAACGAGCTCTGGACGTTTCTGGATGATGAATTCGTTCAAACTGTCCAATTGCCGACAGTACACATTCGAATTGATTGTTTGGTTTCGTTTTAGGAGCTCGAAAAACACACCTTTAAAATCCTACAACACTGAGACGAGAACCTTCCCTTGATGAATGTTTGCTTTGGATGTCGTTTGAGGCGAAGCAGCCAGTCGGAACCAAGACCGTTTGCGCAGCACATTGTTGTTCACAATCCACTTTTCGTCACCAGTTATCAGTCACTTCAAAAAAGGATCGTTTTACTCACGTTTAATGAGCATATCGCTCATTAAACGTGAGGAAAACTATGTACGCGATGTCAATTGAACTTCTTTGAGTTCATGAGGAACCCGCACATCGAACTTGTTTACGTATCCCAGGTTCTTCTGGTGGTCGTGATCTCTTGAATGATGGATGTGCAATGTGTCTACAATCTCTCGTGTCGTGTAACGTGGTTTGACTCGATCAATCCCTTGATTTGGTCGTCAACAACCTCGGTGGGCCTCCCGGACCGAGGGGCATCGTTGAGGTCTAAATCACCAGCACGAAATTTTGCGAACCACCGAAAGCACTGACGTTCTTGTAGAGCATTATCACCGTACAATTTACGCAACTTCTAACAAGATTGACGCACGTGTTTCCCTTTACGGAAGTAAATCAGTAAAATATGGCGAAAATGAACAGTTTGGTCTTCCATCTTCAACTTGATGTCAAATCTCCGCAAATCAATCAAATCTCTCACTATTCCTTTTAGACTTTTAGACTACAGCTAGAACTGGCAGCCGTCAAATGCCATAGCGATTACAGAGCTGCGCATGCCTCTATTACTTCCAATACCGCCCAACCGCCATCGGATGCGAAAATAAGTCATGACTTTTTCGACAACCCAATATTATCGAGCGGTCATTTCCGAAGTTCGGAATTGGTGTCGGAATTTTAAACTTCATAAGTGTTTTTAGTAGTGTGATGCTCACGGCTTGGCATTCAGGATATCTCGAATTCGACGGTCAAGGAACAAACTGCACGCGGAAGTGGCACTGCGGTTTATGTATAAACCAATATATTATTAATTAAAATCGCTTATGTAAAACACTCAGTAAAAAATAATGCAATGAAAATAAGTGTCAAAGGACTTTTAGAATACCTATAAAAATTGCTTTGGGAGTCTAAAATCCAAACCCGGTTCTGCTAATAAGTATTCAAAATGAGAATTAGAATCACCGTATTGTAGCAGTGATTCCGTAAATGTGTATTATTTATTCTTGAAAATTTATCTTTCTTTCTTCCCTTGATCTGCACTCTGAGCTTTCATTTTATTTATTTCTTTGAAAACGCAAATTTTGCACTTGTTTCAGCTTCACGTTTTTCAAGGTCGGATTCACTAAATGAAAGATCAAAGGGATTTAGGCGTTAAATGGTGTATATATCTGTGAGAAATTTCAAAATTTCTAAAATACACTGAAAGCGTTTTCCCTTTAATGATCAAAACGTAAACCTACGGATCAAAGCACAATGTTTACGCGCCGAGGAAGAAGTCATGATGTTTTACAAATTTCATATGAAATGGTTTCAATAGAATAAGAAAGATATTTGCAACATTGCGGATTGGATACGATTTTAATTTCGCTGCTACCAAAGGCCTATGTTTCATAAACATTTAAATTCGAATCATTTTCTTTTGAAGACAGCCACCTAACTTTTAAACTGCAGCAAAGGGCAATTCCAAAACCATTTCTATCATTTTGCTGAATGGATTTTACATGCGTTTTTTTACCAAAAAAATTATTATAATTTACAGATTTAGGATAAAGGATTGCACTCGCTGGTTCCTAAAAGGTTTTCGAAAGGTTCTTAATGGACCGATTTTTCGAAAACAAAAACTTGTGTTCCTGAAAGGTTCTCAATGGACCGATTTTTCGAAAATGAAAACTGTGCAATTATTTTTTAATTTAATGTCGGACCTCTTAGGCATTACACAGAGGTTTTTGCAGAAAGTGTCAGCTGGGAAGAGAACTTTGTTTGACAATTATAAAATAAATCAGTTCAACTAGCTACCGACCGATGAAGTTAACTTCTAAACGTTCTGTAGTAGAAAAAAATCAGTGAAATTATATAAGCATTGCTTTAATTTGAGGCACTATCACAAGAGCTATTCTTTAACATGTCTTCCGCTACAAGGTATTGGAGCATTTAAGTCTGTAACATATCCAGTTCACGAAGAATGTAGCCTCTCGGTGTGAATGCCACAGACTTCGCAGCAAAAGGCTTACTTCAGTTGTGGCAGGATGGAACAGTCTTGTCTTGAACATTCTTGACTTTAAATAACCCTACAAGCAGAAATCCACGGGTGTCAGTTCTGCAGTCTCTGTTGGACAAAAGAATGCTACAGTACCATCTGAGTTTTTTTCTGCACCAGTTATGATGAAAAGAAAGTTCTTTAATAGAAATACGACGTGCTCTGATGCAGCATCCGCATTAATGTGATTAATTGTAGCAGATATATATTATTGTACAGATTTTATATATCGTTAAAGTTTATATTAAACGAGATTATCAGAGTTTTTGCACAGGAATTTGCTTCTCTCACCTTTTGAATTATTTTCCACAGCATGATTTTTAATATTTCTGATGAATACTTATATACGTTATTTCACGTGAGCATGAATGTGAAGCACAATATACCATTTATCATATTGCAGAAAAACATTATTCACAAATATTCCATTTTGATTCAACGAAGTTTCTTCACATAGTTTATACACCCAAAGAGAAGGTTTGGACTATACTAACTGTGGCTGTTTGGCTTTTGAGTCGAGTATCACAAACGAAGAAACATTAGATGAAATCTAGAGGCACACGATAGAAAATGTAGTAGAGAGAGAAGAATCAGAATACCAATTTTTTATTATGCAGATAATGACGTTTCCAAACTTAACGTCTCTGGTCTCCAAAAAATTTGAAATACTCTGTTGATGGTTTTCACCAGTTAAGATGTGTGTAACTTATTGCAGTCGAAAAGTCTCTATGAATTCGTTGGAGCAATCCTTGATGTTTTATTTCCTGTCACCTAACAGATTTCAGATTCAGTGCATACGATGGTATTACGAGTATTGTACAGCTCTGTCAATTATA
Organism: Macrothele yani; assembly: GCA_039090855.1. Classification (NCBI taxonomy): domain Eukaryota; kingdom Metazoa; phylum Arthropoda; class Arachnida; order Araneae; family Macrothelidae; genus Macrothele; species Macrothele yani. Next base: position 107,940,303 of record CM077015.1, on the reverse strand, counting down.
TTGCGATATTGATAAAAATATAGTTTTTTTTTTCAATTTTCGGTAATATCCTAATACGAGTAAATTTGAAATTCGGCTGGGATATGCAGCTACGTCTCAAATCGTAGATTATTGGCTAAGCCAGCACCTCTTTGTAAATGAGCCATGATGCAGGGACCCTTAAGTTATCAGTCTACAAATTGGGTTTGTATCATCAGCGTTGGAAACGCAGCCTGAATTTACAAGCAGCAGGGTAAAAACGGAAGTATTACTTACTACATTGACAGAAATCATCTGCATCTTTTAGTGCGATGACTTGTACTTGTTTGTACTCTTGTGGTGCGATGACTTGTATTTGTTTGTACTCTTGTGGTGCGATGACTTGTATTTGTTTGTACTCTTGTGCATGTATTTTACATTTATTTCTCATGTGTGCCCTCCTAAAAATATATTCAGTTTTGACATAGAATTGAGGAGGTCATCGTTACTCCTTTTCCTATTTTTCTCCTCTATAATGTTTTGGGCTGTCGCCCTGCTATTTTACCCCATAGTATATTACTCATATAAATATATCACACAAAGGTACAGTACGCCATTACGAACAGCAGTAGGTAACATTAAGTGCATACTGCAATTGAAACTTGCTTCAAGCAGTTGTGCAGCAGGAAAAGAAGTGACAGCTGAGAATATTAAAACAAGAGGCAGTGCATGCCAATGATCTGACATCATACGCTGTCTCACAAACTATGGAATCTATAAACATCTAATACTGCTCGTATTAAAACTGAGAACAAGCTTTAATACAGCAGTATTAAAAGTTATACATTTTTGCTCGTATTAAAACTTTTACATTTCTGGATACATCGCCAAAAAATTGCGAAAGGAAGTGACACTAGGCGACACCATAGATCCAAAACACTTTAATGTCACTGTAGGGCTAGACATATCAATTCTTAGATAATTCATTTTGTTTCACGCCGTATAGCGAGCTACTGCCTCGCCTTTACTATACGATCTGGCTATCAAGGCGTCCTTGTGCAGAAGGATAATTACCTCGAAAAAACTCAGTCCAGTACACGGAAGAAAGAAACAGCAAGATTGTATCATTCCGATAACATTGGCTTCACGGGTTTCCGATAACATTTGCTTCACGAGTTTCCGATGGTTTCCCGCTTAGGGTCCCCGTGCTGACCACGTGCTACTTTTTCACAATTCTTTCCGCGATACCCGGTGGACGAAGAGAATCCTCCTTCCCGTTTACGACGTTGTGCTTCTGCGATACCCGCAGCCCTTCTGTCAAAAACCGGTGTCCAAACTAGGACCCTCTCTCCTTGACGACCGAAGCTCAACTGTCTCACTGAATTCTCTTGGCCCTTTCGGACCTCTACTACGCATGCGCAAGAAAAACTCGTTACCCTGGTCAGCGCGTGAAATACCTGAGCTCAGGAATGTCGTCGGATACCCGCAGGCAATTACAACCTTGCACGTATACAAAAGCGGTATGACAACTTGTTTAACAGAAGCACTCGAGCAGCAGACTCTTCAAGGTCAGGTGCCCCAGACGTTCATACACCACTCCCTTAATCCTCACATAGGATTAAAATGGTACCACGTGGTGATGACTGTCAGTTCTTAGTTGAAACAACAAAATGGCGGAATGAAATGTCCGTACGCTCGTGTTCATCACAACATTAAATTAAATAAATTCATTATTGACAGTTTGATTGCGGGCGACCCTTACAGCCACATTGCAAAACGTCTTTCAAATATTGAACTGGGAAAACAAAGGAATAAAGAGTAATAGAAATTATTTAACTCATATTTGCTTTGCTGATAACGTTGTCATTTATGCCAGTACTCCTTCAAAGCCGCAGATTTTGATTCAGGAATTTTTAACAGGATTAGAGAGTTGCATTAAAATGATCTTTCAGAAAACAAAACTGATGTACAATGGTTTTACAAGAAATGAAGATATATCAAATAATGGGGAAAAGCTGGAGATTGCCAATACCCATATCTACCTTGAACACCAGATATCAAGCAAAGGTCACATTGATAAAGAAACTTATCGTCGTGTAAAACTTGGATCGACAGCTTTTGAAAGAAACAATACTATTTTTAAGAGCAATATGCCAATATTTTGAAGATGACAATCCGATTTTTGGCGTAAATGTGACAAGGATGGTAAGTCAGATAATATCCGAAAACTTGAATTTTTTTTTCATCGTCCTGGAGCGGGACTCGAATCCGCGTCTCCCAGAAAACGCCTAGGTATGCTAACCACTACACCACCCAGAACGACCAATTTTCAAGTTTCTGATCAATTTGAATTTAACCATCACATGGTTGTTTCAAATTGAAACAACCATATGATGGTTAAATTCAAATTGATTTAATTTTCAAGTTTCTGATCAATTTGAATTAACCATCACATGGTTAAATTCAAATTGATCAGAAACTTGAAAATTGGTCGTTCTGGGTGGTGTAGTGGTTAGCATACCTAGGCGTTTTCTGGGAGACGCGGGTTCGAGTCCCTCTCCAGGACGATGAAAATTTTCAAGATTTCGGATATTATTTGACTTACCATCCTTGTCACATTTACGCCAAAAATCGGATTGTCATCTTCAAAATTTGTATTATATGGCGTAATCCCGTATTTCTTTCATAATATGCCAATATGTCCTAAAGAAAGGTTTTTAAACAATGCATCCTTCCAGTGCCTTCGTACAACGTAGAAACATGATTCTTAACTAAAAAAAAATATAAGCAAAGGCTGTAGACAAATGAAATGTGCGTGCTTTATAACGAAGTAAATTTGTCGGTCATTTCTATCCGCGTCAGGATTCGAACCCGGGTCCCCTCATTCCGGAATAAGTTGATCTACCAATTGAGCTACGCGGACGTTTTATTCTGATTCCTACCTGCCTTTATGTCGTGTGCGTCCTTCGGGCAGGTACGTCACATCTCCTGGTACGTTACATCATCTCCCCCTTATCATTATTTTTTTTTTTCGAAGTGCTGGAGAAAGGATTCTCTTATTTTTCCTATCTCGCGGTGTGGAAATAACATCACACCAATGCGAGATTTTGAACGGTCGGGTCATCCGGATAGTTCGGGCGCCATTATAACGAAGTAAATTTCTCCGTCATTTCTATCCACGCCAGGATTCGAACCCGGGTCCCCTCATTCCGGAATAAGTTGCTCTACCAATTGAGCTACGCGGACGTTTTATTCTGATTGCTATCTGGCTTTATGTCGTGTGCGTCCTGCTGGCAGGTACGTCACATCTCCTGGTACGTTACAGCTTTGTGTAACCAGGAGAGATAAGAAGAGGGATTCCTGATCAGCATAAAATCCCTGAAATGGCAGCGTGCTGATTTAATATTCCTCCGCTTGCATTTGGCGGTATCAAAACATTCCATACGAATACTCCTGCCAATTTAAACAATCAAAGATGAATACCTTTGAGTTTCTGGTTGATTGACGTACTGTCATCGGGAACTTTAGCGTTATATTAACACTATGATTTTGATGTATGTGTTGCCCAATTGAAGGAATATCCCTTCTTTCAAGTTTACAAAAATATATAATGCTGTAGATATAAAATTTTGGAAACTTTAAGAAATGTTAGTTTTTTTTTATTTATTACTGTAAATAATGTCAAGTTGTAACTGGAGAAACCAAAAACACTCCTTTCATAACACACGCAAAGACAGAACATCAGCCTTGGTCTTATTATTGACGTAGTTCTGCACCTGGACCAGGGACTTGCTTTCTTTCCTCTTCTTCTTATACAGGGATACGGTGGATTCAAATATGATATCCAACTCAATAGAAAACGTAAAGCTGTATACAATAAAATGGACTTAAATTTAAACACAATAAACTTCAATAAAACCAAACATGCGAAATAAGTTTATTGAACCACGTTTGGGAAACCATGTACTAATAATAATAAAAAAAAAGCAGTTTTCTTTATAAACTATTACTTGTGAGATTCACAGCTTGAATACTACTTATCCGAATGTATTGGCGTGAATTACAAATAAAAATTTGCAAGCTTTCGCTCGTCAACGAGATGGCATTTTAAATGAAGGTACACACCAGACATCACAATGCCTATCTCGTTGACAGGAGGCTTCTAAACTTTTGTTTTTATTATAATTAAGTCGAATCAAGAGTACAGTTTTACTGTTTTAACCCTCCGGGTGACAAGCACGTATATATACGTTGGGTGGTTTCTGTGCACAAAGCGTTGACGACGCATAGATTTGTTCATCGAATACCTGTTCAAATTCCGCGAGAACGCAATATTGTGTCGAAAGAAGTTTCACTGATAGGGACGAGAAAACGTACACTGGGGGAAATTCAAAAAAGAACACCAAGAAGGAGACGTCTGACACCAAGGAAATTTATACAGCATAATAACGGAATACAGAGGATAACGTGATCAAAACATTATGGCAAAATACAGCTGTATTTGCTGGTAAACTGAAAAAAAATGATTTCCATGTAACATGGTTACTACGAGGTTGAACCGCCATGAACTGCGTCACACTGTGCAATTCTGGCATGGAGTCTGTTGTACAGATGTTGGATGTAAGTTTGGGGTATTGAGTTCCAAGCATCCTCAACCTTGACGCGTAAATCGGGGATCGTCGTTGCTGGCCGTGGAGACCGGATAAGTCGTTGTCCCATAAAATCCCACACGTGCTCAATGGGGGACGAATCCGGTGAACGTGCAGGCCATGGAAGTTGTCTCACACACTGAAGTGCATGTTGCGTTGCACGTGCCACGTGTGGGCGTGCGTTATCTTGCTGGAAAACACCACGATGGACCGACCTTACAAATGGCACCACAACGGGCTGAATGATGTTGTTAATGTAGGAGGGGCTGTTTAAGGTACCCGGTACAAACACTAGTTGTGTACGGGATTGATAGCTTATAGCTCCCCACACCAGGCGACAAGGTGTAGGCCCTGTGTGTCGCTGGCGGATGCAAGAAGCGTGGATACGTTCCCCTGTGCGTCTGCGAACACGCATACGGCCATCGGAGGCACCCAAGCAGCATCTGCTTTTATCACTGGACACGACAGATCACCATTGCGTTCTCCAGTGCAGAAGTCGGCGACACCACTGCAGCCGTTCCTGACGGTGGGCTGGAGTCAGACGTACACATGCCAGAGGCTCACGTGCACGTATTCCTGCTTCCAGTAGACGGTTGCGGATTGTTCGCACAGTCACCTCAGGTGCAACGGTAGCTCGGATTTGCGTCGCAGTGGATGTTCTGCTTGACAACGCCGCTCATCTTATGCGTCGATCGGTCCCCTCAATAGTCCGTCTGTGACTCCCGGTTTCCCGTTTTCTCGTGTGGGAGTGTTCCTCGGACAATGTACGCAACCATCTTACCACCACCGATACTTCCTGTCCAATTCGCTCCGCAATACGACGATACGACCACTCGGCCTCGCGGAGTCTGACTAGACGACCTCGCTCAAAGTCCGATTACTGCTGAAATCTTACACGTCTTCCATGTCCAGGCATTGCAGCTTCTTCAGGGTCTTCGCACGTGTCCGTACGCTGACGACTGATCACATCCACTTCGCCGTACTCCTTAAATACCACCGACGATAATTTGCATATTATGCCGTGCTGTGGCGTAAGCGTTCACCAGTTGGTCCCGAATTTAACATCACACCTACGTAAACTCGATCCCATTAACATATATAAATTTCATGCTCGTCCGCCAATTCCTTCTTGGTGTTCTTTTTTCATATTCCGCCAGTGTATATAAATTGAAATGCATTTTCAAATTGCGAAATGTTATTGCTATAGGCAATATTATAGATGCCGATGAAATCATTGAAAGCGAAAATGAAATTCATAAAGGTTATAGTTTAATGTAAAAAAATGAGATTATGTAAAATATCCCTTGTACTTTAATGGCAGTGTCGTTTTATTTTAACCTGTCCCATTTTGCTGTCCAACAGGGGTAAGTTTACGTACAGGAGATGTACAATTATTTCGCAATTAATAGGTGTACTGTGATTTACGATTACAAATATGAACAACAGATGGAGCAGTTCTCACTTCTTATTTGAAATTATCCTAACAACTTGGTACGATCCCACATAAAACTGACAGTGCGTTAGACATTCCCAGAGGGCGAATACACTGATCGATATAAAAAATGCCCCAGCGTATCAACACACATGATATGAAACCAAACGTACTCATATGTAGACAAATATTCGGGGAAGAAGTGATTATAATACTCAGAGGTTGCATCAATGTAATTGGAGAGGAGAGGTTATAGACTAGTCTGAATAAGTAGGTCATACAGTATGATTGCAATGATGTGTTATATTTTCGGCAAAATGCTCTTGCATCGAGTGGAATATACGCCAAAAGTTGTTTCATACCGCACCATGCGTCTTTCACTTTTGCCCACAATTCATCGACGTTACGAGGTCGTCCAGCAGAGGCGTCAAATCGCCTCTCAATGACACATCATATATATTCTCTGTTGTAGTGAAATTGTTGTATTAACGTGGCCACGGCGGCAGGTGGATGCTGTTTAGACACCAACAGCATCCACCTGCCGCCGCATCCACCTGCCGTCTTCTGGTGTTAGCAGAGTGTTTTAGAGAGGGATCGTGTTAAATCTTGCCAAATGAGATACCAAGATGATATGACAAGGACATATGATGCAGCTCCTCATCGATGTATGAATGTGTTGTCTGTGATTATGTCAACTGTCCATTGTGGCAGACAACCGCTGTCGAAACGGATAGCACTCCAAACGGTGACTCCAGCCTGCGAAGGTGAGTGTGAGATCGATCCGATTATCACGTTTTCTCCAGACTCTCCAGTTCCGATCTTCAGCTATGAGAAAGAAGCGACACTGACAGTTGAGATCGAAATTAATACATTCTTCCCGCCACGCGTATCCTGTACAACACTACTCAAAGTTTAAGTGACGATATTGTCAGATGGGTGATAGTCGTCGTAATGAAAGGAGAGAAGGCTAATATGTTTTCGCAATCTGCGATATACCTTGCGTAATGGCAAGGAAATATCCGTTGCTGCCTTGGCACCTCGTTGAATGTTGTTCGCTATGAACCGTGGCGTTGCTATGGCTTACCGTCAATTAGGGCGTCCGATTACTTTCATCCGTACAACTACAGCAATATATGTTAGTTTCCTCGAAACACTCTCGCCGTATTCAGAGGACATATGTTGCACACCGATATATTTCCTCCACAATGTGGGGCAGAGAGCTACCATCGATACCAGCTGTACTTAGTCCTACTGTATGATGTTCCTCTGGTAAAAATTTCCGCATGAGGAAAGGATTTCCGATTATGTCCGCCGCTCAAATTTACTCATTTTTAGTCGAAATCATTCCGACGCAGTGGTCCACACTACCAGGTAAGAATGACGAGCTTAGTTACCACGAACGGGATTTGCATCCGCAAGCATTTATACAATCCAACTTCAGAAATACCAATCGATCTACATGGCGGTAAATATCTGCTTTTGCATTAGTACGGGAACACGAATTACGCATGATCGTATCCGTTAGAAATGAGATAAAAACAAACCACTCATTTTAGGCATACTGAACCACAGACAAATAAATCATATGCTTTATCATTTTACGCAGAGCATTTTCCTCTGGTTGTTCAGAAGTCACGATAAATCAAGAGAGACTAGTACAGGAAGATTTAAAGCTTTTGCAATGAATTCTTTTGAATTTCAGACAATTATCGATGACATATTTCTTATTATGTTATCTTTTATTATAAAACTAAAAACTGTAAATAATTTTATTTGTAAAAGATTCTTTAAAATCCTAAAACATGCCATCAAACAACATTAGGAAATTAAGCTTAATGAAAGGCAAAGCTTTCTAGTATCAGAAATAAATGCAATTACTGAATCGTGAAATATACTTATATACACTGGTGGCCAACCAAAATGCAAAACCAAGAAGGAAGCATCCGAATGGCCAGAAATTCGCAGCATGCGTAGCCCGCGGAAGGACATGCAAACGATTAGCATTGCAGGGAATATGTAAATCATGTGCGCTCGGCACGCCACCGACAAGCACTATAACAAGGGTGCGCATAGGGCTGGGTGTAAGAAGTGGAAGTGTGTTGTGCTGCCGGACTTGTGCGTGGGAACATTCCTGATGCCTCGACGCAGAATACGGCAGTCATTCCAGCACGTTTCGGAGTTCGACAGAGGAAGAATAGTGGTTTATCGCGATGGCGGTTTATCGCACCGAGACATCGGCGCTCGTATGGGCAACATCCAGCCATAGCGAGGCAAGTATGGATTCGTTGGGTGCAGGAGGGACGGACAGACTGACCGACGTGAGCGATTGCCGCAGCCGCGGCACACCACTGAACGAGTGGAACGGCATGTTGTGCGGCGGTCATTGACGGCTCACACCACCACATCACGAACGCTAGCGCAGGAATTATTGTGAGTTGCACAACAACCTGTTTTAGCACGTACGCTCGACGTCGTCTGCAGGAGCGGGGACTTCTCGCACGGCACCCATTGCTCCGATTACCATTGACGTTAATTCACCGGCGAGTGTGGCGGCATTGGGCCGTTGAACGCCGCACCTGGACTACGGAATGACACGACATTGTCTTCTTTGACGAATCCCGCTTCTGCCTGCAACATCACGATGGTCGGATCCACGTGTGGTGGCACCGCGACGAGAGACTGTATGACGCCTGCATTATGCATCGCCATACCGGTCCGTCGCCTGGCGTTATGGTTTGGGGCGCAATTGGATATGACACCCGCACTCATCTGGTACGCATCGCCGATACACTCAACAGCCACCGCTATATCTCCGACGTTTTGGAGCTTGTAGTCCTCCCTTACCTGCAGGACCTGCCAGCAGCCACGTTTCCATCGAACACGTCTGGTCGCTGATCTGCAACCGAGTGGCCCGCCAAGCACCACCCGCGGCTACGCCTGATGAACTGTGGCAACATGTGGGAGCAGCCTGGACCGACATACCCCAAACTCACATCTAAAGCCTCTTTAGTTCGATGCCGCGGCGTGTGGCGGCCGTTATTGCCAGCCATGGGGGCCACAAGAACTATTGATGTCTGCGTGTTCCGCAAGTCGCACGGGCCTGTAATCTCAATCGTTTCATCTTTGTATCTGTTGTTATGGGTCCAGTAAATCTGGCTTCACTATCTCGTGTCCTTCTTGGTATTGTATTTTTGGTGGCCAGCATCGTAGTTCTCCACTTTTTGTGATTTATACTACGGTTTACTGCTAATCATGTTTGGAATGGAAACTCAGCTGTGTGTATTTTCACCTTCGGCATCGCCTGTTCCCCAAAGTGGTTCGAACAGTATATATTGATGTGCGTTTTCCTAAGTTCTGTCGGCATGCTGTAAGAAGTACTTTTGGAAAAGACTGAAGGATAGTTTGGAAATATTGCAACAACCCAAAGGACATAATCTGTGAACTACCTCTGTCTTTGTTCCAAGTAACCACTTTATTTACTTTTAATTACATTGAACTGAATTCTTTATAAACCATCTGTTTACTTTGTTCTACAGATTAGAATTAGAAAAATAACAAGATACAAACCTTTTATAAAAATATTAATGTCAGAGAATATAACACTGTATCTTATATAGTACTATAAACAACAAAAGGAATACGCGATGGCATAATTTGAGATAACCTAGTGGATAACTATTCCTTTTTGAAAAGATGTAACACTAAATATTCGTACCTGCAACTTTTGAGATTCGTAACGACACAATCATCATGTGTTTCCCCTAAAACGTATACTTCCCCAGGAGTGCCTAAACAACTCGGTACGTTTAAAATTTAAGGTATAGCATAATTCCTGTGTGTGTGTAGCATATTTCAATAAATTATGACCAAGAAATTGGTTAGCTCTCCTACTTTAGAAAGAGAAACAAATGGCTTTGGCACTGATTCAACAAAATTGCATTTTGAACCAACGCATGTCGAACTGTCAACAAAATCTTCGACTAGGCCGATTCTAGCTGCATTCTGAACCAACGCATGTCATACCGTCGACACATCGATTGCACAGTAGCGTATACGTTCATGTGACGTTAGATTAGACTTAGTCGAACAAAGGATTTAGGATGAAGAGGAGAGTGCCCCGATGTAGCTAACAGAACAAAGAAATGCATCCGTCTCGTTTCTAAAGTAACTCCGTGATACTGTACTTCCAGTCTCCTTTAGTTGTTAGTGATTCGTTATCAGACTTTTGTTTAAGGTGATTAGAACTTTTGATCATCATAAAGCAAGGAACATTTGCCATACTACTTAGGCTGCTTCCGCTCCCAGCAAAATGTTTCTGTAACAAAAAGGAAAAGTGTTATGCTCCCATTGTTACATGATTAATTCTCCCTCAATAGGCCCAACCCTGTGTTGGATAAAGTTTTTCATTTCAGTGGCTGCTATATGTAGGAGTCCACTCACTATGAAATGATGTAACATGAATTTACATTTAAAGTGATTTATTTCTCAAAGTTACCTGTCCTCGCTAAATTTTACGTCCAATAAAACGGAAGTGGAAAGTACTGTCTGATTACAAAATTACTGCTCTAATAACTTCATGTGAGCGTCTGGATAACCGGGTGATTACAATCAAAGTGGAGGAGCTTACAACACTGTAGTAAGACATCTATAGGACGATTGACATATTACTTGGTAGAAATACTCGCAAGAACATGCGCTAATGATTTATGACAAAATATCTCCACTTTATGTCGCCAAGAGTTATGTGGTGCTGTAGGTTCCAAAAAAACCTACGAGGGTACTTAGAATGCCACTGGCGATGTTCAGAGCATTTAACTGACATACATTTGAACAAAGAGCAACCCCACGCGGCACGACTTTTTCCGTGAAGGAAGAATTTTTCTGCAAGAAAATAAAAAGTGAATACGCATTTACGAAGGCGCAATTTTTACAGAAAACTCTAGAACAACCAACTGGAAAACTCCATTACGTTTTAATTTCCTACAGGATATAGATGTGATTCAATGAGTCACCAATTCAGATATTCTAAATGATGTAAGGAGTTTGTTTCCGCTCAGAGCACGCAACTGAAAGCCCGAAAAATAGTTCTGATTTTTAATTTTTTTTTGTCAGTTTATGACTTTAAAATTTTGGACAATCTTTTCCTCGTAAAAGTTCTTATAAAGTAGTGCGATACCTAATATGGACGGCTCCTCCATTTTGCGTGTAAGCGTGCGAGTGTGTGACTCTTCCACAAAATCTCTTTAGCTTTTTGTTAGAGAAGGCTAAGGTAGGTTTTTCAATTCCCGCTTTTACTGACGTTCTGCGGAAACCAAATCTTCCTGTTTGTTTCCAACACTGTCGTGTGTAATGCTAAATCCGACAAGGACGTATCAGTCGGTGTAACATGAGAGTGACGTCGAAAAAGGAGGGAACTAGTATCCCTGATGTCTTGGCCTCACACTTTCTAAACGGTCTTGTTTCAGCCCTGCAGTAAGCAGAAATTGATCAATCAGACTGCTGCACTTTTGGTAGATTTGGAATAATGTCACCAATTGGGACTTCAAATACAGTATGTCGAAAGCCCGAGCTACTTTCGAGGCAGCAAATGAAGCTGGTCCTTTTGAAATAAATCAGTACTATTCTTATAGACTTTAATTGCACGGAAGATTTTTGCGACATTCTTATTTTTCCCTTGGTTTCAATGGTGTAGCGGGTATTACTTATTCAACAGAAAAATTAATAGAACACTTAGCATTACAATATTAACTAGAGGATTCCTCACTGAAATTGATTTTGTTAAAACGTAAAACAATTCTTTACTTAGTAGAGCGGGAATCAAACGTAAAATATTCAAGTATTTATTGTAAGCCGTAACTATTTTAAGGCTTAAAACAAAGTAAATATGTACTGTTATCAATAAAAAAAACTTTCCTTTTTTCTCTGCATAGCGCGTTCCATACGTCCGCCATCTGTTTTTTGATCTATCCTAAAATGCCAGTGTTATAGACACTCAGTAGTTTTTGATAGGCTGTGCTGAGATTGTTAATGCTCTCTGACGCACCAGATGCTGAATGTGAGTGAACCCAATTTAAAGAAAAGTCCAAGGTAGGGCGAGCACGAAATGCATGGCTACAGAGCCAAAATAATTCAACCTTTAGTTTTGTCAAATACACATCCGTCAGCCAATGATGTCAACATGTAGCCTAAACGTTTCCGTAATAATACGCATTTCACAGAATGAAAGGAAGAACAATATGCAGAGCTTGAAGTTTTATTGGGATTCGAAGCATATAAAAACACAACACTATTCCGCTGAAATCAATGCTCTAGAGTGAAAATCTTCTACGGCAATAAAATACAGCATTTTAAAGTATACCATGCTTTAGAAATAAAAAATGTATCTCTAGCTTTGGAAATAATTCGACGAACATACGCCTCTTCGAAATCTGAGCCATAATGTGTCATCAACCATAATTATGAACTTTATAAGTCTTTTTCAGTAATTTATCTAAAACAAAATTTACATTAATTCTAATATAATAATACTTTAGTTTTATCTGATTAGAATAGAATTTTTACAAACTTGTGAGGTAACACTCCCTAGAAATTCGGAGTCGGTTAGTAGAACTGAAACGAAAGTAACTGAAAAAAAACACACTAGCTTTTCTACTGTGTTCTGAGGTTTGTATGGTTTTTATTTTCTCCAGGCAACGTACTTGTTGAGCCAAAGTAACGATATTTTTTTTAGCATTATGAAAAGCATGAAGAGTGTGTACGTCAAGAGGTACCTGTTTTTTGTCTTCATGGAACGTACTTGATGAAGACACTAAACGCTGTCATTTTAAGCGTTATGAAAGATCTGAAGAGTGTGAACGCGAACTGGATGGAGTTCGAACGATAACCTAATTAACCAATCAAACGATATGGTTAATTACGTCTGAATAAATTAAAATTTTTCAGTGGGATTTCTGAACGTTTTGACACTTCTGTCAATTCACTTTAAGCAGAAACATACATTGCTCCTATATTATGGTAAAATTTTTCGTAACAAGATATTGTTATTTCTTTCAAGACATTTTATACAAAACACGCTCTCCGAAAAAGTCGTTTGTTCCTATCGGACTGTTAGAAGCAGATATATATAAAAAAAATGTGGCATGACTCTACGACAAGAGGAAGAACAATTGCTCATTTCTATGACTCAAATGTATGCGCAGAATATTTTCCTTCTTTAGTGGTATGAGAAATGAAAATAATCCTTTAAATTGTTTCCAGGAGTTCAGATATTGCTGAAGATACATCTGAATCTGAATTATGTCACTAAACCCCCACCAGCTACAAAAACTTTTGGCGTTAAAAACGGGGAATGCATTGCAAAGAATTCCTTTACCACAAACTCTATCAGGCTCAAAGACAATTTCTCAAATTGGAATTTTCGAGATATAGATATCGGGAATAAGGCAAATTTTCCTCCCGTCCTCTCTCGCAAAAGACTGTTCATTTGAAAATGAAACTGTGCCAAGTGATCTTGGGTGTAACTGGTATTAAAGGAAAGAAACAATTTTTAATATCATATATTTAGCACCAACCGTATTTAATAAAATATGTTCTATATTCTGCAGTATTTACCTTTACGCCCCCTAGTGGCTATTTTTGCAAATGAAGAAAGCTAGTAGCCAAAGATCATGTCTCACATTTCAGTCTTACCGATGCAAAAACGAATATATTATTCACTAACTGTTTCTTACACGTGATGAAGGACAGACATTAAACACTATTAGATCCTACATTTCTCTCAAAAGACGTGCTCACAAAAGAAACACTTAAAAGAATCCCCCTGCCTCTGCCGGAGAATGTTAGAGAGCCGAAAGGCTCTCTTTTGGATGACACTGCCGTTAGAACGACAATTTCATTATTTGATGAAATAATTCATACCGATACGTCTTACAACACGTTACGTACAGTTTCATGAATGTAATTAAATACATTGTATTGCGCGCTCACCAAAACGTCACCTGCAGGACATTGTAAACTACGCATCGAACACTGGAAAAGTAAAAGTGAACATTTGAAGAGTAGTAAGTATTGAATAAACGCGAAAAAGAATACCTGTAATACTCGTTCAATAAAGAGATATAATTCCTTCAACTGATGTTTTTCTTCCTGCAGTTATGTGCAGCGGCAGGCCCTTGAGAATCTTTCACCACTAGGCCCGCAGTGTTTGTCCGTTGGCCGACTTCGTTTCTGGATGTCGTCCCGAGCTCCTCAGGTTGTCTGATGTTTTTCAACAATGTTGACTTTTTTCTACCGACTACTTCTGCTTCACATGGATACGAGTCAAGTGCGGACGGTCCCTACAAAATCTCCGAACCTTGTTATTCCTCTATCGCTCGGATAAGAATTGGACATCCTTTTCAGACATCTTCTTCTTGCACTCCCTTGGTTCGTCTTAATCGGCTTACATTTTAAAATTCCTGGCACAAACAGCATTTCTTCCCTGCCCTGAATATCCGTATCTCGATCTTTTCCTATTGTCAGATAAAGCTACATAATTATTTCTCACCGCACTAGTACTTTTTCACAAATGGGTAGATCAATACCATCCGATTACACTAGATTAGCAATATGCATTACGATTTACAGCAACATGAAATGGTACCATGCGATCAGGTTAAACCGGAATATTATGTTGTTTCAGATGAACGTTGTGCCGTTAAATTTTCATAGTACATCTTACCGAGGCCTGTGGTGTGTGACTCTTGTTCAGTGTTAAAACTTGCTCTGAACCCGTACCATACCTTTATATATGAACCTGTTGAGACATTTCGTGACTAGCAGCTGATCGTGCAGTTCTTCATATCTGACGGTTGCGAGTTTACAATCCCAGTACCAGTGAATAGGTCAGCATCTGACTACGTGATAACGCAAAGCCACAGGCTCTCAAACATTCTCCTGGCCAGGATAATTAGTACGAAGTCTTATAGATTTCCCATGTCGTCCGTTAGCACTTCTTGTACCACACGTGGGTACTGTATGGAAACTATTGGACGATATAACGCAAACTTGCAGGACTTCCACCAACGCAAGGGTAACTTTCGAGTCACCGATTCTTCGCTATCGTCGGAGGGCGAGATCCAAGTTGCTCATTTTCCCTTAACAAATGCGGTCACTTCCTTGACATTTTCGGAAACACCAGAAAGTCCTCAATCGACACTGGACAAAATGCAGGGAGGAGTGTAGGTTGTTCCCTTTGCGGTACCCTTATGCGTCGATACTGACGTAGTGCGCTGTTGGCATTACTCTACCTTTGATAAAAAAAATTAGCTCAAGCGTGCGTTCATTTCTTTGCGAGAGCCATAATGACTGTTGTTAGTCTCTTTTCTACCTCATTTATCTTGTCAGACAAAACATGCCAAATTGGGATTTGAATAGTTACTTACGAAACTTTCCATTGAATGATCTCTCATTTCTCGCAATTCCACAGTTCGTTTTTTTGCTGTGGATCACAGATGATCTATTGTGATAACCATCATATTTTGCGGATTTTGTACTGTCCATGACAAGTAAAGTTCAATTTTCCGTGCGTCTGAATAGCCATCACTCCCATAACTGGTCAATTCGGAACTGTTTTTTTTATTATTTTCCATGTTCTCAATAAGCCACCTACAATGTTTCGCCCCAGTATTTCCGTTTCCCTTTACTGGGAACACGATAATAATGACTCTTATTTTAAAACCACATAGTTTACGAACTCGTTCTATAATGAGTAGAAATGTGAAACGTTTTATGAAAAAAATCTAAATTTTTGTTTCTAGATATGTCTTATGCCGATGATCACCTCATACTACGGATGGTATTAAGAGCAACCATCGCAATATATCCCCTGAATTTTTTTAAATAAAACTAAAGTTACTACCCGTTTATTGCGGTCAGGACTTAAACATACATTTTGCCAAGCCTTCGCTCATCGATGGATGGCCGTTTCAAGGCTAAGAGTATAAAACTTATTAAAATATCAGAACGTTAAATTTTGAATGTGAGTGTGGTTACACAGACAATTAAAGAATTATTAAGTACACAGTTCATTCTAAATTTGAAATAATGTGATGTGTTAGTTAGGCCTGTTGCAATTTGGAGGGGCCAAATCTTTCAGGCTTGTAATCTGAATTTCTGGCAACACCGGCGAGATGTTGTCATTGCAGGGATGATTTCCGGATGATTGCTGTTGCTATCGGGCTGGAGTAATAGTTATTTTATTAAAACCGTTTAGCGCGCACGCACACACACACATACACACTGTTGCTGTACATAAATGAATCTGTATTTACCCTAACGCCTAATTTTTCATATAACGAAATCTAAGCCGCATGATACCTTTATATGATGACCAGATCATATCTCTTCTGCGATCGCCAGTTTGCATTGTACGGAAGAATAAAGTCAAAGCGCGTTTCAGACATTTAATTTTTAAAAGTTATTGCATTCTCCTTTAAGAGTTTTTTTTTCTCATGGCATTTGCCCAGATAAAATCTTTTATATTACCTAAAATGCATTATCATTCGTACTGAATACAATTTCATAATTATTTACATTTATTAAATTTTAACAGATTGTTATTTCCTTTGATATCACTAATTTACATGACATCATAAAGGTAATTTTTAAGTTTCAGTATTTTACAAAGAAAAAAATTATTATTATAAGTTTATTGCGGGATTTTTGTTTCAAACAAACTTCTGACTTGGAAGCATTTCATTAGTCAAATGTTTTTGGGCTGTAACAAGCCCCTTTCTTGTTAGCTTTACTTTTCATGACGTGCAGATATACTAGACATAGGCTTAACAGTGCCTTTTCGCTAACATTCCAACTGTTACGTTCCAAAAAAGTGAACGTGACAAGTAACGGTGAAAAAGTTACTGTTTGTGACAAAAACGAGTACCTGTAACTGTATGCTCAAATTAGTCACGTGGAAAAATCACAATCCACAGGGCGTTTAATTTATAGTTACTCGGCATTTCGCTTCGCCATTCTTGTTCGGAGTCTTCAAGGGGATTCCTGTTCGTACTATTTCCGAGATTTCCACTGACAGACTAATTAGGCACTTGTATTCTTAGTTGTTTTTCTTAGGCATTTAGTTAGTTTTTATAGGTATTTAGTTACTTTTGATAGGTAAGAAACGGAGGAACATTAAATATGAAATATTTTAACTCCAGAACAACAGATAGTAGTCAAGCTCATATATAAAAAACTTTCAAGTGGAAGATAAATGAATTATTATTTATAATTCATTTATTCCGTCTCCAGATAGACCTAAACACAAAAAAGATTTTTATTCGGGTATATATTTTGCCAATAATTGCATTTTTCTGAAATTTTGTGCTCGAGCCCTAAAACAAAAATCTTGTTGCTCTAGAACTTCATTGAACGGTGGTGTGGGTGCAAAACAGCAGATATAAATGTCACTCAAAGTAAAAAAACACCGTCAGATAAATTGATTTAAAATTTAATTTACTGAGTGAAAAAGCTTGGAAATATCTATATTTAATATCCAGTTATTTTGGAGCGGTTAACGAAAGCAACTTGATTTGGGAACGCTTGATTTGCAACGTGCCTGTCGTTTCCCGAAAGTAGGGTGAATTTGGAACAATTCAGGCACCAAACTGTTCTCGCGAATTTGGAACAGTGTTGTCTAACGATTTTGGAAGTAAACGTGACGTGATTTTGTACCCACCTACACTGACGGAAAAAAATCCCAACACCACGTAAAAATAGTTGTAGAGGAATGAAATGGCGGCATTACATTTGTATAGGTAACAAATTTAATTGATTAAGGTTTCAAGATCACAGCTTATTTTAAGCGCTAGAGAAGAGCCATTTTAAATGTGAAATGCTGGTACATTAATAACCGGTGTAACCGCCAGAATGTTGAATGCAAGCACGCAAATGTCCATCCCACAAACTGACATCCAGCACGTACAGGTGCTGGATGTCAGTTTGTGGGATGGAGTTACATGCCTGTTGCACTTGGTCGGTCAATACATGGACGGTTAATGCTGGTTGGGGGTGACGCTGGAGTTGTCGTCCAATGATGTCCCATACGTGCTCGATTGGTGTAAGATCTGGTGATCTAGCAGGCCATGGCAACATGTCGACTCTTTGTAGAGCATGTTGGGTTACAACAGCGGTATGCGGGCGGGCGTTATCCTGTTAGAAAACACCCTAACGGATGCTATTCATTAATGGCAGCACAACAGGTTGAATCACCAGACCGACGTAGAACTGTGCCGTCAGGGTGCGTGGGATAACCACGAGAGTGCTCCTGCTGTCATAGGAAATTGCTCCCCAGACCATAACTCCAGGTGTAGGTCCAGTGTGTCTCGGCCGCAGACAGGTTGGTTGCAGGCACTCACCTGGCCTCCTTCTAACCAACACACGGCCATCAGTGGCACCCAGGCAGAACCGGCTTTCATCAGAAAACCCAACAGATCTCCACTCCGTCCTCCAATAAGCTCTAGCTTGACACCACTGACGACGCAAACGGCGGTGGTTAGGAGTAAGTGGAATGCCCGCTACAGGGCGTCAGGCTCGGAGCTGTCCTTTGAGTGACCGATTTGTAACAGTTCGTTGTGTCACTGTGATGGCAACTGCAGCTCGAATTGCTGCCGCAGACACGGTACGATACGCCACGGCCATACGCCGTACACGGCGGTCTTCCCTTTCAGTAGTGCCACGTGGTCGGCCGGAACCTGGTTTTCTTGGGGCAGTACCTTCCCTTGACCACCGCTGTCAACAATCATGCACAGTGGAAACATTCCTGCCAAGTCGTTCTGCAGTATTGCGGAAAGAAAATCCACCATCTCGTAGCCCTATTACACGACCTCGTTTAAACTCCGTGCGCTGTTGATAATGGCTTCTTCGTCTTCTTAAAGGCATTCTTGACTAATATCAACACACTACGTCGAATCTCAACGATAACTACCGTTCACGAACGTTACAGCGCGTATTTACAGCAAACCTGCTTTGCATGTTCCGAGGGGCGCTACTAGCGCCACACGTATGCGCCGAGCGTGAAATTTGCATAGACGTCATCTTACAGATGTACTCTCAGCGCCTACCAACTGTCGTTTATCTAACACAACCCCTTCTTGGTGTTGGGATTTTTTTCCGTCAGTGTATAAGATATATAGGTATTAATGGACGAAAGGTAACTCATCCTGTCACATATTTTGTTTCGAAACTCGAGAAATTCATGAGAAAACGCACATATAACTTTCCACATTGGCATCATTTACAGCAAGAGAGATTGGAGAAGATCTTTTGATAAGTCTCAGTTCAATAGATTAGTTTTCTATATGATATAAAATCAAGTCGAAGAAATCTGACAAGGTATATTCCTAATGTGGTAATTACGAAATGTACCTATTGTGATGCCGAAAAAAACATTTAAAGAGGAAAACATATTATTCTGATAAAGAAATAAAAAAGAAAAGCACGAGAAATTTAGATTTAGAGGAGAACTTTGTTTTCAGTTAAGAAAAAGAATGCAGTATATGCTCACCTACCTAAAGTAACTTTGGTGTTATGCTTTTGAACAATGTGCGGTGAATTCCACATGTCAGGCCGAGGAAATCATGCAAGGTGCAGAAGCAATTGTAAAAAAAGAAGAACGAAATACCGCAAACTACTACATAAATATCAATTTCATGCTGACAGCTGTTGGTGTTGGCATATTTTTATAACGCAAATGTCATGTTTGGCCAAATATCTCCACAGCTGTACTTAACACAAGTAAAATTGGCGATCATTAACAAATACATTTTTTCAATCCGTGTGACTTTCCAATCTTCTGTTATTTAAATACAGTTCTGGGAACAAATACGTATGTGCTCTAAAACGCCTTGAAAAAGTATTTGGAGTGTCATTACCTTGGTTTTTACTTTTGAGAAAACGTAAATGTAATGGAAAACTTGATCCTAAATATAGTCATTAAATCAAAATTTTTAATAGTCAATATGGAGCATTCCTACTCAAACTTCTTGACCGGTTACGGGTGATATTAATTTGTTTATTTTGCCTGGTTTTAAAACATGAGGACATATGTTCCTTATCTCCACTTCCATTCTATCTCAAAATATATCATCTGGCATTCTGATATCGACTGGCCTTCTGAAACGATGTCAGGCAGCACTTCACAGGCAGTTTAGCATTTCTAATTTCACAAACCTGTCTATCCATAGCTATTCCACGGAATTAGAAAAAATTCGCACATAATGGCAAAAATTGTATTTTTTGAACCTCTTTCTCCAAGAGACTACATTCAAAACAATTATTCAGAAATACCGCTTTATAGGACAAAAAGCACAACCACATTAACCTGTGTTCTGAGATTCAAAGGTTAGCTTCAAAAAGAAAATATATTCACTAGAGTAATGTTTAACTGAATCTTCACTTACTCTTTGTGTATCAAACGTCTCCATTTGCAGATATTTTTGCGCACAGTTCGAGCTTCACTGACATTCATCACACGACGTACTAAAGACATTCTGTGCTTTATGATTTTCCTCCTGAGAAGACTCCTGAATCTGGTCCTCACACAATTTCATTTGTCATCTTCTACCTTTATTTACTGCCACGTGGGCTGGAAAATGTTTCTTAGTAACATCCCGTCTTTCATTCATTCATTCAACGTTGCCAAACCACCTAAGAATATTAGTCTCCACCTTACTGACAGCTGAATAATAGGAGTTGATGCATAAAATTGCATGAAGCTACCAATATTTTAGTTGCATGGATGGAAATGGTGATATCTCACCGATGTTTAGTTCAGTATTGCTGGCTAGTGAAAATGACAAGTAGAATTGCATCAGAAGAGTGTCTTAAGGTAACAGAAGAAGAGTGTCTTAAGGTAACAGAAGAAGAGTACAAATCCAGTAAATATATTCATTTTTTAGTAAAAATATGAGAAAAGCAGGTGATTTCTTACACACACAGGTGCGTAATAAAAAACTTAATTAAATATTTTAATAGGCTCAGTAGTTACAAATGGCAAAGTGTTTTCTATGATATTCTTAAATTGATGCTCATGAATCAATTGGTTTTCAGCTTAATACCTGAAAACTGGTTTTTATTTAAAATTATTTCATGTATTCTTTGGTTTACTCGGTAAATTTTAAACATAGCTTTGCGCCATTCTTTTGTGTCTCATTTTCTGTTTTATTAACGTGCTTGACGCAGAGTTTTTGAAAAGAGATTTTAAATATTTCAGTATGTAATTCAATTCACAACATTTTTATATTGAATATGTGTGTACAACATATTGTTCGCTTTCATAAATGGCAAGGGCACTTGAATCACGATGTAATTTTCATATCACTGGAAGTCTTTTTCTGATTTATCACCTAAGGACAATTTGATTCAAAATAGTGATTTTTTAATCTTCAGGTGTGTGTTTTTTTTGTCCCAGTAGAAAATCGTGGGCATTTCAGGGAGCTGAAATTTTGAAATGTTATCGCTACGGAAACAAAAGAATTGCCAATTTTAATCATATATAGTTTCCGTTTCAATCAGTTGCTCTTAAAAAGGATAGATTTTTAAATAAAACTTAAACATCACAAAATTATAATCCCGACAGGTTATAACCTCCTATGCAAAACACTTGTTCAATACCAATTAATACTTTTATCTCAGAGAAACACCAAATAAATTATATTATTCACCAAATATTTCGTACTCAAAACAAGACATTTTAAAGTGTAACTTTTAGCATATAAGGTCAAAGAAGGATATTGTTTTTGCTTTGCGTGGTGAATTTTATAATACATGGTGTCAAACTGCTAAAATAATTTATTAAGTAGATGAGGGAACAACAAAGTCGCTACCGATGAATATTAAAAGCGCCTTTGATATATGGGAGGTCGAAAGAGAAAAATCTGAGTAGAGCAATATGGGAAAATTATGTTTTTAATTAATATTAAGAAAGATAAGAGAGCTAAGAATCAAAAAATAAAATTATAGCTTTCTAGAATTTAACTTTTGTGGAATTAACTAATGTATAAAAATTGATGTTTCAACGCGGTTGTAAGTATGCATATCCAGCGGAGATACGAAGAGATGAGGATTATACAGTATTCTAAAACTAGAGAAAGTTGTAGGAAGAGTACCATATGAAAAAAGACGCGCACTTAGATTTGATATGCACCTTCTAATGTTACACGAATTAAACATAAAGCTGATTACCAATGCAATGTTAAAAAATTTAAGATATGAAAGTTAAAACTTAAGATATCACTAATAATCATAATTTCAGAATGCAATATATTGACAAAAGTCACCGGACACCCCTTCAAAAGCAAATGAATGTATCCTCTGCGTTGTAAAGATGCACGGTGTAGCTGAAAACGGTATAGATACCATCCTGAAGATAACCGCGATCATATCGTACTATGAGGTTGAGTGAAAATATCGCGGTGGCAGAGAACTGACTTTGAGATAGGAAAGATTGATGGGTGTTATATCAGTGGGTTGTCCATAAGATAAAACGAGAGGCGTTTAAACATACCCAAGCCAACGTTTATAGATGTACTGAATAAGTGAGAGACACATGGCGTGCCTCAAGCAGCAAATGATACAGGCAGACCAAAGAAAATCAGTGATAAAAGACGTCGAAACCTCAGTAGAGTCGTTACAGCTAATCGACGGAGTACTGCACAAGACCTCAGTGTACATGTTAGCAAAAATGCTGGAACCTCTATATGTACACGTACCATTGGCTAAGTACTTCATTCCATGGGTTACCGTGGTCGTGCAGCTGTTCATAAGCCTTTCATCTCCACTCGGAATGCTACTCGTCGTTTAGCATGGTGAAGAGAACATTTATCGTGGACGTAGATCAATAGAAATGTTTTCTATGGACTGACGAATCCAGGTACACTATCCATTAGTCAGATGACCGTGTGTGGGTATAGCGGCAGCCCGGGGAACGCTATTTACCACTGTGTACTGTTCCTACGGTCAAGTTTGGAGATGGGAGTGTACTCGTGTTGGGGAGGTTTCGTGGTATGGTAACGGCCTATTTGTTATCGTGGACAAACCTTGTTAACCAGCACGTCTACCTAGATATTCTGGACATTTATGCCCTACCAACTCTTTGGAAACACTATGGAACTGAGCCTTGTTGGTACCAGCAGGATAATGCACCGAACCATAAAACAAGGATTGTTACGGCGTGGTTTGACGATAATTCCGTGTTCTGTGTAGATCGGCCAGCACAGAATCCTGATTTTAATCCCATAGAGCAGCTATAGTATGAATTAGAGCGCCGCATAAGAAGTTTGGAAACGATGTCCACTACTAAACAACAGCTAGGGGCAGCCTCGTGAACTGAGTGGAAGCGCATACCTAGCGCTGTGTTCCAAAACCGTGTCGATAGCATATCTCAAAAGGTCGTGCATGCATTAAGGCCAAAGATGGGCCAACACCGTACTAATATACGACAATAAATGCTATGTTGTGTTTCTCTTCTAGATGTCTGGTGACTTTTGTCATTATAGTGTATATGAAACTGGCAACCGTAGACAAATAATTACACCAAACAAAATTGATTAACAACGAAAAAATGCAAAAGGCAACTGAAGAAATTAATTGTGAAAAGCTAAATATGATCCCACAGATAGACACATAGCCTATGTAGCAAAAATCTGAAAATATAGTATTTTACGAGATGAAAAAAATGTTTTCCACCTTTAGGAGCTATGGTTTCAGGTTTGATTCCCAAGATTAAAGCTCATAAAGAGGGTAAGACGTGAAGGCGGATTGTTGCAAAGCGAAAGGCACCACTGATAAATTTATAAAATAAATATTTACACTTTTGTCAGCTAGATGTTTAAATATTACAGAAGAATTTTTCCAGATATGAAGATGTGATATACCGACAAAAGAGTGAAGGCCCTATGGGTTCCCTATTATCGGTATTATTTCAGAAGCGATTTTCCATGATATGGAAAAGAAAGTTATAAGAACTCTAACTAAAAACAACAATGATAAATGTCAGATACTGTATGTAGATGACATTTCTGTGATACTCCACATGCAGGAAGAAGAATTGCGTGTTTTGGCAAGCAGATTTATTTCTCCACAGTAAACCTGACTTTTGAGGTGGAAAAACATCATACAATTTCGTTTATAGATGCAAATGTCATTAAAACAAAAGAAGGTTGGCAATATTAGGTATTTCGAAAGAACTCATATGTACCAATTGTAATATCATAGGATTACCACCACCCACGAAGTTAAAAATTTAATGCTTTATGTAACCTGGTAAAAGAGTTTTTCTCATACACTGGCGTGCAAAAATTAAGGACCAGACGGTTTTTCGAATGTTACGTCGCACAGAAGCGCTCCACATCGACTCAAAACTTACCATAAGATTCTCAAAATGTACGAATATGGAACAAGTGAGCAAAACCGTCCAATTAAGGAATCCAAAGTATACAAATCAACTTTAATGAAAATGTAGCTTTGAGCACAACTGGACAGAAGACAGAAACGTCCATGTGACAGGCGGCTGCCAAGAAAAATCCAGTCTTTAGTAGGCAATATGACCACCCCTGACTGCGTTGCAGGATTTACAAAGTCGGTCCATGCTGAGGGCGAGGTTATCATGGAGATGTTTAGGCACCGCGGCCCATTTCTCTTTTAGCGTCAATCGCAGCTGCGGAATCGTTGCTGGCGGCTAGTCACGTGCTGCCAAGCGTCTCCATAGAAGGTCTCACATGCGTTTGATTTAATTTAGGTCCGGGGACCTTGCGGGAAAATCCATACGTTGAATATCTTTACTCTCCAACAGCTCTGCGACATCCACTGTACGATGAGGTGTAGCGTTGTTGTTCATGAAGAGGAACTCAGGACCCACAGCACCTCTAAACAGACGCACGTGAGGCAGGAGAACCTCGGTACAACAGCGGACACCAGTGACTGGACCTCCTTGGAAGATGTGCAGGTCGGTACGGCTACCAAGCATGATACCGCTCCAAACGAGAACTCCGCCACCTCTACACCGGTCCCTTTCGATGATGGTGGAGGTGTGATTGCGTGCTTCCTGCTCTCTCCAGATTTATATACGTCCAGAACTGCTCGTCAGACTAAATCGGCTTTTATCCGTAAAGAGAACTCGACCCCATTGCTGATGTGTCCAGTTCTTGTGTTCCTGGCACCACAGAAATTGCTGTCTGCAATGAGCAGACGTTAATGGCACACACCGTACTGGTCGTCGTGCAAATAGACCACCTTTGTGCAGCCTTCTGGCCACGGTAAAACGATATAACGGACGTCCAGTTGTCCGTTGCATGTACCTTGCGATTTCTCCTGCTGTCTGACGTCTGTCTTTTCTCGCACGTTCGACAATATACCGGTCGTCCGCCGCCGTGGTTGCTCGTGGACGACCACTGCTAAACTCTCGGACAGCTGTTCCTGTCGTTTGAAATGCACTCCAAGCTCGTGAAACGATGCTGTGTGCGATCCCCAACTCCTCGGCCAAACTAGTCACACCTCGACCTTCTTCCAACTTCCCAATGACGCGACCTCGGGTAAAGTCATCCGCATGTCTTCTACTGGATTGCTTCTAGGCCATATCACACGGTGGCAGCAAGTCGAAGTCGTTCAAACTGATGTACACCGTGCAATAGCTTTCATCGAATTGCTGAGCGTACACCGTCCGTGTTACTTATACCCTTCCGACACCCCGCCTCTTACGCCATGCTGCATATATGCGCATTCCCTATCGTACCGGACCTTAGTCTATCTCCTGAGTGGTCTTTCGGTCCGTTCTGCCTGCTCGTTCCACGGTTATGCTAATTTCTCCTTTTCGTCCTTAATTTTTGCTCTCCAGTTTAATATTAATAAAAATACTAACAAATAATTAATATGGACAAATAATAGCTACAGGTTCTGGGGATCCTAACAAGGTGATTAATGATTTAATTGTGAGATATAAATAGGTATGTTGGTATAGAAAAAGTGATGAATAATGTAAAAAAAAGAAATAAAGAAGAAATACAATATGTTGTATCCTTTCCGTATATGCAAGACCCTAGCATAAGAATAAATAATATAATCAAGAAATATAATAAGGGAATAGGATTAACAGTAATGACGCTCGATAAATTAGTTTGTAATACTAAACGAAAACGTCTTCTGTTTAAAAAAGGGTGTTGTATACGAAATTCCAATAAATCAAAAAACAATGACACATACAGAGAAAATTTACTATGGTAGCACTAACAACAGGCTTAAAAAATGATAGATCAGCATAAAAATAATTTGGAAAACCAAACAGCATTGCTACAGCACTGCTTAAAAAAACGATACAAAATTTCGAAAATATGGTAAAAGTACGTTTTGCATATCGAACAGAATGGGAGCTACACTATTCAGAAGCACTGATGATAGAGAAGAACAGGGATAGAAATTGCGATGCGATGACCCGTTTATGACATCAGTTGATGGAACACCATGATAAAAAAGGAAGCAGAAAAAAAGTCACAAATTTCTGAAAAAAAGAAGAAGAGTATCAGTCAAAACTTAGATGGCGACCGAAATGTCAAGTTGGTGAGTTGAATGATCATGAGACCAAACATTCCACTTGCCGGTCAGGAAGCCCCGTACATGTGTCATTCTAAACACGCGCCTCTTGTACAGTTGTGAAAGTGCAGCAACATCTGATGATAAAAGCGGTGTTTGAAAATCTTGCTGATATATAACCTGGATTAATTATGTTCGTTCTTTCAAGGAGTTCCAATGTACATAGATTTTAAGTACTTTTAATATTGAGTTTAATTTCAACCATTTGTGAAAATAGTAGAAAAATCGGGAGATACGACATGCACTGATTTAGGGACGCTTCGTGAACTTCTTGTTTTAACATGCTCTTAGAAACACATAAATCTTGTGCATTTTAATGAAACCTTATCTTTAGTAATATTGTTTAAGTAATGAAAGTGAAAAAAATGGATGTCAGCATGACTGATATATGAGGAACCTTTTGAAGGTTTTTATGAAAAAAACATTAAAAAGATGCATACAATAAGTGTAAGATATAGCATAGTGAAGGAATAAAAATAATGTTAAATGCATGATGATTACTTCATAAAACAATAAGAGGATTCGAGTAATTTCACAGAGGACTCCACAGAATGGTCACATTTCAAAATGTGTTGTTTTTTGTCGAAAATTCTTCGTGAATATAATAATTCCTTTAGTGTTTCTTTGAGGCTAAAGTATATATTGATATTTAAACGTTTTGTTCGTCGGACGATTACGTGAATCAACTGATCAAATAAATATTTACATGAAAATCTTATTAGCACCTGCATTACCTTGCTTAAAATCTTAGAAATCCATAATCTGAAAGAAAATCGATTCCCAACACTTTACATATTTCCAACATTCGTGCTTAAGTCGAATGAGAAAATATCGAATCCGTTGGACGTAATTTTTATGTAATATTTTCCAAAGATTTCAATCTGACCCCAATTTAGTTCAGTGAATTATATCCCTGGGATATATTAGAATGTGTTTTTGGTATACGATATGAAAAGGAAACGCTCCGCATAAATTCCCGTTTCCTCATGCTAAATGATAAGGGCATTCGTTGTGGAATTGAAACCTAAATATCATCCACTAGTTTCCAATCTCATAAAATGTAGATTTTCTTTTTCTTATCACAGAGGATAATCTACATTTAACCCTTCAGTTTCTTTTTAAAATACAATCAATAGAAGCTGAAGTCCATTACGTGCTAATACATTGCGTGTAATATTAAATTTGAAGACTTGCCTAACTTAATAACATTTTGTACCACGCGTGTCTTCAAAATGGAACATATTTGTGACTTGTTGATTCGACTACACCTTCTCAACTTTCCGTAAAATACTGGTCCTTGGATCACCCACTTCACCCTCATTTAATGATAGTTAATCAACTGGTCTGATGTTCCAATGGATTACGTCTCACAAGTACGTCTGTTACAAAGAGTGTTTTCATCTGGTGTTACTATCTTGAGCCTTTAACAAAACTTATACAATCCATGTA
This sequence comes from Macrothele yani, assembly GCA_039090855.1. Classification (NCBI taxonomy): domain Eukaryota; kingdom Metazoa; phylum Arthropoda; class Arachnida; order Araneae; family Macrothelidae; genus Macrothele; species Macrothele yani. The sequence continues at coordinate 107,912,196 of CM077015.1, read as the reverse complement.
ATATGTAATATTCGGATATCTGTGGTGCGAAATCTATCGATCGGGTAATTAATACAAGGTTTGGCTGTAAAATATTTGCAACCCATCTTCACAAACACCCTAATTGCTCAATCTACGTCTTATAGTACATCCTACGTATGTGAGCATTATTGTTCCAGCGCCATAGTACGATGATAAAAAAAACCTCTGCCACAGCAATACTAAATAAAGACTTGACAGTTACAATTAACATGGGCTCCCACTATTCACTAATTTTAGAAATTACCTGCGTGCTCAGATCAATGTTTGTACATTTTGTTAACAGTCTTGGCTACTTGAGGAATTCCCCTGGATTTTTTCTGTTCAATGTTTTTTTGAAAACAACCCCCTCAGAACCAAATCCACTAGGGAATTTCTTGAACTAATCACCCAGTCGCTCAATTAACTGCATATTCTTACTGGTTGCTTAATGAAACTTGTGTGAAATTGCTCGTGTTGCTCAACTTACAATACAACAAGAGTGCAAGTATCGGCCATAAATAACAGCTAAAATTAGACTTTGAGAGCCGGCATGAAAAAGTGCGTTTTGGTGTATAAAAATAAAGGCACATTTGTATTATAATATAGAAATTTGCGGAGTTAATTAATTATGATACATTTACCGACATGGTTTTTCGATCGTTATGCCGTGGTATATTTCAAAGAAGACGTAGTTGGAACATTATTCATCAGCAAAGCTCTTTTCCCGTGCAAAACCTTTACTGATCAATAATATTCCAACTACATCTTCTAAGTAAGATGAAGCTCATCTTAGGCTATTCACCAATATTCAGATGTATTTACAAACATGATTCATACACAATTCTCAGAAAATACTATATCAGCTAATCAACAAAAATGAGAGACTAAACTAACTGTATAACAGGCTCCTTTCATACACTCTGTTGAACTATTTTAAAACCAGTCCCTGCCGAAAAACGCCAGGTCAGTTGCAAAAGTGCGTAAGAAGAACCTTATACTAATCACTAGCTCCGTATTGTATGAAAACATTAGTTCAAGAGAGGTAACTTCCCATTTTTCAGATTTTCCGGTAAAAAATTTTGGGAAATATTTTTTGGTTTCATAATAAAATCCCAATTAAGCATCAAAGAGAAGTCACCGCTACTTGTACTTTTTATAAGTGAGTCATGGAAAAATTATCATTGGCCGCCACCGGGAATCGAACCCATGTCTTCCAGTTACGCGCCGGATATGGGTGTAGTGGAAGCATATCCGGCTAAATTAGATCTACCCTTGCAAATCTTCGAAACCAAAACCAAAATTCCCGGTGACCACCAATGAGGATTTTTCCGTGACTCACTTATAAAACGTGGAAAGAGCGATGACCTCTGTTTGATGTTAGTCCACGTCAAGTGTCTGTATTAATTAAACCTAATTGAGGTTGAATTTAAAAGAATTAATTGTGAGCAGTGTGAAGTATAGTTTACATGTTTTGTTTATATAATTATTATTTTTTAAATACTTAACTGTAAACTTTTAACAATAATTGTATCATTTGAAATGATAGCACATTAAAACAAGAAAAAATAAATTATATTATAATTACATTATATCACTGGAAGTAATGATTACTTCTTTGATATGACGAAAGACAACTAGTTCAATTCCTATATTAAGTGTTTCCTAACAATTTAAAAGAACTAAATTATCCTTCAAGGAATATTTGTTGAAGAGTGATTCAGTAAATTTAAAAACATATTCGGGCAGAAATATTTCAAAATATAATAATATTCCTTTTTTCTATATCATTAGTTCCGAGTCGCAGTACCAGAAATATATTTTCTGTATGGTTTGGACTTTTCGCACATGAAATTTAATTTCTGTAAAAGTATTTCTATTTTTGTTTCTTTTATTAAACTAGGGGCTGGGCTTTAGGCTCGCTACGCTCGTTTCCAGAGTAGCGTTCGGGCCCTGCAGCCCGATCTCCAAGTACATCACATGAAATAAAAACTGAAAAATTCCTATTAATTTCAATTTTTATTGCATGTCTAAGCAAATAAGGCTTGTTATTCCGAAATTTTAAAGGTTTTTTTACTGTCCTTAATTTTTGGAAGGTCGGACTTCTGTTGTTTGAACTTATAGCACTTACTAAATTTACCACTAAGGAAAACAGAAGCGGTCCAAAAGCATTTCCGTAAACCGTTAATCGTTATGCTAAACCGTTAAGGTGGACGTCAAGTAATCTTGCTTCCTATAAGTCCAATGGAGAAACTTTTGTACGCATTTTGTTCACAATTATTGCGTTCCCAAGCGATGAAAATTTGAACATCGATAAAAATAACTTCATATTATAACTTGGAATACTTAATATTTTCCAAAACATAACCATTATTATATAAGAACTCAATACTTTTTCCTTTGGTAGTGTTGGAACCAGAAAAAAGATGGTTTGACCTGTACTTTCATGACATCAGTAGCAAAACAAATGTTAGATTGCATAATTATGGTAATGTTTTAGAAGATATTAAGTATTCCAAGTTATAAAATGAAACTATTTAAATCGATGTTCAAATTTTCATCCATGGGAACGCATTAATTGTGAAGAAAATGTGTACAGAAGTTTTTCCATTGGAAGTATAGGAAGCAAAATTACTTGACGTCCACCTTAAACAACTGAGATAGCTTTACCAAGAAAACATATGCATAACAAATTCTCTGCGTCACCATGGCAGCAGGTCACGAGACGAGAACGTTCTTCTGTGGTTATCGTGAAGACAGGCAAGCAGTTTGTTTCTTTCCTTTGCGTCTTTAAAAACGCTTAAAAATCAGAAAATGACTTTTTCTTAATTTTTTTTGTAAAAAAAGGACGATAGTTGTAAGTTTATGCTGTAAAAACTGCAATGCGTCATATATTATAGTTCGCCATATATCCGTTTTTTTAAATGAATCCCATCGCGAAATAGAGAATTTTGTGAAATTTAGAAATTTAATTTCTCGTAAACAAAATCGAAATTCAAAAAAAGATCGACGAGTTGCAAAAATGCGGCGTGGCTACATGCCTACAAAGTTCCGTGGTTCTGTTGCTGTTAGTGTGCCCAGAACGCTACCTGATAGCACTTTTTTGCTTACCTTAATTTTGAAATACAATAGTTCTTGAAGTTTCGCTAGAATCAAGAAACGGTTTATTTCAGCGTGTTCTCCAAACAATTCTCTACAAACGATGTAAATTTCATATTTTTGGGTTCAATACGTTTTGCGTTGCGAGCTAGGAAAGCAAGAGTGTGGAGAATTTTCTAAAACAGTGGCAGCGACAGCAATTACTTCTTTTAGAATAGAGAGACAAATGAACAGCGTGCACTGTTGACGAATGAGCTCACTTCAATGTATATTAGGCAGATTCCAGGAACATTTTTATCAAAATTGATGTTTAAAGTCAGCAGGTAAGGCAAGTTAGAGAGCTTTTTTTTTTCAATTTTACCGAAATAATGCAGCATTTTTGTCACCATTATTTGAAATTAAATGTAGTGACAACCTTATATTCATTTCTAAACCACATGGCATGATTCTTTAATACTTCTGCCTTAATGTGTTGTTTTATGATGCTGTATTATTTAATTTCATAAATTTAATCTTCGTTACTGGACGAAATATTTGTTTCATCTCATATAAAAAGATGATCCTTGTGCCAGCATTCATGAGGACAATGCTCGATTAAATGTAGCGCGGAATGTATCTCAGCTCCAGGGCGCACGAAATGTGCCACCTCTTCCTTGGATATCGCATTCACCTGACAGTTCGCCCGTTGAACAAATGTGAGATATGACCGCTCGATATCAGACTGGTTACGAACTCTGTTGGAGGGTACACGTAATGCTAAATTATTTCGTCGGAAAAATTTATTTCTCTGAGAAAAGTGCGACGTACAATTTTTTAAGCATGTAAAATAATGGTGACAATTGCAAAAATATGGTATTTTTAGATAAAAAGAAATAAATGTTCCGAAGTATTTACCTGGGAGTGCGATGGTTAGGAAGAATACGTGCGGTAGGCCTAAGACGACGGAGCGGCGACGGCTTCAAGGTTGAGTCCGGTGAATGGAAGCTTCGTTGAGAAGGGCAAGTAACGGGCGGAAGAATACAACACGAACAGGTTGAGCAGTACGTAGTCATCGAAGCATCTTGTACGAATACGCTGAAGGAAAGAGGTCGGTATTACACAACACTGTAATTTTGTTTTAAATAGCAATTTTGAGAAAGCGTATGTACAAAACCGTCAGTGTCCACGCTTCATTTTGGATTTCGTCCGGGTTTAAAATTTCGTTATCAGCCACAATACGATAAGGAGCTGTAGACCTCCCTGCCGTACTACGTTATCTGAATTGAAGGAAATCGCTTATTTTGAAACATATCCGTTTCACGAGGATAAAATGTGAGCTACGATGTTGGGAATAGCAGCAGCACTGCAAATGAAGTGCTGGAAGAAATCGCCTACCCCTGCAGATCTTCGAAAGCATAACAAAAACCTTTTGGTTCAACTGGAAACAAAACTTCTTACACAAAACTTCTGTCTTACATAAATTAGTTTACATTCCTTCACTTTTTTTCAATTCGGAGACATTGCGAAACTAATAATAACGACATTCCGCACATATATTTCTCAAAAATTATTAAAATACTTTTAAACTACTTGCGCACGATTACACGATGCATCACACTATTCTGAAAAATACGCCCCACTCTTGTTGTATCCTTCCGCGCATTCAATGCCAACTCGTACTCCCTTCCGACGCACGGAACCTTCACGTGGTGGCCGTTAGCATCGCTTCAGCCTCCCGCAGTAACTACTGCAAACCATTGCACTAGCAGGTTCATACTTCGGAAAACCTCTTTCCGTTTATCTAAAAACACTGCATTTTTGCACCTTTCCCGTTTTTTCTGCATGCTTAAGAAATTGTACGCCGCACTTTTACCACACAGTGAAAATTTTCCGACGAAATAATCTAGGACGCTATAGTACACATTTACCGTATTTTCTACATGTACTCATTTCCTGGAGCTCATACAACAAAACAACAACGGCGAAAAGAACGTTCGCAAATAAAAATTATCGTTTAACATTTTGTTCTTTATGCCAATGAGAAAACTTAATGATACATTCGTAGTTTTGAAACTATCATATGGAAATTCTAAAGTGACCGCTGAAATGTTGTTTGTCAAATCGTAGTCGTATGCAGTTTGTGGCCGAAACAGGGGAACAGTGTAAATGACTCTAATCTTGAAAAATTATTTTGACTTTGCACGATAATTATCGAAATGGACAGACAACAGGTTTTTGTAAACATCAATAGTCCATCTTGATCTCACTAATGTATTACGCCTTTTTATTTCAAATTTTAAATTTCCTGTGTTCTAATATTAATTAGAAGAGCTGAAAGAATGAATACATTAAGCAGGATCTCATTATTCTAATATTGCCTGATATATCATAAAAAAATGATTCCGTCCTTCGAAGCCTAGTAAAAATATTTGACAGCTGCTCTGTAATAGTTGGATATATCTGTGTTAGACGAATACTAAAGTGAAACAATCCTCCAGATATGTGGCATTTTGGCGATCAATCATTCGCTCTATGAAAATATGGATTTATTTCCCGTCTTAGCGACCCTAAAGTAATGCGTTCTTTGCAAATAATTTCCCCCACACTTGAACGAGCTATTTTGTCGTTTCCATTAGTTACTTGCATGATGACATAAGCCTGTATTTTCATTTTATCAGGCAAATCTAAACTATATCTGCTCTCTGTCGATTCCCGCCTTCTTTCTCACTTAAAGTTATTGATTTTTAATTTGTACAGATATTCAAAATAAATTTAGGCTTGTTTTGTTATTTTCTTGCGAAACTTTTCCTAAAGCATATAATCCGCGCTACTTGCTTTGTGTATGTATGCAATTGCTTTTGTTCAAATACCATGTTTAACGAAATATACAGAACTTTTGTTTAAGGTAGTGTCTTTCAGGTACAGGTTACCATTACGTGCTTCTTCAATGCCATTTTTATCTAACGCCTCAAATTCAGCTTGGTGTTATGAAACACCTTATATTTGTTTTCAAATTTTATTCAAGAAGCTCAACCTGTAATATAAGGATTTGAGATGATCCCAATGTCCGCATCCATAACTTGAAAAAGAGTGCGTGTGAGGCATAAAATATAATTATATACAATACCTCCTCTTCCTTTCAACCACTGACTGAAACAGATCTGGCAGTCAACTAGATGAATAAAATTTTACAAAAATATTAAATTTAAAAAGGTGGATACTTCTCAACCAAAACCGCTTCGAGAAGAAAATAGAAAACGAAAGATCTCTAAATTCCGCAGAAACGTATTCCTATATTTAGACCCGATTTTCTCTATCCCAGGTTTAAAACGAAAGGAATGCAACACTATAATGATTACTGCTTTGACAAATTTTCGTAAAGACAGCAGTTTTATTTTTTATATCTCAAACTATAGATAACATTTATGAAATAGAATTTAGAAACAAGTTAATAAAATCATGCAATTCATTGATTATGATACGCTTTCCAACATACAAGAAATCATTACTCAAGTTATTACTCAAGTTATTAGGAAAATGGCTATGGAATAAATCTCACTCCTGTGCACTGACCTTTGATCCCATTTCGAAAATATTACACAGAACTGGTTCAGTATACCTCCGAAATAACATGATAACGTTTTGTCGCAATCGAAGCAATTTTACCAAAATTATTATGCATAAGGGCTAGGAATAGATTCCGCTACTGTGGCCTAACTTTTGACCCCATTTCGCCCATTTTCAATAGGATTCGTCCCCAGGCAGATCCCTACAACATACTACATTTCACCCAAATCGAAGCATTTTTACATAAGTTATGATGCATAATGGCGATGGAAGTGATTCCGTTCCTATGTCCTGACCTTTGACCCCCATTTCGCCAACTTTCAATAGGGTTTGTCCCCAGGTAGTCCCCTACCACATACTAAATTTTATCTAAATCGAACCTTTTTTTACGTTAGTTATGACGCATAAGAGCAGTGGAATGGATCCCGCCCTATGTCCTGACCTTTGACCCCATTTCGTTCACTTTCAATAGGGTTCCTTCCCAGGTGTTCCCTTACACCATAATAAAATTTCATTGAAATCGAACGAGTTTTACGCGAGTTATCGAGCGGACGATCATACGCACAAAACGCGTGACGTAATGAGGGAGATCGGAATCGCGACCATCTGCTCGCAAGAGTGTGACGTCATAGAAGTTTAATAGGATCCACACACAACACGTGACGTAATGTGACAATTTGCGTGACCGCGCGCCAACACCTAATGGCTCGACGCCATGACACTACACTAAAATCGTGGTAATTCGGGGTGGCTATTTAACCCACTAAACGAATTTTCCTAACGTCGAGATCAAGCTAAGTAGAACTCTAGTACCAGAAAACGGTCGTTAGAGCCGTTTTCAAAAAAATTACACACATACAAGAATTGCTCCTTTAAGGTGAACGTCAGGTAATTTTGCTTCCTCTACTTCGAATGGAAAAATTTCTGTACACATTTTCTTCCCAATTAATGCGTTCCCAAGGATTAAAATTTGAACATCAATTAAAATATCTTCATTTTATAACTTGCAGACCTTAATATTTCCTAAAACCTAACCATAATTCAGCAATCCGACATTTGTTTGTCTACTGACGTCATGAAAATACAGGTCGCGCCATCTTTTTTTATGGACAACTAATGCGTTCACAAGGATGAAAACTTTAACATCTATTAAAATAGCTTCATTTTATAACTTGGAATACCTAATATTTTCTAAAACATAACCATAATTATGCAATCCAACATTTGTTTGTCTACTGACGTCATCAAAGTCCGGGTCGCGCCATGATTTTTCTAGTTTCAACACCACCAAAGGAAAAGTTATTGATTTTTAATAAAATTATAGTTATATTTTAGAAAATATTAAGTATTCCAAGTTATAATATGAAGTTATTTTAATCGATGTTCAAGTTTTCATCCTTGGGAACACATTAATTGCGAAGGAAAGGTGTACAAAAGTATTTCCATTGGAAGTACAAGAAGCAAAATTACTTGACGTCCACCTTAATAATATGGGATAAAGGCGATGGAATGGATCGCAATCCTATGTCCTGACCTTTGACCCTATTTCATGCATTTTCAATAGGGTTTGCCCAAAGGTGGTCTTCTACCACATACTGAAATTTCATCGAAATCGAACCATTTTAACGCACGTTATGACGCATAAGGGCAATGGAATGCATCCCGCTCTTATGTCCTGACCTTTGATCCCACATCACCCATTTTAAATAGGGTTCGTCCACAGGCAGTCCCCTACGACATAGTCAAATTTCATTGAAATCGAACCATATTTACGCAAGTTATGACGCATAAGTGCAATGGAATGGATCCCACTCCTACGTCGTGACCTTTGACCCCAACCGTTCCATTTTCAATATGGTTCGTCCCCAAGTGGTCCCCTACCCCATACTAACATTTCATCGAAATCAAACCATTTTTACGCCAGTTATCGTGCGGACGGGAGGACGGACCAAGCTGGAGAATATATACGCCTTTTCAACCTACGTTTGCAAAGCGTAAAAAATATCTGAATAATCAAAATGAAACAAAAACAAGTTAGTAAAATCATGCAATGCATTGATTATAATACACTTTCCAACCTACCAGAAATCATTACTCAAGTTATGAGAATAATGACTGTGGAATAAATCTTGGTCCTGTGCCCTGAACTTTGATTCCATTTCGACGATAATCAACTGAACCGGTTTGGAATACCTCCGAAATAACATGATAAAGTTTTGTCGCAATCGAAGCATGTTTATGTAAGTTATGATGCATAAGGTCTATGGAATAGATCCCGCTTCTGTGTCCTAACCTTTGATTCTATTTCGCCCATTTACAATAGAATTCGTCCCCAGGAAAGACCCTACAACATACTAACATTTCATCCAATCGAAGCATTTTACGTAAGTTATGACGCATAATGTCGATGGAAGTGATTCCGCTTCTATGTTCTGAACTTTGACTCCATTTCGCCCATTTTCAATAAGGTTTGTCGCCAGGTAGTCTTCTACCACATACTAAAATTTCATCGAAATCGAACCTTTTTTACGCTAGTTTTGACGCATAACAGCAGTGGAATGGATCCCGCTCCTATGTACTGACCTTTTGACCCCATTTCGTTCACTTTAAATAGGGTACCTTCCCAGGTGATCCCTTACCAGATACTAAAATTTCATCGAAATAGAACGATTGTTACACGAGTTATTGTGCGGACGGGCATACGCACACAACGCGTGACGTAATGAGGCAGATGGGAATCGCAACCATCGCTCGCCGCAAGAGTGTGTCGTCATAAAACTTTAATAGGATCCACACACAACGCGTGACGTAATGAGACAGATGGCGTGACCGCGCGCCAACATTCTCAAACGCGAGATTGTGACATCATAAGATTTCTAAGCATTGGTAACATTAATGGAATAATGGAACAACGCCATCACTAACAACGTTATAGTTCCGGGTGGTTATTTAACCCACTGAACGAATTCTCCTAAAGTCGTGATCAAGCTAAATCGATTTCTACTACCAGAAAACGGTAGGTTAATGACTTTCATCAAAATTCTTAGAGCCGTTTTCAAAGTAAAAAGTACATACATACATACAAGAATTAGTACTTTAAGGTAGACGTCAAGTAATATTGCTTCCTATACTTCCAATGGAAAAACTTCTGTACACATTTTCTTCACAATTAATACGTTATCAACGATGAAAATTTGAATATCAATTAAAATATCTTCATTTTGTAACTTGCAATATTAAATATTTTCTAAAACATAACCATAATTATGCAATTCAACATTTGTTTGTCTACTGACGTCATGAAAACACAGGTCGCACATTTTTTTCTGGACAATTAATGCGTTCACAAGGATAAAAATTTGAACATTGATTAAAATAGCTTCATTTCATAACTTGGAATACTTAATATTTGCTAAACCATAACAGTAATCATGCAATCCAACATTTTTTGTCCACTGACGTCATCAAAGTACAGGTCGCGCCAACATTTATTTGGTTTCAACACCACCAAAGGAAAAGTTATTGATTTTTAATATGATTATGGTTATGTTTTAGAGCATATTAAGTTTTCTAAGTTATAATATGAAGTTTTCTTATGTGATGTTCAAATTTTCATCCTTGGGAACACATTAATTGTGAAGGAAAAATGTACAAAACTTTTTCCATTGGAAGTATAGGAAGCAAAATTACTTGACGTCCACCTTAATGATATGGGATAAGGGCAATGGAAATGATAGCAATCCTATGTCCTGACTTTTGACCACATTTCGTCCATTTTCAATAGGGTTCGTCCCCAGGAGGTCCCCTACTACATACTGAAATTTCATCGAAATCGAACCATTTTTACGTACGTTATGACGCATAATGGCAATGGAATGCATCCCAATCGTATTTCCTGATCTTTGACCCCACTTCACCCATTTTGAACAGGATTCGTCTCAAGGTTGTCCCCTACTACATACTGAAATTTCATCGAATTCGAACAATATTTACGCAAGTTATGACGCATAAGGGCAATGGAATGCATCCCAAACTTATGTCCTGACTTTTGACCCCACTTCACCCATTTTGAATAGGGTTCGTTCCCAGGTGGTCCACTACTACATACTGAAATTTCATCGAAGTCGAACCATTTTCTACGCAAGTTATGACGTATAAGCGCAATGGAATGCATCCCGATCTTATGTCCTGACCTTTGACCCAACTTCACTCATTTTGAACAGGGTTCGTCCCCAGGCGTTCTCCTACCACATAGTAAACTTTCATTAAAATCGAACCATATTTACGCAAGTTTTGGACCATAAGAGCAATGGAATGATCCCGCTCCTACGTCGTCACCTTTGACCCCATTTGTCCCATTTTCAATAGGGTTCGTCCGTAGGTGGTCCCCTACCACATAGTAAAGTTTCATTGAAATCGAACAATATTTACGTAAGTTATCGTGCGGACGGACGGACGGAAGGACGGACAAAGCTGGAGCATATACGCTTCTTCAACCTACGGTTGGAAAGCGTAGAAAAATGACAACTACTTACACCTGCTCTATTGTTTCACTCGGGTACTGAACGCTTTGGATATCGGAGAAAATCAAACTTCGACCAGTGCATGTTTGGTGTTGGCATCGAATGTTCAGAAATAAGTGGACTTTTAGAAGACTGAAATAAAAGGAACAAATTGAAAAGTGCGATTACTTTAAAATAGAACTGTAAAGGTGTTGAAGGAATTTCAGAACAATACCGACCATATTTTAGCATAGATTACAGCAGAGCGTAAACAGTAAAAGTGTGTTTCAAGTTGTGACAGTATCGTGTTTATTTGAAGAGAGAAAATTTAAATTTTCTGATTGTCTTTGCCATCGCATCGTCATACAAGAAAATAATTTTATGAAACTATGTAGTTCTTTCGTCGGGAATAAGTAACACTTTTGTTCAATGTAAATTTTGTGAAACGACATGGCTTGCGCAAAGTTCCCATATGTAAAAAGTGCAAGAGCCTGTTTGCTTTAAACGTCACGAATAGTATTCTTTTGATTTGTGTTAATTACCACATTTCAAATCTGTTCCTAATAAGTGAAATGCCTATCATCTCGAATCTTATTTTCATTCGGAATGAAAGACCCCTTCGTTACTCACGCCCATTCGGTTTTCTTCCAAAGAAATAACGTGTCGGGGACACCAGTATTTTAGTAACTATGTTTAACGCCTTTCCTTGGAATAAGTCAACAATTCTTTGGGCATTCCCTTGGTCTCACCAGTAATGCAAAATTCGGAAATTACAGTGTGAACAAGAGAAATGTCTCTTCTTCCCAGGAGTTGTATATGTATATAATTCGTGTAAATGTGTTTCATTTTTTTAGTATAACAAGTGTATTGTTTTGCAAAACATTTAAAGAGTGTATTGTTTATAACAAGTGTATTGTTAAGAGCCTAAATTTGTTTTCAGTTTTTAATTTTAAAAAAATCATGTATACATGTATAAAACATTGTTTTCTTGTTTAAAGGCACGTCTACATCACAGTTTAGGGTGAGAAGGCTCGGCCTTCTGAAATTCTTATATTATACTTGTGCCTGTTAAGTAAAGATATTCTGTACGTGTGAAAGCCACTTCGGATCCAACCAAAAGTGCGTCGTATAGAATATTCAGTACGAAAATTAATGGGTTGTTATCCAAAAAGTATAATACTTAGAAAGATACGCATTCATTTCATATAAATCATGGTTTCGGTTTCGTTTCTACCCGTTTTCTCATCAATATCTTCACTATTAATTTTTTCAAAATGCGGTTCTCAATCTTCAACAAAAGTAACTTCTTCGAGGTAAATAAAGAGTTTAATACGACAAAAGGCCAACGAAAATATATGAGCTACCAACCATACTGCAAATAAACTTGACTATTGATTTCTTTGTAATTTTGAAAAACTATCAGAATGTACACAAATATTCTTCTGGTTTCAACTCGTTGTAAATTTTCAAAATCGTATACTATAAAACTGCGGTGGACAACCTTCTTGCTAAACGCCACAAGTTGCGAATTTAAGTCTACCTGATACTACAGAAAAATGAGCTTTTTATTGTTAGTGGTTGGGTTTGTAACTTTTTATTTTATGTATATAACTCCAAGAGTTCCGTTTTTTGAATGCGTCATTGATGTCACATTGATAATTAATACTCCCATTCACTCCATTCCCCAACATTTTAGTTTATCTCTGCCTTTAATTTGAGCTTATATCCAAACTTGAACGGGTTGTATCTAAGAATAAAAATTTTTAATCTTGCGTTTGCGTCCGTTTCGTGTGTACGATTTCACATTTTTTTCTGTTACAAAAAAAAGCTGCAATTGTTTTACATTTTTCCAATTTTTACGGAGAGATGGAGAAATGCGTGATCGAAATATTTCACAGACACAACGGTGCGCAGATGTAATCCGGATTTTCCCATGGCACGACAGAGGAATTAAAGAACGTCGCACCTGCCTGAACGGTTTAAAGGGGAAAAACAGTGAACAGCATACAGTTGTTTTACAATCGCAAGTGGGGGATCTTTTACCCATTTTAGAAAACGGTAAAAGTCATCAGATACTAAATGAAGAACAGTTCATAGCAAAAATACACGGATCACAAGAATACTAAAACAAAACAAGAAACAGACACGTTAACTGCTTTTGCTAACGCAATACCCGTAGGAAGTGTAAAATACAACCGATCCCTCTAATTCGTCTACGCTCATAATTTTATTAGTTACTTTGTTGCGAAGACTTCTTGATACTGCTTCTAAATAGGGGACATCGGACGGAAAGTGAAGAATGTTGTACCGAAGTGGTTGCTACGAACGTTCTTTGGTAAAATAACGTGATCTACCTATTTCATAAATAATAAGAACGGAATTCTATAACACTTGCACTGCCGAAATACTGTGTAATGATCCATTATTAGGTCAATCAGATCCTTCTTTCATTTAAGGGGATGTCCAAGGAAAGTAAGAAATGTAGTAATGAAATACTTGATAGGAACCTCTATTTCGGAAGATAAGCAAAGTGTGATATTATAAGTACTAGTTATACAGTTGTACGTATGACGCCTGCACATCAGACGATTTTAACGTAGTTTTAAATTTCACGTAATTGGTAAATACTAAAGAAAGTTATAGGGAAAAAATAAATTGATATGTGTGAAAAATAAAATATGTGCGTCACTGAAGATCGAAACAGCGGATGATTTATGTGTGCGCGAATTGTATGAGAAGTATTTAATAATTTAAAATTCCTGCAAGAATGTTTGAGAAACAGGAGCAAATCACTGAGGTGTTTACGGAATTAACACGCCGTGAGAAAAATCCTCCCAGTAGAGAGCAGCATTTAATGGATTCGAAACCAGTATAAGATGATACGTGGTGAACTCTTCTTTTGCTCATTAGACAGCACTATATGGCGAATGGCTCTAAGCGGAAAAAATACTGACATTTGCCTCAAATATCACATTTCGCAATTTCAAATGATCACTTTCAGAGTATTTTTATTTCATTTTTGTTTGTCATTTATTTTCAAATAGAAAGAAAAAATAGTGTTATGGTTCCGTATTCCGCCCCCAACGTATTCAAGCACTGTTGAAGTGAGACGTGTATCCCTCCGCATGGTTTCCTAACGTGTTTGTTTTATTTAGGAATGGAATCGGGATTTTGAAGACGTTATCTAGAATTGTCAATTTGGAGATGAGTTATATCCTCAGTTGCGCGGGCTCCTTCCCTACAGGAGATAATTGCACAATTAAGTGCATAACAAGGGAATCGGCAACGTAGCTACATAGCTTTTTACTTAGCTACGTACTTGCTGAACAACAGCTTCCAATCAAATTCGTCAAAAAATGCTTGTGCTGTCACGATTTTACCATTCGTCCATTTTGTAACTACCCGAGGTCAGTATACGGCAAGAGACCCAGAAAATTATTTCGCGAATGAGGAATGATGATTTAATTTGTCTAGCACACTTAACTCTCTATAACTTCCCGGAAACATAATACTCAAAAAGGAATATGTGAACAGAAGCAGACTGGGCTACCTGAACACCGTGATATTTCTCCGTGGACCACTCGAGAAATGTCCCGTTTTCTCGTAGCCTGTTTGCCTGGATTGCTCGGAAGGAACTACTAACTGGTTTGGTACTTATGAATAAGGATCGTTAACTACACTTCAGCTCTACGTTATCAGTCTGGAAAAATTTCTTCATTGTGTGAAAAAAAAATATTTTCACTGTATTTATATATAAGTAAGTTGGGCATTGCATTAAAATGGCAAAGCAAAATTCTCACTACTGCAGCCAAAAAATTGCCACCGGATAAAGTACGCTGTTATAAATAATTAAGCTTCGAGTCAAAGGGCATTGTTAGCTCTATCATTCTTTTGCAATCTTTACGGAGACAATAATAGCAATTTTAGTGGAGCATCATCCCCACACCCTTATCCACGTACAAACATTAAGCACAAAGCGATTTTCTAGTAGATATGTTCCGTAATTCGTATCCACCCTATTTTTCTTAAGATAAATAACGATGTAATGGTACTGGGTCAAGGGTTTAAATAGTAGAGCATGAATCAAAATAATATATCATCATCATCATCATCATTGTCAACCATTATCAATCCACTGCTGGACGAAGGTCTCCCCAAGTTTCCTCCACAACGGTCTGTCTTGTGCCAGTCTCCTCCATGTCACTCCCGCATATTTACGAATTTCATCCACCCATCTCCCATGTGGTCTTTTTCTGGGTCTTTTCCTGTCCCTTGGAATCCAATCTAAAATTTCGGCTGTCCATCTATGGTCTGTCCTTCTGGCAGTATGTCCAGCCCATTGCCATTTCAGGGATTTAACTCTGATCATGATGTCTTCCACTCTCGTCATTTTTCGGATCCACGAGTTCCTCTTCTTATCTCTCCTGGTTATACCAAGCATGCACCTCTCCATGCTTTTTTGAGTTGTCTGCAGCCTTTGTATGTCTCTTTTAGTTAAGGTCCACGTCTCTGCACCATACGTAAGCACTGGAAGGATGCATTGATCAAACACTTTTCTTTTAAGACATAATGGCATATTGCTCTTGAAAATTATGCTGTTTCTTCCAAAAGCTCTCCAGGCAAGTTTTGTACGCCGATTAATTTCTTCATCAATGTGACCCTCACTTGATATCTGCTGTCCAAGATAAACATACGTATCTGTTATCTCCAGTTTTTCTCCATCAATCGATAAATCTTCATTTCTTGTAAAAGCATTGAACATCACTTTTGTCTTCTGAAAGTTCATTTTTAGTCCCACTTCTTTACTCTTGTCAGCAAGTTCCTGGATCATACTCTGCAGCTCTGATGGGGTAGTTGCAAAAATGACTACGTCATCAGCAAAACGAAGGTGGGTTAGATAATCTCCATTAATCTTTATCCCTTTGTTTTCCCAGTTCAGTGATTGAAAGACATTTTCCAATGTGGCATTAAAGAGCTTCGGAGATATGGTGTCACCTTGTCTCACTCCCTTTCCAATTTTTATGTGTGTTGTATTTTCAAACAGCCGAATCTTTGCACTTGCATTTTCATAGATGTTATTAATAATATTAATGTATGCATCTTCAATACCGCAGGATTTCAGAGCCGTGGTAACTGCTGATGGTTTCACCGAATCAAAGGCTTTTTCATAATCGATAAAAGCCATGCACAATGGAAGTTCATATTCCCTCGCTCTTTCAATTAGTTCTCTCAGTACGTGGATATGATCTATTGTGCTGTAGCCACTCCTGAATCCAGCTTGTTCTCTCGGTTGAGCCATGTCCAGTGTTACCTTCAAGCGGTGTGAAAGAACTTTAGTGAAGATTTTATAAACCACTGATAGGAGGCTGATAGGTCTGTAGTTCCTGAGATCCTCAATGTCACCTTTTTTATGTAGCAGGATCATTGTAGCATTGTTCCAATCCTCAGGAATCATATATATATATATATAATGGCGGCCATTCAAGGAAGTAGTACGAATAGAGTTGCGCAGTAGACGATTAGTGACCAAACGAATAAAATTATCTGGCACAACACCCCGTTTTGAGTATGGTTCGATATGTTACATTCAGGCATAAACGGATTTTTAAAATTATCTCACCCTTAAATTGGTATTCAAGTTTATGGATGACTACTGAATTAGTTTTACGATACAGATTTCAAAAGTTCTATTTTATCCAGGTGTTAATCGCATTTTTAATGAGTTTATGCGGTATTTTCCTGGGGGTACGTGTGGTTCTGTAGTGGACCACGAGATTAACATTCCAATACCAGGCAATCAATGCTAAATGAGCTACCTGACTCACATATTGCAGATCAGAAGCATCTGAGTTAAAATTTCTGGATAATAGTCGCTTCGAAGAGCGTTCCAAGAAGATGTGGAACGAAGTTAGTCGATTGTACGAACATATTGTTTAGTTTATTTAATATTAGCAATGTCTTTTATAAAAAACTGAAAAAAAAATTTAGAATGTTCAAACAACAGTGAATTGAACCTACAATTTGGACGTACGCACACAAAACGTTTATTTTCTAAACTCGAACAAGCAAATTATACTTAACTATACATCAGGGAATATCTCCTAAAAACATAATTCTCACTAGAGAGTACCTATTTTGTTATATAAAAATAGGATGACACTCGGGAAGAATATTCCGTTAATTTTTGTTTAAAAAGCAGTGTAACTACAACTCGTAGAATTTTAAACTTGTATTACTTTTACAAAATCACATGCATACTTCATTCAATCATTGATGCTACTTATCCTTGATTTGGCATTTTACATATATCACCTGATGCGTTTCTACAGTAAGGTAAACAGCAAATTCCCTAATACGGCTTAAGAAATGTGTGCTACCTATGTATAATTCAGAAAGAGTATATTACACTTTTGGTGTAATGCATGTTAGATGTAGCACTCCTTCTTAATGTTTGCACAAATTAAATACACGGCTGTCATTGTTTCTTGTTTCTCACTTAACTTATGCCGTTGGAAAGACTGAATAAAAATATAGTACATAAATTAGAGACGCACAATTTCTGATTACGTCATATTTTTAAAAAGCAAAATTGTACATGTTTTTGATGTAAACATAAATTGCATGGACTCCTTTCCGTACCTTCTTGCTGTTAATCAATTTACGAACTATATTTTAATTTATCAGCTTTTGTGCAATCTAATCGAGAACGGGTTAACACAGTGTTAATAAGTCACTTCTCTGAGAAATTTAAACTTTGGTAAAGGAATCTGAGATGTGGGAAAGGGTTTATGAAACATACTTTCGAATTTGACAGAAATTTTACTCCCCGTAGTAAGATTTAGCTGTATGTCAAGTGTTCATCCCAAAGTTCAATTTTGGGTAACTGCTTTATTGATTCAGGCAAATAACCTTGACTGGATCAATAAAACATTTACTAGAATTCGCAGCAAAGCATAGGTTACAAAAAATAAACTTTATGTGCCACCGAATAAAATATATTTACTGAAATTAATAAGCGAGGAATATGCATCATATCCAGGATTTCTCCTGTCAGACAGGAACCTCTCAAGATCTTTGCTGATACATAACATTAAGATTACTTGTCAAGAGGTTTAAACGTATTATTTTTTGTTTCTATATTTTCCAAGAATTCGTGTCTTAGTTCTCAATCCCTAGTTGATTGAGAGCTTTTAAATAACAGCAGAGCATTATTCTTTAGCGTGGAATTCCCCTCTGCAATAAACAAGGTTTTTGATTAAACTTTATCAGTCAGGCAGCTGGATACCGTTCCATTGGGAGTTTGCTCATAAATTCAGCTGCTCTGAATCGAGTAATGCCTGCTCAGTTCTGCAACAATGGATTACTTCAAAACCAGGTGATATAAAAATAATTTATCTTTATCATTTTATAATTAACACGTTTTTCCTACGTTAGGATACTTTCGTATTTACCAGCAAAATTCTCAATGACAGCCCTTTGAAAATTCCTTCAGGCATTCGATAGCTCAAGAGACAAACTGTATTTCTATGGGTTTGGATTGACCATGATCTCGAAACTTTCAGGCGTGGCTGTGCCAACAAAGCCTGTATAGGGGGTGACAACTCGGCTGAAATTGTGTATTAATTTTACAAC
The DNA here is from genome assembly GCA_039090855.1 of Macrothele yani. NCBI lineage: Eukaryota > Metazoa > Arthropoda > Arachnida > Araneae > Macrothelidae > Macrothele > Macrothele yani. The sequence goes on along the minus strand of CM077015.1, from coordinate 107,893,420 downwards.
ATTAAAAGAAGTGGTTTAGCTTATAAATGCTGTAGAGTCTTTACTAACTTTAATGCGTACTTGCAAAAATTCCGTAAATGGCACAAAACATGAAAAGGAAGCGAACCTCTTTTTCAAGTGTTTCTAAAAAGGTATCGCAGCATAAAGAATGACATTATTTTCTTTTTTAATAAAATTTTTACTAGAACAAAAACTGAAAAAAAACCCTCTTAAATAAAAAAGAGCAGATATTAATTTTCATAAATTATTTTATACAAACACTAAAACAGCAATTAAACAACAATCCTTCTGTTTCAGTGGTTTTTCTTTGCTTTTAATAATATTTTTATCAGACCTGCGCTAACGCAATCAAATCACAGAAAACAGCATTTACTGAGTTGTCATTATACAATCAGGCAATAAAAATCAATTAAAAATTATGTTTGAAAGACATGGCTCACTGGAAGAAATTATACGAATTTCACAGCCAGGGTAGCAAAACGAAATTCGTTTTCTGGTTTCTTACTATGTGCCTGTCTATATCGGCCAAGATTTTAATATTTCAATATGTTAGCGTTTGGAAAAATGCCAATCGCATCAAACTTCCATATTTATCCTTTTATCTCATGTACTTTTATTAAAATTTTAATCAATTTCTGAAAACATTTTAAGACATGGAAATGTTAAACTTCCAAACTCATTTTATGCAAAATTTTACATTAATTCAGTGAAACATGTGCGCTATTACTCAGATTAACTTAATGAGATTAGATCAAAGATTATAAATATCATTGATGTTGCTTTTCTCTCTCTCCTTGGTAACTTTTGCGAAAAGTAACAAGTGGAAATTCTCTCCATAAGCTTGACTGTTTTTGCCATGTGAGAGAAATGCTTTGTCTCATCTAAAAATTATTTTGGTTTTATATAACTTGAGCTGGCGGACCATATATAAGAAATTCCTTTTTATAGCTAGTTGATTCGTGGTACAACTGAAAAATACTATTACTAAAAACAAATATTTTGTAAACTTTTTTGTGGATACTGACCTATTTTTCAAAACTAATTTCAACGGCAGATAACTTGGACGTTTACGTAGTATTTTCTTAGTTGATGTAGAGTAATCTTGCATTTGTCACAAAATTTTATGTCCTCTAAATATCCGATTACAAAGTAAAACGAAAAAAAAAAAACTTAATGTGTTTCAGTACAAGAATAGCATTTTGCGGAGCACAATTCCACAGCAAGCTGGCATAAGTTGCCATCATTTTGTATATGTCAGCAACTGAATTTCCGGTTGATAACGTATGCATACTGTTATATACCATCTAATTTTTCCTATGAGATTCTGTAATAATCATTAAATAATGCAGACGATTGCCCATAAGAGCAGATGTGCAGAATTTGTTTCTCACACAAACTTTTTCTCCAGGGACGCTTGCAGATATATTTATTTATATACAGTACCTTACTTTTCCTTAACAAAAATAAAGAGAAATAGCATGTTCAAAACAGTTTTTTCTTATTTTTAGAGTGCAATATTATATTTAAAACGTATGTAACCTTATATTTCTAATTGCAGTGGAGCTGAATTGCTACTTCTGAAAAGCGTAGAGATCGTATTCTTTATTCCTTATTATACATTTAAAAATTACAGAAGACTAGTGACATATTATTCTGTAAACAGTGCGTATTTTACCTTATGTTCTTTAAGTTTTATTTTTTCTCTTTTTATTTTTTGCGAATATTCCTTCATGGAATCTGTATTTTAAAAGTCCTTCGTCCATCTTTTACACTTCACATTTGGACTGCTCTACGTGATCTTTCTGATTCTTCATATTACACAGATGAGCAGGTGACTAAATTTCTATTTTTTCTGCTCATTTACCTCCACTCCTATAATTTCAACAAATGTTTTTTTAATGGATGCAAATAAAAAAGTTGCCCACGCCATGAATTTTAAATGTGATCTTCATGCCTGTTCTGGTACTATGTAGATCTCCATTTTTCCTGCGCTGTTGTGCAGATGTCGAGTTACACAATGTACTGGTGGCCTTTTTCTTCTTTGGAGCTAGTGGCTTTAAATTAGGGACCGGATAGTATTTTTAGGTTTTAGAAAAACAACTTGAATTCTAATTTTCGTTAAATCCTAAACGAGACTGAAAGCATCTGGACATGTTCCCACTCCTGGATTCGTTTTGTTTCTCCATAAGTACGCTTTTGTTCAAAAAGATAATTTCTGTTACAATCTTGATTTAAAATAATATTGATATACACAATATTCCCATGAATTTACTCTTTGCAATATTTAAAAGTCATACATGTATTTTCCAATACATTATTTTAGGCCATAGTTCTCATGAACCCGATTATAAATGAAATATTTTTTATGTTACACTGCTGATTTCTGGGAGTTTTCGTGAATGTAGTAGAGCTTGAGAGTACTGGAGCGACACTAGGTCATTTGGCCCTGCGATCAGTAAGATGCATAGGCTTTCGTGGTGCTCATGCGAGCTCAATACCCTTGGAAAGGGTCCACGCACAGTGGGGTATCAGGCAGCCCTAACAGAACCCTATTGGGTTCTGTTAGTGGGTTCTGTTAGTGCTGAACCCTATTGGGTTCTGTTAGTGCTGCCTGATACCCCACTGTGCGTGGACCCTTTCCAAGGGTATTGAGCTCGCATGAGCACCACGAAAGCCTGTGCATCTTACTGATCGCAATGCCAAATGACCTAGTGTCACTCCAGTACTCTCAAGCTCTACTACATTCATATAAATGAAATATTCAGGAACGTTTGCCAGTGAACAATGACAATTAGGTTCTAAGAATCCATTCTTTCTTTGAAAACTAAGGAAAATTTCGGTACTTTTCGCGATTAAACATATTTAAAAATTTTCCTGGGCACTACACTACAGGAAATATTCTTCGATTGCGACAAAACTTTATCCTGTTGTTCCGGACATATATACTGAACCGGTTGTGTTGAATATCGTCGAAATGAGGTCAAGGGTCAGGGCAGAGAAGCGAGATTTATTCCAAACCCATTATCCTATAACTTGAGTAACGATTTTCTGGTATGTTGGAAAGCTTATCATAACCAATGATTTTACTAACTTCTTTTGACTTGAAAGTTCCGAAAATTAAACTCGATGGGTCATTCCATTTTATTATTAAGCAAGACAGATAGGTCATTCAAAGCCCAAGTGATAAGTACCCAAAGGTTCAAGAGGGCAATCGTATCCAGAGTGTACAACAAGTATATCACGGATAGACGAATCGGCGCCCAGAGAGCAAGTGGCAGCAGACCATGCGCCTTTGAAGACGGGCGTCGACCTAGACTCTCCAGGCTCATAAGGACAGACCGCTTGGCACGTGTGGCGCAAATCACATCAGGTTTGATGTTGCGCCTCGCCTGGTGCCGGAAAAATCAAAACTACTCACCTGCAGAGTGGCACGGCGTTGTGTGGTCAAATGAATCCTGTTTTAGCTGCACCGAGCTGACGAGAAGGTGCGAGTATGGCTTCGACAGCATGAGACAATGTCCGCGTCGTGCCAGATTGGCCGTTTAAGGCGGTGGCTGCTCTGTGATGGTTGGGGAAGTCTTCTCATGGGACACATAATGTTGCTTGGTGTGTCTGTAAAGTTCCTTAACCACTGCTCTAAACCAGCATGTACTAGCTGATGAACTACACCCTTACATCTCGTTCGCGCGTTCTACTGCACATGGTGTGTTACGGAAGGACAATACACCACATCACCGTGGTGCGACCACCCACCCATGGCTCCAGAAACACTCACCCTGAGTTTGAAAACATTCAGTGCCCCCCCTGGTTACCGGATTTAAATTAGGCGGAAGCTCGCTGTGAGGTCGTGGAACGGAATATCACGCCCATGGATCTTGGAAGTACGCCTTGGCATGAGTTGTGGATAATTTTGCATTACATATGGTTCGCATTAGCTCCGCAAACCGTCTGGCATCTGCTGGAGTCAATGCCAGGACGTTTTCAGGCTGTACTTTGCATTAGAGGAGGGGTAACACTCTATTATAGGGAGATATATTTAATGTGTTGTCCATTGTGTGTACAGGGAAATCCAAAACCTGTAGGCACGGGTTGAACCTGCTGCAGCCGACCACCATAGATAATTATTACTGCAACAGTGCTCGATAGTAGTATCTTTTCGGAAAATCCTTAGACGAAATGTTTTTCTTTGGAGTTCGTTCAATTCTATTAGGGTTATGCAAACGTTTTCGCCGTTTGTGGTCCAGCATTATCGTGTAACACGATGACTGGGCAGCGTCCTTTACGTGTCCATGGGCGGTTTTGCTCGATTCTGGCGTTCAGTTTCATCAGCAAATCTGTATATAGCTGTAGAGTGATTATTTCGCCCAGTTTCAACAGTTCGAAGAACAGCACTTCATGCATGTCCCACCATACACGACAACAGCACCTTTATCTCTTGGATATCCTGTTTTCCAGTGGATGTTGATGGCTGCCCTGGGTCGAACAGGATATCTTACGCACGGGGTTGTCGCAGTAGACCTATTTTTCCTCCCCGGTGACAACTATCCACAATAAATTCTTCCCTTGAAGCCTCTTCAGCAATGACATGCAGATGCACAATCGTTGACCAATGCTACGCTCTGTTAAAATACGCGGAACCCATTTACCAATTTTCTGGATCTTCTCCAAGGGTTATCGACGCCTTACCACCTTCGATTGAGCCACTTTCAAACATTTCGCCAGTTGCATGGTCGATTGTGTGGCATCCTCTTGAAACAGCGATTCCAGCTCCTCGTCTGAGAGTTCCTACGGTCTACCTGCACGTGGCTTGCCTTACAAGCTTAGATCACCTTTTTTAAACCTGTCGAACTATTATCGACACGTCCGCCCACCCATAACCGTTTCGCCATACGCCTGACATATTGAGCCGTATGCTTCACTCGCGCTTTAACCTTAATTAAACATAAATATTAGTGTCGCAAATGAACTTTTTCTAACGTCATGCTTGGCTGCATGTACGAACTGACAACGCGGGTCTCCGGCCGGTTACCTGATGTACTTTTCTGTGAGTTTCAATCTGAACTAAAAAAAAAACTAATGTTTTCTGGAACTAAGCATCAAACTGAATACCCGCATTGTTTATGCACTTTGACCATGGCTAGAGATGAAGCGTCGAATGAATTCAGGAAATTAATTCAAATCGCTTCTCTGAAAGAGTATATTTTCTGTTGAATAAACCATATTTATATACATGCTTACCGGATTGCAGCGACTATGGTACGGGACACGCTACAAAAAATGTTCTTTCCACGGTAATTTTGCCTCCTTTCAGAGCAGTCTAAGGGCATGCATTTAACCAACGTATAAGAGGAGAATATTACGTCTAAACATGGAAAACAAGGAATGATGATTATTTTGTTTAAAACAGTGAATAAGTTGTCTGAAATATGAAAGAAAGACAAAAACTATAATGAAATGCTGTTTAATTGTTTCTAGAGAACTTCTTTAGATGCATAATTAAGAAAAAAATCAAAAACGTAAATTAGAAACCTATTTTGTGGTTATTAGCCTAGAGTTACATAAAAAGTTTATGTATTACCTCATTAGCAGCAAACTATGACTGGCACATACTGAGAATGAAAACTGCAAGTAATTAGTTTCATGCAAGATTGTATAGTTAAGCTGAATTCAAGAACTCCCGTATACGGAAAACAATTACGCTGGAAGATCACGCTGCCCGTGTTAAAGTATTTTTTCCTGACTTTCGTAAAGGCTCTTTTTGTTGAATTACAAGATATCCAATTCTTGATTTGAGAACTTTCGCGAGTTGGTTAAAACATTTGAAACCAATCTATCTGCAGAAACAATTTCGCTAAAAACTTAAAGTCATTAATATTTGGAATAGTTTACCCAAACAAGTATGCTGAAAGTTATAAATGGATTTTTTTAAATAGAAAAAACATTCATTTTATTCAGTGTAACTGAAAAGTTTGAGATATAGTTGAAACAAATACCCAGATTTTCACATTTTGAGCAAAATTACATGATATGTCTGAGAAACGTTCCTTATTGAAATATAATAGCCTATACTTCCACCTAGGACCCGATATCCGCGAATTACTGTAATTTATTGTGATTACAGGTTGGCAAGTGTTTTGCCATTAGCAAGTTGGCACGCTTGTTAATTCTACTGTGTTTCTTGAACATGTGTTTTGTACCGACAGCCACTAAGTAATTTTTTTGCTTCGGGAGCTTTTCTACTGCGCCATAAAATGCGGAATTGAAAGGCATTTTCATTGGAACTTTGAGAAATTAGACTATGTTTATTTTGTGGTGTGAAGCCGAAGGATTGCTACCAATATCAGGATGAGTGTCACTCAGTGACTCTCGGAGAGGATGTGTCTCATCGTTTTGGACAGTTTAGGTGTTGAAATAAGCACGTTTCAGCGAAGTTTGAGCTGTGTATACTTGGAAAGTAGTTCCATGATGTTCATGTTCCTTTGATATTATGATGCTTAAAACGTATTATTTCTCTAAATGATTGTCCGAAGATGTGGCAAACGAAGAATCGTCGTATGGAGAAGTTACCATGACCACTCAGACAATTAGCGACTGGTTGCCGTGATGTATACAACTGAAATGCGTCTCTTCAAACATAAACTAAGAGAGGGAAATCAGAAATTTATTTGACAGACCATATTCAGACCAGTCAAATTACTAATCAAAGTCATATACTAACATAATACTTCAGACCATATTACTAATCAACGAAATTTCAGGTGTGCATTAGTGTCATCAGACAGTTCTTCATTGCATGCAATCAATTGAATTTAAATTCAAGAAATCAGTTGAATTATTTTTCCAAATAAACATTTACCCATTCATCAGGAAACAGCACTTCTACCAGATAATAAATGTTTCAGTATAGTGCAGGGATGGCAAACCTTTTTGAGACCGCATGTCGAAATTGGCGATAATCGGGCAAAATATTTGCGTGCGTGCCTTTTTTAAAATTTCAGGTGGCAAAATATCGTTAATTAGAATCTTCTTTTGTCTTCTTCTTCTGTCCTCTTCTTTTTTTCTTGTTCTTCTTCTCCTGTTGCTGAACCGAAGACAAACATTTTTACCTAACAGTTTCAAAACAGTTTTGTGACGATATTTCATTGCATTTTAAAGCACAAAATCACCCAGGCTTTTGGAGAGGGATGAAGCAATCGGTATGCTTATACTTTATTTCCAAGTCATGACAATGGTCATGTATTTCTGAAGTAGAGAAAAACGAAATACCGGGTCTGGCTACAGAGTGCCAACAATATTATTTTGCCTTCCATTCTGGGCACGCGTGCATAGGTTCGCCACGCCTGGTATAGAGACACAATTAGCATTCATAAAAGTTCTTTTAAGGGTCAGCCAAAAATAATCACAAAAAGGGATTATTGTATCAACGTCAGCACTCTACCGTTGACACATATATCGCAGAGAACAAGTTGCAGTTGGAAATATAACCACATAATGAAGTGTCACAGTGTTATGTTTATATGACGCTCCTCCACCAGGGTGGTAAGAGAAAGATGAACGTTCTCAATCTAAACTATTTAACTGGATTTGAAACTTCTCCAGGAAATATTTATGTGTGCACGTTAATGAAATTATTTGAATATTCGTTTTTTCTGCTTAGCTTAGAACCGGTGTGTCTGTTTCGAAATTATTTTAGGTTCACTGAAAATTAAATTAAGATAAAATGCAAAATATCTGCCCTGTTATGGCGCAAAAAATATTCAGTTTCATTTGGTTTGTTTACGTAGCTGATTGATATGATGTGTTCAGTAATGTTGTAATCATGGCACTGCAAAACGACCGACGATAAATATAATAAACAAATCATCTGACATGCAAATGCCATCTAGAGCTGTAGAACGTTCTTTCTTGTGAAAGGTCACTGTTTTTTATTTGGTATTTTTCACAGCTATAGGCATATAGCAGGGCATTAAATCTTGCAGAGAAAAATAACCACTACTTTAAAAATGAAATCAAATTTTTTTGCGTATAATCAATTACATGCAATTAAACGATTATTATCAGTCGTGTCTCAAGTGTTTTGATTAATGGGAATTTATTCCTAGTGGCGAAATGTGTTGTTTTCGTTGAAGGCATAATTAAGCATTGCCAGTTTGTATATGTAAAACGAATGCATGTTAATATTACCACACATACACACACAAGATGTGTAAAACGTCATGAATGTTCTAGCTCCATTAAGCGGAGTTTTGAGGAAGCTCTTAAATTCGGCGACGACCAAAGGAGAGGTCTCTGACCATTTCGATAAGCTGTTGTAGACACATTTATGCAAGAACTAAAAAATGCAGTATAGCTACGTACGTACTAAATTATGGGATGTTGGTTTGGAGAAAAACGGACATTTCCTTTCGCTTTCTGTTTTTAGTATTAAGCTCAAGCAAGACATTCTGAATAATTGAAAGTCTTTCCAAGTTTTTTTCCTGAGAATCGTGATCAGGAAAAGGTTATACAAAAGTTTTAATCAATTTAATGCCGCTTGAATAGGTCACCGTTATGCGAACTTTCCAAAATCCTTCTATTATTAGCACGATGACCTAACCTTTCCGAAGTAATTTTGATTGGCTCATTCGTTTTTAAAATTGTTTTTAGCGGTGAAACTGATAGACTTGGCTAATTCAATTTTCGTTGAATGAAATTCATGAAGTTCTTGAATTTTGCAGCTAAGGAAATATATTTGTGCTTCTCACGCGCTATCTTCAATCGCACATTTAAAACGCGAGGCTTAAACGGAGAGAAATCTGACTGAATTACCCTGAAAACATTATACCTTTCTTGCCAAACTGAGATGCAGTCCGTTCAACACAGGGAGTTACGGCACTCTACACGAGGTGCTGCAGAAGACGTGCTAAGATAAGACACGCACTTTCTGAGGAATGGGGCACTGCCCCAATTTGTCGCCATATGCTTACGACAACTTCTGGGGAGGAAGAACGGGTTAAAGGTAACTGCATACTGTACGGCAGATTCTGCTGAGGAATGAGGCAGGAGAGGAAAGAACGGGTTTAAAGCAAACTTGGATATACGAAACCAAGAAAGGTACGAAATTAGAGGAAATTCAGGTTGGGCACCAACATTTTTAAACAATGTTCGATGCGGGAAATCGTGCGATTGGAAAAACGTTTAACACGGAGAAAATGTAGCGGAATTATTGGAACTTCAGAAAACCGTCGCTCGAAACGGAAAATGTATGACTTGATCTATAATGAGGTTGTACGAATTGATCTATAGTGAGCTTTGCTCCATTTCTCCAAAAAAATTGATTGAAATAGTTCTTTGTCCGTGGCGTTTACACCGGGTAATTTATATATTGTTCGTTTAAGGGCAAAAATTTGTTTCTTTTAAGGGCAAAAAATTTTTTTCCTATATCTCTTAATGTCTCTTCAAATAGATTGTAAGGCTTAAAAGAAAATAAGCTGAATACAACTCCCAACTTTCGTTGAGCTTTAACGCAAACATGTATCTTAACTCTAATTCAAGCGAGCTGTCAGCTTATTGTTTAGCAATTTTATTGCATTTGATGGAAGAGTCACTCTCGTTAAAATTATTTTAGGTTTAGCGCTTTTTTTGATAAGAGGTATTAGCCTCTTCAGAATTATACGGGAGTACTACAATTGCTAAATTAATTCATAAGAAATATAAATATATAAAACAGTTTTCAAATATAATTCTGTGAGTATAAATATTAAGCCACAGTAATCATTCTCTGAAATACTGCTTACATTATTACTTAAGAACTGTAGAAAAAATTTAATTTCCTTAAATACAAGTACCATTATTTTCTGCTCGGCTATTATTTACATAAAGTGTGGGTTTTATTATGTAAAAAATAACTTATCCTTTTCTACCCTCATAGGCAGAATTTAAGGGCGAAGTGGAAAAGTAAAAGTAACGCGGTAAATAGCATCAGCATCCGAACACAAATTAATTCAAGACTTTTTCACGTTATAGGATAACACAGGATATATTAAAGCTCGTCATGTGGTGTGGGTAATGAGAGAACAAATTGCGCTCACGCAGTCCAACAGCGTCTGTTGGAAGGCAGCCACCATTACGTTTGTTGTGTACTAGAGACGGTGAAATGGCCCACAGAGCACTTCTTGATGATTCTGTCGCTGCTCGAAGAAGTGGGAGGCTCGAGGATAGACGAACTGTGATGAATGTGGCCCAAGAGTTTGATAGCGTCCATACAATCGTATTACGTGTGTGGTCTGCCTTCGGGATTACAGGTACAGTTGTGCGAAAGACCTGTGGTGGACGTCAACCAAAAGTAAGCCAGATAGCAAGAAACCTAGAAAAACCACTGAACATTAGCACAAGACGTGCAGTGTCGCAGTTTACAGTGTCCAGGAGACTACACAAAAGTGAACTGTGTTCCGTTAACAAGTAAACAAGCTTTGGATAGAAGGTTACGTTTTTGGTCTTTACGAAGAAAAATATTCGTATTCTGTGATTAAAAAATGCTGTGAAAAACATGGTATTAGCGAATTCCGTGGTTTTCACAGCTTTTTTTAATTGCATAAAACGAATATCCATAGAAGATACAATACGTACCGAATGTAAAATAAACAATATCATTAATAATAGTGGAAAAAATTGTCAATCATATCTCTCAACAGTAAAAAGAACACCAAACACATATCCAAAGATGTAGGTATTTTACCACTATTTAAAAAGGTCACCGGTCTTAAAAGGAAATCCCTTAAACCAAAGAGCACGTCACTGAAAACCTTTTTATCAACTGTAAATAACCTAATATACAAGATTTGAATCTGGAAAACACAAATAAGCTTAATGTTTAGAGCATTATGCCTAGACACGTAGCTCAGCGCAGAACACTTTGCAGACTTCTTCATGAAAATCATTTAGTCAAAAACAGACGGGAATTCATCGTGACTATTCAGGAAGCATGGATTTATCTAAACGACTGCAACAAACAAGAGCCTATTTATTATAGCAAAAGAGCAGAAAAAGACATACAAATCTGGTTCTAAGAATCCAAAGAATTGGCAGTATGGGATTCACGATTGTGGTTCCTCCTACAATGGGAAATTGACGTTAAAGAAAGTTGAAAAGGATGTGAATATAAGTTCTACATATCACCAAGATAAAATATGTGCTCGTATATTCAAAGAGGAAATATTGTTACTTTATTGAAAATGCCTTTAAAGAGTCCATCAGGATAACGCTGCCAGTCATACATCCAGATCTATTACTTCTTTCTTGAAAAAATGAAAAAAAGAAGAGTTATCAAGTATATATTTTTTGCACATATTCCCTTGACGTCCTCTGATATGTTGTTACCAATGGACTATTGTGCGTTTGGACTGCCAAAAAGAGAGGTTCTAAACGCAGAATTAAAGATTTAGTAGCATTATGAGAAACAGTGGAAGAGTGAAAAAAAATGCGACTAACAATTTAAAGAAATGTCATGTTATCTTAGAAACCTAGATGGAAGTTTATAGTACAAAGAAAGGGCTATCACATAGAACATTTAAGAAACCTTTTATTTTAAACGTTTATTATATTGTGGAAAATCAGTATAAAAATCTGTGCACTTCACCGTTGAAACCTGACTGAAAGCACTTTTGCTTTGTGTGGTGCAAATAGAGATACTTTCCGCTATAGATAAAACATATGAGTCTTATATAACATTTGCGTGTATGAGAGAAATTTCCCACCCGCTTTGGAAACTATCACATTGTGCCCATAATTTGAGAGTTGCGTTTGTTGGTGAATATCAAACGGATATGAGAAATTCAATTTTACAGGAAAAAAACAGCAGATAAGCTGTTGGAATATCCTTCACGTCTGTAAGTCTAAGGAAATGAAAATGGCACATAATGCGCCCCGTAAGAAAATTTCAGATGATATTCTTTCTTTTTGTCTTCCTTAGTAGTGCGATTCAGTAGAGTGACTGAATGTATATTTTTTAACTATTAAGTACTATTGCGATCAAACTTATTTATTAAAAATAAGACAATGCTGAAATTGGCTAATTTACCGAATATATATTTACACTGATGCCTGTTCTCTGGCTGTAAATGCAAACCTGGCTTTTTGGAAGGGTTCCTTCTTCGTTGTGCCAAATTCGTTTCCGATACCTTTCGGAGACTGATATGTCCATTCGGAACTAATACGTGTACCAAAACCAAATACAGAAGCACACGTTGTTGGAGTAGTACAATGTTAGCATATTATGACCCTATGAGACAGAATCCTTTAGCTACTGAAAAACACTCTTTCTTTCTATGGGGCTGTTTGATAACTGTTTTTTTTTGCGCTGAACGTACGTGCTATCGAAAGTTTTACTGTAACCTAGTGGCCTTGTTTGATTACCCATTTCTTTCTTTCTTCTGTTTCAGTCGGGTTTCATTTTATTTATTTTCAACTTTTTGTATTTTTTCCTTCTGTTTGAAAATTTCTGAAATATGTTTCTTAATCGATAATGTTCAGTAATGAACTGCTTGAAGTCATGTTTTTTGGATATCATAATTTTATGTAACGCTTAGCAGGCTCAGTAAAAATAAATTTATAGTAGCCAGTAAATTACCTGCGAAAAATATATTAATTAATTTTTTTTAAATTTGCCTACGTTGTATAACAAGACAAAAATTGCTCACCTTTAACTAGGCTACCAGATAAAGGGTACAATACAGCGACAAGTTTATATACTACATGTTAGATACTTATATGACGTCTTTGCCGTAACACAATAAGGAGCATAAGGTGAAAATTGCTAATAAACAACAAGTTTTAGAGATGTTAATTTCAATTCTGGTCGACGAAACACAAAAATTATGTCGCAAGTATATATTTTTTTAAATGCAGCAATCAGGTACTTATGTCACGAGAGACAGTCATATCCCAAAGATAAACAGGACGTCTTTTATTTCCAAAATTCGTTGTAAGCAAAAACATGAGTAAAATGTGGGTATCCTGAAATCCTCTTACAGAAGGTACTCTTCCCTGGAATAACAGGCTTAGGTGTATGTAGTGTAGTTAAGTTATTTTTAAGATGTATGTCATTGTAATCGCAGTTAAGCGTTGCATTAGTGTTATTTAATGCACTTGCGAACTTCAAATTTCTTAAAAACGAATATCACAAAACCGGCATGGTCTGCATGAAGATTCATCTATCCAATTTTACGTTTAACAAAAATAGGTTTTTTAAAATGCATTTCACAGTCCATTAAATTACATGGAGGCTCTTTTGTTGAAAATCAAGTAAGTTAGAAATTAATTCATTCAAATTTTCTGAAAATGCATAATATCACTGATGTTTTGCTTTCAGAAGCAAATGAATTATTGATGTTAATATCATTCTTTAGTTTTCGAAATTACAATACTCTACCATTGACCAGCGATCATCGCCGGCACCGGTTGCCATGATGACGGGCCGATCAACAAGGAATAGCTTTGTGTATTGTCGTGCTATTTTCAGTGATGAGTCACGGTTTGTACTTGCCGCTGATGACCAGTGCCGGGGTTCCCAGGACTCACTCCTCCTGTCTTTACGGGCTTGGTCATAGTTTTTGGTGACATCACTCTAAGCGACGGAGTTGTGCACCGAGAAGGTTACAGCACTATATGTTTCTGGACATTCAGTCGTACTTAATGCTTGAAGGATCATATTAATGAAGTACAGATTTTAGTTTTCTCTAAATTATTTCATGCCATAGCAGTTTAACCAACATTTAAAGAAAAAAAAACAGAAAGAAAAAAAGTGCGCCTTTTTAGCTTTCTCAGGAATTACGCTCTCTTGCTATTTCTGCCCAACGGTTATACCAAAAAGCTCAGTCAATGCAGTTTTAAACAGACGCAGAAAAAAACAGAAATCTAATCTGTGTACTGTATGTTGAAGTACAGTTAGATTAGAATCTTCATCTGGAAAAAAAGAGCCATCGAAAAAAGAGCCATCGAAAAATTGATAAAACCGCCTCCAAAATTGCATTTTTGGACCCTAAATTTTTCGGATCACAATACATTGATTTCATCCAGAAAATAATTAAATTTTAAGAGGCAAACTCTTTCATAATTAATATACTGAGAACATGTTTGAAAAGGTAATTCACAAAAAAGAAAAAATATAATAATGATGCACCAGGTTAATGTTACAGTATACACAGAATTAAATGAAAACATTGGGGGAGGCCAACTATGCAAAAAATCAATGCTGAAAAGGCATTTCTAAACGAAAGTCACTAAAAAATGCGAATAATGCTATTAGAGTCTATATTTATGCTAAATTTTAACAATTCAGCGTCCCCTGCCCTCCCTTAGTCTATTTTGAAATTGGAGGAATTACGAATTAGAAATATACAATTTTCTCTCTGTTTACCTGCATAATGTTCCAGGTCATACTGACAACGACAGTCAGAGCCTTCATGCACGAAGGAGATGAAGTCCATGCTTTCAATGAAAAAGTTTTGAGGCTGCCAACTAAACCAAATTAATACTGAGAATGTGTAACTCTAAGCACAACTTTTACACAGAAATAGATAAATGAAAACTAAAATAAACGTTTACTGATTCCCCCCCACCCCCATGGTTACGAACTTGTGTTAGTACATGCATGCTTGGTAATCCCCAACCCCACATGAAACGAAGACTGAAAATATACAAAAATGGAGATTGAAATAAAATATATTTATTTGTATGGGGTTTAGGGTAGTTATAATAGTTCCCCTGTAATAATGATTATTAAATGTCTTGGCCAAAATTTTCAGAATTTTCTAATGTTATTGAGGCACTCAGGAAGACCAAGTTTATTAAGTAGCTGCGGCAAACATAGCATATTTTCTTTTCCCCTGACTTGTTATTTATGCAGTCATTTTTCATCTTAGAGTGTTTATTTAGAAATATATTTAAAAACACAAAAGTGTACTTTAGTCCCAGTTCAAATTTAGGTTGATTACATTTTGAACGTTTTCCGTTTACCGCATTCAACTCATCAACCTTATTTGCAACTAACTGTTTAAAAAAAATTACATTTTTTTCATGCAGACAATCATCAGTCAAAATGACTTCAAATAATTTGAAGGAAATAATGAATAATTTCAAAATGTCTTCAGCTACCCACGGACATGCCCGTCGCTTAGCGTGACGTCACAAGCAAGTTCTTAATCCGGTATCCCCAGCCCGTAAACATAGAGAGGAGAAGCCCGGCGATCCTGCCTGAGCTGACACGTCGACTTCAGGTTCGTCGGTTCTCGAGCGTACAAGAGATGTTAAGCAAATAGCTGGTTGCACTGAAGGACATTGCGAAGAATGCGTTCAAGAAGTGCTTCGAAACTCCACAACCGTAAACAGAGGTTTATTGGTGCACAAGGGTCTTATTTTAAAGAGGATAAGCTTCAGTTCTGCAACTAAATATCTATTGACTTACGGACGTAGTCCCAGAACGCTTTAATCCTAACTTGTATCAGCTCCTATATTTCACTGTCCAATTGACCGAGTTTCTTTTATGCACACCCATATTTGCCTCTATCTCTTCAAAATTTAGAACCTATTCTTTGGCAGAAAAACTGCCCTAAATTGGCAAAATGTGTGCCAACGAAAAAAACAAAAATTGCACTATTCACTTAGTTTGTTTTCGATAAATCCTATACGATAGAGTAAATAAAGGAAATGTAATCAAATTGGATGAGCACATGTTTTTTCCATAGTTCATATGTTTTCACTTGACAAACAAGGTTCTTGAATTAATTGGTGTCCAGAAAAAATATGTTAATTCCATTAATCATAGGTACCCCGTTGTAGTCAATTGGCCTATAATTAATTGACTACAACGGGGTACCTATGATTAATGCATGAATTCTTCTTTTACCTCTTTGCTGTTTTGCAGGTATTTTTGAAATATAATACGTGTTATTTTACTATTGGGTCTGCTCACTTGTAGTCACGGCTACAACTACTGTTCTAAATTGAAAATATCTGATTGAGTGATTGTAGGATCGAACTGCAAAAATAATTGTCTATTATTTTTGTCTGTTTCCGGTGTATAAAACCTGCGCAGCGGGGAATAAAAACAGATGTTGTGGATTCAAATGTATCTTCTTAGTGTCATAGCATCTAAGAAAATACGTATGTTATCGAATTCAAATGTATCGCCTTCGTGGCAATTCATCTAAAAATATTTTTGGAATATCCATTTTATCTCGATATCTTTCATATGTGTGTGCCAGTGTTTTTTCAAATAACACAGTTTTCGATTGAAGCCAAATATATACTGCATTTTCCCCAATGTATCTGCTCTGAGAAGACCGACTGAAAAATAATGTTTTGCGTTGGAGGGAGTTCGTAGCGAATATTATTTTGCATATTACTAACTTTCACACCTTCTTAGCAAACAATATTGGAAATTGAGATTATAAGGAGACACACTTGTATCTTTTTCCGATATGTTAACAGACGTAATAGCAGCCTTAAATATTTGACTGAAAACATTCCTTTTCAATCAGATACTTCTCATAAAAGAATGTATTTTCCCTACGTTCCTTTTGTTCATAAAACTCATTTTTTCACGCAAGAAATCACAAACCTACGCCTTGTTTAGCCGCACATCATTGTTTGTTACCATTAAAAAGAAATATAGTAGATCCTGACTGTAACAATGAATTGGGGACTAAAGGAAATCCTCGTTAAATTCCGGCTCTCTCAAAATCTTGTTTAGGTGAAAATTCACACCATGTAAAAATATGCATACCTGTTAATATGCATGTATGTTTAAGTTACATATCCACAACAACTGGACAAACTTTAGAGATTTAAGTAATTTACCACGTTAACATTATAATTAATTAATCAAACCTTTCGAGCATTATAAACTTGACTGCCCCGTGATATTGACCGCAGTTTAAATACGTAAACCAAAATAAAGCAATTCCTCCCTATGCAGTGCACAGAGTTATCAACTGCATGTCCATTGCGCCTTTCACTCGAAGCGTGAGAGGAACAATGGACAGAAATGCAGGAAATGTCATTTCCTGTTTCCCCTTCGCACACTACCCCCACTAAATTACTCTCCTGCAATTAACTCTCAAAAATCCACTGAGATGGTCGTGTGTCCTACCTCTCCTCTTTTTGCCTAGTAGATGATGGCATATCTTCAAATTTCCTAACGCCATACACCCAAGTCATAGCCCCTTGACAACGGTAGCGATAAGAGTCTCTTTTGCATCTCACGTGCTGAGATTTTGATGTTTCCAAATCGATCTTCTATAGCCGCCCCGGTGGCGCAGTGGTCTAAGCGATGGCCTCGGATCATTCGTTGGAACGGGGTCCGGGTTCGAATCCCGGTGAGGCATGCATGTTGTGTTTGTCTTACGGCACTGGCTCTCTCCCTTCCCTGGAACCAGTGACCCTAAATTAAGGACGGGCGATTTCTTATAACCCATTGAGTTGCTCGGTGGTCGTTTAAACTCGAATCAAAAAAAAATCTTCTATTAACATTTTCCCACTAGTACACTATGATTCCCCTTGCGGTTGCAATTTTTCCCCGCATGGCGACATTTCAGTTCCTGCATTTCAGAACAGTGCTTATCAGATTTTCTGTGTCTTGTTAAATATGGAATTACATTGAATTTGTTTCTTTGCTTGTTAAAAAGAATCGTCTTAGCTATGCACTCCCTTGTTAAATCCAGGGACTTCCTAATTTTTTTTTCTTTGAAAACGATCAAATTATGTTTTAATTAACATTATACCAAAAAAATTCCTGTTTTGCTCGTTAAATACGAGATCTCGTGAAGCGCTGGTTCCTTTTATGAGGGGTTTACTGTACAAAAAACAGCTGTTTTTGTAAAAAAACATGTAACATGAGATTTCTAATTTTTCATAGTTAAACACTTTAGCTCACTCTCTTCGTTGTTCGGTTCAATCGTTGTGACTCAATTCACATCCTGTCGGACTTAAGGTTCAACATTCCTGTCTATTCACCACAGTTCTAATGATTTCTGCAACTAATAGATTTGTGAAAGTTTCTGTTTAATCGATGCATCTATCTGGGGGACGTCCTCTCGTTCTTTTGCCGTCGAAATTCGCCTGAATACAAAGTTTTTTTAAACCTATAAAGATACGTTAAATATTTTTAAAATCATTTAACACTAGCCGACAAAAAACAGGCATTGCTATATTATCTGTAGCAGTGCCCGTATGTTTCAGGAGATCACTTGAAAAAACCTTTCTGATCCGGTACCTAACATTACTTCAGATTCAAAGTATTACACAATGTTCGAACACTACAGTATAAAAATATATATTCCCTTTATATCCAATAAATATATAATTGATACACCAGAATCAAAATATGAAATTAGAATGTAGCTTAAAGATGCGTACTATATCCCATTTCTATACATTTAAAAATACATTCGCGGAAAGATAATTGACGTGATTTGTTTCTCACCCGGAAGGCTTTCTCTAGGCTTAAATAATTACACTTTCTGCATTTTAAAATTAAAAACCTTTTCTTTATATTTTTTTATCCTTTTTCACAAATATATTCTATTTCGGAAATAGGAATGCACTGGCGTTTTCGTATTTCTTTTAAAATGCCAATGGTTCACTAATTGGAGTATTCAAAATGAAATGACACGTGTAGCGACTAAATGAATATTTCACTCATTTTATTAATTCACTCACGCATGTGCATAGCAAGCACCGTGTTCCTTTGGAAGCAGCGTCGTTATTTATTTTATTGTATTTCCATGTTCCACAAGAAGAAAAGCCGATTTTTCGTCACATAATTTCGTAAATACAAGCCCTTTTCGTTATTACGGTTTATATTAACTTTTGTTTGGTATTGTGTAGCTTTCGTAAGTGTTCTTTTCTTCTAGTCCCGGTTTTTAATTTATTTAATTTTTGTCCCTTTCTGCATTTCATTTCCTCACTAGCAGAACGTTCTGTTTTCACTGAAAGATTTATTTAAAAAAATGATGCATGGGTAAATAAAGATTAAGCACTATTAAAGATAATTGAACACTCGAACTTCATAATTCGAACTAAGACTTACTTTCATTTACTTAAACTATTTTCAATTCAATTCATTTATTTTGCTGAGAAGAAAGCCAGTGCTACAAAAATATCAAATGAATAAAGCACAGCAAGTAAGCATGGAGAAAGGCCAGTAAGGCCTGACTGGATCCCATGCTCACCAAACAAATTATACACTTAAGTCAGGAGTTAAAGTTACATACAAAACAGTGTCTCAAAAAAAGTAATGATGTATGAAAAGATAATAAACATTACAGTGATACCATTGAAAAGTAATTTACATTGAGGTATACTAATCATAGCAATAATTACAGTTCCCCTCCACTGCAATCATCAATTTGAGGAGTCGCAAGTCATTATGTAGTTTTTTTATTTATTTTTTAAATAGGTTAAAGTTATTTAAAGAAGTCAGTTCTGTCGGTAATGAATTCCAGTAGTGTGGGCTAGAGTAATTTATACTCTGCTTCATGCTCTCAGTCTTCGGATGAATGGGCCTAATATGTAATTTAGTACGTGTGTCATGTGAGTGTATCTGTGGCACAATTTGTATGACGTTAGTGTGTAAATTAATCTTAATTCGCTTGAACATAATTTTCTCAATATTAAAGTTATATAGTTGGTTAAGCGTAGGAATGTTGTATTTATTTGGAAAAATTCTTGTGTTATTATATAGTGATAGGGGTGTATTTCTATCAAATTTTAGGTCAATTAATCTTATATATTTGTTTTGCAAAATTTGAAGTTTTTTAAAATTATATTTAGTCGGCTGTCCCCACGATAAGATAGCATAATTAATGTGAGTCTGAAACATGGTATAATATATTTTATTTTAATTAGTGTTTTATAGGTAAGGTTTGTGAAAACCGTACTGATAACGCCAATGTTTTTAGAGAGTTTGAGAAGAAGAGTGTCCACATGTTGGTTCCACCTAAGGTCCGTATTTAAAGTAATCCCCACATAAAGTAAGGAATTAACTTGTTCTATATTTGTATTATTGATAGATAATGTGATAGAATGTGGTTCTGAAATATTTTGTTTTGAAAAGATTAAAGATTTTGTTTTGGTAGTATTTATTATTAGTTCATTGGAATTTAGCCAATCTGAGATGTTATTAAGTTGAGTATTAATATTTGAAATAGTGTTAGTCGTTAAATTAAATGACGTGAGAATAGTTATGTCATTAGCATAAAGAAGGAGATCAATATCATTTATGGAAATAAAGATATCGTTAATGTATGTACTAAATAGTAGAGGTCCTAAAATTGAGCCCTGTGGAACACTAGTTGGTATGGATTTAAGAGAGGACTGATGTTGGTTAATGTCAGTATATTGTTGCTTACCTGATAAATAACTTTTAAAAAGAGAGTGTTCATTGTTCCTTATTCCAATAGTGTGTAATTTGTGTAGTAAGATATTATGGTTTATGGTATCAGAAGCTTTTGACAGGTCCAAAAATAAAGCGATAGTATTTAAGTTAAGATCAAAATTATGTTGGACTGTTTGTTATAGATATAATAAGGCTGATTCAGTTGACTTACGAGATTGAAAACCATGTTGATTCGGATGGATAATATTCAGATTATGAATAAACAAGTTTAATCTATTATAAACTAATCTCTCCAAAAGGTTAGCGAAAATTGATTAATTGGCTACAGGCCGATAATTGTTTGCATCATTTATTGATCCAAATTTATATTTTGGGACTATTTGTGTTATTTTAAGTAAATCAGGAAATTCACCAGATGGGAATATATCATTAAAAATAAATAATAGAGGATCAAGAATGAGATTAGCGACATGTTTTATAATAAATGGTTGAAGATCATCATATCCAGGGCCACAGCTAGAATTTATGTGGTTAAGTTCTTCAAAAAGTCCCGTTTCAGTAATTTCAGTAACGTGAAAATTGCTAGATCTGTGTGTGCTCCCTAGGTAGGTAGTAAAAGGAATTTTTGGGGTAGTTAAATTATTTTTTAGTATTTGTGGAAATAAGGTAAAATGTTCATTTAATGCATTTGTAACTTCTTGTTTGTCTGTTTGCTTGAAGTTATTAGAATCTATTAAGTACTGAGGAACCGTTGGAACTACTTTCATGCCCATTAGCAAATTTAAATGTTTCCATGTTAGTTTTAGGGAGTTATGTGAAAATATGCTGAGATAGTAGGTACGCTTAATGCACCGAATGTCACTGTTAAGTTTATTTCGAAAAGTCTTAAAGTTTTATAAGTCCTGAGGTAGTTTACTTTTTATGAATTTCGAAAAGAGGTTATTTTTTTTTGTTTATTCTTTTTAATAAAGCATTGGTAATCCATGGCTTACGATTTTTTTTCTTTATTTTATGTTGTTTAATAATTTTTGGAAAAGACTGATTTTAAAGCTCTGTAGTAATTGTGTTGAACGACTCGTAATTTTTATTTGCATAGCCATGAACCAAAATAGTGTTCCAGTTAATGCCAGCTAATTGAGTTTTAAAACTTTAAATATTTATGTTATTAATTTGTCTAAAAATGTAGTAGTCTTCAGGTGTAGTGGTTTGTTGTTTAAGAGGGTAAATTGTAAATATAGGGAGATGATAACTAAAATCGTACTCTAAGGCCCCTGAAATAGTAGTCTCAGTCAATATTTTTATGATAGACAGATAAATCAATGTTAGCGAGGTAGCAGTTATACGAGTTGGGACTGAAATCATGCTTTTGTGTCCAGACGCATTCAAAGATTGTAAAAGTTGAAAAGAGTGATTGGTATTTTGTAATAAGTCGACATTCATATCCCCCATAAGAAACGTTTTTTTTAATGGGTCAGAATAGTTAAATAATTCAGTAAGTAATGATAAGAAACCTGTAAGGTTTGAGTTAGATTCCCTATAGCAAACAATAATTATATAAGATTGATTATGAATAGTTAGAATTTCGGCATTTTGATTCGACACTGTAAAATTTGGAATAATAGAAAAATCATTATAAACATCTTTTACATAAATTGCGACCCTTCCACCGTTTGAGTAAGTTCTGTTTAAGTGGAAATTTTTGTAGTTAGAATTTGTAATGAATAATGATATGGAGGAAACCAAGTCTCAGAAATACAAATTATATCAAGATTTAAATTTGTCAGTTGAATTAGTGATTCCAATAAGGGGATTTTGTTAATTAATGATCTAGCATCGATATAAAATAATTTTAGGCTATTGAGTGAGTAAGTCGCTAACAGGTGGTTGAAAGTTGTAATGAATGGTAGTCACACTGCATTCAAGTTCTGATAAGAAGAGAAGAAATAAACTTAAAATGTGGGAAAAGAAAAAAAAAAGTTCAGCAAAAATGAATATGAAGAAGTAGTAAAAATCACAAATCAATATCAGCAATATAAACACCGGGGGCATCACATCAATAAAGGAGAATTAGAATGAACAGGGTTTAACATCTGAAAATTAATAGTAATAGGCATTAGCAATGTTAACAATGGGTAATA
The DNA here is from genome assembly GCA_039090855.1 of Macrothele yani. NCBI lineage: Eukaryota > Metazoa > Arthropoda > Arachnida > Araneae > Macrothelidae > Macrothele > Macrothele yani. The sequence continues at coordinate 107,870,908 of CM077015.1, read as the reverse complement.
TAGTGCAAATGAAGACCCCCCCCCCCACCAAAAAATAATAATCCAAAAGATAATTTATTCAAAATATATGCTGTGATTATTGAGTATATTTAAAGAGGTAATCATCAGTGATGATAAACCACTTACGCCATGTCACAACGGGTTCCAATGTGCCAACAGCAGTGGACCAACCCTCATGCAGACACAGTTTTAATCGTGATGTGTTAAGATCCCCAGATTTTTCACCCCAAGATATTGAGAGAGTGGAAGGCAATCAGGACCTAAGTGCCCAAATATGTGTTCTGAAATACAGTACTGTAAAGGTAGAATTACATCCAAGCTGAAAGACGTAGTGCCCAAGAACAAGCCGAAAGATATATGAACCAATTCACAGTAATAAAATTTGGTGGAGGAATAATAAATAGCCAGAAGGAATGTAAAAAAAAAAAAAGTACAAATCCATTACAAGGCTGTCTCAAGAATGACCAGTAGCAGATAACCCAGTCAGCACCCCCCCCAATCAACATTAAGCCTCCACCTCGTGTGAAATAACCCAACCAAAGTAATTACTACCATTCACACGGTAAGCAGTTAGAAGCCCAGAAAACAAAAAAATAAATAAAAAACCACTTCGATCACGGCCGACCAAGCATTGGTATAATCCCTCAAGAACCCAAAAATCCAGGGAGCACCGCTCAAAACCATGTAATAATAAATCCGTAAGCGGCGAAAACCATTATCCCAAAGAATAGACAGTTATTGAAATAACCCCAATGGTAGTAGAAGTGGTGATGCATGTATAGCAGTAGATAACGTAAACTGTTATATACCATAGCAGAAAGAATAGGCCAATAAAGGGTCCCAACGAGTAAAAGGCCAAGTATTGGCGACACAAAAAGAAAGGCAAGACACACCAGAATGCCAAAGATTAGAAACTAGCATACACAAACCACAAGATGCTACAAACCACAATTGATGCTACAGAAACGTGTATCTACAAATGTGTTTCATTTCAAGGTCGTTGACATATAGGATCGTCCACTGTCAGAAAAATTTGCCCTGTAGCTTTTAACAATGTACATATTATTAAGCACCTACGTAACTAAAAATTACCATGATATATTACTACTTAGCTGAAATATTACAGTGTTCATTAATTTCAATTTGGGACAAACAAGTTTTTAGAATAATTAACTGTATTTTTATGGATCATTCAACTAGTCATTGTGAACTCTCAGAGTAAGAATTTTTTTTTTATTTGCGTATTCAAATTAGTAAAAATTTTCCCAAGCAAATGTTATTGGGATCAGCTGTCACAATTTAACTTGAGTTGCATTTCAAAATCGTAAAACAAAGTATTGCTCCGCGTAATAACTATAATGTGAAATATCGGACGCTCTACGAAAATTAAACATGTTCTGTAATTGGACGACTTTGAGAGTCCCATAGTTGCACCAATAAATTTTTTAAGTTTTCTAGATAAAGGGTGACTGCTTTTAAGGAAAAAGTTCAGGAACAGTTTTTGTGGAAAATAACAACTACTTATATATATATAACTAATAGTTCAAATTAAATACCGGAAAATGTTGAAGTGCTGCATTGGTTAACGCAGAGGTTCCCAATTTGCGTGTAGTGACCCCAAGGCGTCGCGATTCTTGGTCCGGGGAGTCGCGACTATAAGGAAAAACTAAAACTTATATTTTTTAGTGAAACGCAATATGCAAATTTTCAGCCTATATATTTTAATGAATGAATTGTAAAAAATAATGTAAAAAAAATATATTAATTTCTTCTTGTGAAAACGCTCCCTTCATCTGAGTTCCGGAGTGTAATGTTCTTTGAAAATTTGGCGTAACCCTCTGCAGTCTGAAAATGTACTGGGTCAAACAAGATCAAGGCATAACGCTCTGCCTCCCAATTGTTGGGCGCTTAGTTTACTAAGCACTCTTTTTTTAATTGGAGGTTTAGCGACCATTGTAAGCAACTCAGTGGGCTATAAACAGTCGCCCGTCTCTAATTTAGGGCCACTGGTTCAAGGGAAGGGAGAGAACCAGCGCCGTAAGACAAACACAACAACCATGCCTCACATGGAGTAGAGCCCGGACATATCTCGGACGAAAGATAAGGAGCCATCGCTTAGACTACTGCACTGCCGGGGCGGCCGCAGTCTTCATTCGATACATATGTAGCGTGTATAAACATTCGTTATAACTGAGATGCTGTGTTTTAATAACTGTGAAGGTAGTTATTTCTGTGAATGTGTGTTGGTTTATAAGGAAAGTTTTTTAAATAAAAAACATGGTGTAGAATAAGTTGCAGGTAGTTCTAAACAGGCGAGAAGAAACAAGTTTAGAAATTATGATGACATGTACTTGAATTTCGGTTTCACGTGCACTGTTGGTAAGAAAGAAGAACGTCCTTAGTGTGTAATCTGCCTGAAAGTGTTGGTAGCTGAGAGGATGCTATCCCAACTCAACATTCAATTTGACAAATATTTTCCTCCACAAACAGATGAACACAAATGGGTTACAGACCCGTTTACAGCAAATCCGCTATCAACCTTCACTCTCTTCAGGAACTCTGCCACAGTTTTGGAATAGTGTGGCAAAGGAATACCCAGAATTGAGTAAGAAAGCCGTAAGAGTAATTCTCCCTTTTGCCACATTCTACCTTTGCGAGGCAGCATTTTCAGCTCTGACGGTAATAAAATATAGATATGGAAGTAAAGTTGATGTTTAGAAGGGGATCCACGTAGCTGTACTGATTATTGTACCCATATTCGATGTTTTGTGTGACGAAAAACAAGCTCCCCCATCCTGTTAAGTCGCAAATACCTCTTTAGGTAGTTTCTAAAATTACAATTAAAATGTAAAAGCCAAATCAAGAGTGTTACCATTGTGAAAATATGCCTTCCTCATAAATTTTTTTTTATTCAGTTCTGAAATTTTATTCTAGTTTTCTGTTTTTACATTAAAAATAATACAAGCTGGTAATGTAAATGACTATTTATTTTTAAAAAAATACCACAAACACATTTTCTTTTTAATTTTGGGTGCATGATCGTCGCAGGTAAAGCGTGACATGTGACATTCGGGGCGGTCGCAAAACGTTTGGGAACCCCTGGGTTAATGTAATATCTGCGTATAAATAAAAAGTAAAGAACTTGGTGTGTTGAAGCAAGTGTGGTTTTCTGCAAAATGTTACGTCCAAAAAGTAACTCTGCAACAACATGTTGTTTAATGTAAAATATCACTGATATGAAAGTAGTAGTCAATACTGTAGAAACTGACTTTTGAGTACTGTTCAATCCCTTTGCCATTGAGTCAGCATTTCTTAGATCAAAATTAGAAGCAGTGGTTCCATGAAATGAAAATTTTAACATATTGATCATCAAAGCATCCACGGTTTTTTGTCATTGTTTTTTAGCCGAAGGTTGTGCATTAGATTATTAAAGAAGAACGGAATCGTTCTCCGTTAGGAAAATACTAAAGCGTTTTCCAAATCATATGAAGATGTTAGAGAAAAATGTGCTCGTATCATCGCTTGTAAGTCTCTTTAAGGTGGATAGCGATCGGTAGATTGAAAGTAACGCAATCGCAAAGTAACTCTTCAAGATGGCTGAAAGTGTCGAATAGATCTCCAATATCTGGAGACAATTCTAGGAAACCGAAACAATAGCCAGTATGCCGTGATAGGCATCCCAATGAGTCACAAGTCAAGACAAAAGACGTCCACAGCCAGGCAATTATCACAGGAGCACACTCGTGTTTCGAGAACAGATTCATCGAGGCCAAACGAGTTTAGTGAAGACACCACGAGAGAGGTATGTATTGAAGAAAGACGAAGTACACAATGATACCCCCCCTTAACAGCATAGCAGAGTAGTTTCTGTCTGAATTGAGAATGACGACATCACCCTGGCCCCTAATCAATGGGCCTGTTTTCTGTTCCGTAACGAGTCGCAGTACAGCGCAAACACGGATTCTCGACGTAATGCCTTTTAGAATAAGAACAGAATATGAAGCTTTCCTTCGAAAATTAGGGAAATTGATCACTACGATGGTGGACGACTCCTTTTGGGGCGGGTATTGTGTTGGATAGAGGCATGGCGCTGCTTGTCTTTCCAGGAGGCATCCTAACTGCTGAAGGTTAAAGATATCACATCACAGAACTGAAAAGATATGACTTCTTAGGACAGCTGCTTGGATAGCAGTTCCTTTTTACAGATAATAACGCCCGTCCCTTTAAATCTGGTCTAACCTACAAATGTTTTGAGAAGTGAGGATATTCGCAGCATGAAGATCTCCAGAGTTCAACCCAATAGAACATGCTTGAGATGTCCTGGGTAGAGCAATTACAACCCGGCTAACCCCACCCAGGTTTCAGACGCTCCTTGGTAAGAAAGTCATAATTATTGGCTTAGGCCCTCATTCACATCTTTTTAAACTTCATGAGGTCCACTTGTGAGAGTTGTATCGCTGTTCGGGACAATCATACTCCATAGCTGTCATCACGAAATCCGTGCCAATTATATACGCTTTGAGACCAACAATTCTTGTAGAATAACTGAAGTAATATTACTTTCAGTATTTCTTTCAAACATAATGTATATAAAAAAATTGATGTTAATTTTGTAATTGTGGAGAAGTTTCTCAGCAAATTCTGTTGTACGTTTACGTAAGTTGAACGTACACTAGATTTGTTTCGCGATTAATCGGCGCTCTTTGTCGTTGGGGATTCTACGCTTGCCAAAGGAATCAGTGGCTTCATCCCGTTCATGCAAAGACTGACTCCTTTGCCTTAGTGCGTGAATACCCGCCTTTTTCTTTTGAAAATGGTTTTGGGTTTCGTTATTTTTTTCTTTATTGAGGATTTCGTCTTTAATTGGAAATTTTACATTTTATGCGTTTCATTAAGGGGTATGATATAAATGGGTAAAATAGTTTCAGACAAGCTAATAAACTGCACACAACGAGATGTACTGGAAGTCACGCTAAGCTGAAAAGTCTTGGACTAGCTCGGCAATATCATTGCAGTAAATATCGCATGTCTATGACAAGTTTAGAATATTGCCATCGCTTTTTAACATATTTTGAAAGCGCTCATCTTCCCATTTATATAGGACGATGTCAAGCAATTATTAACCTGAGACCACAAAATTAATGGCACTCCTTCCCCTTTCTACAGAGTAACATATTGGATATCCATACAACTAGAAGAAACGAACCGTTCCCTGTAAGTGTCACAGATTTGGCATTGGCATTCCAGAGTAATCAACTCTATGAATAAAGACTTATAATCGACAACACAAAGGAAAATGGCGTACAAGGTATTGCATCTGCTTAAAATTTATCTTATACTATGGTCGATTGTCGCCGGCTATTAGCCTCCGGTGACGTACTAATTTGATGTTATCAGTAGCGTAACGTTTTCTATTGTTATGATTATTTTCTAACCTGTGTGAGTGATATTGTCAGTTGTGTCTTTCCGTTAGGCAAATTATAGCTATAGACAATAACTGACACGAATGATTAGTCATGTCGGATTTACTTCTACAAGTAACATATTTCTGCTGTATGTGAAATTAGCCTTGTGAGATAGGAGTTTTCTATACCCAAAGAAACAGAGGGAAGGTTCACTTCTTTATTGAGCCAATGGAGTGCATACGGTGCCGAAGGACACATAATATCACGCTGTCCTTGCAGCCAGTGTTCTTCGTCATTAGGTGGAAGCACCTCTTTCGCAGATTTTAATCTCTCAGATTTATGTTTAGTCATTCCTGTCATTAGTAATAACACAATTCTTGTCGGAAAAAGCTCACGCATCTTAAACAGCTCTCTGATCCTATTGCAGTACTTGAAACTCAGAACCAATTTGAGTTGTACAGAAAGTTGCAGAAAAATATTTTTAATTTATTAAGTTATATAGTTTCTTAATCCACCGTTTCTTAAGTTAAATAGTTTCCTAATTCCCCATTTCTTAATCCCCATAATGTTTCCTGCCGCACATATTATGAAATTGAAATAACATATTATACATATACTGGACGATCCTAATCTCCATAATTTTAGTAAAATAGTGTGCACTGCAGAACTCTCCGCATGTTTCTTTGCGGTTATTCTTGGTTTGACCAATATGCGGGCACTTGCCATTTTCTTATTAAGATAAAGTTCATGTACGATATATTCGTAATTTATCTGTGCTAATAAAAACTCTAAAGTGTTAACTCCCAAAATAGTAGCGACCTATGAAATTATCTGACACGTAAAATCTATATCAAATATTTGGAACCGCGGTTTACAGATTCTCGGAAGAAATGTGATGCAGAAAATAAAATAAAATTAATGCAAACGAGGAGTCCCTGTAAAAATACATTCCCCAGCAAATTACAAGTAAAACTATTCCTCGATGGAATTCTGTTTAAAGGAAAAACAAAAATTAGGTTATAAACTCACCCCTGCTGAGGGTTCAGTGTAACAGTAGTCATAAGCGTACAACCGTCAAAAATTTCAAATTCCAAATGTGCGTAATGTGAAGTGATTTGAAAGAAGATGCTACTAAAGCAGACAACAGGCAGTCTTCTCCATTTCACTTACAATGAACCGGTAACGTTCAAACGCGCAACAGCACATCTATCAAAGATGGTGGATTTTTTTTTTTTGGAAAGTTGTCTTACCAAAATACCAGCGTCTTTACAGTCTTGTGCTAATTCAAAGCGTTAAGGAGCTTAAAAATTGGGACAGTAATGTTAACTTATCGATATAAATGAACTGAGATGTTTGGAAAGGCAGGTTCTTTACATCTTAGACTTTGCAAATGGTGGAAGCCAGTCGACCAGCAGATTTTAGAGTACGTAAGATGAAGACAGGATGACAAATCTCTTCGGAAACAATAGCACACTATGTATTGCTGCGTCTTAAAGTAAAGCCTCACGTACAGTCCATCCATTTCTAAAATGAATGTTTATTTCTAAAAATCGAAAAAGTAATCCACACTAAATATACAAAATAACTTCCAATCCAATGATTGCCCGGGAAGCAGGTATGATTTATCTGCTCCTCCGGGCAATCACGGGATAGAATTCTTAACCATCAGATTCGTTAAACATGAATGCCGGTTGCTTCCACTAGTGAATCCTGTGATGGTTATATAAAAATTAATTGGGAACTTGTCGTTCTGGATGGTGTAGTGGTGAGCATTTTAGGGATATATTCTGGAGACGCGGGCTCAATTTCCGCTACAGGACGACGAAAGTTTTAAAATTTCGGATACTATCTGACTTAATACCCATGTCATATTTACATCAAAAAACGTATTCACATCTTCAAAATTTATATCGTTGAGTCAGTTGAAGAACCTATATTAAAAACGGCGGTCTCGACTTTGAAGAAAAAGAAATAGTTAGACATTGCTGCAGCCAAGTGATAATCGCGAATCACACATTATTACATAAACTGAACATAACCATCAAAGAAATTAGAGCTCAAAATCCAATTTAATCACCACTAGAGCAGACGAAGGAGGTCAGGTTGTTGGTTTAGAGAAAAACCATTATGATGACGAAGTCAAAAAGTCTATCGCGGATGGCAATTATGGAGAAACAAAGAATGATTCTTGTGATAAACACTTAAAAGAATTACAGAAAATGATCAGAATAACTATAATAGTAATCCTAACTACTTGGCATTTAAAACAAAAAAATATTTGAACAACAAGTATTCAGTTTCCAGTTTGCTATCTAATTTCCTTGAAAAAGCCAATTGGTTGATGCGTGAAACTTGAAAACTTTGATTTACAATCTCTGACGAGGAATTTAGTTTACAATATAGTACAAGTATATATACCACTTCAAGTGTAATACCACTATATCATCATCATCATCATTGTCAACCATTATCAATCCACTGCTTGACGATGGTCTCCCCAAGTTTCCTCCACAACGGTCTGTCTTGTGCCAGTCTCCTCCATGTCACTCCCGCATACTTTCGAATTTCATCCACCCATCTTCCATGTGCTCTTCTTCTGGGTCGTTTCCTGTCCCTTGGAATCCAATCTAAAATTTCGGCTGTCCATCGATGGTCTGTCCTTCTGGCAGTATGTCCAGCCCATTGCCATTTCAGGGATTTAACTCTGATCATGATGTCTTCCACTCTTGTCATTTTTCGGATCCACGTGTTCCTCTTCTTATCTCTCCTGGTTACACCAAGCATGCACCTCTCCATGCTCTTTGAGTTGTCTGCAGCCTTTGTATATCTCTTTTAGCTAAGGTCCACGTCTCTGCACCATACGTAAGCACTGGAAGGATGCATTGATCAAACACTTTTCTTTTAAGACATAATGGCATATTGCTCTTGAAAATTATGCTGTTTCTTCCAAAAGCTCTCCAGGCAAGTTTTGTACGCCGATTAATTTCTTCATCAATGTGACCCTCACTTGATATCTGCTGTCCAAGATAAACGTACGTGTCTGTTATCTCCAGCTTTTCTCCATCAATCGATAAATCTTCATTTCTTGTAAAAGCATTGTACATCACTTTTGTCTTCTGAAAGTTCATTTTTAATCCCACTTTTTTACTCTTGTCAGCAAGTTCCTGGATCATACTCTGTAGCTCTGATGGGGTAGTTGCAAAAATGACTATGTCATCAGCAAAACGAAGGTGGGTTAGATAATCTCCATTAAACTTTATCCCTTTGTTTTCCCAGTTCAGTGATTGAAAGACATTTTCCAATGTGGCATTAAAGAGCTTCGGAGATATGGTGTCACCTTGTCTCACTCCTTTTCCAATTTTTATGTGTGTTGTATTTTCAAACAGCCGAATCTTTGCACTTGCATTTTCATAGATCTTATTAATAATGTTAATGTATGCATCTTCAATACCGCAGGATTTCAGAGCCATTGCAACTGCTGATGGTTTCACCGAATCAAAGGCTTTTTCATAATCGATAAAAGCCATGCACAATGGAAGTTCATATTCCCTCGCTCTTTCAATTAGTTCTCTCAGTACGTGGATATGATCTATTGTGCTGTAGCCACTCCTGAATCCAGCTTGTTCTCTCAGTTGAGCCATGTCCAGTGTCACCTTCAAGCGGTGTGAAAGAACTTTAGTGAAGATTTTATAAACCACTGATAGGAGGCTGATAGGTCTGTAGTTCCTGAGATCCTCAATGCCCCCTTTTTTATGTAGCAAGATCATTGTAGCGTTGTTCCAATCCTCAGGAACTTTCCCTTCATTAAGGCATCGAGTGAAAATTTGGGCGAGTACTGTTTCGATTTCTCCACTTGCTTCTTGTATGATGTCTACAGTAATTCCATCTTCTCCTGGAGCTTTTCCCCGCTTCATGTTCTTGATTGCATGTGCAACTTCTGCTGGAAGGACTGGAAGAACTCTGGTACTGGTACCTTTCATGATGTCTGGAGTACATGTATCATCCCTTTCATATAATTTGGAGTAGAAATCTTTCACTCTTGTCAAAATTTTGCCTCTATTTCTTGTTACTGAACCATCTTCTTTTCTCAGTGCCATAATCTGTTTTTTTCCCTTACTGAGATGACCCTTTGCTATCTTTAGGCTTTGGTTGTTTTCAATTGCTTTCCTTACTAGTTCACAGTTGAATTTCCTTACGTCTTCAGTGATACTTTTTCGTACTGTCTTGCATAGCTCTATATATTCCACTTTGGAAGTCACATCTTCTTTAGTTGTCCTCATCACTCTTCTTTTTTGCATCAACATTTTGGTTTTTCCTGATAATTTGTTCACATGCAATTTGTTCTTAGACCCAGCTAATTTTGTTGCTGTTTCCATAAGAGCTTTGGTTACTTTTCTGTTAACTTCAGAAATATCCACTTCTTCCGATGTTAGGCCTTCTAAAGCAGAGAACCTGTTCTTCAGTTCTAATTTGAAGGTATTATGGTGTTTTTTAAGGTTGGTTATGTCAATACATTTTGTTTGTCTTATGAGCTTGCTACGTTCGAGTTTAGTGTTGAGGTGCATCTTACATCTCACCAATCTATGGTCACTGCCTGTGTTGAACTTGTTTAGCATACTGCAGTCTTTTATGACGAATTTTTTGTTACACATAATAAAATCAATTATAGTACCACTATATATACCACTTTAAGTGTAATTGGTGTATAGTTCCTTGTTATAGTTTAAGTGAACAGAAGTTCGGAAATTCTGAATCAAAGTATAAAAAACACACTTAAACCGGCATACGCCTGTTTTGCGTGGTTGTTTTCTCTCCCTAAAATACTTAAATCAGGCATTCCGTTACGGCCCGTAGGGAATGATATCGGCACAGCAGCATACATATTACCTAAATTATTATCATCAAAAATTCTACTTTGGCTATTTTAAACGAAACATCTGCAAAAAATTCCATTGAGTATGACAATCCACTCAACCAGCCAGCCTCCTAGCGTAGATCAACTTCTGCTATTCTTTCATATCGTACCTATGTTCACCAATGTTCAATTAAACTAACTTTGGAATTCCTAAAAACAAATCTTATACAGCATAATATCAGCTAACTTGAAGCAGAAGAAACAACAAGACTAATGGAAATTTGCATAGAACCGTTTCACTTTCCGTGGAACGTTTTATGAAAAGGCTGACATTCTAGCCAGGCAAATTTTATGAAAAGGGTTAGTTTTAGGTGCATAAAAAATTTGGGAGCCTTATATATTTTTCACGACTGAGTAGAATGTCTGTCGACAACAGTTAAGATTACACTGAACGGTCGTAATCTTTAATGCTAATCCTACGGGCTATGTTCTGCAACAATTAAAACTTACCTTTGTTAAGCTGTGTCTGTATACTGGGCTTTCACTACGTAAGAAAGATAGAGTCACCCTGGTACCAGAGGCACACACAAAGTTTACAATTTTTACTGCATGTTTCGACTCTGTTTTTTTTTTTTTTTTCTTTTTTTGTAATCTACGTTTCGTGCTGGAGATGAGATTGCGAAGAACCTGTGAGCTGATATTTTTTCAGTAACTTTTTCAAGCTTTACGCAAAACATTGAATTACTTTTTCATTAAACTTGCTTTGCTATTCAATTGAACATCTAAACGTTAGAAACTCCCGAACATTAATTTACGCAATTGGGGATCATTTGTCTTTTGCACCTCTCATTCAATACATTTAGGACAGAGAATTCAAGTTCTCAAATCAATAACAGATGATAATCATCTTCCCTTAAAAGAAATGTAGAACAATTTAAATTACGTTTAGAAAACGGGTCAATAAATTATAATTTAAAGATTTTTTCTGGGTTTTATACTGCGCACTTTGTTTAAGTAATATCGAGATCGTAAGAAGTACATAATTCCTTTCGTAAAATATTTGATACCTATTTCATACAGCAAAACTATATTTTTGGTGAAAAATGAGGTATAAATAATTAAGAGTAACATATCCTACGGGCTATGTTCTGCAACAATTAAAACTTACCTTTGTTAAGCTGTGTCAGTATACTGGGCTTTCACTACGTAAGAAAGATAGAGTCACCCTGGTACCAGAGGCACACACAGAGTTTACAATTTTTATTGCATGTTTCGACTCTGTTTTTTTTTTTCTGTTTTTTTCTTTTTTGTAATCTACGTTTCGTGCTGGAGATGAGATTGCGAAGAACCTGTTAGCTGATATTTTTTCAGTAACTTTTTCAAGCTTTACGCAAAACATTGAATTACTTTTTTATTAAACTTGCTTTGCTATTCAATTGAACATCTAAACGTTAGAAACTCCCGAACATTAATTTACGCAATTGGGGATCATTTGTCTTTTGCACCTCTCATTCAATACATTTAGGACAGAGAATTCAAGTTCTCAAATCAATAACAGATGATAATCATCTTCCCTTAAAAGAAATGTAGAACAATTTAAATTACGTTTAGAAAACGGGTCAATAAATTATAATTTTAAGATTTTTTCTGGGTTTTATACTGCGCACTTTGTTTAAGTAATATCGAGATCGTAAGAAGTACATAATTCCTTTCGTAAAAAAATTGATACCTATTTTATACAGCAAAACTATATTTTTGGCGAAAAATGAGGGATAAATAATTAAGAGTAACATATTCCTATACTTTAATATATTAAAATCCCCAATGCGTGAAAAAATCATTGAATTTACCGATACTATTTTATTCAGTTAAATTAGTTCTCTTATCAGTAATTTCTGCAGTGCTGGATTCCAGCACCAGTGATATAATAATTACAAACATTATATTTTTATACCTAAGAAACATTGTTTGCACTAGGTAATTACTTGCGCCGAATGATTACTCATGTCATTCAATAGGTAGGTTACCAGTTTTATACAAATCATTAAATATGAAAAATGACACCGACTCACTGTGGGGAAGACTCCCAAAAATGTGGCCAAAATTAATAAATCAGTTCTAACGCATGGAAAACTGTGTAATATGTTTTGTTAGATTCAAAACGAAACAAAGTAACAACTTTAATAGATTATTTATCTGAAATATTTTTTTTGCATGAAAACATGGTTTGAAAGTCACTATCTGTATCACTATTTTGGGCATTGTGGCTTGAGCTTAAAATGTCCAACAATGAATCCCCTTCTGTTACCTCAGGACTTTGGATTAGGTCTAATACATCAGGGAAAGATTGTTTTATCTTAGTTGGAGGGGCGAGACTTGATATGAGCATGTCAGGGGAAACTAATAATAAGTGGAATATGTCTTCATTTGTAGAAGACCTACGTATTTTGCTTGAATGACTTCTCCGATAATACTTTAAAAAGTCCTTATTTCTACATTCTTGAGCCTCTTCGGATAATTGGCTTATCGGAAGTAGTGCGTTTGAAATAAATTGAAATCCATGACTTAGAATCTTGTGCTCACTTGCAGGCATGTATACCAAGGATACAACTCGACAGAGTTTTACGGTTTTAGGAGCGTACTTATCGAATGCATCCGCATCGACGTCCAACCCGGAAGACATTGTCTGTTAAAGAACTGCAGATGGACATCATTAATACCGGTAATTTCAACCGATTTGTGGTAACATTAGAAAAATCTTCGGGATGTGTTACAATCATTCGCCGCGCATCTGCCTCCCGGTTTCACCTGGTCAATGAGCAAACCGAATTTTTCTTTGAATTGGTTTTGCACAATTTTTTCTTTTTTCCACTTAATCTTTGTCGTCCTTACGAATTTGCCATTTTTTAATTTCCAAAATACTGTATGTGAAGAGAGCACTCGATAAATCGTATCCATGCATGCAGAGTGGATGAACCATACCTGTTGATTGATATAACTGTATTTTTCACCTTTGCAGATTAGAGATTGGTCATCCCTTTTGGGGTTGCCTTACAAATGTAAGGTACTTTAGCGATGCTGTGTGGCTGGCGACATTGCAAATGTTTCCGTCCACCATTGTCATCATCATATAATATGTCACGGAAAGCGTTTTAGTACAAATAATTGTTGATGTCGCTGTTAAATTGGTTATTTGTTCTTCTATAAAATTATATTCTTATTGAGCCAGGATAGTTGTCTTCCTAACAAAATGCGTTTGAATAGGCCTTCAATACCTGGTTGATGAGGGTCGTGGGTTCGGCCAAATGATTATCTTGTTGTCTTCTTCATCGGTGTATAATTAAAAAGGAATAAATCACTCGGGCGGCGCAATTGTCTGGGCCCTGGCTTGTGGATACCAGTGAGAATTGTCTGGGCCCTGGCCTCGAATCCCGGTGAGGCATGGATGTTGAGTTTGTCTTACGGTACTGGCCCTCTCCCTTGTCTGGAATCAGTGGTCCTAAATTAATGAAGGGCGACTGCTTATACCTAATAAGTTGCTCACGGTGGTCGTTAAACCTTAAATAAAAAAATAAAAAAATAGAAAAGAAGTGGAACAAAAAAATAAATAAAAGAAGAACAAAAAAGATAATAAAAACGTTTACGGGAGCCCTGCTGGAGTAATTTGCTTGTACTGGATAAGCCTGTTCTCCCATCACATCCCCATTTTGAAACTTAAATCATGTCGATCTGATTTCGTTCTGTAAAAGTCTCCAGTACAGGAACTTGAGTTTCTAGGGCTCTTAAGTAATTGTGATGCAAATTCGCTTGTGAATTCCCTTCCACTAGTGAATACGCAATGTTGATTGATTCTCAAGGTGTGATAGCATCGTTCATTTTGTGTCTCGGATGTACTGATGAATTTCTCGCCTTGGCTTCTGTTCGAATCTTGATGTATTGAGTTTTCGTTAACTTTTTGCCCCAAATAAAGATAAGGTCAGGCGAATAGGACATTATGGGAGTTGTACATTGTGTTTCCGAGGCGTGTTTTATTCTATAAGCCCGAGTGGCTCTTATACTAGCAGCTTCGTTGAGAAATTTCGCAGCGTCAGGTTGCCCTGATGCTCGTAAACTCATTCACAACTGCATAAACCAGTTCTTCAGTTTCCGAGCTTTTACATAGGTTTTATGTTTTTCTTCTGTTCGACCTGTCTCTGCTTTCAGTAAAGCTGATAGTTTCTCTGCCAACTGTACCAGAAGTACTGGGTACAATATTTTGCCTCAAAACTTTATGAGTTAGGTCAATTATTTGGACTACCAGTCGGCATTTTTTAATTAAAAATCGATCTTCCACTCGATTACAGTTTTACTGCAAATCGATACATCTCTTCTCAAATCATTCTTGGCATCTTCGTGAAGCTTTTGCACAACAAACTGAGTAGATATTACTCTTATCACGTACATTTTACGGATAAAGTACTGCACAATTTTTCTTTCCGTGTTTGAAAAGTGTCTCTTCTAGTGAGATTTTTCTCACTTTCACTTATGATAAAGTAAATTTCATTCGAATAATGATTGTAACACACTAAAACACTGTTCTCCACAGACTTGCATAGAATATCACAATTTTTCGAGCAGCATAGTACGGGGTAATCAATTCATATGTTCAGTTGCTAGGTGATATCAACAGTTTGGGACACAAATATCTCGGAAGAGAGCAGTCACGTGCATCTAATTTTTAACGCGTAAACTAAGATATATAGGCTACCATCAGGTATCAAAATGTCGCTGGTCAATTTTTATAAGTCAAGTCAAAAATTAATTTCACTACTTTTTTCATTCAAAGCTAGTATGTTGAAGTTCTAATTATTGTTGTGAAAATGAATTTCACTACTTTTTTCATTCGAAGCTAGTATGTTGAAGTTCTAATTATTGTTGTGAAAATGAATTTCACTACTTTTTTCATTCGAAGCTAGTATGTTGAAGTTCTAATTATTGTTGTGAAAATGAATTTCACTCCTTTTTTCATTCGAAGCTAGTATGTTGAAGTTCTAATTATTGTTATGAAAATGAATTTCACTACTTTTTTCATTCGAAGCTAGTATGTTGAAGTTCTAATTATTGTTGTGAAAATGAATTTCACTCCTTTTTTCATTCGAAGCTAGTATGTTGAAGTTCTAATTATTGTTATGAAAATGAATTTCACTACTTTTTTAATTCGGTAAGTATGTATGTTATCAAAACAATATTTTAATCAGTTGTCATAGTTATAAAGTAATTACTTACAGGAGTATGGTACTTGATAAAATCATTTTTCACAACAAAACTTAGCTCGTCAACGGTTTTTTTCACTTTAGGCGCACACTTTGGAATTCAACAGCTTACTCATCCTGTACGAGTCAGATTTGGTATATATATTTTGGTACCGGCTTTTTATTGCCTGATTATAGGACTTAAAAATTTTTCATTAAAACTAAAAATTCTCTGAACAAGTTCTCGAGAAACTGTCCCGTGGGGCATTGGTTTAAAAATCTTACAGACATAAGCTCCCAAAAAGCGCACTTAAGAAATAGTTGCTACCCGTTCAAGAAACATTCAAGTCGTTTTGCTAATTTAAGTAATATCTTTTTCTGATTATTTACTGAAATTTATGAACTTGCTCAGTGAGGAAATTCTTGGTGATCCGTGCGGGGATTAACCGGTTTGAGGATTATACGTGTCCTGCTATTTTTTACACTACAGTATTTTTAATACGTATGAACCGAGCGTTGCGTTTATCTGCGGGCGTTTGGGTCATGGTGCGGCTTTAGGATGTCTGCAATAGATTCGTTCATAGATTATGTCGAACAAGAGGATTTGAATTACAGTCCTATTGTGGTTCTTCGTAATATTCGTACCGGTGTTAGAAAACAATTAAATGCATCTAAGAAGCAATATAACATAACAAATTATTTTGCATCAAAAAACATATGAATTGCGGGTTGTGTCTAGTAACATATTATGTGTATGTAGGCCTATCGCATCTTATTTTTGTCAACAACAGAAATTTTAAGTACAATACCAATATTTTATAATTTTATTTACTCTCTTGTTGACAGTTCAACGTTTCAAATGTATTTTTCTTTAGTGTACAGTACATAGGAAAGAAATTTTTACAGTAAAAATCAAAACACGTATTACTCGTGATTTTCTGTTATCCGTGCATAATTATACGGTGATTAGTACCGATAATCGAGAGTTTGCCATAAAACCTATATTTGGTTTATCCAAAAAACAATTGAAATCCGTAGATTCGTATCTGCGTACCATGTTTTGCATTTAAGGTTGGTAGAGGATGTTGATTAAATGAAATTTGACTTCGTGAAGTTCTTGCTCTGCACCCGCGTGAACGTCATAATTCGAACAGTTGAGAAAGACCAATGCCAAAAAAGACCAATCCCAATGAACGTTACATTGTAACGTCATCATGGATGCCCCAACTCATTATTACTTGGAGTAGGTTGCCTTTCAAAGGAAACGGAGGATGGTTGCCAACTCCCGGAAATCATGAAGAAGAGAATATCAGCGAAAATGCTTCTGGAGCTCAAAGTAGTGTATTTTGCAAAGACAATTTAAGCGACTCTTTGTTACGTTATTCTGTGTATGTATGTAAAATATCTCTTTTTTCTTAAACAAACTCCCAACCAAGGGGTTTGCAGTATATACTGCCCAATACCCTATTGTTGGCGATTCGTCGTTTCCTTGTACCAGTGCCGAAATTTTTATAAACAACGCAAGTAGACTGGTTACAAATTTTCTCTTAATGCGTAATCGTCCATTTTCAAGCCGATACATTCTGTATTATAATAGAAAATTTCTTCTTCTACCTTTTAAAATTTTACCCTTTCCATAAATGAATTTTAAGTTTATGTTACAGGCACATTTTAAAATAATATTGCTTGTGGCAATTAAATGCGCATTTTCGAAGTTGTAAGTGTAAATAAGTTATATAAAACCAATGTTTCAGTTCAAGACGCTAAATAACTTGTATAGTGTAACAACATCGTGAAAAATAAGAAATAAAATGTTAAATGCAAAAGCAATGCAAATGTCTAACTGAATATTCTGGATGTAATAGTTTGTGATAACTAAAATACACACACGTATTTGAAATTGAAATCCAGCAGGCATCAGCCAGTATAAAAAAAACCGCTTAAAAGTAGGTAGAGACCTCTGAGCATGTTAAGAGACACAATCATAAGGGCAATAAATATTTTTTAATGATAGTGTAAGTAATTTGCGTGCAGAAGTGTTATATCCCCAAGAGTCACCAAGGTGAAACGTTATAATGTAACCTAAACATGCTTTAAAAAGGAATGTAACCTCCTCATACGGACAGCCAACTCCCATACGACGATACATTCTGATTACGAAGTGGCCGGAAGAATTATATTCATCGATGAGGGTGGTGCGTAGGGGTTGACTGGGTGCCACAGGTCGTCCAAAAGCATTCCAGGTGTGGTGTACGGGTTTGCGGTCCCGAAACTTATCTAGCCAATCCATACCTTGAATAACCTTGCGCTATAGGTAACCATCAACAAGCTGAGCATTATGCAGGCGAGTGTTATCGGCCATTAAAGAGAACGGAGGACTATCTGCTTCTTGAATATGACTTGCATAAAACGCTAGTGTGGACCATCTGCTCCTTGAATATGACTTGCATAAAACGCTAGTGTGGACTATCTGCTCCTTGAATATGACTTGCATAAAACGCTAGTGTCTTGTCCCTAGAACGCTCATCATTCACATTGCCTCCTGTGAACACGTGGGGTCGAGTGCGGCGGTGAAATATAGCGTGTCCATAGATGCTAGTAAACAACTTCTGTATGAAATTGAAAAAAACATTACCATAAATAACTTATTTTTAATGCCAAAACACATGGCAACTGTGAAAGCGTTTTAAATGTCAGTAGGTCTCAAGGCGTGCTAGGATGTTGGTCCGCAGTATCTCTAAACGATAGTCCAATTCCACCAACGTGCGCTACATAATATCAAATGTAACTAGGAGGAAGGCTACAGTAATGCGTTCTTTGAGCTCAGTGATAGATGTAATCTCTTTCTTCTAAACAATGTCCTTAGTAAAGCCTCAAAGAAAAGAAATCCCGTGGGATCGTATCAGGAGAACAAGGTGGCCATACCGTTGAATCCTCACGCGCAATCCATCGCCCCGTAAAATGGTGGTCTTAATATCTGCGTATCACCAAAAGCCAATGAGAAGGCGCTCCATTTTGCTAGAAAATCATGTCTTGAATATCCTGTAGTTGAGGATTAGCGAATTGCTCTAACATATATAGGTACATGACGTACCTATATATGTTAGAGCAATTCGCTAATCCTCAACTACAGGATATTCAAGCCAGTACCTGTTGTTTCAGCGAAGAAAGAAGGCCG
This sequence comes from Macrothele yani, assembly GCA_039090855.1. Taxonomy (NCBI): domain Eukaryota; kingdom Metazoa; phylum Arthropoda; class Arachnida; order Araneae; family Macrothelidae; genus Macrothele; species Macrothele yani. The sequence goes on along the minus strand of CM077015.1, from coordinate 107,852,239 downwards.
TATGATTCTGTCTCCCATTAGGGCAGCCCAGATATATCGGGCTGTCTCTCTCGTGTGCTACGACCACATGGGGATTTTTCGTTCCCTAGTTTCGGCAGATATGTTTCTTTACTCTGCCGGAGAAATAGAATATCGACTCATCGATGAAACAGATCCGTGAAAGAGTGTGCGGTCATCTTTAATGCGGTTAAGCATGGCTGCCATATCTCTTAAGCATATCTTAAGTTTGAAAATGCTTAACGGAACTGGAACATTAGTAATATGCTTATGTATATAACGAACAATAAGAAATAGTACGGATATGTTTATGTGTATAGCGAACAATAAGGCGTAAAAAACTAATAACCATGATATTACAGGTAACATAAATTTCGGTGTCACATTTTTCAAAGGTATTCCTACCAACATCTCTCGAGTTCGAATTTCATGAAGCTTCGATGTTTTTCCATCATTTTGAAAATCAAATGCGTAAATGCAAGGAGCGTGTAAGGAATTATACTCACACTTCTAACGAAGAATATTTTTCCCAATATTGCCATTAAAGTATCAGTTTTATTTTCTACATTGTTGTCTGTAGTTCAAATTCGTGCGGGAATGTGATGTAGAAAATTGCCCAAGATATGAGTTGAGGTAGGCAGGTGGAGTGCATTTAATAGAATATTCAATTGAGAATGAATAACAATGACGACATAGATGTTCAGATTGTTGATGGACATGCTTTTCTTGTGTAAGAAAACAGAAACGACTCCGTGTTTCAAACCATGATAGACTATAACGTGTATTTTAATAATGCGCATTGTTGTGCTTAATTGAAAGCATGAATATCGACAAAGTTTAAATATAAGGTGCCACAAATACGAAGAAATACCTTTCTTATTCTATCTTTTGTTTTCCTGGCTTAGCGATCACCTTCAGAAAAACTGGCGGCTAGGTTTTTACCGTGGTTCCAGTTTAAGTTAGGGCTCCTTTTCCAATAAGCAAGAAAAAATCTGCTTTTCCTGCTTACTGCGACCTTATCAATGGGTCGCAATAAGCAGGAAAAGCAGATATTTGCTGGCGACCATTAGCCTCTACAGTTAGAGTGTTTGAATGGAAAGAGATGCAGTGCAAAATGCTGTTGAGAGAACTGTGGTTTCTTAACGTTTGCAGAATGATGGATGGGCCATTTTGTGAGGAACAACAAGCGTGTTACCTTAGCAGAGCTACGCATAGAAGAACAAGGTAGTGCATTCTTACCTGTGGTGCAACGTTCTTTTCACAGAATTAGCTTGAGGTTAAAACGCATGTGTTAACAACACCCCTCGTTACAGCACATCATACCAGACAACGATAAGGTTTGGTAGAAAATATAGGGAAAGCAAAGAGAATATTGGAAGAAAATTCACTTCTTTGATGGATCAAGTTTTATGCTACGTTATGAACTTAGGTAGGCGAGGCGATAGGGTAACACATGAACGTACAACCTACCACGCCCTATTTGGGGTAAGAAGAAGGCAGCGGAGCAATGTCCTGGTCGATGATTTTCTTTGGCACCTTCCATTTCCTGTTAAATGTGCATGACCTGCTGAAGGATATTACATACCAGTACACAATTACCCATCAGCTTTATTCATTCCAAAAGAAAGACAACGTTAAAAGCTACGTGTTATGAAACAGACTGAAGTCTTCTTTCAGTACAGTTCAAGTAAAATAGCAGCAAGATGGATATTTATGTATTGTTTGGGATGAAAAAGTAAATAAGCATTTTCAAATAACTACAACATAATAGAGATGTCAGGGAAGAAAGCTGGCATCTCTTCTGGTTGAAGAGCTTGCCAAAGAACAGCGCCAAGTCTAACTAACATTACACCTTCAGCTGATCTGCTGAAGTATCAGCCCAATTGTACGTGTGTGTGTGCGTGTAATTTCAGTAAAATATAACCGGCAAAATAAAACAAAAAGACAAAATAAAACCGCAAACACAATATGAGAGACGACAACTAGAAGTTTTATTTCTTGTTCAATTGATTCATCAAATTGCTAAATCACTTTGACATGCGCCTGCCTTCCGTGGCACGAAAAATTTCCAAGCGATAATCAATTTCCTGCCAAGTGTTCGCTAGCATTTGATAAGTTACTGTTGCTACCGCAGCACCAATTCGGGTCTTCAGGTCATCGAGGGATGTCCCAAGAGTCTGGTAAACGTGGTTTTTCACTAATCCGAAAAAACGAAATCCAGTGCAGTAATATCGGGTGAGCGCGCATTCGAAATGGGTCCACCACGCCTAACCCAGAACCAAGGAAAATGAAAGTCAAGAAATTTACCGAAAATAACAGCCCAATCGGCCGGGCGCCATCGTGCTGGAACACCACATTCAGCTGCCAATCTTCTAACTGAAGCAACAGATAAAGCTGTAACATGTCCAGAAAGTACAACGCAGTCACTGTTTATTCTACAAAGAAAAAAGTGCTTATACACTCCCAAAAATGACAAAGCAGACCAGACGTTCAGCTTTTGGATATCTCATTCGACTTCTCGAATGGCGTGAGGGTCTCCGGAGCCCCATATTCTGAATCTTTGCCGATGTACCCTTTCTGAGAGGAAAATCGTTGCTCCGTCAATAAAATCCACGTCCGCGGGTAATGTTAATCAGCTTCGACTTTGGACAAAATGTCTTGGGCATATTGAAAACGGCGGTATTTGTTCTTCCATTGTACAGCCTGTACATCTGCAGTTTTTACGCACGGCGTTGTAGGCCCTTATGCAGAACCCCCCCCCAAAGATTCGTTTCAGGCATACCTAACCGGAACGCAACTCGTCTCGTTGACTTCTGAGGGTTTCGAAGAAAAGGCTTCCTAGATCCGATTAATATCGTTCTGCGAAGTGCTAGGTCTTCCCGCTCCTATTTGATGTTACACACTACCCAATCTTTTGAAACTGCTTTAACCAACGTCGGATAGCATTATCGAAAGGTGGAGCTCTGCCGTACTGCGTTCTGTAACGGCGTTGCAATGTGATAAATGAATTTGTTTCGAAGAACCAGAGTACACATATTGCTTTTTCTTGAACGGTCTCCTATTTGAAGTATGACGTCAAGTTAGGGGTACCAAGCTGCCACATAAAACTTTAAGCTGTGAACTTGTTTATGCTGTAGGCAGTTTTATTTGGTCTGTTAGGGTTTGACCATGCCAAGACATGGAAATGATGATAAGTATTATGAATCACGATGTAAAAAAGAAACTATGTCTTTTGGGTTTTTTTTAGAGTTAAGTAATTTATTATTATGTTTTTTATTAGGATTTTTCAATTAAAATTAATAGTGTAAATATATGTTTTGTGGGAATATTGAAAATTATATTATTACGTATACTACCTGAGACAAATTCATTCTGAAAAATCTGTCGGACATCCAAAAGATATGAGAGATAACATTGATATTAATTGACCCCAGAATTCAGAACATCTAAAGGTGATTAGGATATCTCACACTAAAAGTATTAATCAGCTGTTCTGAACGTTATACCACACACCCCGATTGAAAGGAAAACCGACGACATAGCTTTTTTAAAAACAAAGGTCGTAGTTTACATTAAACGACAAACGTCAATTCCAACATACTTTGTACATCTACATTTTGTACCTCCAGAAGGGTTACTGGTGTAAAGCTCGCCCTTATAAGTTTATTTCAGGAACTTGATCTTGAAAACTCGACATATACAGATAAACGTGTAAATTTGTTGTTTTCTTTTCGGAAAATGTGTGTGTTCATTTTCAGCGAAAATATAATTTGATGAAGCTGTCAGTTTTATTTTCATAAAATAACTTAAGTATATAAATTTATTAGGATTTTGTTTTAGACATTCCATAGCGAAAATAAACTGTGTAAAATCGCCTTCCAAAAGGCATATGACTTTAAGGAAACTTAATTTTGTGATTTAAGTTCTGTATATGTACGTGTTGTTTCGTTTTCACCTGCAAATACTATGAATACTAGGAGTTCGTATTTTTGCTTACTGCAATTCACATCTGTCAACTGATAACCATTCTGAGCATGAAAATTCGTAACAGCCACTCCCAGCCTGCATAGAAGCTATGGTGACGTCGCGTTTACGATGGAAAGATAAATACTTTATTTCATCCCCAGTTTTATGCATTGTTTCTTTACAGAATTTGATTCTTATCCACAACGCAGTGAGCTTAGGGTTGACAGGTTTGCGTTAGGCACAATGATACGTTCTATCAGAAACACTGAGCTGCTTCTGTAGCTGAGTAGTCTAATGCGCTAGCTGTAAATTATCCGTTTGGTATAATCCCGTGTTCGACCCTTATGGATGACATTCTTGCCCTACGTCTGTTCCTCCTGCCAAGCTTCCTTTTGAAAAATGGGCGTAATTAGATATTCAAGGAGATTCATAATTACTGTCGATCTTTCAGTGGCATATAATCGGAAAACCGGAAACAACAAACTAAGCCCAGAAACACAACATGACAGATGACACCTAACAGTTTTATTACCTGCAAAATCGATACATGAGATTGCTAAACCACTTTGACATACGCGCCTTTCGTAGCAAGTAAGATATACAAGTGATAACCAATTTCTCGCCAAGTGTTCACCAAAATTTGCAGTGTTATTATTGCTTTCTCGCAGCACCAATCCTAACAGTCTGACAAGACACCATTAAAGTCTTTGGCGACGATGCACTTGTGTTAAAGGCAATCATCGAAACGTTCTGCGTGCGTTTAGTCCTACGTCAAACAGCCATCTGCCAATGTTGCTGGCACTACCCGGACGATGCATGAAGGGCACCACTGCTCGCTGAATATTCATAACCGTTGCTGATGGGTCAATCCGTGCATGTTGGACATCCCGTTGGTCTTTTCTCTCCGTATTTTGTCTAGGTCTCCCAAACCCTTCCTGTCGCTACTCCGTGCCTCGCTTGTTCAATCCACTGACGCCAACAGCGTGCTATTGTGATATCCGCATGACCCGTACAGCTCGCAACACGGCGATAAGACTCTCCCGCTTCCCTGAGCCGGATGATGTGGTTCCTCTCCAACTCCACCAATGCTCGAAGTGCTTCCGAACTTTTCTCCGACGCGTACTTCACTGAAAAAGAATGCTGCCAACACAACAGCACGAGTCAGAGTGGTAAGCAAGCGCTATAGGGCGACATTATACAGCCGGTCAGGCACAGATCTACGAACCCTCCATACTTTCGTCACATGTGCGACCGAGTGTGATACTTTTTTCACTTGCATATCTAACGATGTAAGACCTACCCACCAAGCACCATTCCTGTCGGCTGCTTCACTGTGGGTGCAACTGTTTTTTTGACAATGAGTATATGCCCTGTGATGCTTTTCAGTTCCCTTAAGCACACCACCCATTTTTGTCGGAAGGGAAGCAAAACATTAGACCAGAATCGCCGGAAAAATGTTGGTTCCCATATTTTCAAAAGAAGCCCGCAGATTACGTCAGAAACGCATCGGAATTCTTGCTTCGGTAACGAACAACAGATGATGATGATGCCGAGCCAGACGCTCTGCGAAACTATAGTCGATGTTAATAAAACATTTAATTGTGAAAAAACGTTGATAATTTATTCTATATTCATTCTGAACAACAGATATTTTGATATCGCTCGCTGCGAATATTACTTACGAAAGGATTTTATTCCGAAGAATATGCGTATGCGTAACATAAAAAAATTACCTCCGTTCTTCAGTTTTTCACTTTGACAAATGTTCAAGATCTTTCCGCGACATACTCTGCTTTCAGCGGTTCAACATTTTGGAACCTCTTTTATTATTTGATTAATCTTTCACAAATATATTTTAATCAAGAATTTATCAACACTTTGCAAAAATTCCAATTTTATACGACATTCCTCATAACCACTTTTAAAAAGGCGTGATAAAACAAAACGTATGAGCTGAAATATCAGTGAATCTTGCTAAACCTGCTGAGTATTATGCTCTTCTCATTTAGCTAAAATATATTCAATTTATAAAAATCCATACGCAAGTATAAGATCTTCATATTTTACTGCATTTCCCATTGGCATTCCATCTTCAAATTCGGCACAGATAATAAGTGGTCGTATATACACGACATACATTCTTAAAAAAAATAAAGACTTGATTTGGAGAAAACGACTTCACATACGTTTTGATTACAACGGTTAAACTTTTTCCCCTAATATAAGGAAGTGATATCTTATATGAAAGATATCTTCAAGAACTTTTCAAGGATACCTGAATCACTTGAATTAGTGCCCTGGTTATCAAAATGTTGCATGGGAAATTGAACAAGATGGTGAAAAAAATGATTGAGATTGCAAGCTTAGCACCCCTATAACTTTCTAAATAAAAAGGATGTGAACCTGTATGTTTGCAATGCCTCCAGATGTCATTTCAGTATGTCGAATATAAAAAAATATCAGAGAATGTGAGGTTGAGGATCTTGTTGATTTGACATGGACTGGCTCACCTTTGGTATTTTATTGTTGCCGATTTTCGCCGGAATATGATGAACGCGACCTTCCTTCCAACTGAAAATTAGGTTTCATGGTTTAACATGGAACAGTCTGTAAAAATAGAATTTCTTTTCAGAAAGCTAATGCCCTCAATTCATTCTTTTTCCAGTATCAACTGATTAATTTTGTATAGGCAGTTTTCAAGTATATATATTAAAATGTCCGTTAACTTCGGTTTTAAATTAATGTTATTTTTGGATTTTCGAAAGTACGGCTGAAGGAAACAATTGCAGCAAAACATCATTTTCATTTTATGCCCTTGAGATCGTAAATCTTATACATTGCATTTGTTCCTATGGAAAGATATGTCTTGAGTTACATGCGGTCATCGTACGTGCAACATCACATAAACAAATGTAATGAAATTACACGACTCTTCTAACATCAACCCTAACTGGCGTAACCAATACAAACCAAGATGCTTGAAATTAGGAACCCCAAGCAAATTCGACTTTTTTACAAACCAAGTTCGTTTTTTCATCACGTATACACTGCGAAAAAAGCGTTTTTGGCAAAATATTTCTTGTAATAATATAATATTTGGGTTCTTTACTGCTGCGAAACATTTCATATGACACCACGAACACCCAGAAAACGGAGAAGAACGTCTCACATTTCCCAAATTTCGCCTTCTTCTTCTTACCAAGCAATTTTACAAATATCAAAGTTTTCACAGTGAAATCGAATGATGCACGAGATAGCTTAAAGTATACCCCTCGTGATTCAGCTAACAATAAACTTAACAGAACATGTTTTCCACACAAACATTATACACCCAGTATTCGTCTTGAAATTATTGGATTAGTGCAAATGACAGGTTCGATTTCTGAGAATGCACGTTTTCGACCCATTACAGCAGAATCGGGCAGTCCGGCGATGTCATATATCATACACAACAAAGCCAATGTATATTGATGTAGGCGCTGAGTGCTTCATTTAGTGAAAGGGCTCAACTACAATTGCACAGGCTTCAGTTAAAATGGACTGTAGGAAGAGACCAGTTGTTTGTATGATATCTAATTCGAACGTCAATTCAGCAGTTCCACAGCATATACATAGAGCGATCAAAAAGTTCAGAGACTAGGTGTGCAGCGCTTTAACAGATCGTAGAACACGGATGCGCGAGACGTAGAAGACGGCATTATTTTGTCAAGTTGCGTCGTTTCGTGAACATCGGGAGCTGTGCTACACGATATTTGGTAAGCACGTGCAGAACACAGCTGCGATTTCGGTATGGTCTGCAAACTAGTGCAGCGAGCGAACATCAAATTCTGCGTAAAACTCGGCAAATCTAGAACGGAGACGCAGGAAATGTTTCGGCAGGTTTATGGCAATGAAGCAATGAATCATGCAAGGTGCTTTAGGTGGAACTCGCGCTTCAAGAGCAGCAGAACGGCATTGGAAGACGACGAAAGTTCAGGTCGACCGTCCACAAGGAAAACCCCCAAAAATGTAGTGTTATCGTTTGCAAGAAGAAAAAGTTCAGAGATGTTTTATTAATTTTTGGGAGAGAAATGTGCTGAATGTCGTTATTATTAGGTTCATAATGTCTTCAAATGGAAAGAAATGAAGAAATGTGAATGTTTTCATGTACGGCAAAAGTGTTGATCACGAAGTTTTGGTTCCCGTTGAACCACAAGTTTTGATTATGGTTTCGAAGAGGAACAGGGGCAGTGGCGTAGCTGGGAGGGGGGGGGCTTCGTGGTTTGAACTTCTCCCTTAAGGGGAGACTGAGCACTAATTTAAAGCGATACGTATGTTTTCACGAGGCTTTCACCGATGAACCAAGCCCATGAACACCCCCTCCCCCCACCTGATACATTTCTGGCTAGGCCACTGTACAGGGGTAGTAGATTTCTTCAACCAATTCATTTGTAATTGTGCTGTTATTCCGTACATCGTAGCGCACATTTTTTTCATATTTAAGCAAATGTTTTTAAAAATAAAAGAATTCCTTCAAAGCAAAAATCGTAGTATGCCAGGGAGCCCAACAGCTTGTTGTTGTATTGGGCCGGATAATGAAATTTTAAGCCCTGACGAAATCCAAAATAAAGCATGAAGGACTTTGGAAAGAGCCACTAACGCTGTTGAAAAAGCTACTAGCACCACTTACAATGCTGCGTTAACTGCGTTAAGCGGACCTCTTTTCTTTAGAATATTCCCACAAGACTCTTCGATGACTACGTACTGCTGAACCGCTTCCGGTTGTATTCTTCAGCCCGTAACCTGCCCTTCTCAACGAAGCTGCCATTCACCGGACTGCACCTTGACGCCGTCACCGCTAAGTCGTTTAGGCCTACCGCATGTATTCTTCTAAACTATCGTACTCCCAGGTAAATACTTTGGTAAAATTATTTCCTGTTCTCTACAAATACTATATTTTTGCACCTTTCCCCATTATTTCGCATGCTTAAAAAATTGTACGTCGCACTTTTCCCACACATTTAAATTTTTTCCGACAAAATAATTTAGGACGCTAAAGTACAGAATTTTAGTTTACAAGCGAACGACATGCATTTGCAAAATGTAACAAATGCCCAAGTGGACCACAGTATCGGAGGAAAATAAAACGAGAGCACACAAAGAAACTTCCCAAACCCAAGCAGTTCTTTTTACACTGAACCTGTTAAGTTTAAGTGACGTTTCTGATGAAAAGAATAGTTATTTGTTTAGCTCATCAATTGTTAATAGTTTAAAAGCAGGCATTTGACAAAAACTGGGCAAATCAGAAACAACTGAAAGTAAAACGGATGATTACAAAGTCTTATAATTATTAACCTTACCATTTAAATATATTTTGTTGAATTTGTTCCTTGTGATAAAATGGATATTCATGTTAAGCATTGGTCCACGCACCGTGAAACGTGTTTGGCTGATTAATAACCTTACACAGTATTTCTGTTCCAAAAAATGTTAAAAAAGTAAACATTACAGGGCTCTAGGTACACCCCTTACTTTTCACGACACTCTATCTATCTTCCTGACCATCCTCCAAACCACACACACGTACACACCGTAAAAAACACATCCTCTTTCGATCGTGTTCAAAATCCTGGGAAAACTTTTGTGCTTAGAGGCGCTAAAGTAAATCTTGCGGGGGGGGGGGGGTGCACATTGTGCTAGTTACACTACTGGTGGTAATGTGCATATAGCATAATGACACGTGCAAAGCCATTATATCAAACGTGAACAAACACTGCGATTAACAAGTCTGATTGAAAATAAAAGCACTATACAGAGGCTGAAATTATCCGAGACAACAATCTGCAAAAATTGAGACAGTGCTCTCGACGTGTGTAAAAAGTCGCGTACGTACTTTAAACGTGCATATGAAGGGAATATTTGCACACAGAATTGCTAGGACGAACATCAATAAAAATAAATATTTATTAAACTCAGAGTAGTACCTGGTACTTGAATGCAAACCTTTTTATATCCATCGAACGTACACATGAGAATTTGCTAGGATCAACCACACTTAACACCATCGAACGTGCCAAAGCCAAATAAACTACTGCTCTGCTGTTTCCATCATCACACGCCATCCCCGCCAATTGGTGGCCTGCGTTTGGTTCCTCTCCAATGAGATAACGGAGTAGAAGTTCCTGAATTTGTTCTGTGACCGCCTTCAAAAGCGTTTTAATGAAATTCGAGAAGAAAGTAGTTACCGCATTTTTAATTTTACATATAATTTATAAAGATAAATTTTCTGATAAAATACTGCATAAAAACAGCATTGGTGCTTCAGAAATATTAATTTATGAAGATAAACAGTTAAATTAACGTACATTGATGGTATATCTGAAATATTATTTTTAATCTTTATTTCGCTCACGAACGTAAAGTTAGGTTTTATTTCCAGTTCCTTACTCTCGTTATAATGTAGCGATTTCCTTTGAATGGATCCTTGAATCCTAATTATTTCAGGTCCCGTGCGGTATAAAAGTTTGAAGCATTCTTTAGTTCAAAAACCGTGTGCGTGTATGTGGATAACTGTTTCTCATACAGGACCTAAATATAATAAATAAAATATCTAACTTTGTAACCAAATTTTTCGATCATATAAATATGTAAATTTACTAAAATTACCAAAAGAAGAATCACAGAATGCCTTTGAGAAGGCTTGCACGATGGTCGCCCTCATATCATCGCAAATATCCCATTCAATATTAAAATTTAATATGTGACTTTATTGATTCTACTTCTACAAAACTTTTTAATTTTTCCCCCTCTTAATAAGAAATTCGAAATACCGATTCGAAACTACGATTTTCAGCGAGCTAAAAGACATGAAATGAAACCACATAAGGTATGGATGAAAGGAGAGTGATGAAGAACACGTTACAATGAATTCTGTCCAAGTTTTTTCACAGCTTTAAAGGCCATTCTATCTCTTAGCTCAAACTCCTGTGCAGAAACTTCCAATTTTAGGACAGTTGATTTTTTAGTATTACTCCCAAGCAATAGTATTTATGATGTTGTTTTGCGGCAGTTCATTCAAAAGGGTTGTTAAATACTTATGGCTTTAGCAAATCGCACAAAAAAGGTTATATTCTCGTTTCACATTTCTGTCAATAACGGGAATCGAAATAATATATGTAAAAGTTTAATACAGATTCATTTATCTTATCTTACATTTTCTTGGCGTGGAGACTTCCATTAGAAGCAAACACCGCATTTTCCAATATGGAAATTTAAGCCGACCTTCAATCTTTTGCGTATAGTATACATTCCAACCTAACATTGATTTCTTTATTGCACACTCATTGCACGTTAAAATTTTGTTTCTTAGAAGAAACCAGCATGTTTGTGATTCTGAATAAAATTTAGCGGAAATCAAGAGATGTCGTTAAATTTGTTAACTTTGTTGCTTGATGTTCATATTGGTCTTAGATCTATGACATTCTACTCATGGGCCTGAGTAGCCGCAGACCCAGCTGGGTTCCCATGCACACTGCACGTTATCGCAAATAACGCATGAAATTAGCACAAGATAATTGAGATTGGACCGTGCATGATTGGAAGAAACTGGTCTGGTCTGACGAATCAAGATTCCTGGTGCATCACGTAGACGACGGCACTCGGATACGCCGATTACGAATGGAAGCCATGGCACCTGGATGCACTACTGTGCTAAAAAAGGCCGGTGGCGGCGATGTTGTGCTCTGGACGTTGCTTCCTTGCCAAATTTTAAGCACCAATATCCCAATAGCACAATCCTTGACAGCTGTTACGTATCTGATAATCATTGCGGAATAATTTCACCCAGTCATGGCAACTGTGTTCCCTGCTGGTAATGCCCATTCCCAACAGGATAATGCGTGATGTCACACTGCCAGTATCTTCAAGGCGTGTTTCGAGGAACATACTGGTGACTTTTTGTTAAGACCCTGGCTTCCAAATACCATTGACGTGAACCCAATCGAACATTTGTGGTCCGATTTGGAAAAGCGAGTTCACGCTGAATCACCAAAACGCCGAAATATACGGAGACTGGCGGTTTGCTGTTGATATTATGGTACCATATACACCAGGATACTTATCGCCTCCTCGTGGAATCGATGCCACGCATAGTACTGCCTTTTTTGCGGGCTAAAGAGAGTCCTACAGCTTAACGTTTGTTGTCACATTGTAATGGCACAACGGTGTATATGTGCAGGTTTATAACATAATCACTTATCTTATCTCATGTGGTGATCCCAAACTGGCCTGGAGGTTTCGACTAAAAGTAAACGACGCATTTCCTACGAGTAAAATTTAGTCGACCTTCAATGTTTTGCGTGTAGTATATATTGACATTCATTTTTGTGCTGTTCACTCACTGTAGGTTAAAACTTTTTTCTTACAGGAGAGCCGCATGTTTTGTGATTTTGAATAAGTTTAACAAGAATTCACCATATATCGTTAATGTTTTTTACTTAATTGTTTGACATTTATAGAACTCTGATTGTATTTCATACAAGCAACATCATAAAGTATACATAGATCAGAGCAAAACGTCACCGTGATTCTTAAGAAGACTGAACATCGTTGATGCTATAAGTCATTTATTCGTAGGACTTTATTCCTTTATAAGAATTTCCCATCTCTTCTCATTGGTATGATTTCAACTGCAAGTGACAGATTTTGACAATTTGAGATCTGAAGCGCACAAAAAAAAAAAAAAAAAAACTTTTATGGCTTCCGTGCAACTACAATATACATATCTTTCGTTTTATGGTACGCAAAGTTACAGTGTATATAAAATAATTTCAAAACTGGTACACCAGTTCAGATCTATTATTAAAGAGAATGGAATTATAAAATAATTTTACGATCATTCCAAGTTAAATATTTTCTGGATACCTTAGGAATATAATTTGAAATCGTATTATATACATTAGATTACGAGCATTGATTTTACTTCCCATAAACCCCAAGGTGGTACTTTACACGAAATTGAAAAGACAGTGCAATGAATAATACACTGCTCAACAAAATTGGGGTAGCACCCATTTTAAACGATTTTATTCAAAGCAGTTCCGTTAAATGCTATTGAACTGTCAAAAGATTCCTTCCGAATAATGAAAAACAGCTTTAGAAAGCAGTTGGACATGCAAATTAGCGGGAGAGGCAGTTTGTTGCGTTATATCATATTAGCATGCCGAATCAACACAATTTGCCAGAAAGCACCGCGTGGTGAGCCATAGGAAGGTCCGAAGCCTGTCACAGTCAACGGATAGTAGCGTCCGCCATTGGAGTAAGCCGAAGTGTAACTGCACGCTTGAGGAGTCGGTTCCAAGGGACAGGAAGTGTTCGAAGACGTCCTGGTCAAGGTCGTCCACGAGTTACCACCTCAAATGATGACCGGTGTTTGTCATTAACAGTCCTTCAGAGCAATGGTCAAAAGGCCAACTAGCTGCAAAGACAACTTTTAATGGCAACCGGAAGACGCGTATCGACACAAACAATTCGTAGACGCCTTCACGTGCGTGGTATGTATGGACGTAGGACACTTGTTTGTGTCCCACTGACCTCCCGACATCGTATGGCTCAAGGAAATTGTGTTGAAGAACACTGTGATTCGGGACCTGCCGAGTGGAGCCAAGGTTTGTTCTCTGACAAATCCAGATTCAGCCTAGAGCTGTATAGTCGACGACTTCTGATCTGGAGAGAACGTGGCACCCGTTAGAATTTAGCGCATTTCCAAGGAAGATCGCGTTTTGGTGGAGGCGGTGTGCTTGTTTGGGCAGTAGTCGGGCGTACTGACCGTACGTCATTCGGAATGAGGCTCTGACTGCTCAAAGGTACAGGAACGAAATTCTTAGACCCTTGGTCATGTCTTATATTGCTGCCATCGGCGATTCAGCCTTTTTTATGGATGACGATTCCCGACCTTATCGAGCATGCCTTGCGAATCAGATGCTTGAAGAGGAAACAACAGAGCGTATAGAGTGGACGGCATACTCCCCGGATTTGAATCCGATCGTTCATGCTTGGGACACATTAGCCAGACGCATTGCTTCTAGACCAAAACCTCCGTTGATTTGCTTTCAGTTGGCAAATGCCCTTCTTGAAGAGTAGGGAAGAATCCCCTCAAACCTCCTCGACCACCTGGTCAATTCAAAGCCCCGAAGGCTTCTTGCACGTTCGAGGTGACCACACACCTTATTAGACAGATGACAAAGTTCGTCAATGTTTATTTTTTCTTCTGCAAAAGTTATGGGTAATAATGATTTTTTATGGCACCAGGTGTGTTTCCTATAAAAGTGGTCATTGCTACAGTAAAACATGATTTTTCACCACTTCAATCCATTATTTTCTTTTCCTTTCATAAATATATTTTTATATTGTGCTGCATATTTACCAGCAGTTGGCTGTTCGCGCTAAATCACCTACTCCCTTAATTTTGTTGAGGTGTGTATATAATAGCCAGAAAAAGTTAGGCATATTGCATGAAATAAAAGATGTACGTACTGTATCTGACTCAAAAACACGCATTAGAATAATATCAATGGGGCTACATAAAACAAACGATAATGAATGAGTTTACAAAAACAATTTTCTGTGCAGTTTCTGCACACCACAATGTAACACTGGTATATAGACAAAATGGTTAGATCGGAAATGTCCATACCTCTGGATCTCAGCACCAGGGGACCCAACCTCTGTGTGGAAGAACGTCTTAAGAGGTAAGAGGCATACTTGCAATAACATTATTGATGAGTGTCTTGGACAACTGATTCCATATTGCAGACCGCACGTTGCGCAGGTCCGCCTATATACTAATACATGGAACGTGGATATCCAAACCTCCCTGCACAGCGTCCTGAATGTTCTTAGAAGGATTAAGATCAGGAAACCTCAAAGGAAGGTATAACAATTCAATACCATGATTTTTCGGTTAACGTGTAGATTATGGTGCAAAATTCAGGGACGAAAAATTTCAAAAAACTGTGACGTACATCTTATTTGAAATCAAAAACGATGTACAATTAAAAAAAATTTCATTGATAGACTTATTTTTGAAAAAGTTTTACGTAAAATTTACCTCTCTATGCGGTACGCCGAAATCCAGTCAGCGGCGATATGACGCTGTGACTGCCGCTAAAGCATCTGCCACGGCTGCCCGTGGTCTCAGGCGGAAGCATCCCGGCAAAACAGGTTAGGCCTAGCCGTGCAGCGTGACCTCCAGCTTGGCTAACTGGTGAGCGCGGAAGGAAACTCAGACACATGCAGCAGTACAGTGTTGCTCCGCTTTCACAAGCCGTAATTCACCGGCAGGTCCAGCTGAGCTTCGCGGCCTGAATTGATAGCGAGGACGGCGTGTCACGGAAGGAACGACCGTCGACTCTCGTAGCCTTAAGGGGATCGTACACAAATTGCGAATGTAAAATTATCAATTAGGAAACGAAGATAGGTTCTCTTAAGGGACCATCAACAAAATGAAATGTGACTGATTACAGCGACACGAAAAACCATGTTTCTTAACAAATAAGAAACCGATTTACAAGCAAATGGTATCTTTCTACTCACAAACGAATTACTCATGAGATACGATACAGAATGACGTTCCTTCCGTCCGCCGTCTGTCCGTCCGTCCACAAATGACTTATTACGGCCACAGGTAAAAAAACCATGTTACTTAACAAGTAACCGATTTGCAGGTAAATGGTCTCTTTCCACTCAGGAACGAATAACCCATGAGATACGATACAAAATTACGTTCCATCCGTCCGCCGTCTGTCCGTCCGTCCAGAAGAATAAGAAAAATATCTCTGACGCGAAACAACCAATGTGCACGGAAATTATTTCTTTCGACTCAGGGACGCCTCACCACAATAAGATACAATACAAAATTACGTTCCATCCGTACCAAGTCTGTCTTTCTGTCCGTCCCTCCGTCCGTCCGGAAGCATAAAAACACATAACTCAAACGAGAAACAACCGATTCGCACGTAAATTATTTCTTTCGACTCAGGGACGCCTCACACCTATCAGATACAATACAAAATTACGTTCCATCCGTCCCAAGTCTTTCTTTCCGTCCGTCCGTCCGTCTGGAAGCATAAAAACACATAATTCGACCGAGAAACAACCGATTTGCAGGGAAATGAATTCGTTCTACTCAGGCACGCCTCACACCAATCAGATATGTTAAAAAATAACGTTCCATCCGTCCGCCGTCTGTCTGTCCATTTGTCCCGAAGTATAAAAGCGCGTAACTTTACCGAGAAACAACTGATTTGTACGGAAATTATATCTTTCTACTGGGGGACACATCCAACTGTCAGGTACGTTAAAAAAATACGTTCGGTCCGTCGGCCGCCCGTCTGTCCGTCCGTCCGGAAGTATAAATGCACTAAACCCTAAAGAGAAATAACCGATTTGAACGGAAATGATTCCTTTCAACTCAAGGACGCCTCACACCTATCAGATATGATAGAAAATTTCATTCTATCCGACCGTCGTCTGTTTGTCCGTCCGTCCGTCCGCCCGGAAGTATAAAAGCACGTAATCCCACCGAGAAACAACCGTTTAGCACGGAAATGACTCCTTTCTACTCACGGAGGCTTCACACCTATCAGATATAATAGAAATTATGTTCCATTCGTCCGAAGTCTGTCTGTCCGTCTGTCCTGAAGTATAAAATAACGTAACTCCGCCGATAAACAACCTATTTGCACGGCAATGAATTCATTCTACTCAGGGACGCCTCACACCTATTACGTACGAGAGAAAATTAAGTTTCAACTGTCCGCCGTCTGTCTCTCTGTGTATTCATCCGGGAGTATAAAAGCACGTAACCTCAACGAGAAACAACCGATTTGAACGGAAATTATTTCTTTCTGCTCAGGGACGTCTATCACCTATCAGGTACGATACAAAATTACGTTCCGTCCGTCGTCAGCGTGTCTGTCCGTCCGTCCCAACTAACAAAAGGCCGCAACCCCACCGAGAAACAACAGATTTGCACGGAAATGAATTTCGTACTACTAAGGGATCCTCACATAGAGGTGGAAAACTATCGATACTTATGATTATCGACAGTTTTCGATAGTCAAAAAATAACAATTAATAATTATCGATTCTGTCTTGGCACAGTTTCTAGGGATAAAATTTGTTTTCCGGAATGAAAATTTATTTCTGACAAGAATATGAGAAATTATGTAAAATATATTTAGCATTAAAAGAAAGACATCCAACAAAATTAGAAGATACACTGCAATCCAATATGGTACATAGTTTGTGGACACTTCAATCGAAAAGAAAATTAAGCACTCATATTAGAGATCCACTTTTTAAAATTTCGCACAATATTATCCCGACAAGAAAATGGTTGTATAGAATTAAACGAATACCTAATCCTAACTGTAACTACTGTGGTTCAGAGGACACTCTTCAACATTTATTTGTAGATTGCAATTTTGCAATGTATATCTTGGATTGGTTACAATAATACCTAAGTTATAGACGTAAATTTACTGCAGACCAAATTTTGTATCATGTACCTCTAGACTGCTCTGAATCTAATAATCTAACAATTCATTAATTAATAACAATAATAAAATATAATGTATGGAAAGATCAAAATGCCGTATCTTACCAACAAAAATAAAAAAATACGGAGCAGATTAAAATAGCTATTAAATGTGATCTCAGAAGAATACTGGAGTTTGAAACTAGAACGTTTGGAGCTTAAAAAACTTTTAAAAACATGGAAAGTATTAGCACCAGTAATATATAAAAAAAGGAACAAAAATACTAAACAAAATAATAGAATGAAGCATTTAAAATTAAAATATTAATAGCAAAAATGTGAAATATAATAAAACTGAATACTACAAATTAAACTCTTAAACACATATAATTTTGTTGCCGATATTCTGTCAGTATTTTGTAAGAAAAATTAAATTAAAATAATAAATTTAATTTTGACCATATCAGTGTTATTTTAATAATTTAGTAGTCATTAAAACTAAATTGGATTCTAAGGGACAGCAAAACACCCAGAAGAAAACCACATGGAAGATGCGTGGATGAAATTCGTAAGTATGCGGGAGTGACATGGAGAAGACTGGCCCAAGACAGACCGTTGTGGAGGAAACCTTCGTCCAGCAGTGGATTGATAATGGTTGACAATGATGATGATGACTATAATATATATTCAGTCAAATATCTAACTATAATGGCATATCATACAGAAAATAATTAATTTGTAATAATTTAATTAAAGAAAAACTGGATTAACAAAAATGTTATTTGTTTACTCCAATTTTTTGCCATTTTTTTATCTGAAATGCCTTTAACAAGAACCTCTTACTAAGTACATGTGGAGTGTTCAAAAAGGTGATTCCTAAATATATTGTATACTGACTGTAACAAGCGGAAATTCTTGTGCAGGCGCCCACTTTCTCAGCTGGTTGTCTGCTCTGTCTGGAAGTAAGAGAAAATGACAATTATTAAACGATTCACTAATAATAATAATAATAATAATAATGATGATGATAAAAGTATCCACAAAATGTCTTATTTTACTAAAAGGATGATATGAATGTTTGTTTAAATGAAAAAATTAGGTAAAAGATTAATAGATTCCTAAACAATTCTTTAACAGCCTTTCATGCGTCGCCCTTTAGTAAGCGCCAGACATTAGGTATAAATTAAAGAAACAACATTTTTCTTACTTTTCCATATTGTCAAAAAGCTAAGCTCTGATAAGCTTTGAAACTAAACATTTCTTTTTCTTTTCTTCTCCCCCCATCTTTTTTTGCTTGGAGTTTAACCACCACCGTGAACAATTCGATGGGCTATAAGCATTTGTCCGTCCCTGATTTAGTTCCACTGGTTTCAGGGAAGGGGTAAAGAAGCCAGTGCTGTAAGACAAATACAACCACAATATCTATTACTCACAGGATTCGAATCTGGACCCTTCTAGAACGAATGGTCAGAAATCAGCCCTTAGTCCTTTGCACAACATGGGCGGGAATATACGTCTTGACGATATCCTCCCAAAGTGAGTTAGCAGATGACACGAAACAAATATTGTGACTGAAAAACGAGCTAATACGTGGCTGCTTAATTCTTATTTTCCGTTTGTATTACATTGTTTTTTTATGCTACGCTTCACAAAAGCTAAAGAAGAAAATTCTGTAGTTTTGTTTGCAAAAACATTTTTTCTATAATGCAAAAATACAAAAATTGTTTGCAAAAACATTTTTTCTGTAATGTATTATTAAATTTTTGGACAGAGAAGGAAAGAGGAAGATGATATAATGTTTGGTGAATCGAAAATGTATCTTTATAATTTAAATATTGTTGTAACCAATTCCAGATATGTTTTGAAAAGTTACAATCAAGTATGGGTAAGACGATGGATCTAAGCGCATTTGATCGTGGTCAAATTGTTGTGGCCCGATTAATGGGTCACTCCATCTCGGAAGTCGTGCTGGTACTGGGATTTTCACGAGCCACTGTGTCACGGGTGCACCTTGAGTAAATTGAATCCGGTAAAACCATCCCTGCAAGGGCCAACTACCATGGACAACAGCGTGCGGATGAGTGGGGTCATCGTCGGCAAGCTCGCATAGTAACAGGGGATGGACGGGCTGCAGTGCAAAAAATCACTCGGCAATTTAACGCTGGTGCACAAAAACGTGTAAGCAGTTACACCATCAAGAACCATCTTCTCGCTATGGGTAATAGAAGCCATCGTCGCACCAGGGTACCTCTGCTGACCGCACATCACAGGGTGCAAAGATTAGCATGGACACGGGAACATCGCCACTGGACCCTAGCCATGTGGGAAAATGTTGCCTGGACTGATGATTCGAGATTCACGTTGGTACATGCGGTTGGCAGGATACGAGTACGCCGGAAACGACATGAAGCAGTGGATCCTTCTTGCCAGCAGGGTACTCTTCATGCTGGTGGGGGTGGCATTCTCGTCTGGGGATTGCTTACGTGCACTGAAATCGGACCCCTGGCACGTGTGACATCGTCCCTCACAGGTCAACGTTACCATGATATCCTGGACGACCATTTGTTTCCGTTTGTGCGTCTTCAACATCCCACTGGGGACTTCATCCTGCAACAAGACAACGCACCGTGCCATTGCTCCCGAATTGTATCGGAATGTTTGGATGAACACTCCACCGACGTGATCTCACTTCCTTGGCCAGCTAGGTCACCTGACCTCAATCTCATCAAGCACAACTGGGATGCCATCGAGAGAGATGTTCGAGGCTCTGAGCCCTCTCCATCAAATCTTCGTGAACTGTGGGAGTTTGTTCCGGAGTCGTGGATCCCTATGGCTTTCCAACGCTTCCGGTGTCTTGTTGAGTCCACACCGAAACGAATAGCCGCCGT
Source organism: Macrothele yani (assembly GCA_039090855.1). Lineage (NCBI taxonomy): Eukaryota > Metazoa > Arthropoda > Arachnida > Araneae > Macrothelidae > Macrothele > Macrothele yani. The sequence continues at coordinate 107,831,872 of CM077015.1, read as the reverse complement.
CATCAGGACGAAAGGTGGTGCTACACGTTACTAGACAGGCATCACTAATTCAATTGCTCTCCAGTGCATATCTGTACGTCTTATTTTGGGCCGGTGTTTTCTCTCTCTGCTAAACCTACGTACACGCATTTCACATGAACTATCGTTGTATTGAGCGATAACCCCGCTATTCCTGTTTTGTTTTCAAACAGGGATTATTGATACCAGCAGAGAAGTTCTTCTTTCCAGCGTGTTGCTTTCCCAAGCGTTTTACAACCCCTCCCCTCCGCTTCATAAACATACGGACGTATGTCGAGGCAACCACTTGTTGGTACGTAGGCTACGTGATGAGAACGTTAGTTCGAAATCATATGGTAGTGGGGTAATTCTATTTCAAGTGATCCAACAGAGCTTGCTTGAGCATTTAATTAACGACATCATAAGTTGCACAACCCCATTTAAGGCGATCAGGGACAGACTCAAAGTAGATGCTCAAAGTGGCGGCCACGGGTGCCGTTGCACAATTCACACCGGCGAATGAAAGACTGGCGCACCCTTATAGAAGACTCCTGGTGTCGTGTTTATCCTGTCCGCTGCAACAACGATTCTCGTGACGAGATCTTCCACGGAGTCCACAGGCGTCTCGTACACCAATGATTTCATGTGCCCCCAGAAGAAGAAGTCCAGTGGGTTTAACTCCTGTGAGCGTGGAGGCCATGCCACATGTCCGCCACGTCCAATCCATCGTACTGGATATGTGGCATTCAGGAAGTGTTTACTGCACCTTGATAAGCCAATCAGCTACAACTGTCGATGCTCTGTCCTTTCTCTGGCACTTGAAGAATATTCGTGCAATTTGATACTTTGGGAATAAACGAGGAGCAAGCCATTGTTGCACGATATATGAAGACAAATGGTCAGAGATGAATAATTTAAAAACATTTGTTTACAGTTAAAATAAATGAAATAAAATGACCACATGAGATCTTTCGACTACCACTTTGGCGTCATCATCAGATCTTTGACAAAGGGTGGAACGGAGACCGGCATTAAATAAAGTAAATACGTAACACGTGACCGTACTATTGCGTAGAGTGATTTACATAAAGAGTCATATATTCATAACATCCTGAATCGAGTTTTGTCCATGAGGGATCAGTGATCTCCAAGTTTGTGATATATAACTAGACAAATTATCATTACAGCAAAAGGTAGTGTTAGTTATAATATGTAAGATTTAGCACAACAGTAAGGAATTATTATTAGTTGCTTTTTGCAGTATAGCTGCGTCCTTCCATTGTGGATAATGTTGTCTTTCCTGAGTACAACGGGCTGAAGCCGTAGTTAACTTACCATTTTTCAGATCATACTTGTGTTCAATCATTCTAGTCTTTAATGTCCTCCTGGTAGAAACGATATATAATTTTTTAGTTTGCGATGGGTGATGGGGAAATAGAGGAATGGAAAAAATTCCGTGCATGTTTTCCACACTCACCTTGTCACGATCACTCCTGATTAGATGCAAGAGATTAAGAGTCTTTGAGCCAAAGTCAATGTCACGATGACAGCACAGGTTCTTTAACACCGGAGTTAAACTTGGGTGATAGTCGAGTGAACCTACGTAACTCCTTTTTGGGGTATCACGAATTAAGGAGAATTCCCGTGAGAGCAGGTTTTTATTGTAGAGTCGGTCTACAGTAGTACTATTGAAACCAAAAGGAAGGTCAGTTGTTTGATCTTTAAAAGTTCAGAACATCTGAGGGTATCATTCGAGGAATGAGTTATTGCCCGTCTAACCATAAACGAAATTGAGGCTGACTCATAGTTAATCGGCTGAAAAGAGTCCTTAGGTATCATCGTAGGCGAAGAAGTTGGTTTACAATAAACTGTAAAGCTGAGTTGATGGGTAACAGGATTGCGTATGAAGCTAAAAAACCAGATATGGCAAGGTGTAGTTTTCTTCACACTTTACTGTAAAGGGTATGGTAGGATATTTTAGTGATATATGATCCAGAAAAACAATTAGCTTATCGAAAGAGTGAGACCAAATACCTGAAAAGGTTAAAAAACAGGATCACTTTTCTCGCCATTACGAATGGACGGAAAAGCATCAGCAACTTAAAAATCTTAAAGCTAACCCTTCATTAGCAATAGTAGCCGCTGACAACATGTCCCAACTTGTTACTTTGGACAAGCCTGATTGTATTTCCAAGGTGCGTGAGGCCATTGGTAATATCCCCACTCGGGTTGTTAATTCAGATGCGGCACCCGCTACACTGTCCGCTATTAGCAGACTTAAAAATCACTCAGCCTTTCCCCCTGAAATTTTATTGGGTTTGCAGCCTACATTTGGCATCCATGTTCCTGAACTTTTCGGGAAGGTGAAGACCCACAAAGCTGGCAACCCGATTCGCCCCTTGGTCTCGGGATACGCTAGTCCTACGAGACCCCTTGAAAAAGCTCTGTCCAAATTTCTTGCCCCTTACTCTGTACAGAACTCGACGCAAGCTCTTGACCGGATAAAGGCCACAAATTTGGGTAATACACCTTTCTTTTTAGTCTTTTTGGATGTGGTTTCGTTGTATCATAACGTACCTATTGCTGAGACTCACATGCTTATTCGTCAAAAATTTATAACCTCTGGCTTGGCTCCGGACTTATCCGATTTTGTTATCTCCGCATTAAAACTTGTTCGTCAACGTACTTACTTTCGTTTCCAGGATGTGATATATAGACAAACACAGGGGGCCGCCAAGTGCACCCCCTGTTAGCATGCCTAGCCGAGATTTTTCTCCAGCATCTCGAAAATTTTGCCTTGGAGACTTGCAGATACAAGCCACTTCTGTATTTAAGGTACGTTGGTGATGTTTTAATTATTTGGCCTCACTTTTAGGATGAGCTAATTGTTTTCCGGGATCATGGTAGCCGCTGACAAAACGTTCCAACGCTGACACAACGTCCAAGATCATATGTCACTAAAATATCCTACCATATCCTTTACAGTGGAGTGTGAAGAAAACTACACCTTGCCATATCTGGATTTTAGCTTAATAAGCAATCCTGTTACCCATCAACTCAGCATTACAGTTTATCGTAAACCAACCTCTTCGCCTACGATGATGCCTAAGGACTCTTTTCACCCCAGTATAAGTCAGCCTCAATTTCATTATGGTTAGACGGGCAATAACTCATTGCTCGAATGACGCTCCCAGATGTTCTGAACTTTTAAAGATCAAAGAACTGGCCTCCTTTTTTTGTTTCAATAATACTACTGTAGACAGACTCTACAATAAAAACCTGTTCTCACGGGAATGCTCCTTAATTCGTGATACCCCAAAACGGATTTACGCAGTGGCGGCTCGTGGCAACTGAAACAGGCTGGAATGCCCAAATCAGGCAGGAATGTGTCAACTATTGTATTGCACACGAAATAAATTTCCTCAGAATAGAATGCATAACTATTAACAGAAAAATGTTAAAACTCCTCAAATAAAATATTTACCTTGCAACATATGAGCATTAATTTATGTTAGTTGTGCTTTGTGTTTCTTCAGATTTCTCAACTGAGGAATAATCACAGGATTCACAGGATAAAAATATGTAGTGCAAAAATAATAACTCCAAATATATGCAGGAAGGGAGTGTTTCATGAATTTCGTCCCATATAGAATGAGTACAATACTACATTTTGCATTATTTGAAAGGTTTAACCTTTTTTTTTAAAGAACTTGTGAAACCTAAAAACATATATGTACTCATGTGCAAATTATACTTACAGGTTTTCTCATTTATTTATTTATTTTTAACATAGAAAATCCTCTCAGATAAAACTGAAATTAGTTTTGCAAAGCGCTTTGTAAACTTCATGCTCTTGGAAACTCAAATTCGTGGGCTGATAAGCACCGAGTTTTTTTAAGTGAAGCTTTTCGACTAAAATTCTTGGGCTGATGAGCACTGTGTTTTTTTAAGTGAAGCACAAAGTAAAAATTCTTGGGGTGATAGGCACTGAGTTTTTTAAGTGAAGCTTTTCTACCAGATTTAAAGCAAAGAACGGAGATTTTAACAAAATATCCACTCCATTCCTTGTACTCGACAAGCAAAATAGTCACGACACAAAGGAACAATACATCACCGGGAGAGACACACAGAAAAAACAACTAACAACTTTGAGCTTGGTCGGGGTAAGCTTCTCTGTCAACCCACGGCGTTAAGGAAATGGATACTCTCCTGGCCAATCAAATTAGCGCTATCTGGCCCAACAGCGTTTTTTGCACACTCGTTAAGGCAGTGTTGTATGTAGGTCTTCATACTGAAAGAGACTGGGAGGAAATCGTCTCCTCTTCGCTTGCGAAGTGATGTTACTGGGGCCTGTTGGAGCTGGCCCCAATAACCTCACACTCTAAACGTGATCTCTTTCCTCAGGGAATAGTTTTCCGTTTTTAAAGGAAACTTTTCCTTAGGTAATGGTTTTTGAATGGAAATGTTTATCACCATGTAGTTAAGAGAGAGAATAAGAATCAGGACAAAAAAGAAATATTTCTAAAAATAGAAACTTTTAGGTGGGTCCAGGCCCCTCTGGCCCCTAATGACGAATCGCCCCCGGAGGTACGTAGCTTCACTCACCTACCACCCAAGTTTAACTCCGGTGTTAAAGAACCTGTGCAAATCTCATGACATTGACTTTCGCTCAAAGACTCTTAATCTCTTGCATCTAATCAGGAGTGATCGTGACAAGGTGAGTGTGAAAAACATGCATGGAATTTTTCACATTCCTCTATTTCCCCATCACCCATCGCAAACTAAAAAAATTATATATCGGTTCTACCAGGAGGACATTAAAGACTAGAATGAATGAACACAAGTATGATCTGAAAAATGGTAAGTTAACTACGGCTTTAGCCAGTTGTATTCAGGAAAGACAACATTATCCACAATGAAAGGACGCAGCTATACTGCAAAAAGCAACTAATAATAATTCCTTACTCTTGTGCGAAAAATTACATATTTTAGCTAACACTACCTTTTGCTGTAATGATAATTTGTCTAGTTATATATCACAAACTTGGAGATCACTGATCCCTCATGGACAAAACTCGATTCGGGATGTTATGAATATATGACTCTTTATGTAAATCAATCTACGCAATAGTACGGTCACGTGTTACGTATTTACTTTATTTAATGCCGGTCTCCGTTCCACCCTTTGTCAAAGATCTGATGATGACGCCAAAGTGGTAGTCAAAAGATCTCATGTGGTCATTTTATTTCATTTATTTTAACTGTAAATAACTGTTTTTAAATTATTCATCTCTGACCATTTGTCTTCATGTATCGTGCAACAATGGCTTGCTCCTCGTTTCTTCCCAAAGTATCAAATTGCACGAATATTCTTCAAGTGCCAGAGAAAGGACAGAGCATCGACAGTTGTAGCTGATTGGCTTATCAAGGTGCAGTAAACACTTCCTGAATGCCACATATCCAGTACGATGGATTGGACGTGGCGGACATGTGGCATGGCCTCCACGCTCACAGGACTTAAACCCACTGGACTTCTTCTTCTGGGGGCACATGAAATCATTGGTGTACGAGACGCCTGTGGACTCCGTGGAAGATCTCGTCACGAGAATCGTTGTTGCAGCGGACAGGATAAACACGACACCAGGAGTCTTCTATAAGGGTGCGCCAGTTTTTCATTCGCCGGTGTGAATTGTGCAACGGCACCCGTGGCCGCCACTTTGAGCATCTACTTTGAGTCTGTCCCTGATCGCCTTAAATGGGGTTGTGCAACTTATGATGTCGTTAATTAAACGATCAAGCAATCTCTGTTGGATCACTTGAAATGGAATCACCCCACTACCATATGATTTCGAACTAACGTTCTCATCACGTAGCCTACGTACCAACAAGTGGTTGCCTCGACATACGTCCGTATGTTTATGAAGGGGGTTTTGTAAAACGCTTGGGAAAGCAACACGCTGGATAGAAGAACTTCTCTTCTGGTATCAATAATCCTTGTTTGAAAACAAAACAGGAATAGCGGGGGTATCGCTCAATACAACAATGGTCCATGTGAAATGCGTATACGTAGGTTTAGCAGAGAGAGAAAACTGAAAACAGTAAACAAAAAAACCAAGCCACCATCCATTCGTAGAAGTAGGATCGGAAGAGGATGAAGTTACAACTTCAAAAATTCTTTGAAAAAAAGAACAACATCCCGAGAACCGGCCCAACATAAGACGTACAGATATGCACTGGAGAGTAATTGAATTAGAGATGCCTGTCTAGTAACGTGTAGCACCACCTTTCGTCCTGATGACGGCGGCGATTCGTTTCGGCGTGGACTCGACAAGACACCGGAAGCGTTGGAAAGCCATAGGGATCCACGACCCCTGAACAAACTCCCGCAGTTCACGAATATTTGATGGAGGGGCTCAGAGCCTCGAACATCTCTCTCGATGGCATCCCAGATGTGCTCGATGAGATTGAGGTCAGGTGACCTAGCTGGCCAAGGAAGCAAGGTCACGTCGGTGGAGTGTTCATCCAACCATTTGGATACAATTCGGGTGCGATGGCATGGTGCGTTGTCTTGTTGCAGGATGAGGTCCCCAGTGGGATGTTGAAGACGCACAAACGGGAACAAATGGTCGTCCAGGATATCATTTTAACGTTGACCTGTGAGGGACGATGTCACACGTGCCAGGGGTCCGATTTCAGTCCACATAAACAGTCCCCAGACGAGAATGCCACCCCCACCAGCATGAAGAGTACCCTGCTTGCAAGAAGGATCCATTGCTTCATGTCGTTTGCGGCGTACTCGTATCCTGCCAACCGCATGTACCAACGTGAATCTCGAATCATCAGTCCAGGCAACATTTTCCCACATGCCTAGGGTCCAGTGGCGATGTTCCCGTGTCCATGCTAATCTTTGCACCCTGTGATGTGCGGTCAGCAGCGGTACCCTGGTGTGACGATGGCTTCTATTACCCATAGCGAGAAGATGGTTCTTGATGGTGTAACTGCTTACACGTTTTTGTGCACCAGCGTTAAATTGCTGAATGATTTTTTGCACTGCAGCCCGTCTATCCCCTGTTACAATGCGAGCTTGCCGACGATGACTCCGCTCATCCACTCGCTGTTGTCCACGGTAGTTGGCCCTTGCAGGGATAGTTTTATCGGATTCAATGTACTCAAGGTGCACCCGTGACACAGTAGCTCGTGAAAACCCAGTGCCACCACGACTTCCGAGATGGAGTGACTCATTCATCGGGCCCCGACAATTTGACCACTATCAAATGCGCTTAGATCCATCGTCTTACCCATACTTGATTGTAACTTTTCAAAACATATCTGGAATTGTTTACATCAATATTTAAATTATAAAGATACATTTTCGACTCACCAAACATTATATCATCTTCATCTTTCCTTCTCTGTCCAAACATTTAATAATACATTATAGAAAAAAATGTTTTTGCAAACAAAACTGCAGAATTTTCTTCTTTACCTTTTGTGAAGCGAAGCATAAAAAAATAATGCAATACAAACAAAAAATAAGAATTAAGGAGTCACGTATTAGCTCGTTCTTCCGGCAATATATTTGTTTCGTGACTTCTGCTAACTCACTTTGGGAGGATATCGTCAAGACGTAGATTCCCGCCCATGTGGCGTAAAGCTCTAACTGCTGATTTCCGACCATTCGTTCGAGATGTGTCCGGATTCGAATCCTGTGAGTAATAGATATTGTGGTTGTGTTTGTCTTACAGCACTGGCTTCTTTACCCCTTCCCTGAAACCAGTGGAACTAAATCAGGGACGGACAAATGCTTATAGCCCATCGAATTGTTCACGGTGGTGGTTAAACTCCAAGCAAAAAAAGATGGGGGGGGAAAAGAAAAGAAAAAGAAATGTTTAGTTTCAAAGCTTATGAGAGCTTAGCTTTTTGACAATATGGAAAAGTAAGAAAAATGTTGTTTCTTTTTTTATACCTAATGTCTGGCTCTTACTAAAGGGCGACGCATGAAAGGCTGTTAAAGAATTGTTTAGGAATCTATTAATCTTTTACCTAATTTTTCCATTTAAGCCCTAATTCATACATCCTTTTAGTAAATTAAGACATTTAGTGGATACTTTTATCATTATTATTGTTATTATTATTAGAGGATCCTTTAATAATTGTCATTTTCTCTTACTTCCAGACAGAGCAGGCAACCAGCTGAGAAAGTGGGCGCCTGCACAATAATTTCCGCTTGTTTCAGTAAGTATACAATATATTTAGGGATCACCTTTTTGAACACTAAACATGTACTTAGTAAGACGTTCTTCTTAAAGGCATTTCAGATAAAAAAAATGACAAAAAATTGGAGTAAACAAATAACATGTTTTTTAATCCAGTTTTTCTTTAATTATATTATTACAAATTAAATAAATATTTTTCTGTATGATATGCCATTATAGTTAGATATTTGACTGAATATATATTATAGTCATCATCATCATTGTCAACCATTATCAATCCACTGCTGGACGAAGGTTTCCTCCACAACAATCTGTCTTGTGCCAGTCTCCTCCATGTCACTCCTGCATACTTACGAATTTCATTCACCCATCTTCCATGTGGTCTTCTTCTGGGTCTTTTGATGTCCCTTAGAATCCAATTTAGTAGTAATGACTACTAAATTATTAAAATACCAATGATATGGTCAAAATTGATTTTATTATATATTTTTATTTTTCTCACAAAATACTGAAAGAATAACGGGAACAAATTATATGTGTTTAAGAGTTTAATTTGTACTTTTCAGTTTTATTATATTTCACATTTTTGCTATTAATATTTTAATTATAAAGGCTTCATTCTATTATTTTGTTTAGTATTTTTGTTCCTTTTTTTATATATTACTGGTGCTAATACTTTCCATTTTTTTTAAAGTTTTTTAAGCTCCAAACGTTCTAGTTTCAAACTCCAGTATTATTCTGAGATCACATTTAATAGCTATTTTAATCTGCTCCGTATTTTTTTATTTTTGTTGGTAAGATACGGCATTTCGATTTTTCCATACATTATATTTTATTATTGTTATTAATTAATGAATTGTTAGATTATTAGATTCAGAGCAGTCTAGAGGTACATGGTACAAAATTTGGTCTGCAGTAAATTTACGTCTATAATTTAAGTATTGTTGTAACCAATCCCAGATATACATTGCAAAATTGCAATCTACAAATAAATGTTGAAGAGTGTCCTCTGAACCACAGTAGTTATAGTTAGGATTAGGTATTAGTTTAATTCTATACAACCATTTTCTTGTCGGGATAATATTGTGCGAAATTTTAAAAAGTAGATCTCTAATATGAGTGCTTAATTTTCTTTTTGATTGAAGTGTCCAAATACTATGTACCATATTGGATTGCAGTGTATCTTCAAATTTTGTTGGATGTCTTTCGTTTAATGCTAAATATATTTTACATAATTTCTCATATTCTTGTCAGAAATAATTTTTCATTCCGGAAAACCCATTTTATCCCTAGAAACTGTGCCAAGACAGAATCGACAATTATTGATTGTTATTTTTTGACTATCGAAAACTGTCGATAATCATAAGTATCGATAGTTCTCCACCTCTATGTGAGGATCCCTCAGTAGTACGAATTCATTTCCGTGCAAATCGGTTGTTTCTCGGTGGGGTTGCGGCCTTTTGTTAGTTGGGACGGACGGACAGACACGCTGACGACGGACGGAACGTAATTTTGTATCGTACCTGATAGGTGATAGACGTCCTTGAGTAGAAAGAAATAATTTCTGTTCAAATCGGTTGTTTCTCGTTGAGGTTACGTGCTTTTATACTCCCGGATGAATACACAGAGAGACAGACGGCGGACAGTTGAAACTTAATTTTCTCTCGTACGTAATAGGTGTGAGGCGTCCCTGAGTAGAATGAATTCATTGCCGTGCAAATAGGTTGTTTTTCGGCGGAGTTACGTTATTTTATACTTCAGGATGGACGGACAGACAGACCTCGGACGAATGGAACATAATTTCTATCATATCTGATAGGTGTGAAGCCTCCGTGAGTAGAAAGGAGTCATTTCCGTGCTAAACGGTTGTTTCTCGGTGGGATTACGTGCTTTTATACTTCCGGGCAGACGGACGGACGTACAAACATACAACGGTCGGATACAATGAAATTTTCTATCATATCTGATAGGGGTGAGGCGTCCTTGACTAGAAAGGAATCATATGCGTGCAAATCGGTTATTTCTCTTAAGGGTTTAGTGCATTTATACTTCCGGACGGACGGACAGACAGGCGGCCGACGGACGGAACGTATTTTTGTAACGTACCTGAAAGTGGGATGTGTCCCCCAGTAGGAAGATATAATTTCCGTACAAATCAGTTGTTTCTCGGTAAAGTTATGCGCTTTTATACTTCGGGACTAATGGACAGACAGACAGCGGAAAGATGGAACGTTATTTTTTAACATATCTGATTGGTGTGAGGCGTACCTGAGTAGAACGAATTCATTTCCCCGCAAATCGGTTGTTTCTCGGTCGAATTATGTGTTTTTTTGCTTCCGGACGGACGGAAAGAAAGACTTGGGACGAATGGAACGTAATTTTGTATTGTATCTGATAAGTGTGAGGCGTCCCTGAGTCGAAAGAAATAATTTCCGTGCAAATCGGTTGTTTCTCGGCTGAGATATTTTTTATTCTTCTGGACAGACAGACAGACGGCGGACGGGATGGAACGTAATTCTGTATCGTATCTCATGGGTAATTCTTTCCTGAGTAGAAAGAGACCATTTCCGTGCAAATCGGTTGTTTCTCGTTTGAGTTATGTGTTTTTATGCTTCCGGACGGACGGAGGGACGGACGGAAAGACAGACTTGGTACGGATGGAACGTAATTTTGTATTGTATCTTATTGTTGTGAGGCGTCCCTGAGTCGAAAGAAATAATTTCCGTGAAAATTGGTTGTTTCGCGTCAGAGATATTTTTCTTATTCTTCTGGACGGACGGACAGACGGCGGACGGATGGAACGTAATTTTGTATCGTATTTCATGGGTTATTCGTTCCTGAGTGGGAAGAGACCATTTACTTGCAAATCGGTTACTTGTTAAGAAACATGGTTTTACCTGTGGCCGTAATAAGTCATTTGTGGACGGACGGACAGACGGCGGACGGAAGGAACGTCATTCTGTATCGTATCTCATGAGTAATTCGTTTCTGAGTAGAAAGATACCATTTGCTTGTAAATCGGTTTCTTACTTGTTAAGAAACATGGTTTTTCGTGTTGCCGTAATCAGTCACATTTCATTTTCTTGATGGTCCCTTAAGAGAACCTATCTTCGTTTCCTAATTGATAATTTTACATTTGCAATTTGTGTACGTTCCCCTTAAGGCTACGAGAATCGACGGTCGTTCCTTCCGTGACACGCCGTCCTCGCTATCAATTCAGGCCGCAAAGCTCAGCTGGACCTGCCGGTGAATTACGGCTTGTGAAAGCGGAGCCACACTGTACTGCTGCATGTGTCTGAGTATCCTTTCGCGCTCACCAGTTAGCCAAGCTGGAGGTCGCGCTGCACGGCTAAGCCTAACCTGTTGTGCCGGGATGCTTCCGCCTGAGACCACGGGCAGCCGTGGCAGATGCTTTAGCGGCAGTCACAGCGTCATCGTCGCCGCTGACTGGATTTCGGCGTACCGCATAGAGAGGTAAATTTTACGCAAAACTTTTTCAAAAATAAGTCTATCAATGAACTTTTTTTTTTATTTTACATCGTTTTTGATTTCAAATAAGATGTAAGTCACAGTTTTTTGAAATTTTTCGTCCCTGAATTTTGCACCATAATCTACACGTTAACCGATTTTTCATTACTTGAAGCACGCTCCATTCACGCTAACTTATTGAATTATCATTGAAGAAACGGATTGCAGGTGCAATAGTGGCGGACAACAATGTTACAGTGGACACAAAAGTCTCGTTTCGGTACACTAAGGTGTTCGTGTTTTGTTGACAAACGTACAAGGAAGTTCTGCAATAAAACAGAATTCGTACCCAGACCAGGACTGACTCCTACTGATCAGGTTAAAAGTACAGCACATAGTGTGGTTGCATTATTGTGTGCCGGATCCCGTCCACACGTGTCATCATTAAGTATCAGGATATAGAGTAAAAAGGAACTCATATTTGAAATGTACAGTACATGCGTCATTCTGTAATCCATGGCATGTACTATTGGACCTAGGTGTATCTTTGATGACAGTGAGTTGATGTCAATGCTATATATCTCAACGGACTGCTTGCTCTGAGTTCGTACTCGTGAAGACGGTTCCGTACCGTTTGCGTACATACTGTTACACCAGAAACAGCTAGAAATAATTCCCGGAGTCGGCATCGGGTGTTACAAGACCTTTTTCCTGCTCTTACTGTAAGGTTGAGATCTTGCCTCCTAGTGATTATACAGGAGTGACCAATCCTGGTTCGATCTGCTACATTTCCGTGGCATAGAAATCTTGCGTGTAGCCGACTTAGTACACTTTGCGAAACGCCTAAAGCAGCAGTTATATTGATCTGCCATACACCTGCCTGGAACAGGCTAACAGCCCTATCTCTGTTGCCAATGCTTAGACATCGTCTGGATATTATTTCTGGTTAACACCACGCTGTAGGCAATACATTGAGCAAATGTTTACGACAAGAGGTGAAACGACTCATTTTCCGCTTCTCAGTATTATGGTCAGGTCAAGTCACGATAGAAACATTGAGGTACTTCGAAGGTGAGATTTGTGATTGTAATAAAGCAATATTTTAAGCCAGTACGAGTCTCGTTTTTTTACTTTGGGTCCATGAAGTGGTGCTTCATCGATGTTGAACAATATAAGTTGCTGTTACAGCTTTCGGATGTGTTAATGTGTCTATGAGATTTACATGGTGAACAACACTTTTGATAGCTCCTTTTCCGATGATGATGACGTAACGAGCACTACTGACTAAGTGGAATCTTTTCATGTATGAGTGAAGACTGGTAAGGTACATTTTCTACTACATCGCTTGCTGCCAGAAGTGTCTATCATATTTGAGAGTTCATTGACTATTAACTTATAGATATGACACAAAACGTTTGTTTGCTGTGTTCGGCTGTAATCCATGCTGAATACGGGGTTCAATGTTACGGTAGATGCGGCGGCAGATATCATATGCTTGTTATTCAGTATTAGAAAATGTTTACCGATGAAGCGAAAAAAATGAAATGGCAATGTGATAGTTGTCGAAGTGGTGCATTACATGATTCCGGGGTCCATTCTGAGGGAGCGGCTTCCACTAAAAAAACATTAATTCCGAGATGAAGTTGGTGAAAGAGCGTGTCAGTGGCAGTGATTCTCAGTCGGTCAACATAAAGCTAGATGCTATTAACGAATTAAAGATTGAGATATTAGATTTGAAGAGATCAGTTGAGCTCTTTTCACAGAAGTATGATGACATTTTGAATTGTTTAAATAAATCAAGTTCGTTGTTTTAGGACTCTCGTAGGGAAGTGGTTGCTCTTCAGCCGGGGATTTCGGACCAGGATTCTAAAATATCCAGACTGTCCCAGTTCTTGAACAACCTTGATCAATATATGAGAAACAAAAATGTGGAAATACATGGATTCCCTGAGAGTAATGAATAGACTAATGCTGATCTCTCGAACATTGTGCTTAATATTGCAAATAGGTTGGATTTTGGTGAACTTTCGTGCGATGACATTGATATCGTTCATAGAAAAGAAACTAAGGGGGCACGGCGTCCCTCGCCAATCATTGCGCAGTTTCAGACCAGAAAAGTAAGAGATATTCTTTTATCAAGAAGTCGGAAGATTTTGAAATTGACTGATATTGGTGCTAATTATTTGCAGGAAACTAGAATTTATGTTAATGAGAATTTGACTGTGCATAACAGAGAATTATTCTGGAATACGCGGAAATATTCCAGAGAACACAATATGAGATTTTGTTGGTATAAAAACAGGCGTATTTTTTGCCGAAAGGAGGAGGGTGGAAATGCAATTACCATTAGGAGCAGTTACGACTTCGATCTTAGTCGCTTCTGATGGGTATGTGATGTTTCTGTAACTCTGTTGGTTGTTCATAACTAATTTTTATGACCTGTATTCCTGGTGTTTGTTCTGTTGAATTTTTGCGTGATTTACTGGTTTGAAAAAATCGCAGTTTGTGATTGATGCGCCTGAACGCTCCTAGTTTATTTGGCAAATATGACCTGTTCTTGGAGTTTTTGGGGTCTTTGGATTCTCGTGTTGACTTTATTTGCGTTGACTTGGTTTACTAGTGTGGATCAACTTACTTGTAATGTACCGAGTTTTCGAACTTTTTCTGCTTCTAGATCAGGTGGTAGGGGTGGTGGTGGGGGGGGGGGGGGGGTTCTATTTTTGCTAGGCGCTCCATTTCACTTTCGCAGATTGATAAATATATGTTCATAACTAACTGATCATTATGAGTTTATTACTTTAGAGACTGAAAATACCATTATAAGTGCAGCTTATCGTCCTCCGTCTGGAAATCAGTAAGTTTTTCTTGATTTTTATTCCAGTCATTTGGAGGATGTCAATCAGAGTGCCAAGGCGTTATATAGTTTAGGTGATTTTAATATTGATATGACATATACTAATAGTGTCTCATATCCTTTCAGTGATATCATAGGCTCTTGTGGATGTAAAAGTGTGGTTACAATCCCCACGAGAATTGTACCTGTTACCACAACTATATTTGATTTATGAATTACGAACAATTTTTGTTGCGCTACGGGTGTGTTGGCATATAATATAAGTGATCACCTCCCTATTTTTTGTTTGTCGGGTAGTGTACCTACCTCGGATTTTGTAGACAGGATTTCGATTCGTATTCGTTCGTACGATTAGCATAGCTTGATAATTTTCGGTCAGATACTTGCTGTTACAGATTGGTGTCCGGTGCTACAACATGATAATCCCACACATGCCTTTGATGATTTTGGGGATTATTTTGGAGTTCTTATGAATGTTACCCACTTAAGACCTTTACACGTTCATTAAAGTGTAGAAAACCTTGGTTTACTCACAAACTTTTAAGATGTCTAAACAACACAAAATAGGCTGTTCAAGTTATTTATACAGTCCAGAAGTGCCTCTGATATATCCCAGTTCTGTAGATACAGAAATGGGTTTAATACTAAATTAGAAAATAAAACAAAAATAACACTTGTCAGCCTGTATCAGCCTGTATGTGCACATAAGCCAACATACAGGCTGATGCCGGAGCAGACTGCGCATGCGTATTTCTGTTGATTTCAATTCTTTGGGTAAAGAACAGTCAGCCAAGCTACTCACAGCACGTGATTGTTATCTTCTCGGTAGCATAATCACTTCGCAAATTAGTTTTGTTATGCCAATCGGGTTAGTTAAGGCTTTTGTTTGTTCATCAGTTTTTCCGAAATATTTTCAGTATTACCAAATCCTACGGAATGTCGGAATTTTGTACGGAACCTTAGGCCTAACTATAATACTTGCTAACATTTAATTTAAATAGTAATACTGCTTTTGAAGATGACAATCTGATTTTTGGTGTAAATATGACAAGGATGAAAAGTCAGACAATATCCGAAAACTTGAAATTTTTCATCGTCCTGGAGCGGGACTCGAATACGCGTCTCCCAGAGAGCGCCCGGGTATGCTAACCGCTACACCACCCGGAACGACCAAATCTGAAGTTTCCGATTTATTTGTATTATATGGTGTTCTCCCGTATTTCTTTCATGATTTATCTGCTCCTCCGGGCAATCACGGGATAGGATTCTTAACCTCCAGATTCGCTAAACATGAATGGCAGTTGCTTCGACTAGCAAATCCTGTGATGGTTATATTCAAATTAATCGGAAACTTGAGACTTGGTAGTTCTGGGTGGTGTAGTGGTTAGAATACCCGGTCGCTATCTGGGAGACGCGGGTTCGAGCCACGCTCCAGAACGATGAAAATTATCAAGTTTTCGGATATTGTCTGACTTTACATCCTTGTCACATTTACACCAAAAATCTGATTGTCATCTTCAAAATTTGTATTATATGGTGCAATCAGGTATTTATTTCATGAGTAATACTGATGTTATGGCATATTTTTCTCACCAAAATAAGGGATGGGCGGGATATTAGAAAACCGCAACGACAACGAAAAGAAAAAACAGATCAAAGCAAATAGTCACCAGATCGAAGAAAACCATCGTGGATCAAAGACGAGCTTTACTTCCGTAGTCCCGCTAACGTGTTTTGCTCCTGAATGCTAATTTACCCGCTGAGTATATTACCTCTTAAGATGTGGTAGCGCTGTTGTAGCCTGTCTTACGTTATCTCTATGAAAGTTGGCGTTCTTCAAGCTTTATATTCTTTGCAAAACCGGGATTCGAACTCATCTCAGACGAATGATCGGAAGCCAGATCACTGCGCCACAGGGAACGACCATGAGCAACTTTCCCACCTGCGCCACTTGGAGCGGCTCTGAACCACTGATTTACCGATAGTTGTTTTGTGACTATCGACATCTCTCCACCTTTATCTCGAAGCTTGCCGCAAACCACCCTCGGTGGTTTGGGCATATGAAATTTCAAAGGAAAAAGGCTAATAGTTTTTCAAGGTTACGTTTTAAAATATATATTTACTTTATGTTTCCAATAATATACTGTATGTAATTTCCAAATGAGCAATTTGCCAATAAGTAGATATTGCGTGTTCATCTGGTTGACAATTTTACCTTTTTATTTAGGTGAAATGAAAAAAATCACGAAAATCATAAATTCACACGTTTTTGTTGAATTCATAGTAATTGTATTGATTCCGTTAATAAAAAAATATTTTTTATGCGGTGGATAAAGTGTTCTGATATAAATTTGAATTGTTAAGAGATCGTAATTGATTTTCAGCTATATGAAGTTGTATACTTATCAGATGTTTTCCAGTGAAGCTTTTCTCGTGTGAAATAGTGGTATGAGTTATGTCATGAATGATCGCGATATTATTTTTCAATATCTGTGTCTCCCAATATTAGGTTTTACTTTCTGTCAGTTATATCTCCAAATGTGTCTGTGCCGTAGGTAGGAAACCACAGTTACACTTAATAACTAGTTATATGATCGGACTAGGTACTGTGAAATTCCTTTCAGAATAAAGATTTCAGTGAAGTGTAATATGTCACAGCAAAAACCACATCGGTGTTAATTGGTCATTAAAATCTTAGCGAATTCCGTCAACCAATGGCGTACGTGAGTTGCACAAGGAGCTAGATATTTTATATTCCAAACTCACATTCTTTTGAGGTCGTTTTAACATTTCACTCCAAGGACACGATCACATGATACGTTTTCTTGGACATCCTTGTAATTGTTTTCTTCACACAGAGTAAATATATTTCCAGGGCTAAAGTTTGATTTAGAATATTATTTTAAAACAATAACACAATTCAAATTCATTCAAGAAAACCAATATCCGTAGTTGGCAAAGTACGAACAGAGGATGGGACTTAATTTGAAGTGATAGAAATCAGGGATTGTTGGAATTCATCGTACATTTAGACCTGCCAAAATTGATAAATATACCAATGCTAACAGTGTTTTTTGAAGTTGAGGTTTCCAAAGATCGAATGAAAATTCCCATTCAATATATTTAAACAGAATCATTTTAAATTAACACTACTGGCCAATATGATCAGATCATTTTATATTACATAAGGAGCAGTAAGGTGCAACCCTTCAGAAAAGTAAATCACATTCAAAACTTATTACTAGCCAATATCACCAGATCATAGTAAATGAAAATTGATAAAAATATCAATTCGAACGGGGTTTCTTGAAGTTTAGGTTTCTAAAGATCAAATGAAAATTCCCAATCAATAAATATAAACAGAATCATAATCATTTCTCACTGCTGGACAATACAATCAGATCATGTGAAATTACATAAGGTACAATAAGGTGTAATCCTTCAAAAACAGAAATCGCATTCAAAACTTATGATTACCCCGTATCACCAGATCATACTTACTAAAAATTGATACAATAATGGTCCTAAACTATTCTTACTACTGTTTAAAACACGAATGGTGCACCGATTTCTCGGCTGTAATAAGCACGTCTTTTGAATCATCTCTCATGCGAATAAAATTAATCAAAGCTATTCAAAATCAGTGGAACCCGTAAGGAAATCAATCAGCGAGTTTCAACAGTCGGGATAACATTCAGAAATAGAAACATCTGCTTAGTTTTACTAGCGGCTAAAAAGCATGTTACGAAAGCCTGTTACGTGTTTCACATGTAACATAAAATGGCTCAGAAATATTTTCACATAGTACAAGCAAGGTATCAGTAACAAAAAGGTTTTAAAATCCAACGGTTAAAAGAAAGAGTATATGAAAGAATGAAACTTTATACAGTAAAGCACCGTTTATACGTTTCTCAGGTATACGTCGTTCGGTTACATCTTTACGTAGTTTCAGATTAGTCACGATTAATTCCTGCTCATTTTAATAGTAAAACATTTCGTTTATACGACGAGTAACTTCGATTATACGTTGTCGTTTTCTTTCATTCCTCAGTCGAAGTTCGCCACTGAGGTCAAATATTTCTTTTCTGAGTGATCCTTTGACACATTTTCGAAAGCAGACTCTAGGCCTGTTTCTTCAGCAGAGACAGAAGAACCATCCATTGACCAGTGGGGGCTAAGAAGATGGGGATACATTCGCCAAGGTGCGGGGGCTTCCCTTTTCCGTCAGGAAACCTTAAATGAGGGTGATCAGATTGCTCCCCACCAGCAACAGCAAGCGTAGATACGTTCTTTGAAGTTATAACCCTTCGATGACCCCGGTTCCTTCAAAGAAGGAAGAGGGCACATCGTCGGAAGATGCGAGGGGTAGAAGGGGGGTCAGAAAAAAAGGACAGATTTCTGACCTCACTGAACCGGTTTATTGATATGACATCCTTCATACAGCACATATATTTCAGGTGCTTTCGGGTAATTGCATTTCTACGATTGTATGTTGCTGCGTTTACGATTGTTGGTAAGAAAAAGTCAAGACAACGAAAGGCACTTTTATTTACAGGTAAAGTTTAAATTTTAAAAGAATTTGAAAAGAATACTGGATTGACTAAAGTAGAGATTGCAAAAATGTTGAAAATACCTGTGTCAACGCTGAAGACAATAGTGTACGACAGAGAGAAAATAGAAGGCAAAGCTGCAGCTTGTGGAAGGCCTGCGTCGAAGAAGTTGCGCCTCCAAAATGGGAAATTCCCAGAAATTGAAAACAGTTTGTTGTAAATTTCTATTCAATGCGGTGCCTCGAATATCCTCGTCAGTGAGCCAATGCTGACAGAGAAGGTAAAAGAAATTGTGCTGAAACTGAATGTAAAGGTCGCGTGTTTTTCTATGGGGTGGTCGCAAAAATTCAAGTTGCGTCAGGAAATATCATCCCAAGTTTTAAGTAGTGAGTCAAAAGTTGTTCCATCACAGTCTCTAGATGACTGTTTCCAGGTTTTATCCTGAAAAATAGATGGTTACAAACTGCAAGACATTTTTAAAGTTGATGATACAGGGTTGATCTTTCATCTGATGCCTACAAGAACTTTAGCATTTAAAGATTATCAATGTAAAGGTGGGAAAAAAGTAAAGATCGGCTCACTCTTTTACTTTGCGCAAATGCTGATGGAACTGAAAAACTGATTACGTTAGTTATAGGCAAGTCATAGAATCCACGGTGTTTTAAGGATAAGAAAAGTTTGGTATTATCGTATTAAGCAAACAAAAAAGCGAGGATAACAAGTGTCCTTTTGACCGAGTCGAGTGTGTGAAGCTCATAGACAAAACGATGAAACGTCAAAACCGAAAAATGTTAAAGTTTATGGACCAATGCACCGTCCATCCTCAAGTAACCGAATTCTAGCAAAACGTGATATTTATTTTTACCCCCCCCCCCAATTGCACCGGTAGATTACAACCCCTAGATCTCGGAATAATCTGGAACATTAAGGAGCGCAACAGAAAGAATTTAGTTCAACTTGCAATTCAAAACATCAACGCAGGAAGTGTTCATCAAAAGATAAACATTTCTGACACAATGAGCATGAAATCTCTGGAATGGGGTCATGTAAAATCCGAAACAATTAAAAATTGTTTCATAAAAGGAGGTTTTCCTATCTCGGAAGGAAACAAAAGCGCTGGCGATTCCAAAAGCGATGAGGAAACTGTGATTTCAGATGATGAGGATTGGAAATTTCTAGGAGAAGACACAACCTTCGGGGAATATATAAATTGTGATGCTGATATGATCACTTCAAAACTATGCACAATAGAAGAATTAGTAGACGCCAATTTGGAGAAAGAACATTCCAGCAGCAGTGATGAAGAAAGTAAAAAACCAGTTCGACCGTTCTTTCGGGATGCAATGCATACATAGTGTTGATACGCTGAGAAATTTTTTTGTTTTTCATGCCAACACCAGTTTGTAGAAGTGGAGGTACCATCGATGGCACTATCGATAGTATCGATAATGTTGTCCAACTCAGTACATCGACAGTGCATCGATGATAGTTCGAAACTATCGATAGTTTTACGTTTTTATGATGTAAGTGTAAATCAGGGTGGTGTGAACTATTCGGCTTTCACCGATGGCTTTGATGACAGGAACGCTCATTTTCACTTCATTTATACTGGTGTAAAAAATATTGAGCTCTGCCATATTGATACATGATGACACTAAGCAAAAGCGTAAACGGTGAGGGTATGTGGATTTTGCACTGTGTTGTTCTTCATGTTACGTCAAGCCGAAAGCAAAAGTGTCCGTTTCAGTAAGATAAAGACGAAGCCAGAAGCGTTGTTCTTGCTGTTTGTACTGAAAGTTTAAAGGTGCATCAGGTGCTGAAACAGTTATTTGTTGAAAGTAAGTAATCAGTAATAATGGGTAAACGTAAAATATCTTTTGAGCAACATTATTTTTATTTTTGTCTACGCAACATGTAGGCTTTGTGGAAAGAACTACAAAACGTCAGGCAAAAACGTCAGGCAAAAACGTCAAATCTTAGGAATAATTTAAAACGACAGCATTCAGCCGCTGTCGTTTTAAATGATCCCAGTAAAAAAAACTGAAGAACAACCTCACACAAAGCTTTTTTTATTACGTTTCTCACGATATATTGCTACGATTTTTCTAAACAATATACAAAAAAGAATTTCCATGCAGAACTGCATAATTTCCTTCTTGACCTTTTGTGAACGGAAATATAAAAAAATCATACAATCAAACAGAAAATAAGAATTGAAGAGCCACGTATTAGCTGGTTCTTCAGGCAACACTTTTTTCGGACTTATTCTCACTCAATTTGGAAGGATATCGTCGAATCGTAGATTCCCCGCCACGGGGGCGAAGTGGTCAATACGCTCTGACTTGTGACCATTCGTGCAAGATGTGTCCGGATTCGAATCTCGTGAGGAATAGTTGTTGTGGTTGTGTTTGTCTTACAACACTGGCTTCTTTAACCGTTTCCTAAAACCACGGGAACTAAATCAGGGTCGGGCGAATACTTGCAGGTCATCGAATTGCTCACTGTGATTTTTAAACCCCAAACAAAAAAAAGAAAAGGTTAGATTCAAAATTTATCGGAGCTTAGCTTTTCGCCAATATGGCAAAATAAGAAAAATTCTTGTGAGAAATAATTTTTCATCCCGGAAAACTAATTTTTACACGAGAAACTTTGCCGACACACTACCGATAGTTATTTTTGACACTATCAAAAACTATTGATAGTCAGAACTGTCGATTTTTCTCCACCTGTAACGTCCGCTTTTTCTGCTTTGTTATTCAGCATCATACGCGTAAACAAGTGCTTTTGGAACCATTTTATCCGTAAAACAGAAATGAAATGAGTTCTGTGATTTTAAAATATAAAATTAATATTTTGAATAAAAGAGTAAAAGTAAAGTGTAAAAGTAACGAAGAATATGGAACAAATATTAAATCTGAAATTTGCAAAAAAAAATATAAAAATATGTACCCATATTATACTTCTTTACACTTACCAAGAAAAGGGAACAATCCTACTATGCAGCTTTTAAAAACATAAACTGTCACAATATATGGTATTGCAGAATCATTAGTAAATGTGAAAAATTAAAGTGTTTTGAAATTAAAACATCATTAATGTTTCTTTGATTGGTTTATCCAGAATCACTGAAAAACGTTTAGTCCTAAATTTACATTGCTATTCCGAAGTTACATATAAACTGAAATAGCAAATTATGAGGAAAATCTACCGAATGATATGTTGGGCTGTCATGGGCAATTTAAAATACCCTCGGTTGGATTTGTCATTCATTCATAGGGACGATGATTTCGTTCTGCAAGACTTTCAGCCAAGCGGAAGTGGTGGTTCCGTTCAACTACAGAAGGTTCACTACAGAAGAATCTTTCTTATGGTACCTCTCAATTTAATACCGCAGGTGTATGATTGTGTAAAAGCCTGGGGCTGTGAGCCGTGAGGACCATTTACGACTTTGAAATGATTGGAAGCTTGTGGCAGCAATATATGATGACCACAGCTTTATATAATAGAATATTTTCCTGCTAGAAATCGTCGTTTCTATCAGAAAATTTATACAAACCTACAAGCTTATATAGTCTGCAGTGACGTTGATTCCTCAGAGCATTCAAGTGCTGCTTTCTTCTGGTGTAAACAAACCAAACGCCCAACATGGAAGCAGACAACAAATATTTACATCAGTTCAGTATCGTGTGAAGAAAATGCGACGTATCTGGGATCCATCGTTTCGAGCTGTTGACGGCATACCTGCACATTCACTTTGTGTACAAAAGAAAACGATGAGACCTCTTTCTAGTCCTGAAATTTCCAATTTTATTTCTCCCGTGTCCACTTTACACAGGATTACCTGTGATAGCGGGTTACGGTTGCATTAATTTCCCAAGACTGTTAGGATGCCTCGACGTTTGATCCGTTCATACACTGGCGTGCAAAAATTAAGGACGACACAGTTCTTCGAATGTAACGTCGTGCAGCAGTGCTCCACATCGGCTCAAATCATACCATAAGATCCCCAAGAGGTAAGAATTTGAGACAAGTGAGCAAAACCGTCTAAACAAGGAATTCAAACGATACAAAGGCACTTTATTGAAAAGGTAGCTTCGAGCACAACTGGACAGAAGACAGAAACGTCCATGTGAGGCGGCTGCCAAGAAAAATCCAGTCTTTAGTAGGGGATATTATCACCCCTGACTGCGCTGCAGGATTTACAACGTCTGTCCATGCTTAGGACGAGGTTATCTAGGAGCTGTTGAAGCATCGCGGCACATTCCTCATGTAGCGTCAATCGCAGCTGTGGAATCGTTGCTGGCGGCTGGTGACGTGCTGGCAAGCGTCTCCCGAGAAGGTCCCACACGTGTTCGTTTGAGTTTGGATACGAGGACCTTGCGGGCCAATCCATGCGTTGAATATTTTCAATCACCAACAGCTCTGCGACAGCCACTGTACGATGAGGTGTAGCGTTGTCGTCCTTTAAGAGGAACTCGGGACCCACAGCACCTTTAAACAGACGCACGTGAGACAGGAGAACCTCGGTACAATGGCAGACACCAGTGACTGAACCTCCTTGGAAGACGTGGACGTCAGTACGGTTACCAAATACGATACTGCCCCAAACGAGAATTCCACCACCTCCAAACCGGTCCCTTTCCATGATGTTGGAGGTGTGATTGCGTGTTTTCTGCTCTCTCCAGATGTGTATACGTCCATAATCGCTTGTCAAACTAAATCGGCTCTCATCCGTAAAAAGAACTCGAACCCATTGCAGATATGTACAGTTCTTTTGTTCCTTGCACCACAGAAACCCCCGTCTCCGATGAGCAGGCGTTCATGGCACACACCGTACTTGTCATCGTGCAAATAGACCACTTTGTGCAGCCTCCTGGCTTTGGTAAATCGCGATAACGGACGTCCAGTTGTCGGTTGCATGTGCATTGCAATTTCTCCCGCAGTCTTCCGTCTGTCTCTTCTAGCCTGTAGGACAATATACCGGTTATCCGCCGACTTGGTTGCTCGTGGACGACCACTGCTAAACTCTCGGACAGCAGTTCCTGTCGTTTGAAATGCTCTCCAAGCTCGTGAAACGATGCTGTGAGCGATCCCGCACTCCTCGGCCACACTAGCCACACTTCGACCTTCTTTCAACTTCCCAATGACGCGACCTCGGGTAAAGTCATCCAGATGTCGTCTACTGGATTGCCTGTTGGCTATATCATACGGTGGCAGCAACTCGACGTCGTTCAAACCGATATACACCGTGCAATAGCTTTCACCGTATTGCTGAGCGTACACCGCCCGTGTGCTTTATACCCTTCTGACACTCCCCACCCCTATGTCATGCTGCATATATGCGCATGCACTACCGTACCGGACCCTAATCTATCTCTTGAGTTGTATTGGAACCGTTCTGCCTGCTCGTTCCGCTGTTAAGCTAATTTCTCCTCTCCGTCCTTAATATTTGCACACCAGTGTACTACAAGAAGTTCAGCGGGTTGCACAGAGGTGATATGACTAGGCTGAGAGAGGTCAGTAGGTCAAATCGTCGTATCGTCAAGAACTTGAATCTTGGAGTAGCGGAAATCTAACGATGTTGGCACTAGTAAATCGAGGGCTATAATAGGTCCAGGAAAACGACAAAACGCCATGAACGAGCGATTGTGAGAACCACACGAACGGAACCGAATTCGTCGCTCTGAACCAATCGTGGCGATGCTGCATTGTCTAGAGGCACGGAAGTGGTCATCCGGGCCGTTGGTAGGCGACTTTCCGCACAGGGACGACGTTCGAGGAGACCTACCACTCATCATCAGGCCCCGCCGTCACCGCTTCCACTCGTCTGCCTACAACTGGTCATCAAGCACCGCCGTCACCGGTTACACTCAACTGCCCACAACTGGTCATCAAGCCCCTCCGTCACCAATTGCAGTGGTGCAATGCACGACCGAAGGATGATTGTGTTAAGCTTCGTCGTGTTATTAACAGTGATGAGTAACGATTTGCCGTTGGCGCCGATGACCAGCGCATTGCTGTCTGATGACAGCCATCCAACACACGGATCGTGCCCTTTCTGTGAAACGGTACACGGCTTGTACACCGGGAGTTACTTTCTGGGAAGACATTACCTGGTATAGCAAGATACCTTTGGTAGTCATCCGAACCACACAAGAACGACTCAAAGTTAGGTCTACGACATTCAAACATCAGTTGCTTTACCCTTTCTGTCGCAACATCAGAGACCAATGTTTGAGGAGTATAATGCCCGGACGCACACACCAAAGCTTTCGCAGGCAGGCGTTTGTAATGTCGACATTCTTCCGTTGCCATTCAGATCTCCCGACCTATGACCGACTGAACATGCTTAGGGCATAAAATTACACAACCTATTCCAATCGCGGAGTGCCGGCGAATTGCAGCCCTGCAATTTGTGCTCCACAGGAAAAGGAAATTAATTCATTTTCAGAGCATTTTGGTCAATTATTCGGATAAAATAGCTGCACGAGTAGAACAACTCACTACGCTGCAGCGCCACCTTTGCCTCGGATACAAGCGGATATCCGACGTGGCAAAGAACGCAATTTGGATATCATCTATACTACAGGACAGTATTTATGATGGGTGAATGTCTATCCCACGCTGAGAAACCCTTTGTATCTGTGTAAGATGTGGCGCTACAGCCTACCGGCTTGTTCCATTCGTGTATCTCTTTTATCCTAATAAATGACTCAACTGCTTTGGAATTGGAATCAATGTCTCAGATGTTAGAACAGAAGAGTGGTGTCTATCACACCAAGACTTGTCTGCAAGCTCTCCCGGGTGTCGTTTGCTTCAGAAAGTCTTCAGTCTCGCGTCCCTGTTGACCTTCAACCACACTCTTCAGTCGCTGATATTAGGTCCAAAACGAAGACATCGGTGTAATGAATGGTACCATGTGCTGCCATTCATCAGGGATGACTGGCATGTCATTAATCACCTAGCCGTGGTTTCCGTCAAATCTCGGTTCAACATAATGATCCATTATGAAAGTTTCCTTTTACGGGGACAGTATAACGAAAGGCTGATGTAGGCATACACTTGACAACAGGTGTTCTGGTGTGAGGCGCCCTTTGGTTACATTAGCAACTTGCATTCTCAACTTTTTAATAACGTGTTCAGTCTTCCGTGCATCACGCAAGTTGTGCAGTTTGATATGGTTTAATAGTTGCAGACGACACCCTATGCCATCTTTCAACTGGACAATGTCTGTGCACGTGGGCACATAATGCCCTACATTATGTGGACGCACGACAGTTACCAAATCTTTCATGGCCATCGAGCTGGACTGAATTTTTGTGAGAGAGTAAAATATTATCGCTTTACAGCATGCTACGAGTATTCCACTGCTGTCTTCCTGGACATCAGCAAAGCTTTTGACCGTGTTTGGTATAATGGACTCCTACACAAGTTGCAGAAGCTTCGATTTCCTCGCCCACTTGTTGAGCTTATTGGCTCGTACCTCAGCAGCCGCAGTTTTATTGTTAAGATTAATAGTGAGCTTTCTTCGGAAAAGAAGATTCGGGCTGGCGTTCGTCAGGCTTTGGTTCTTAGACCAACGCCGTTCTCCGTTTATCTGCACGACTTTCCCAAACCCAAACAAGGGCAGGTCATGATGTACGCAGATGATACGGCTCTTGTCATCAGGTCCCTGAACAAAAGCACAGCAGTGAACCTACTCCATGACTTTCTCTCAGCTGGAAACATACTACACTAACTGGCGGATCAAGATCAATCCGTCTATGAGCAGTGCGCCGTTGTTTTGTGGATCTCTCCAAGGAGTACCGAAATCGTTATGCTTCAAGAGAAAATCCCCTGGGATACCACCACTAAGTACCTAGAGCTCCAACTAGATTGTTGGCTTTCGTAGGTGTCGAACACCAGCTACCACACGAATAAATCTAGACAATGTCTTGGGCAGTTGGCTTCACTACTCCACCGGAGAAGCTTCCTTACAACACGGACCAAAGTACTGATGTATAAGACGATCGTCAGGCAGGTTCTTACTTACGGCTACTCCATCTGGATTGGTATTAGTAGGAATCAGCGAGAGAGAATCGAAAGGGTGCAGTGCCGAACACTTCGAATGATCATTGGGGCCCCCTTGGACCATACTTCGGAACCTGAGGAACAAACTTGGAATCGAAAAGGTACGTGAGTTTTCCACCAGACTCGCCAAGAAGTTCTTCAAGAAAGCGGAAACCCACCCTAATGAACTTGTTAGGGGCGCGGTTGACTACAATCCCAGCGAATACCTTAGGTATCCCAGAACTAAGGCGGCGACCGTTGAGCTCCCTTAACGGACAGAGTAAGTATGCGAACACTGGTGGGTGTTAAACAGACCACCACCCTGGGTTTTGAGGTTTTTTTCTCAGATTGGCATCGAGACATTGAAATGAATTCTGCTCTGGCATTTGGTTTTGGTCTCGTTTAGTTGCAGTTACCCCCTGGTGCGTAGGCGGCCGGGTGGTGTTGTGGTTCTCTTGTGCGGTGCTTGGTTTCCATTGCACCCCTTCCCACTAGATTAATTTTACGGTTCACAGTATGAAAAAGTATCACCCTCTACTTCCATTCAATTTTTCCGTTCATCTTTTCTATTAAGTTCCCTTACCCAGATCTATTAGCTTCCTATTCCTAAGGGTAGTTTTAGACCTGGGGTCAACTTCTTCAAATATCGTGCTATCGTGCCTTGCAATTTAATGTACGCCCAAAAACTAAGGCACCGTAGTTTAGGAATACAACGCGATGGCTCAGGGTTCGCCTTACGTTAAATTGCAAAGCTGTGCTACCTGGTATATATATATATATATATATATATATATATATATATATATGGAACCACAATTAACGGAAAGACATCCCAGACCACTGACCACTCCCTTCATTTTCAGGTTTCATGTAGCTGCACATTAAGTCTGAAGGGCCGAAAAATGACGTCCTTAGTAATTTAGAAATTTGGGCACACAGTTCCCGAACCCGAAACGAAGGAAAATAAAACCATTCCAAAAACTATCATAACATAAAACCCTACCTTAAAATTACGTACATGCTAGCAGAGATGTAAGCACCAGACTGCAACGCACTGATAGTAAGAAGGGGTCAAAGTGGTGTAGGGTGTGGTCAGTGGTCGGGGATGTCTGTCCATGAAGAGTGGTTCCCGGCTGCTGATCTCCGAACTGTTTACTGACGTCTTTAATTTTCGTTTCTTCGCTTTTGGTGCCTTTGTTTGGTTTAGTGAGGGGGAATATATCTTGAATGGATTGAATCTCATACATAAAGTATATATATATAATATATGATTGACAGACATTTTTCAATGTGCATGAAAGAGCTTCGGAGATATGGTGTCACCTTGTCTCACTCCTTTTGCAATTTTTATGTGTGTTGTATTTTCAAATAGCAGAATCTTTGCACTTGCATTTTCATAGATGTTATTAATAATATTAATGTATGCATCTTCAATACCGCAGGATTTCAGAGCCATTGCAACTGCTGATGGTTTCACCAAATCAAAGGCTTTTTTATAATCGATAAAAGCCATGCACAATGGAAGTTCATATTCCCTCGCTCTTTCAATTAGTTCTCTCAGTACGTGGATATGATCTATCGTGCTGTAGCCACTCCTGAATCCAGCTTGTTCTCACGGTTGAGCCATGTCCAGTGTTACCTTCAAGCGGTGTGAAAGAACTTCAGTGAAGATTTTATAAACCACTGATAGGAGGCTGATAGGTCTGTAGTTCCTGAGATCCTCAATGTCACCTTTTTTATGTAGCAAGATCATTGTAGCGTTGTTCCAATCCTCAGGAATTTTTCCTTCATTAAGGCATCGAGTGAAAATTTGGGCGAGTACTGTTTCGATTTCTCCACTTGCTTCTTGTATGATGTCTACAGTAATTCCATCTTCTCCTGGAGCTTTTCCCCGCTTCATGTTCTTGATTGCATGTGCAACTTCTG
Source organism: Macrothele yani (assembly GCA_039090855.1). Classification (NCBI taxonomy): domain Eukaryota; kingdom Metazoa; phylum Arthropoda; class Arachnida; order Araneae; family Macrothelidae; genus Macrothele; species Macrothele yani. The sequence continues at coordinate 107,802,812 of CM077015.1, read as the reverse complement.
CTGGAAGGACTGGAAGAACTCTTGTACCTTACATGTACTCCAGGCATGATGAAAAGTACCAGAGTTCTTCCAGTCCTTCCAGCAGAAGTTGCACATGCAATCAAGAACATGAAGCGGGGAAAAGCTCCAGGAGAAGATGGAATTACTGTAGACATCATACAAGAAGCAAGTGGAGAAATCGAAACAGTACTCGCCCAAATTTTCACTCGATGCCTTAATGAAGGGAAAATTCCTGAGGATTGGAACAACTCTACAATGATCTTGCTACATAAAAAAGGTGACATTGAGGATCTCAGGAACTACAGACCTATCAGCCTCCTATCAGTGGTTTATAAAATCTTCACTAAAGTTCTTTCACACCGCTTGAAGGTAACACTGGACATGGCTCAACCGAGAGAACAAGCTGGATTCAGGAGTGGCTACAGCACAATAGATCATATCCACGTACTGAGAAAACTAATTGAAAGAGCAAGGGAAAATGAACTTCCATTGTGCATGGCTTTTATCGATTATGAAAAAGGCTTTAATTCGGTGAAACCATCAGCAGTTGCAATGGCTCTGAAATCCTGCGGTATTGAAGATGCATACATTAATATTATTAATAACATCTATGAAAATGCAAGTGCAAAGATTCTGCTATTTGAAAATACAACACACATAAAAATTAGAAAAGGAGTGAGACAAGGTGACACCATATCTCCAAAGCTCTTTAATGCCACATTGGAAAATGTCTTTCAATCACTGAAAGGGGAAAACAAAGGCATAAAGATTAATGGAGATTATCTAACCCACCTTCGTTTTGCTGATGACATAGTCATTTTTGCAACTACCCCATCAGAGCTACAGAGTATGATGCAGGAACGTGCTGACAAGAGTAAAGAAGTGGGATTAAAAATGAACTTTCAGAAGACAAAAGTGATGTTCAATGCTTTTACAAGAAATGAAGATTTATCGATTGATGGAGAAAAGCTGGAGATAACAGACACGTACGTTTATCTTGGACAGCAGATATCAAGTGAGGGTCACATTGGTGAAGAAATTAATCGGCGTACAAAACTTGCCTGGAGAGCTTTTGGAAGAAACAGCATAATTTTCAAGAGCAATATGCCATTATGTCTTAAAAGAAAAGTGTTTGATCAATGCATCCTTCCAGTGCTTACGTATGGTGCAGAGACGTGGACCTTAGCTAAAAGAGACATACAAAGGCTGCAGAAAACTCAAAGTAGCATGGAGAGGTGCATGCTTGGTGTAACCAGGAGAGATTAGAAGAGGAACTCGTGGATTCGAAAAATGTCAAGAGTGGAAGACATCATGATCAGAGTTAAATCCCTGAAATGGCAATGGGCTGGACATACTGCCAGAAGAACAGACCATCGATGGACAGCCGAAATTTTAGATTGGATTCCAAGGGACAGGAAAAGACCCAGAAGAAAACCACATGGGAGATGGGTGGATGAAATTCGAAAGTATGCGGGAGTGACATGGAGGAGACTGGCACAAGACAGACCGTTGTGGAGGAAACTTGGGGAGACTGGCACAAGACAGACCGTTGTGGAGGAAACTTGGGGAGACCTTCGTCCAGCAGTGGATTGATAATGGTTGACAATGATGATGATGATGATGATATAATATATAACCACAAACCCTCAAACGAAACACACAATACATACTACCATTGGTATTGTGGCTTTGGGAGCACGACCTAAGGGACATTTGGATGTTGTCTGTTACTTTCTTGGTTTCAGAAAAGCCACTTACAAAAAACGGGTGTTTCCTTGATGATGACCGTTTTAATTTGATTTTAGTGTCGTCTCGGTTCTTTGTTTGTTTTGTATTTCACCTTTTAAAGTGGGGCGGCTGTGGTGCTGTTCTGTATTTGTTTCTTATTTGTATTTTGGGTTCTATTCGCTACGTTAGCAGAGTAATGGGTTCGAGTACTTTTGAGTTTTTGTGTGTTTTCGGGTTCAGGGCTTTTTGCAAGTATGTGGGAATTGTTTGTTCCCTTTGTAGTATGTATTGTGTGTTTCGTTTGTGGGTTTCCTTGGTCTGTTTTAATTATTATTTACTTATTTGCCTATATAGCCTTTCGGCCCGTATTGCTGCTTTGCGCATCAGAGGGTTTGGAGCTTTTTTATGTTTTGTACTGAAGTGCTTTAGCTTTCTTATTAGTGTCCTAATATATATATATATATATAGTCCGATGAGTTACGGTCTCTTGCGGATGCTTTCGAATTTCATTCCCCCATCCCCCATGCGGTCTTCTTCTCGGTCTTTTCCTGTCCCTTGGAATCGAGTCTAAAATGTCGGTTGTTTATCCATGATCTGTTCTTTTGGCAATACGATCAGCCATTGTTATTTCAGGCATTTTATTCTGATCATGTCTTCCACCTTTGTTATTTTCCTTATAAATGAGTTCTTTTTCTTATCTTTCCTGCTTTCACAAGCATGCATTTCTCCAGGTAGTTTTTTCAGTTGTCTGCTTTCTTTTTATGTCTTTTAGGTAAGGACCTTGCCTCTGCTTCATATGTAAGCACTGAAAGTATGCATTCATGAAGAATTTCTTTTTAAGACATGATTCTATACTGCTCTTCAAAATTGTAAATCGTAATTGTGCGCATTCAAAAACAATTTGATTTATAAAGTAAATTATCATCTTCTTTTTTCATCTGTCACACGTTGTTCTTTCAAAATTTGTGAGCGTAATTATGAATTTCGATACTATTGCTTTTAATTCATTCATGAAATGTTCAGTTTCCACCTCCAAAGCCCATTTCAAACAGTTCTAATGGAAACGATTTTGCACCAGAAAAGCGAAATTTATAGGGAGTGCGCTCAGATGTCTCAAATGAGTAAAATATGCGAAAGTCTGAAAAAACGCAAACACATTACCAGTAGCCTACATCCTAAAAAAATTGCCTAACGAACTTTGCAGGTGAATTAAAACAAAAGAAATGCCAAATTGTTCATGCCTCGCCCTCCCTTCCTCAAACACCAAAAAAAGAAAACGGTCCCTATGTACGGATGGAAACCTCTGCATTAGAATCAGGTACTACAATTCGAAAAAGCGAAAGGATAACCTCGTTTGCAGGAGATTGTAGATCGAGATAGGTAGAGGAGGGCCTAACGTGTTCGTTTACCCCAGGGAGTAGATATTTTAGTTTACGTAATGCTGTGTCAATTTAATCATTCTCCGAAACTCAGGACGGAGACCGTCTTTTTTTCGAGGGTATCCTCTCCAAAGTCTGGTCTCAGGGATCTATTCTGCTGGTTAAGGTTGAGATCTGGCATCTCTGCAAAATATATGATTCCAAACAGCATTTAAAATTTTTTGTACTGCAACTGAATGACACAGGAGTTCAGAAGTTTGATGATTGTTTTAGTAGGACAATGTACATAAAATATCTCGTAAGACTCCAGCTGATCTACTTACTCATTCTGAAAGCCCGTGTACAAGGAATACCCAGTGCTTTAAATAAAATTAAGGCATTCCTCAGCAGTAACAATTTTTAGTTCTTTTATATTGCACTTGTAAAAGCGTCCATCATCAGGCTTCCCAGTAAACGTTCAGGGTGCAGGAACCGAGTGTCTTGTGGAATGATGTAGGGAGATTCCGGTTTGCTTGGAGAGGAAATTGCATGAGAACTTTGCTTCGATGTAGATACAGTCCCTGAGTAGAGAGCTTTGGTTGGTCTAGAAGAGAACGTTTGTGTATTGAAAGACTGGGAAACTGCAGCAGTACAGGTTTTACGACCGTGAGATTAAACAACTGGGTAGGAAGTGAGGATTTCCTTAATAAGATTAAGATACAGTGCCCCTTTAGAATGTTATCAAAAATAGTTACCGACCATTCTGCCTATATTTGAAGTTTTAAGCATGACGCCATTTTGATGATCAGCCTCCTTCTTAAACGAAGCAAGAGCATCGTCTTGAGCCTTTTGGATACAGGCCTTAACCTCAGGTAGTTGGTAATCCAAATAGTAAGCGCAGCTTCCTTGAGATAAGTAATAAGCAATAATTTTTTGCTGATTGGTTAGCGCTACTTGTGTAGAGTTAACGAGTCTTAAGGAGCTCCCTGCTCGCAGCAACCTACTTGCAGAAAAGTTCTGTTTCGAAGTCAGGGTGTTTAACTGCGTCAATGAAAATATATCAAAATTAGATGTAGAATCGGCTTTATATTTTAAACTGGAGGACGAATGGTTTGAGGTATTAGATACTGGGATATGTGTAGATTCCTCAGAGGGGGAGTAGCCATTCCTAAAAAGAAATTGTGTAAGACGAATATTACAAGATCTTATGAATGTGCTTGCAGGTTGACACTTTAAAGTAAAATTTCAGTTAAGTATATTTATAAATACAATTTACTGAAGCACCCCTTGGACACTTCATGCAAATTATTTGTATATCCTTTTTAACTTAAGATATGAAAAAATACTTCTGAATTTACATCCTTAAAACATGACTTGGAGTCGCACCGTCAAACATTCATTTAAATAAATAATTCATTTTTTGCTTGAAATCGTTGGTTCTGTTTTTAAATAAGGTCTCATAAGTGTAGGTTTCTGTCATTCACATAGAATATCATCTCATTTCCTTTGAATGAAGTACATCGCAAAAAACAATTAAAGATAATTAAATGATTTTAACATCCGAAACGCACGTTGAAAAAAAAGGGTATCTACTCATTCTAGACGAATTTTCAGGAAGCTTGTTTTCATTTACGTGGGTACGATTGTTGAAAGAATAATACATATCACAACTGTGGTATCTCCTAAATTTTGTTACTAAGATCTAATGCAGAGTAAAAGAGTGTTGTTTGAGGAAATGATACTACATTCCCTTCTGTTTAAATATCACATATCATTCATATATATGGCACATTTAAAGATTTCAGAATTCACATTGTCCTTTGAAATTGTGATATAAATATGTTTCTTTGGCAGGAATGTAAGCAATAAGAGGAAAACGAATAACTTTTTTTAACCATGAAATCCCGAATATTTGAACAGTAAAAAATTGATATAAAATGTTTTAAATATTATAAAATGCATTTTTTGTGAGGCATTCATGTGGATCCGAATTTTTAAGAAAGAACCTTAGTGTTCGGATGTTTCTTGTGTAAAGAAATATGCGTCGTGGCACAACACGTATGTTGTTGTACAGCAGACAGGTACGTTTTTTTGTTTAATGCTGATTATTCTAGATGCTGCTACGGTTTATATCCTCTTATTTCTGGTAACTGAGTCATTGACTGACGAGTTGGAAGATTTTAGGAAAAATAAACTTTTACACTGCCATATGGCTGGTTTGTTAATCTACGTAACGAACGCGAACAAATCGGGCACTTTTTTCTGCATGTCCGGAAATGCTCCCTGCAGCCCCGCTGGCGCAGTGGTCTAAGCGATGGCCTCTGATCATTCGTCCGAACGGGGTCCGGGTTCGAATCCCGGTGAGGCATGAATGTTGTGTTTGTCTTACGGCACTGGCTCTCTCCCTTCGCTGGAACCAGTGACCCTAAATTAGGGACGGGCGACTGCTTATAGCCCATTGAGTTGCTCACGGTGGTCGTTAAACCTCCAATAAAAAAAAATGCTCCCAGAATAGCGTAGCACAGCGAACATTTCTGAAAGTCCAGTCAACAATATTTGTAGTCTTTTTGAGTTCAACATATACACAATTGACAGTAAAGCATGGTAAAATTTTGCCACGCGAGTGTGCAAACTTTTCTCAGATCTACCTGGATATCGCGGCTGCTAAAATGCCGATCTGAAAAAACAAACAAAAAAAACTAAAAACTAAACGATACTTAACTAAAAATAAACATTTGCGTGAGATACTATTGTGGATAAAATGGGATTGATTGTTACGTAGAATTCTGATGTAAGACTGCTGATTACTGCGCGATACTCTCACAGATTTTGTTCGAACTTAGAAATTTCAATTGTAAAAACCTTTTTTAATCTAAACCATGCTGTAGGTAAGTAATGTGAACGTTACCTTTTTTCAATAACGCGCAATTTCCCCCATGGATGGCATGTATGCACACAATTTTTTCTTGAACTCTCTGCTTCCAAATATCATTTGTTACAAACGTGTTTCGGATAACGTTGGTAAGTAACACGCACTGAAATAACATCACTGATGATGCCTAACAGAAACGTTAAAAAAAGAGTTTACAAAAACAAATTATTGTGCAATTTCGCATCACAACAAAGTAGCAGTGCAATATATACAAAACTGCAAATTCGGTGAATGTGCATACTTATCGATTTAAATACTTGGTAATACCACCTCTGTGTCGACAAATGTCTTCACCCAGACAAGGCACACTTTGCATGATATTACTGATGAGTGTCTTGGGCAGCTCTTTCTATATTATAGACAACATCTTATGGAATAATGCCAGCGTACTGAGGTATGGAACGCGGGTATCCAGACGTCGCTGCAGAGTGTCCCAAACATTTTAAATAGGATTTGGATCACGAGACCTAGGAGTCACATTCACGAGTTTCCAGGCTCAGCGACTTGCATGATTTTCCATGCTGGTGAGTACTCGGTGAAAGGCATGATTTCCCAGGCTTTACATGCTTTTCCTGGCTGAAGATTCCCATAATTTTCCAGACTCGGTGACTGGTTTCATTGTCGTAGAGAAAAAGGAATTAATGTCTAATAGCAGCGTGCAACAGTGTTACAATGGGTACAAAGATCTCGTTTCGCTACACTGAGGCATTCACGTTGCCTTGACAAACATACATGGAAGTATGGCCATTAACACACACTTCAGTCTAGAGCAGAACTGACTGCCGCTGGTAGGAGTGGGCGGATTCCGCATAGTATCATGTGTCTATCCCTTCCGCACCTGTCGTCGTTGAAAACAGGGAAAAGAGCAAAAAGGGATTGGTCTGTGAAAAGTACACAGTATCACTATGTATCACATGACACGTACTGTTGGTCCCAAGCACATATTACAAAGGTGAGCTAATGTCATTGTCGTACATCTCTACGTACTCGTGAAAACCGCTTCGTACCGAGTGAGTACATTCTACAGTGGAGTGAAAGTCCACATTTACGAAGTATTCATCGGCTGGGCTGTCAAACGTTTTGTAATTGTGATCAGTTACGCTATGTTAAACTGTTTTGCTGTTACTTCATATTTTCATGCGCCCCAAGGTACTTGAAATTATCCTATAGTATAGTGTATTGTGCAAATATGCATATACGTAGTACAGTGTTATACGCCAGTCTTCTTTATGTTTCAGGCTGTAATCCTAATTACGATTGTCTGTACGCGGAAAAATATGTACAAATGGGTTCAAGCCAGAAAAACAAGGTCTACCACATCTTGCCCTGCTTTCGGAACTCCCCCGAAAGCTCCTTCGAATGTGATCCCAATAGATGCTGATGTTTCGAAATGCTAGTTACATACAAGACACAATATGAAAACAGATACTTCATCTCGGTAACCACAGGTCATTGATGTTGCAAGAGTCGTTGCAGAAAATATAGTAGCTATGTGGCAAAAGGCTTTTATTCCACATGCAACGCTCAAACGTGTGATGGAAAGTGTCATTGCTTTGCACGCAAAATGGAGGAATTTGTTGAAACCATTCAAGAGAAGGCAATATGATGTAAAGTATCTAGAAAAATTGAAAGAATTTTCGAACAACAACATTTTCCCAACTATCTGATGTGCCATCTTCTAAGTGTATTGATTTCTTTGATGTGTAAGTAAGAGAAAGTTCCACAAGGGGAAAGATAACTTTTAAGTGCCCAAAGAATTTCCAGGAAAATGATTTGTACTGACAAAGAACAGATTGAAATGAGAAGAAAGCAAACAGCAAGCGAAAGAAAGGAGCTTTTCTCTCTTTCTGTAAAAAGAAGTGTTCTTTCCTCTTCTTCGACTGATAGTGAATCCGTTCCAGAAGATTATTCTAAACCTGAAAATTGAAAAACGAAGAAAGTGAACGTTTGCGTTTGTTGAAAAACATCAAATGAGGTATAACGTAATCCCTCTTAGAGCATGATCTTTTCATGTTCTTCTTACGTTATTTCCAAAACATTACCATACGATGAAAGAGTTTCTAAATCAAACCTTAACGGCCAGACGAAAGATTTAAACAGAAATCAAACTTACGGAAATTGGATTTATTCCAGAACTATTTCATCAGCACAACATAGTACTTCACATTTTACTTAACAAATCAGTATCAACCACACATCCAACATCCCACACGAGAAACTGTTGTTTTGTAGTTTTTATCTATCTTTCTTATCTCATACAATTAAACGTGACGTTCATTCTGACCTCAATTGTGTTGCCAACAATATTCATTTAGGAGAAAAGATTTCACGTTAAGTGTGAAGTATAACTGAGAACAAACTAAAACTTTACATGGGGAAAGCAACTAAAAAGGAAAGTTAATTTATATTATACGTCACATAGGTTAAAACTGCCAAATTACATAAAAGAATACACTGGTGTGCAAAAACGTAAGGACGAAGAGGAGAAAATAGCATAACAGCGGAACAAGCAGGCAGAACGGACCGAAAGACCACTCAGGAGATAGACTAGGGTCCAGTACGGTAAAGGGCATGCTCATATATGCAGCATGACGTAGGGGGGGCGAGCGTCGGAAAGGTATAAATAACACGGGCGGTGTACGCTCAGCAATTCGGTTAAAGCTATTGCACGGTGTACATCGGTTTGAACGACGTCGAGTTGCTGCCACCGTGTGATATGACCAACAGGCAATCGAGAAGACGACATCTGGATGACCTTACGCTAGGTCGCGTCATTGGGAAGTTGGAACAAGGTTGAAGTGTGACTAGTGTGGCCGAGGAGTTCGGGATCGCTCACAGCGTCGTTTCACGAGCTTGGAGAGCATTTCAAACGACAGGAACAGTTGCCCGAGAGTTTAGCTGTGGTCGTCCACAAGCAACCACGGCGGCGGACGACCGGTATATGTCCTACAGGCGAGAAGAGACAGACGGCAGACAGCGGGAGAAATCGCAAGACACATGCAACAGACAACTGGACGTCCGTTATCGCATTTTACCGTGGCCAGGTGGCTTCACACAGGTGGTCTATTTGCACAACAGTCAGTACGGTGTGCGCCATTAACGCCTGCTCATCGGTGACGGCGGTTTCTGTGGTGCCAGGAACACAAGAACTGGACACATGAGCAATGGATTCGAGTTCTCATTACGGATGAGAGTCGAGTTAGTCTGACGAGTGATTCTGGACTTATACACATCTGGAGAGAGCAGGGAACACGCAATCACACCTCCAACATCATCGAAAGGGACCGGCTTGGAGGTGGCGGAGTTCTCGTTTGGGACGGTGTCATGCTTGGTAGCCGTACTGACCTGCACATCTTCCAAGGAGGTTCAGTCACTGGTGTCCGCTACTGTACCGAGGTTCTCCTGCCTCACGTGCGTCTGTTTAGAGGGGATGTGTGTCCTGAGTTCCTCTTTATGGACGACAACGCTACAACTCATCCTACAGTGGCTATCGCAGAGCTGTTGGAGAGTAAAAATATTCAATGCATGGATTGTCCCGCAAGGTCAACGGACCTATATCCAATCGAACACGTGTAGGCCCATCTCGGGAGACGCTTGCAAGCACGTCACCCGCCGCCAGCAACGATTCCGCAGCTGCGATTGACGGTACAAGAGGAATGGGCCGCGATGCCTTAACATCTCCTTGACAACCTCGTCTTCAGCATGGACAAACTTTGTAAATCCTGCAACGCAGTCAGGGATGATCCTGTCCCCTACTAAAGACTGGATTGTTCTTGGCAGCCGCCTGCCACATGGACGTTTCCGTCTTCTGTCCAGTTGTGCTCGAAGCTACATTTTCAATAAAGTGCGTTTGTATCCTTCGGATTTCTTGTTTGGACGATTTTACTCACTTGTTCCATATTCCTACATCTTGGGGATCTTATGGCATGATTTGAGTCGATGTGGAGCACTTCTGCACGACGTTGCATTCGAAAAACCGTCTCGTCCTTAAGTTTTGCACGCTAGTGTATGATTGCCGTCGTATTTTAAATGGTGGTGCACCTTCAATAGCTTCTGCTGTTCTGGAGGACGTTGGAAAGGGAAACAGAAAATATAATTGATTGCAACAAGATCTCAAATGAAAGAAAGTGATGTACAAGACAGGAAGGTAATACCTGAGCTCTATTTCAGTAGTAGAAGAAACACCACCGTTATGCGAATTTCAATAAAAATAACTTCCAACGAAGCGCTACACAGAAGAGCATTATACTTTGATGCATGAGCCTCAATCGAAATATATTGGCAGTGGTTGCTTTAGCTGTTTTAAAGTTTTCACCAACCCATTCGACAAATTCAATTTTTCTTACCAAAGTTTTATAAAAGTACAAAAACGTAATCTCTAATATTTTCACCAAAACGTCGTCATCATAAAAACGTTTTCATTTTTTTATTTTTGTTTTCATTTCGCAAATTGCGAAGAATGCGATCGGGAGCGCGACCCCATATATTGAATCAAGAATTATAAAATGGAAAATTATCGATTTTTTAGAAAACAGAAACAGATTTATAACTCACGAGAACATGATAGCAGTGAGATGTGATGAAACAAATGTAAATACTGGCGCAATTTCTGGTTTGTTGCATTTTCTGGAAATAGACCATGGTTTTGCGCATCCCCCGACCGTTACAGAGTTTGTCTTTTCCATACTAATGATTAAACATCCATACATCGTTTCTAAAAACCTGATGAAAGATCACAAGGAACTGTGGTGCAAATAAGTAAATCGGAAGGAACCGGAAAACCCTGGAGAACTTTTCAGTGCAATTGTTTACAAGATAACAGGAATCTGACCTGACATGAGGGAAAATACTGTTGGAATAGAGACATTAAACGAATGTACGTCGGAATTAACATTAGTGGTGTTCATTTTTGACCGATGACGTGCACCCCCAACTCAGATACTTTTGAAACAAAAGATTATGACCACAGACTTTGTTTTAATTTACACCAAATAACCGAAACTTTATAGCCACCCGCTTAATCGGAAGCCTGTCATGTGCGTACCGCCAAAAACAAGTTTTTAACCGCCGAGCCATGGACGTTACGATATTTCTAATTGTTTCTTGTTGTAGTTGATAACATCACGGTACCAGCGCAGGTCAATACTAGGAAATCATCTCCATGTTCCGCGAATCAATTCTGATATCATCCAGGCAGTGTGGAATAGCTCAATATCCTCCCGAAACACAGTTCTAGTAGAGGGGATATGCCTGGTGTTCTGTGATACTGAATATTTACAATGCCAATCCAACAAGAAACCTGGGAAAATCCTTAGCAGCCTTTTTTAAAACCCCTTACTACAAACTCGACTTACTCTTTTCGTAGTATATCTGAAGCTACCAGAAAAATTAAATCACCCGCATACCGCTAATTATCGCAGTCTAGAAACGTACAAATTGAATTGGAAACGAAATTCCCTTAAAAGGTTTTACTGCATATTTACCGTATTAACAAAAGTTCTACTTTGACTGGTAAAATTTAAAAGTGTGCCAAGATAATGTTCAACATTAAAGTACATTCTATGAATAAATTAATATATGTACTAAAGAGCAATTAAATTTAAGATACTTGTCTAGAATCGTGTAGCACCACCTTTCGTCCTGATGAAGGTGGCGATTCGTCTCGGCATGGACTCCTCAAGATACCGGAAAAGTTGGGAAGCCATACGAAACCACGACCCTTGAGCAAGCTCCCACAGTTCACGAAGATTTGATGGAGGAGTCAGAGCCTCGAACATCTCTCTCGATGACATCCCAGATGTGCTCGGTGGGATGGAGATCAGGTGACCTAACTGGTTGAGGAAGCAAGGTCCCTTCGGTGGAGTGTTCATCCAACCATTCGGATACAATTCGGGAGCGATGGCACGGTGCATTGTCTTGTTGCAGGATGAGGTCCCCAATGGGAAGTTGAAGACGCACAAACGGCAGCAAATGGTCGTCCAATATATCCCGGTAACGTTGACCTGTGAGGGACGATGTCACACGTACCAGGGGTCCTATTTCAGTCCACGCAAACAGTCCCCAGGCGAGAATGCAACCCCACCAGCTAGAAGAGTACCCTGCTGGCAAGAAGGATCCATCGCTTCATGTGGTTTGCGCCGTACTCGTTTCTTGCCATCCGCATGTATTAACGTGAATCTCTACTCATCAGTCCAGGCAACATTTTTCAACATGTCTAGGGTCCAATGGTGATGTTCCCGCGCCCATGCTAATCTTTGCAAACTGTGATGTACGGTTAGCAGCGGTACCTTCGTGGGACGATGGCTTCTGTACCCCATAGCGACGAGATGGTTCTGATTGTTGTTGCTTCTTACACGTTTTTGTGCACCAGCGTTAAATTGCTGTTATGTCTTGCACTGTGACCCGTATATCCGCTGTTACGATGTGAGCTTGCCGACGATGACACCGCTAATCCGCACGCTGTTGCCCACGGAAGTTTGCCCTTACAGGGATGGTATTACCGGATTCGATGTACTCACGGTGCACCCGTGACACAGTGGCTCGTGAAAATCCCAGTGCCTGCACGACTTTTAAGATGGAGTACCCATTCGTCGGGCCCCGGCAATTTGCCAGCGATCAAATGCGCCTAGATCCTTCGTCTTACCCATACTGCGTCCGACTCATACTTATTCCCGTCGTACCACTCCTTATACTGTCGGATCGCTGCATACGTCATGTCATTTACGCTTACAGTGCCGCCCACACCGCCACAGCTGCCTCTAATTCAATTGCTTTTCAGGGTATATCATGTCAATGAAAGTGATTAATTTGGTCATAGATCTAGACAATGAAAAGAAGTGTTGGAAAGAACTTTGTTGTATACAATTAAATAAGCGTGTTGGTATAACAGTCGGTTCATGGTAAAATATATCCGTTTTTCAGGTCTCCTACATTATTTTCACTATCATGTTAATGCTGATTGACAGACATATCATAAAATTCTATGTTCCTTACAGGATAGGTTGTTCTGCGGTTTGCTCCAACTAAGGTACCTCACATAAGAACCAGTCATTTCATCAGCCTATGCAGCACGTGCACGGAAGAAGGCGAAGTGATATTACATATTCGTGTAGCCAATGACTTAGTCATCTGTCACGAGTCATCCTTCGAGCGGCATTATTGACGAGCTGCCTTCTATCACATTCCCCCCCCCCCGAAAAGAATCCAATAGAAGGGTGAACAAAGTTGAATCATTCCGAGAAAATGCTTTCAGTTTTCATGGCGAAACAATTCTTTCTAGACAATGACAGATAATCAGTACTGTATATATACACATGCAATGATGATACCAGATGATCTGCTTACATTATCTGGAAGTAAGGTTCGTAATCGATTTCACACCATTGGATGTGTATATATATAATCCTCCTTGCTTAAAAAAAGAAGCACCATGAGAAAGTCGATCGATCCTTATGAAACTCTACATGCAAGTACTTAAGGGAAAAATGCAAATGATTAACTCCTTAAGGATCATAACGCCCAAAAATCCCACACACACAAACGTCCATAACCACCCGAAACACCTGTCTATAGTGAATTCGATTTCCTACCCTTAACTGTTCTTTAAATCTGCATGACCTATGGGTATCAGCAGGAGTCGCCGCCAGTCAACAATGCTGTTATAAAACGAAGAAGTGAACCTACAGACAGTTTCGGGCGATATGGTGTTTAGAATGTCAGAAAAGTTTAGGGTGATGGTTGATAAATGGTTAAGGTAAAAAAACATCCGGTCTCAAGAGTGTCCCCCACAATATTCTGGTACGAAAATATTTAAAATTAGTAGTTTTCAGTATAATGTACCTAAAATATTTATACAAATATTAAAACACATTTTGAAACAAATCGACGATTGTTGTTGCTTACATAGTACATTATAGCTGTATAAAGCTTTAGTATTAGAAGAAATAAATGTGAAAATGTTATTTATGATTCGATCAACACAAGTTTTGATGCATAGTTTAGTGTAGTGCTAAGAAATAATTCACAGTCAATAATTGCAATACTGCTTCATATAAAATTGTAGCAGCCAGGCATTAGATTTATAATTAAACCAGTTTTCATTTTTTTCTTTTCATTGGCGGTTTAACGACCACCGTGAGCAACTCAGAGTGCTACATGCAGTCGCCAGTGCCTAAGTTAGTACCACCGGCTCTAGGGAAGGGGGAGGGATAGCGCTGTAAGAGAAACCCAACATCCATGCGTCCCCAGGACTCAAACCCGGACCCCACTCGACGTAGAACTGCATTTCAGGTTTCAGACGTCTGACAAAGAAGTACAAAAAATCAAATCTGAAACAGGTTTGCTGAACTTCCGATTGTGTAGAACATGCTGTTAGTGGTTCGAAGATTGATGGTTTACTCAGTTTTATTATATTTTTTTAAATAAAGAAATATACACGGAAGTGCCAAAAACACTGGGATACCTATGCAATACTTCCTCGTTCTTCCTCTCGTTCGGATAACGGTAGGAAAACGACGGGCATGGATTGCACGAGCTCTTTGTAGTACTGTGGAGACAGTGCAAACCATGTTTCCTGAACAGCGTCCTACGATTTCATAATATTCGCCGGTGTAGGATTCCTGGCATTGACGGCACTTGAACAGCATACCAGATGTGTTCAATGACGTCTAAATCCGACGAAATTGCAGCACCAAATGAGGATACCAAACTCCGTATAATGTTTGTTGAGTTTTAATCGGGCGACTGCTACGTGTGCAATGATGTATAGTTATGTTAAAATAGGTCGCATCCGTCTGAGTGTTGTTTGTCATGAACGAATTAAAATTGTCCCCTAGGATGGCTACGTAGCCACCACCAATCAGGAGGCCCGCAGACGCATGATTGGTCCTAATGCGTGTCAGCTGGAAAGGCGCCACACCATAGGAGAGCCCCCGCTGTGCTGCCGTGTCCCTTGGAGTCATGTGGAATCCATTGCCTCGTTGGGTTGTTGACATACCAAGAACCAGTCATCTGCCCAAACTTGCTGTTACCGCCATTCGACGGACCATGCTACCTGTTTTCAGTCACCTCGTGTCCAATGTCGATGTTCCCGAGCCCAGGCGAGGCTCACAGTCTTGTGTCGTCTGCTCAGCAATCGCACCCAAGTGGGTTTTCAGATCAGGAACCCCATACAACACGGATAACACTGAACTGTCCGAACACTGAATTTAGCTATGATTTGCGGCAGTGCTGCACCTACAATACGGGCCAGACGTTTCTGTCAACGACTGTCCACGGCTTTTGAATGGCCAAACCTGTGTCTCACATTACATTTTTCTCATGTTTATGTAGTCCAAGCACAACCTATGAAATGGATGACCGTTTAAATCCAAATTTTGTGCTAATGTCAGAGACAAAGTGACCCATCTTCCGAACACGAGCTATCACACTACGTTTGAAATCGCTTGTATACTGATAAGCTGCCATCTGAACTGCGAACCCTACTACTTGAGCTTGCGGATGTAGCTGCCTCTATATATACATCTTTTGTTGTGGATATCATTCACCGCACGGGTTTGGTGGCATGTAATGTGAATGGTATCGCTCTTCGCAGGTTGTTTAGAACCCCAGTGTATGTTTTTATTTATTTTCTTTTAGAGTAGTATATGACGCTCTTTTCTCCACAAATCAACACGTTTCTTCCAAAACCGCGTTTGAAAAGCGGAAATTTTGACTTTTTATGTCAAAATTTCCGCTTCAGTGGAAAAAAACGTCTTTTCGGGACTTTTTTGCCACCGTCTGTTGCCAACACTTCTTTTTCGGAACTGATGATATTCACTGATACGTATTGATCGATTAAGTTTCTTCAAACCACAAAAGCAACTAAACAATGTTAATTAAATATATTACGAAACCATGATTAATCTTACCATGAAAATGTTAATTTCGAAATTTTGCATAAGTTTAATTAGGAGGTTTACCATCACACTTTAACAAATACCAATTTTAGAATTCGAATCTTTGTTATTTGGAGAGTTTTACCTCTGAGAAATGGTAGAATAGACATTTTTTGAAATAGTATGACTCCAGCGATTGTGTTTATTTCTTATAAAATTATTTACAAGTATAATACTGCTTGATACGATGGAAATGCAATTTTGATCATTTCCCCTACAACTATATATAAATGTCAAAGATAAGACAAGAAATCTGATACAATAACATTTCTAATAATATTTTCAAATTTTTTGTTAAGAAATTTTGCGGTCTGGAATGCTTAAACCTTCAAGCAATGTAAGGTCCATCTTTTTAATATTATATATCATTTCCTTGTAATATTTGATATTCAGGTCTTAATTACTTACTATTTCCGATCATTATACGAACCTTCATCGTCAATCATCTTTAGTGTTTATTATAACATAGGTTTTTTCATTTCTCCCTTAATTTTATTATTCGCTTTCCTTTTATATGACATTCGTTTGCGGTATTCATCAAGTGTTCTACACTAATCACACTACAAATTTTCACTGGTCATTTGAGACTAGTGTGTACACGCACGTTGAGTGCACTGCATTTCGGGGAAAACGTAGTTTGGTGCATCATTGACAATAATTGTTTTATGTCGCCAAAAAGAAGCCAAAAAACCGCTAATGAAGGTGAAATTTAGAAAGACATCTGTGTCATTTCTGAAAAGAAAGGTCACTGAATGCTCATATTTACAACTGATTCGAGCAACTGGCAACGATTTAACTGGCACTCAATTCAAATAGTGCTGACTCTAAAGGAATTTCTATTAAATGCAGGTAGAAAGAAGAAACAGAGGTGAAATCTACTACCTTTGAGAGACTTTGATAAACAATTTGGCGTACGAAAAGATTTGAAATTAAAAATAATTCCTGGACTGTTCCATAATTGGCGGTATGCTATAATATACATTAAAGAATCGAGTCGTTTTAAAAACACAGGACCAATCACACACGTGCGATGGCTTTATAAACTTCTCCCAGCAATGTATTTCGATGTGTACGATACAATGTGCAGGAGATATGGAAAGGGCTCGTCATTTGCGATAATTTTATTGAGACATGGTAGTGTTTATTTGCCAACACCAAAGAAATGGTAAACATCCTACTTCGCAAGAAAATGTCGATCAAAGTTGTCGAGGACAAAGGTAGATAGAAGGGAACTGCGCGAAGTCATGGAAAAGTTGTAATGCGTCAAGCAAACTCACATTCAATAAAGAGTTAGCGAGAGGAAAATCTTTTAGGCACAAACCGACAGGCATTCACTCAAATGAGCTGTAACAGCAAATATCTTATTCTTGTACCACTGGTCGCTGCTACAGAGAAATTCGTCTGCAGGGCACACGAGAGCATCAAAAATCGGACCCTTGGTTATTGTATAGATGTCGCCTGATTTGACGAATTAATTTTTCAGTTAGCGTACTAAGATGAGTCGGCCAAAATATTGCTTAACAGGAGGAATGGAGAGACCTCATTCGCCAAACATTAAGGGTACAAACCAATAGAGAAGGTGAAAGGGTCTGATGTCTGTTCGTTTGGCGGGAATGGATTTCAAAATTGCTCTGAAAGAGCATTGGGGTGCCACAGTGTATCTTAATGTATCTTTATATCGATTTATCCCTCAGGCTTTTGCTGATAGAGAAGACTACGTCCCGCAGAATAATGCAGAAATCGACAAACTCCAATCGTTACACTCTAGTCCCAGAAGCACGACTTTAACTTCAACCTGTAAAATTCGCCACCAAAGGGAGCAGAGTTTAAACCTATTGAATACCACCGTAATACATTTCATAGATCCATTTGCAGCTGAGATCTTCTTCCAGCGAATATTCGGCAATTCAAGAACGCTCTCATATACGCTTGGTTAAATATTACTACAGAACGGCACAAGCATTTGGTTGAACGCACGGTGCATACGAATCGAGGATGCTAGGAACGAAATGGACAACCCAATAACTATATGTTTTCTAATTCAAGTACGGTTTCATACTGGCTAAAGATTCCTGACGAACGACACAAGCATTCGGTTAAATGCATAGCACATCACATCGAGGCTGCTATGAACGACATGGGCTAACCAGTAATCCTATATTTTTAAATTCTGGAACGTCATCATATCCGTTTGGATAAAGATACCTGCAGAACGTCCCAAACCTCTCGTTGAATGAATGACACATCGAAACGAAGCTGCTCTGAACGACATGATCTACCCCATAATCCTAGATATTTCAATTCAGGAACGTCATCATATCCGTTTGGATAAAGTTTCCCAAAGAACGGCACAAGCACTTTGTGGAATGCATGGCACATCAAATCGAAGCTGCTATGCACGACATGGTCTGCCCAATAATCCTATGTTTTTCAAGTCAGGAACCACAGCATATCCGTTTGGATAAAGATACCTGAAGAATGGCCCAAACTTCGCGTTCAATACATGACAAATCGAATCAAAGCTGCTATGAACAACATGGCCTAACCAATAATCCCACCTTTTTCAATTGAGGAACGGCATCATATCCGCATGCTGAAGAATCCTGAAGAACGGCACACGCACTTCGTTGAATAAATGCCACATCAAATTTAAGCTGCGTCTCCAGTCAAGTTAGATTCCTCCTTTTTAGGGAACGATTTGTATCTATACTCGGGGAGAAGTTAATCTGACTGTGGAGTTAAAGTTAGGGAGTGTGTACTTCCACCGCATAATATAGTTCCAGTTTAAAACCCGTATTCGAGCTTGAACTGAGACCTAAGAAAGCGCAAGGATACATAGATGTTCTAAATGTCGTATGTACACACATTAAAAAATGAAGATCCAGTTTTGGTTGCGTTTCTAAAAAACACAAATAATCTCATTTTGGCGGAGTCATTGTCACTTCTGTTTTGATTCAGAGAGGCTAAACATTTAACACGGATGATGTATACTGCGACCAGGAGGGGAGTATTGTGAGCCGGACTCTGGAGATAATGGCTTGGCGGTTATTGTAATAAGCTTCGTCCTTCCTTCGTGGTTGCTGTTTTAAAATACTAATTCGGAAATCGTTTTTCTGGTGGTCGGCGAAGTTAAGAAGGTGTAGGGATGGAGGGCGACACCGTGATGGAACACAGGAAGTTTCTTTTTGACTCGCCTTCAGGTACCAGTACGGGGAAAGGGTCCTTGACACATGGCACCCCATTAGTGCGCGGAGAAATACTGAGAAACGATAGATTTCATATCGGTGAATAGGTTTCACAGCCTTAACAGTTTAACCAGGCTAGTTTTGCCCCGAGTATAGGGAAACGATTCTGAGTCGGGTCCTTTCGTTCGTTGATAGGATATAGTTTAGTACCAGATTTTTAAATTTAAATCTGTTTTTAATTCTCACGGAAAATTTGTTCCTCGGTTTTCTTAGGTTAACAAGAACATTATGGAGTGAAATTTCGGGACGAAGTATTTCAAATATCTGTGACGTACATCCTTTTTGAAATCAGAAGTGGTATAAAATTAAAAAAAAAATCTCATTGATAGTAATTTTTGAAAACGTTTTACGTAAAATTTACCTGTCTATGCGGTACGAAGAAATCCAGTCAGCGGCGACTCTGACGTCGTGACTGCCGTTAGAGCATATGCTACGTCTGCTCGGGGTCTCAGCGGAAGCATCCCGCAAAACAGATTAGACCTAGCCGTGCAGTGTGACTGCCAGCTTGACCGTGGCCAACGCTTGACTAACTGTGGTGAGCGCGGAAGGATACGTAGCCGTGACACACATACAGCAGTACGGGATGACTCTGCTTTCACAAGTAATGGAAGGGTCTTTTTTTTTCCTTTATAATATTTCCTATTCTTCAGTGGGTTGTTTTAGGACTTTGTAAATCAGTGAGAAACAAAGACGTTTGTATATTTTCGGTCTCCAGCAGTGGCGTCTGAAGCTGTGGGCCACCAAGCCCCAGACCCAAATAGGGTCCTCAAAATGGTGGCAAAGTTTATTTATGTCCGATTTGTTTTTATTTCGTTCATAATATTACCATACCAAGGACGTATTTAGAGAGGGCCCAATATGAAACAATTTCGGGGAATTACCCCTCCCGAAAGTATTTTAGTTTTTAATTTTTGTTTGTTAAAATGTGACCTTTATTAAAAAACACTTTAATTTAATAAAAATGCGTCAACTTTCATTAGAAAAAATGCTTTAAAATTTGGGTGGGTTTTGCCCCAACCCTTTCAAACACACACTTCCAGTGGTTACGTCTATGAGAGAGTCGGAAGTTCTTCTGCCTTTTTTTCCGAACCTGGGCTCGTAGTTTAGCCTTTCCGAAGAGGCGAGGGAAAAGATGACGGAGGGGCCGCATATTGGCATTTTTGACCGGTGCGTCGTGCTGTCTGGAAACGTCATAAAAAGACCCAGAAGAAGATCACGTGGCAGACGGGTGGATTAACATGAGCACGATGGAATAAAAAATGCCGACCTCAGATATTTCCCCCACCTTGTCTGCCTGCTACTTGTAAGACCGCCGGTTGCTTAAAAAAAGTCGAAATACTTATGAAACATCTGAAAGTTGGGGTAAAAAGATGGAAATGCCGAACTCGGAAATTTCCGATAAACGGGCCGTTGCCTCCCGCGAATGTGGCGCCATCTAATGGGTGAATGAACAGTTCACCGGTGACACGTTTTAACGAATGTTCGTTTCGTATCTGATAGATGTTGCAGTGTGCCCGAAAAGATTTTGCTCACGAACTCTTACATAACGTCTGCCCGTTCATTTTGTAAAAATCACAGTGATTTTGTTTTTTCCACCCATTCGTTTAGAAAGAATTCTCCCAATCCTTTCTAACTATTTGATGATTATTTCTCACACAATTCGCGCACACACATACTGAACAGAACAGAACTCCTTACATAGTATACTATTAAATAGTGTCAGTATGTGTATACTATTTATACACATAATAGTATTAATAGTAGACACATACTGAACGTGTAACAGAACTCCATAAATAGTATTTATAAAGTAAAACATCTAATTCATTTCTTCCAAAAGGGAAATTCGTACTACGAACTTCGGTATGCCTTTCGTTATTTCTCGCTGGACGGTCCCTAATTGGAAGAAATATCAAAAAGTTTCCATAATATAGCATTTCACAATTTTTCAACTGTGCACGTATTCTTTTGCTAAAAATTGTTATTTAAAAAAATATTAATATTCACCAAAAAAATATTTCAGTTTCCCTTGTTCATTTGCTGATGAGCAATTACAATTGCCTTTCAAAAATACAAGTCGAACTCTCGTAGTTCATCTATTTGTCCCTCCTCCTTTTTTTTTCAATTTTTTACCTGGCAATGGAAGAGACATGTTCCTCCTACGTATGATCACTTTACGCACTCTCCCCCTCCCCCAAAAATTGTGAAGTCCATTTCTGTGATACAAACTAAAGATAGGGATCCATTTCAAGCGAAGCTGTGGGGATTGTGAATGGCAGTGTGGTGGAGTCTGAACTCTATCCCTTACTGCCTGCTTAGGTTTCACATCCCCTTCGATAACGCGCGATTGCCAGTTTTTTTGTCGCTGTGTTGGGAGAAGTTTTCTACCACTTCCTTCCTCTCCAAGCTATGCAGCATCAGCCGAAAGTGCCAGGCTCTAGACTGAGTAACCACTGATATCAAATGTATTTCTGAAAATGATCTGTCGTTTTGAAAAACTTGTTTTACACAGCAATTTGGCCCAAAAACTGCTGACCAAAGAAAAGTGGATTGTGAACAGTCCTTGTGTTGCTTTTTGCTCTTAACACTAGGGACTATTTTTCGTAGCAGAAGTTAGTTTTTTGCTTTTAACACTAGGGACTATTTTTGGTAGCAGAAGTTGGTTTTTCGCTCTTAACACTAGGCGGTTTTTTTGCAGCTGAGGTAGATTTTTCCGTCAGCTACAACAGCAAGGAGTAATGGCGTCTAACTCAGGCGAGGCCGTGGCTGCTCAAAAAAACATTAATCTCTGACGTTAAAAAAACCTTGTTTTACATAGTAATTTTGCCCAAAAAACAGTTGAGCAAAGAAAAATGTATATTGAACAGTTCTTGTGTTGCCTTTAGCTCTTAACACTAGGAGCTATTTTTTCGTAGCGGAGGTACCTGTTTCCGCCAACAACAGCGAGGAGGTGGCGTCTGGCTCAGGTGAGGCTGTGCTTGCACCAAAATACTGATCTCTCACGGCGTCCTCTGGCAGCGATCACCGGTACTTCTGCACGTCCCGAACGACACGGCTCATCCCGGACAATCAAGAGTCATCCATGCCGCTGACTGGATTTTCATGTACCGCATAGACAGGGAAATTTTACGTAAAACATTTTCAAAAATGACCCTATCAATGATTTTTTTACATTGTTTTTGATTTCAAAAGGGATGTACGTCGCAGTTTTTCAAATTTTTCGTCCCTGAATTTTGCACCATAATCTTCACGTTCACCTTTTCTTATAAAGTTCATTTCGAAATGATCACGCAATTTATAAAGGTAAGATTTTCTGACTTGAACATCACCTCACTGAGACAAAGTTGTGCAATTTTGATGCCCGGTAAGAAGTAATTCTGACTGTTTCATTCAGGGAAACGGCTCTTCTGCGGAATTGAATCTTTTCAAGATTCATTCGGCAATGACTCACATTTTTAGTTTGTCACATGACCGCAGAGATATCCGTTCGTTTCAGGCCCTCCTTCTTCTTGTAGGCTATGGTGCTCACGCACGGCGACCTCCCTGATCCAAGGAAGGCATGTTGCCCAGCAACACGGTTCGGGTGCAGACATCAACCGAACCGTTTGTGATACACGGTTCCGACCGCTGAGGGACCAGCGCAGTGACCGAAGCTTTAGAGACCTCCACTCCCTCCCCAAACAATAAGCAGATGCACCTAAACATGTTGGGTCAAGGAACCCTGTAGCGACAGCGATTTAATTTTCCATGAACCTCCGAGCACTCGCAGCTCAAAGAGTTTGAATAAAATAAAATGGACAAACACAACATCCAATTAATAAAAATGTTTTAACAATATATTGAAGTTTATTTTCCGCATAAAATAGTGTATTCATTGCGCACTGTTCTTTAAAAAAACTATCATGCTAGCTAACAGTATTCTGACTTTAAAATTTTACGTTTGTGTGTTTGACAAAAATGTTCTGTCGACAATATATCGATTTGTTTTTATATTATGGGTTGAATCGATTTCTACCCATTTCATTGGTTTGGAGGCAGGGTAATCCTCCTATTTATGAAGTTTATTTCTGCCAAACTAGTTCCTACATCGTATTTTGGGAGGATCAGTTACAGCACCAACCGCGGAGCTATTATCTACATGTTTCAGTAATTTGCGTGTCTTTGGGGTACACAAGAATGCCAGTGAAAACCGTACAATAGCGTTCAAGGTCATCTGATTCTGAAGAAAGGGCAATCGTATACAGCTGCTTTTTAGCGATTTTTCTCAATGCAATATTAAAAAAAGAATACGAAAGATAGTATGAGGTTCGCAGGTATTGGTTTTGGGTTTGTAAAGTTTAGGGCATGCGCGCCAAAAATAAAAGAAAATTATGTTATTCTTCGAACCGCGGCCTTCTATGCCATTTATGTGTCAGTACTAGCGTGCTGCCATCCATATGCTGCTCGAAAAGATACTGCACTTGAGTTGGGTAGTAGTTCCACTTCGTGATTTTTTTTGGTTGGTCATTAAAAGGACCTTCATGAAAACCAACTGTCATGTGCGAACTGATAATCCGCAAGCCCCGCATCCCATAAGCTTTCGACCACCTACTGGTGCCGGCCCTGTCGAGGTCGCTGTCGGCGACCGCTTTAAAATCCCCGCCAACAATCAAGACATCTTCCGAGCTTCTGATGAAATACGGAAGTTCATTATAGAGCGACCTCTGCAAACTACCCTTATTAGGAGCGTAAATACACACACGTTACATAGAGATATTCCTACTGTGGACGGTAACAGAGACTACCCGACCTTCCCCGTCCATTTCAAAGTGAGTGATATCACTTTCAAACATCTCTTTATAAATTATAGCAAACTCTCGTGTAACCAGTACTCCCAAGCGAGTACTTAAATCTGAGACCGGACCTTCTCCAAAAGCAAAAATCTGTTCCCTTTCCTTATGGTAGGTTTCCTGAACCATGAGGAAGTTCAGATTATTCTGGCGAAAGAGCCCTTCGAGCCAACACTGCTACGTCTCCGTATTGAGGCCCTGAACGTTCAAGGAATTAACCCTAATGTTTGTGAGGCAAAATTAACCCTACCAGGGTCCATACTTACCTGGTCCTGCAAAAAGAAAGAGTTACAAAGGCAAACACAAAAATAAAACGCAAAACCCATACTCCAAACTTGGAGAGAGAGGAAACGTGACCAAGTTACTTTTCAGTTCCAGCATTCGTAACAACACTTCTGGTCAACCTTTCTTCTGGAAGAACTTGGCCATTCGCTGTTGGGATCACATGTCCCGTGCCATGCAGCATTACAGAAGCAGCAACAGCAAGATCGTTAACCGCTTTAAAATTGGCCGCCGTATACTTATTTCCAGTTCTTTTTTCTTGTTCTGATACTGTCAGGGATACGTAAATTTTAATAAATAATGGAAATATACAAAATTCCGGATCACTGTGAGAAACTTACTTGCTTCTAAAGTAAATTCAGCGACATTTTTCGTGAACATTCTCTCCATTTATATTACCGTCGCATTGTAAAGTATACAAAAATTAGGCTAAAGCCACGTGGTTTCTCTAATATGCCTTTTTCAATAGTTTGCGTCGTTTCTATCAAAATCTTTGTATCACAGGCTTTTGTAGATTTAATGTTAATAAACTGCTGTCGTCCATCAGGCGGACTCCTTAGACGCTTTGAGATAACAAACTGATCTTTGTCAGCTCTGAGACATGGCAGTTAAATTAATTTCTTCTTCAGCTCTTATTATTTATGAAAACAGTTCCGGAAAATGCATCAAAATATGTATCATATTGTCAACCAGTTTGATTGTTATTTCCAGGCGTAAATATTGAATTTAAATATTCCTTATCTGTTGTGAATGAATTTAGTAATGGGAGTATGTTTATTTATATAATTCATGTTATATGAAATGAATTTGATAAATATACAAGGATTGTAATTTTAAAAGATAAATGGGAAAATACTGTGACTGTAATATGTTTGGATGATACGCGTGATATTCTTTTTTATTCCATTTTAAATACCATGATTGTATATAACGACTTTTGGCGTAGTTAATGATGAAAATCACGTGAAGGCGTTTGCGACTTATTGTTCGGAAAAATAAATCAAATAAAAAATCAATGTTAAGTAAAATCCTTAGGATTCTTGATTTTTGCAGAGGGCCTAAAAATTAAAGCTTGATCCATGGGCAGTTATTTATATTTTTGGCATTTCATAAACTGTACATAGTACAATACGTAGAGTAATTCAGTTAATTCATAGTTAAGCTCTTCAAAAGTACATTGTAGATCGCAAGTAATAAGATCACAAGGTTGATTGTACATTGAACAAAGACATCGCAATAATATTTCCCATTAAAAATACGGTACTGCCATGGAATCAGTGGCAGTACATTAGAGACGGGAGACTGCTTATATCCCATTGAGTTGCTAACAGTGCTCGTTAAACATTGAATAAAAATAAAAAAATACGGGAATAAATAAAAGCATGTTTTTCAGAAAACGTGAGCAAATAAATAATTTTTTAGATTTACCACAGCTGAATATGCTTTCTCGGCAGTTGAGGTCGTAATAGATTAATATATCCGTATATTTCCTTAGGCTTTACATTTTACTGAATACATTGTTTTGAATTTAACAGCTAACACGAAAATGGAGATAAATGTAAATACTAACTGTAAAACGGTGAAAAAAATGGTTAACAATTCATATAAATTTGTGCATAATTATAGAAAACATCTGGAGATACCTAAAGTTTTCTGTATTATTCTTTTTTTTTATTATGGCGGATGGTGAAGACAAAGCCGGTTGAATCCCAATTCCAAAGTTACTGCTGGAAAAAGGAAAGGGGGAGAGTAAGCCGTAGCACGCACAGTTTTAGAGGCACGAGCCGCCACTGGTTGAAACTCCTACACAACTAGAATGTGGTGCGCAGACACCTTCAGTGCGGTATTAACCCCATGCACTCCTAAGCAGTAAGCACTGAGTCTCTTGTTTTCTATTAATTCCTTCATTTATCATTCGTTAAAAAAAATAAAAAGGAATATGTAGAATCAGGAACGGCTCTTACTAAGGGGATCGTGGGGTCCATCTTCTCTCGAAGTTTAAACGTCACAGCGTTTTTATTCACCGGTTTATTTATTTTTAATAGTAAATTCCTAAGATTTCCACAGATTTAACCGTTCTGTGAGTCTGCTTTGACTCCCAGGATTATTTCTCTCTATCACCCTGTCTCGCAGTGCCATTTCATTGTCGCCTTCCCAAATCGAGCGCGCTGTTTCCTCTTTCCTCGTGATTTATGAAAAAAAGGGATCAAGCGAGTAATCTCCAGCTTTGAGCGACGTTGTTTCCAATCCGCCAATCAAAACGTTTTAGCGCTCGAAAAGTTTTAATGAGCACCCATGCGCAGAAAGCCTAAGTGGGATAATATCGGCCATCTCTCGACCTTCAGAGTTTTGGAGAAACACATAGAAGCGGCCAGCTCGATCTTCAGAGGTTTGAAACTAGTGTCACATATTTCTCCCTGCGACCAATTCAGTGATAAGAAGTGTAAGGCCACTGTGTCTACCCTGAGATTCATTTGTAGATGCCTGAAGTTGTAAAGCATGAGCTCTAAAGATAACTTTTTATTTAGCGAAGCATAAACATGATCTTCATATTAAACTTTTGCTATTATCCCCTAGGACAAAGGAAGATTACATACGCTTTATAAGCTAGCGTTTAGCCTGAAACACATTTTACGTCGTTAGCTCATATGCATTTTAGTGGTTACGAAGAAACTTCTTTAGGTTCCTTTTCCTCCGTAAAAATTGTAGTACGTGTTAGTAAAAGTCCTTTAATATAAAACTAAGTGTTTATTAAACCAATTCCACTGCTTTTAAATTTCGTTTATGATTTAAAATAATCCAAATCTTGAAATACGAACAAGGTTCCATTAATGCTTTCCTACCGAAAATCGTCTGCGTTGCATTATCAGGCAAAAGCTGAAGGTACTACTTTCACAGCGGAAGCATATAAACCCGGTTTCACTTTGCTTTCATGGGAGGTCTTGAAAACAGCGCCTCTTCTTATTCCTTACCTCCATGCTGCAACAGGTGGGGGCCATTTCGATCTGCAGTTGAAATGTCGGTTTACCGGATATCAATTTTTCATTCTTCCTTCGAGTACGTTTCTTCAGCATCCATCCATTTACTTATACATTTTCGTAAACATTATGGTATAAGGGTTTACTTACACATTTTCGTATACATTTTCGTGAACATTCTTGTATAAGAGTCTGAAAATCACGGTAATTAGAAAACACATTAGGAGTAAAAGTTCTTAAATAAACTTTAATAACAATGGTTGAATTTCATTTGAACTATTTTGTTAAACAACTGACAGAAAAGTTTTCTTTAAATGGAAGAGTGCTGTCAGTATTTAATTAGTAAAATTAAGTTTTAAAATTTAAGTGGTCGGGATCAGCTACTAATTACATTTCTTTAGCTTCTCTGATAGGACGAGCGTATGAAGCGGAGCTGTTCTTTTGTAGGTTCATTACAGCTATGTCAAAAATTTAGAATCTTATCCCTCTGGAATCTATATATCCTTCTACGCGTGATCTTGGAATGCAAATTAAAAGCACACTGTGTCTTGAGCTATTTTAATTTGAAAATTATACCTGCTTTTTTCATACGGAACGCAGTGCTGTCTAAAGTATCTTTTGTGAAGAAGGAAAATTTAGGACATTTTACCTGAAAATGCGTTTTAACCCTTTGACCGGCTATCTTCTTCATAGGTAGTTCGTTAAACAACAAAATGCGATGCACGGTATGCTCCGTATTTCGAAATTGGGAGAAATAAAAGCTTAGAAACGAACACCTGTTAACCTCATTCTAACTCGAAGAACTTTCTCAAATCCATTGAAAGCTGTTCTCTCTGACGAGCACACCAGACTTTTTTACCACTTACTGTCGGAAACATTACACAAGCGATTGAAAATCCAACGTACATTTTATCATTTCTGTAGCGAAGAATTATGAGAATGATAAAATGCAAAGCCATATTATTAGTTGTTTTATTTATTAAATTAATATGTTGGTGGAAATGACGATAAAAAACGGAACAGCCAATTAAAGCTGGATTGCCTATGGCTCTTTGGTTTAAGGTAGCGTCACGGGCGGCGGAAGGTAGTAAACACTGGGGTCCGGACCCCCATGAAATTTCCTAGTCCCGTCCCCTGGGGGAAGGTCTTCCTACGGGACATATTAAAAACTTTTGGTGCACATATGATGTAACGTGTTTTTTTTATGCAAATTGCCTGGAAAACGGCACCACGTTTCGCTGTTTTCTGGATTTCGCTTCAAGTACAACTTTGAAAATGATTTTGCACACATAAGTTGAAAAGTTAACTCAGTATTGTGTTTTTCACTTTAAAGAAGATCGTAAAATAATTCTCTAATAGCAATGGGCTGGATATATTGCTAGAGGAACTGACTACTGTTGGAAAATTAAAATGTTAGCCTGGATACAAACGGACATAGAAGAAGACTACGTGAGAGATGGGCAGATGAAATTCGAAGGCATGCTGGAGTGACTTGGAACAGATATGCCGAAGACAGAGTGTTGGATTGGTGATAGCTGGCGATAATTTGTACTAGCACCTGCCTATATATCTTACAGTTTTATCTCTCTTTCTCTTTCTTCCACCCCCCCTCTCTCTCTCTCTCTCTCTTTCTCTCTCTTTTAATAATTTCAACTCTCAGAGAAGTTGGTCCCTCCTGGAATTATTGGTTTCCGCCTCCCATGATATGAGTGATCTCTCCGGTTTAGTGGCGCATGTAACACAAGTGGCAAAAATTATCAAAAAAGGACAAAGAAATTTTCTTATTGTCCTAACGTGCTGTCTAATTTCATTCATGAATCTTTTTAAAATAATAGTTTTTTTGGGTCTTCTGGTTTCCAATTCAATTTATATGTTGAAATTGAGGTAAAAATTGTTAGATATTAATAACAAGAAGGCACGATGGAAATTTGCATACAGTGTTTGTATATGTTATTCCAAGTTAAAATTGCTGTTTGCCCCTACCTGAAAATTGAGCTATGTGCGCCCATGAACCTATGGTTAGTAATGTGGTCACTTTTCTATGCAATTTGCGAAATTAGCAATGGGCGAAACAGTAGAGGAGAAGCACTTTGGTGCCACTGTTTTGCTAAAATTGTAGCGAAACGCCAAGCATTCTATTAGCAAATGGCGTTCGGGCTCTAGAGGAGGAACCCCGCTATGTCACATGTTCTAGCAGCTAACGGCCTTCGTTTTTGGTTGAGGCGGCCATCCTTACCGGATAGATGATGCGTCTCCGTTTATCGGCATTCTGTGGTGGCTGTATGTAAGCAGTATCCGGTTCCAAATGTGGGACCATTAGCTCCAGAGAGGAGACACAGCCAGTGTAGAAAGATAGACACGACACATAGGCCTCATCTGAGACACGAACCCGGGAGCAGCACAACCGGCTAGCTAGAAATCTATGGCTCTGATCACTCGTCATCCGGGGTGGCTACTTTTAAGACGATCTGAGGTAAAGGAACTAAACTTGGATCATCATGAACTAATTATATCCGTTATCTGAAACGTTTCTCCTCTCACCTGTTTTTCTTTTCAATTTCAGAAATTCTTCGCTGATGTATGTTTTTGTTCCGGAAAGGTAATATTATCTACACTAATGTTTTTCTATGTCGGGTCTGTGACATGTCTGTTGAGTATTTAAGCAATGAAACATTTGGTATTACAGATACATCGCAAATTTATTATACACGTTCAACTGTGTTCAGAATTCTGGGACTTCTACAGTGTTCCTTGTTCATTTGAGTTGATTTCCTACACAAAGTAAAGATTTAGACATATATGCAGTAAATATCTCGTAATGGAACAATACTTTACGCTGTTTGTGAGCGTAAACCAGAAGAATAGTTTGAACATTTCGTACTTTGAAATATCACCAAGCTACGATTAAACAA
This sequence comes from Macrothele yani, assembly GCA_039090855.1. Lineage (NCBI taxonomy): Eukaryota > Metazoa > Arthropoda > Arachnida > Araneae > Macrothelidae > Macrothele > Macrothele yani. The sequence goes on along the minus strand of CM077015.1, from coordinate 107,772,613 downwards.
CGAGCCCTGATTAATCACATAGAATGTAGGCTAGGCCCACATGGGTGTCTTGCCTACATTCTACATGATTATTTAGGGCTCGTTCACATATTGCGCTGGTACGTTATTTTCTGTTGCGCATGAATTAGGGACTACATGCTTCTAGTAAAAACCATCACCTCTCCTACAACTCCGGTTCGTCTCGTCACGCATTTGAATGATTTGATATCTGTACTCAAAAAACAGTAGTTCCACTTTTATGCGTATTTCTATTTTGTTACAGGCATTCCCGCATAGTTCCAGGAAATTTACAAAAAATCGGCAAATCGTCCAACAGGAATGACAAATTCTACGTATGTTTTCTGCTTGGATTATTAATGATTGTCTACTACTGGAGATATGAGTGTCGGACGTACCGAAGTGTGGAACGCAAGAGTCTAGGTCCGTCACCACACAAACACGGCTGAATTGTTAGTTGTTGGTCTGCGCGTTGGCAGTCAGATTACATTTCATGTAACTGGAAGCCGAAAATTCTTTTGTTTTCCGTGCATGTCTGTCTAGAATAATAAAGAGCAGCAAGCATATAGACGTAGTATCGGGGCTGGTGCACGTAGAGAAACGTGTCCCCTCCTACTTTAGAAGATTTAAATGCGAGGACATGCCTACGATGGGACGGCAAATATGAATTGCAGGTTTAATGAAGTTGCTACGTAGTTCAAAGAGGAGGAACCAAGAGCTTTACACTAAATCACTGTTGTGTTCAACTTCTAGATTTGGATGTGATTAGTTTTTTTTTTAGAAAGTAAAATCACAGCAAAAGGCTATCATTGTAAAGATTTCGTTATAAAGCATTATTAATCTATCAGCATAAATATTAGTAATATTTAAAATACTTTTTAAATATAAAGGACTTTACTTTCAGGGAGCTTATATCTTGTTAAAAATACGCTAGACCGTTCGTCATCATTCGTAATAAGCAGTGATTGCACAGTAATACATGACAAAAAATGAGTGTCATGCACTTAAAAGACCAGTATTTTATGACATCTACGGAGAAACTGTTTTCAAGAATTATGACGTACCTACCTCACAGGAGACGCTCATGTCAAGACTGCAAAGTTGTAGCTACAAACTTCGTCGGTGTAGCTTAATTTGGCAAGCATTCGGCTCCGGTGCAGAAGGATGAGTGTTCGGGCTCCGCCACTGGTAAATTTGTGTTTTCACATTGGCATCCGAATGCAAAAAGATATCTACCAGCTGTTAGGTTCTTCGAAACAATGTGTGATGTTCGTTCCACACATCGTCTGGAAATGTGTGGAACTCACATCACTCATTCTTCACCGCTTCAGAAATGTGTGATCCTTCTTCTACACAACGTCTGGAATTAGTGAGAATTCCTTCCTTTAGAGTGACCACTCCTACAAGAGGGGTTTGCAGGCTGACCCGGAAGTCAACGATTCTGTCCCAGCCCTCTCTCAATGCGGGATATACATAGTCGTATCCGAATAATATCCCCACCTACCTAAAATGGGAATAACCACTTTTGGCCCGGATGACAGCGGCGAGATGGCGTGGCATGGACCCAATGAGGCCCTGGAAGATTGCCCGGGGCAAACGCATCCGATCGTACTGCAGCAAAGCACTGAAGTCCCGGAAATGACGTGGCTGGGTTTCGGAATGTCGAACCTGTCGATCCAAATAGGCCCACAAGTGCTCTATGGTATTGTGGTCTGGCGATGTGGCCAGCAAGAAGAGCACGGAAACATCGATGTCGTGTTCCTGGAAACAGTTACGCATCCCCCTTCGCCACGTGGCACGGCGCATTGCCCTGTTCGACACCATCACTACCATCACTACCAAGGTAAAAGTCCAATATGAAAAGATGCCTGTGGTCAGCGAGGAGGATGGACAGGCAGCCATTGACGCTCAGGGACCCATCCAGCGGTACCAGCGGTCCCGGGTCATACCAGAAAATACATCTCCCAGACATGCACACTGCAAATCAGAAAGTATTGGGAGAACATACCCCGATGAACCATTACATTATGACCACCAACCTAATACGTTGTAGGATCTCCTTTAGTTCAGAAAACAGCGGCCACTTGGCGAGACATTAATTCAGTGAGCTGGCGATAGGTATCCTGGGGTGTCTGGTACCAAAATGTCAACAGCAGGTCCTCTAGTTTCCGTAAATTTTGGGGTGGTGGTGATTTAGCGCGAACCTGCTTTTCCAAGTCGAACCACAAATGTTCAATTGGGTTCATGTCAGGAGACTTTTGAGTCCAGGGCTTTAACAGAAAGTAACCAGCATGTTTCTCGAACCACTCCTTGACGATTCTGGCAGTGGGGCATTGCGCATTATCCTGTTAGTAATGCTGTCACCGGCAGGGAACACAGTTGTCACAAATGGGTGAACTTGGTCCGCAACGATGTTCAGATAGGTGACAGCGGTCAGGGATTGTGCTACTGGTATAATGGGGCCTAATGTGTCCAAAGAAAACATCGCCCGCAGCATAACACATCCGCCACCGGCCTGTTTTCACGCAACAGTGCAACCAGTTTCCACTGCCTTCGTTGGTATTCGGCGTATTCGCGCTCTACCGTCTGCGTGATGCACCAGGAATCTTGAGACGAGGCCATTTTCTTCCATTCATCCACGGTACAATCTCGATGATCTTGGGCCCATTTTCATGCGTTGTTGGCGATGACGTGCAGCGAGAATGGGAGAAACCGCTGGATCTTCTGTTACCCAGGGCCATGCGCAGAAGGCTGCGATGAACTGTATGCTGTGACACATTGCCCTGATCACCACTGTTGTAGCTGCGGGAGATTTGTAACACTGTGGCCCGACGATGGCTGTGAACAACACGCGACAGTCTCCGCTCCCCTCTGACATCAATGAGCTGCGGGCGACACACTGCTGAACGACGGTTCGTCGTTTGAGCATCTGTGCACCACAATTGATGCGTACTCACCAGAGCGGCACGTGAACATTCCACAAGCCATGCCGCTTTCTAGATCGTAGGTCCTGGGCGCCGTGCCGCTTCCGAGATCGTAGTTCCGAGGCGCTGTGCGATCACAAATTTTCTTTTATCAAACTCCGATAAATCGGCAGCTTCTCCCATTCTGACTCTGAACACTCTACTAACCGAAAGCCGGTCCTCGGGTTGTACATATACTTCCTTGTGAACTTCACCTGCGCCAACGTTCGATCTCCAGGCGCTCATTTTTCTAGGCTCGGGGTGTTCGTAATGTACTGGCTCTTCGGTGTATATTCATCAATTTTATGCGAATTCCTATATGGCACGAGCGCGAAGATTTAAGTACTAATGGAATGGAAAAAGCAACGAAAATATGCACAAAATGGCTCATGAATCTCCAACAGAAGCGGACAGATTTCCTACGCAGACAATTACTGCTGTGCTAGAAAAACAGCGAATATCTAACGACATAAGACACCAATGTTCGACAACGTCACGTATCATACCAATATCTCGTGCAGAGAAAAGTAATAGCAAAAGTTCAACGATCGTGAGCTCAGTGTCATTTAAAAGGTCTTAAGCGCATTTTAAGAGTTTTTATGCACTATTTGCTGGTTTTAGGATATTTAAATAATACGCGAAAATAATTACCTCTTTATTTCATTTGAAACACTATCTCAGCCAGAATCAGGGGTTAAGAATTCTTTAAGTGACTTATTCTAGTACATTCTTTGCTATGACATACACTCTGGATATTTAGAGTTCCTTTAGGAGAATAAACACATGTATGTGGATTTATGGATTTTGCAGCATGTCTCAGAGCATCTTAATGAAATCCAGAGTCAGAGGCAAATCTCATTGTTTTCAGCCTTTTTGTTGTGTGTTTGTGCAGTCATATTTACCTGTGAAAATGAAGATAAATATGTTCTTCCAAAGAAAACCTCGGAGTAGGTGATTAAATTGGACATTTTTTGTATTAGTCATTAATATTATCGTAGTCAGTTCTTGACTCTTAAGGGGAAGCTTTAGTTCTGTTTTGGGAACAGCTTTTTCTATAGATGGCACTGAAAATCACTGGGTCGCTGATGACATAGGTGATGAAAAATCCTTCTTACTTCACGCAGAATCTACCTCACAGATGGCACTGCCTATCACTGTGTGACGTCATTGAGGCAGCCATCGTCATCCCGGAGCCATCGTTATACTTTATCGAGCCTTAATGTGCGGCGCTGATGTCAGGAGTGACGACAAAGCAGTAGTAATAACAACAAGCCGGTCGGCCTGGATTTGACAGGTCACAGCTCACAGTGTTTCTCGTATGCGAGAACGTTGTATTTGAAGATGTTTTACACAGAACAATTCGTTCGATAAAAGAGGATTATTCTAGCGATTACCTTCGATAAACGTACATTGAATTAGTGATTAATCGAAAGTTCATAAAAGGTAAGTTCTTTTCCTGTTTTAATTCATCGGCTTCGAACACAATACATGCAACCGTTTCGTAACACGTGGAGAATTTTAACACGTGTAGAATCTTAACACGTGTACACATTCATGTATTCGTTTCTTAACAGTTTTATATATCAACCGCATTTTAAACCAGGAGGAGTAACATTTTCGAATATAAACGTAGCTATTCCCTTTTTAATATCCAAGGAGTTTTTTATCTTCGTAGTCTTTTCTGTATAATATTTATCACCCCATTCACCATTTGTTAAGCTACAGGATCAGTTCTATTTCTTCATTAAGCGATTACATTATTTGTTTTCCTTCACTTGGCCTCAATTATTTCAACTTTTCACTCAATAAACATACTTTTGTAACTATTTCGCTGACGATGTTTTTTTTTTATTTTATGATATATTGATATATGCTATTTATCATCCAGATTACTGTCCGTTGTTCTAGAGCACCAAGATTTTTATTTAAGACTAGAGCTCACTATTGCAGAAAAAAATTCTATTTTTGGCTATGATATATACCAAAGTTTACTTTTGGTGCGACAGCTTTTGAATTTTGTTGCTGTTAGTTTCCAAATGGCAAGAGTAAGTGACCAATTTTTGTATTTGCTAGTTGATTCTGTACCTTCAAATTTCTCTGAATGATGAAAATTTTCATTATTAAGCAATTTAATTAGAGAGTCATAAACCAATATTTCACTATTCACTGTCGAATTAATACTTTTAAGATTCAGTTATGCTTCCTAATTAGCTTTTCTCTAAATTATGGATTTCTTCTATTATAGATATGTTGAGGGCAACATATTAACGGCTAGTTCATATATCTACGCTCTGTGAAAAAGCCATAAAAACTGTCAATTTTATTGTGCCTTCCTAGTAGAGATAACATTGAGGTGGGACAATATTAATATATAAATGTCGAGTGCGTTCGAGTGCGTTCGAATTTACGCTGTAGCGTAAATTCGAACGCACTCGACTAGTTATCGAGAGTTCTGGGGTTCGATCCCAGCAGTGCCGGAATACAATTTTTCAGTCGCTATGCGTTGTTTAAAAAAAAAAAAAAAATAACGTGGAAAGAGTGATGACATCGTCCGTTTGCATTGTCTCCACGTGTTTGATATATATTAACCATTTCTATCGCCCTTTGAATTTATCAGCTACAATTAAAATAGCTGTTGCGTTAAATGCCACCAGATGACGACATCTCAGTTGCTGAGACCATCAATACGCATTCGTGTAGTCAGATGCTGACTGATAGACCACGCATTGCGCTGAGAATTGTTGGCGCTGTAGCGTAAATTCGAACGCACTCGACTAGTTATCGAGAGTTCTGGGGTTCGATCCCAGCAGTGCCGGAATACAATTTTTCAGTCGCTATGCGTTGTTTAAAAAAAAAAAAATAACGTGGAAAGAGTGATGACATCGTCCGTTTGCATTGTCTCCACGTGTTTGATATATATTAACGATTTCTATCGCCCATTGAGGTGGGACACTTCCCCCCAGCAATGTATGTATGATATACACTGGTCACACAAAGTTAGGGATATTGCATTAAGCGGAGAATGTATGTATCTGACTCAAATAACATACATTGAAATAACATCAGTGAGGCTATGTAACACAAACAATAAAGAGTGCGTTTACAAAAACAAGTTAATGTGCAATTTGTGCACACAACAAAGTAGTACTGCAATATAGACTACATTGTACATTCAGAGAATGTCCATGCCTCTGGATTTCAGTATCCAGTATCATAACCTGTGTGTCGAAGAACATCTTGACACCTACAAGTAAAACCTTATTGGCGAGTGTCCGGAGCAGCTTGTCCCATATTATAGACAACATGTTACATAGGTCTGCCAGTGGAATACATGCTCATTTAAGTGATGTTTTGGACATCATAAAATAGGCACATAGTATGAGCGGCTGAGTGTCAAGCAGAAATCCCTCTACTTACTTCACACCGCTGTTACATGTGTCAGCACACATGATATGTATATGTGTGTAATTATCTGTGTCTTTCTGGCTGTCAAATAAATAACACAGATAGAAAAAGTTGAATGCCATGAAGACATAGCTCCTTCAATAGGTTTTATCAGTGGTTTAGCTCTATTTTTTTGTGCGTGAAATTTTTACTCTTAGCAAATTGTTTTTAACTGCAGCTTGTGCACATTTTGGCTTTTCACTTAACTAGCAACTTGTTTTTCAGTGTTTACATCCCGTTTTATTCCTTCTTGCTTGATTCTTATATATACATGTATATATATATATACCCGAAATCATAGTTATATCAAATTTTAGAACCTAAAATTTAAAACCAATATTTTTAAAATAAGCAATCTGAAGATCATGACGGGCAACGCAGCTGTGACGAATATTCAGAAATTACAATCTACAAAACAGACACTGCCTAGTTAAATACCTACTTTTTTTCAGTCTGTTTTGTACATTATATATAAGATTTGTATATAAAGATAAATTAAAATTTGGTGGAACATCTTATATTTTAATGAGCTTCATTTTGAAAGTTCTTAGGGCAAATTTCATGCGTGAATTTACATTAACAAATAATTGGGCATTCGAAACAATTGAATTATCTAAAAAAATTATATCACTGATTGTTTTTTTGTTGTTTTCTTTTGTTTTTGTTTTACTTTTATTCACATTTTGTCATTCATGGCACTGGTTAGGGATGTTATGCAAGACATAGGTGAGTAGAAATCAAGTACAACCTTCTGTAGCTCTAAAACTTGACCATATCTCTCTCGGTTCAGTATCTCTTCCAGAAGATCCTCTCCCTCTTCAGGGTGCAACTGGATAACCCAGCGAAAGTCAACTAACTTGGTGAAGTAAATATTAGTGGAATTAAAGGATTAAACCATGCGTGAAATTATAGAATAAGCAATGTTCATTCACAGTTAAACATTTTACATTAAGATCTACTGCAGTTTTGCTGAGAGCTTGGCATCATCAGGACAAAAGGAGCATAAACATCGAAATCGTTGTGACACCATCAGCTTTCTGACAGTCGTGGATTTTGGTGAGTTGTTTTCACGCTATTGAAAGATACGGAGTATGTGTCATGTCATTGAACAGCCATGCAGAAAAGTCAACAAGAAGTCGGTGCTTTCAATACATACATATATCGTGCTATACATATATGCTCAACTGAGGATTCGTTTTAGAAAGAGCTCAATTTTCTTAAAGGAATTGAATGCAATACGCAGAGGATATAGTCCTATTTTCAAATCTGTAAACAGGGTGAATTTTTAAAGATCAAAAGACTATGCTAACGCCACAAATTCCTAGGGAATTTATCGTATCCCTTTGGAATGTGGACTTTCATATAAAGGACACGCCCCCAGGGCTTTCAAGTTTTCGTGTGTTAAGGAACACGTGTGTTACATATGGATCTGTGAAGTTACGTATGGAACTGTAAAGTCAATGTTGTCATGAAAACAACCATATTTTTTTTGAAAACGCTACGCTTATTGATAAAACTGATTTGACTATCAAGTTTAATATATTAGCTTTCCACATATACTGCAACTCTTCACGGCTTGTCATCGACGTGACATCTACTCCATTTCTTTCAAGCGAATGGAAACAACTCACCAAAATAAATGACTGTCAGAACTGATGTCAGAAGGATTTGAACATTTGCACTCCATTTATGTTGATGACACCAAGCCAAACACCCAGCGAAGCTATAGTGGATTTTGAAATAAATACTTATTGTGAAAAAACGATTTTAAAACAAAATATTTATTGCGAAAAAATGATTTTAAAATAAAATATTTAATTGTGAATTCCCATTTTCCACTCCTTGGAGGCTACTGTTGTCGGAGCTCGCACACCATGTGCTGTGTTGTCATGATGCTAATTTCTGCTGATAACTTATCTCCAGTACTCAAAAATTTGCATATCACCATGTTTCCCCTTTGAAACCATAATAATCCTTAACTCTTGTGACCACTGTATATATATATATATATATATATATATATATATATCATCATCATCATCATTATCAACCATTATCAATCCACTGCTGGACGAAGGTCTCCCCAAGTTTCCTCCACAACGGTCTGTATTGTGCCAGACTCTTCCATGTCACTCCTGCATACTTTCGAATTTCATCCACCCATCTCCCATGTGGTCTTCTTCTGGGTCTTTTCCTTTCCCTTGGAATCCAATCTAAAATTTCGGCTGTAAATCAATGATCTGTCCTTCTGGCAGTATGTCCAGCCCATTGCCCTTTAGGGAATTTAATTCTGATCATGATGTCTTCCACTCTTGTCATTTTTCGGATCCACGAGTTCCTCTTCTTATCTCTCCTGGTTACATCAAGCATGCACCTCTCCATGCTACTTTGAGTTGTCTGCAGCCTTTGTATGTCTCTTTTAGTTAAGGTCCATGTCTCTGCACCATACGTAAGCACTGGAGGTATGCATTGATCAAACACTTTTCTTTTAAGACATAATGGCATATTGCTCTTGAAAATTATGCTGTTTCTTCCAAAAGCTCTACAGGCAAGTTTTGTACGCCGATTAATTTCTTCATCAATGTGACCCTCACTTGATATCTGCTGTCCAAGATAAACGTACGTGCCTGCTATCTCCAGCTTTTCTCCATCAGTCGATAAATCTTCATTTCTTGTAAAAGCATTGAACATCACTTTTGTCTTCTGAAAGTTCATTTTTAATCCCACTTCTTTACTCTTGTCAGCAAGTTCCTGGATCATACTCTGCAGCTCTGATGGGATAGTTGCAAAAATGACTACGTCGTCATCAAAACGAAGGTGGGTTAGATAATCTCCATTAATCTTTATCCCCTTGTTTTCCCAGCTCAGCGACTGAAAGACACCCTCCAATGAGGCATTAAAGAGCTTTGGAGATATGGTGTCAATTTGTCTCACTCCTTTTCCAATTTTTATGTGTGTTGTATTTTCAAACAGCCGAATCCTTGCACTTGCATTTTCATAGATGTTATTAATAATATTAATGTATGCACTTCAATACCGCAGGATTTCAGAGCCATTGTAACTGCTGATGGTTTCACCGAATCAAAGGCTTTTTCATAATCGATAAATCCACGCACAATGGAAGTTCATATTCCCTCGCTGTTTCAATTAGTTCTATCAGTACATGGATATGATCTGTTGTGCTGTAGCCACTCCTGAATCCAGCTTGTTCTCTCGGTTGAGCCACGTCTAGTGTTACCTTCAAGCGGTGTGAAAGAACTTTAGTGAAGATTTTATAAACCACTGATAGGAGGCTAATAGGTCTGTAGTTCCTGAGATCCTCAATGTCACCTTTTTTATGTAGCAGGATCATTGCAGCGGTGTTCCAATTATCAGGAATCTTCCCTTCATTAAGGTATCGAGTGAAAATGTGGGCGAGTATTGTTTCGATTTCTCCATTTGCTTCTTGTATGATGTCTACAGTAATTCAATCTTCTCCTGGAGCTTTTCCCCGCTTCATGTTCTTGATTGCATGTGCAACTTCTGCTGGGAGGACTGGAGGAACTCTGGTACTGGTACCTTTCATGATGTCTGGAGAACATGTATCATCCCTTTCATATAATTTGGAGTAGAAATCTTTCACTCTTGTCAAAATTTCGCTTCTATTTCTTGTTACAGAACCATCTTCTTTTCTCAGTGTCATAATCTGTTTTCTTCTCTTACTGAGATGTCCCTTTGCTATCTTTAGGCTTTGGTTGTTTTCAATTGCTTTCCTCACTAGTTCACAGTTGAATTTTCTTACGTCTTCAGTGATACTTTTTCTTACTGTCTTGCATAGCTCTATATATTCCACTTTGGAAGTCACACCTTCTTTAGCTGTCCTCATCTCTCTTGTTTTTTGCATCAACATTTTGGTTTTTCCTGATAATTTGTTCACATGCAACTTGTTCTTAGATCCAGCTAATTTTGTTGCCGTTTCCATAAGAGCTTTAGTTACTTTTCTGTTAACTTCAGAAATATTCACTTCTTCCGATGTTAGGCCTTCTAAAGCACAGAATCTGTTCTTCAGTTCCAACTTGAAGGTATTATGGTGGTTTTTAAGGTTGGTTATGTCAATAGATTTTGTTTGTCTTATGAGCTTGCCACGTTCAAATTTAGTGTTGAGGTGCATCTTACATCTCACCAATCTATGGTCACTACCTGTGTTGAACTTGTTTAGTACACTGCAGTCTTCTACGGCGAATGTTTTGTTACACATAATAAAATCAATTTCACTTGTCGTCCCATTTGGATGTCTCCATGTCCATTTCCTGTGTAGCTTTTTCTTGAAAAAGGAGTTCAAGATGAAAAACCCTTCCGCCTCTGCAAACTCAACGAGAGTATTTCCACGCTGGTTTCTGTTGCCGTGAACGAATTTACCTACTGAAGTTTCATTCCGTTGATGTTGCCCTATTTTTGCATTGAAATCTCCCATAATAATCTTCAAGTGCTGCTTACCTTTATTATTTAGATGACGAATTTCCTCATAAAATTCTTCAATTTCTTCTTCAGTATGACTTGTGGTGGGTGCATAAGTTTGAATAATCTGAGCCTGGTATCTTTTCGAGAGTTGGATAACGAGTCGTGCAGCTCTGTCAGAGGAACTTTCAACTTCTACAACTTTATCCTTCAGTTTCTTGTTTATTATAAATCCAACACCACTAGTTCTGCCAGTATCTGTCCCACGATAGTAGAAGAGATGTCCACTTTTCAGTTCAATGAGAACTTCTCCTTTTCTCCTTACCTTATTTAGCCCGACGACGTCCCACTTTATCCTTTGTAGTTCCTCTTCCAATTCAAGAAGCCTTGAATCAGAAGATAGGAAGCGTCCATTATACGTAGCCAAGGTCAGCATCAGATGGCAGCCTAGTCCGGTCCTATGGGGATTCTTAGCACCCTCTGCCTTTATGTCGCACTGGCCGCTGCCTTTGCCAGGTACATTCCAGCTGCCGGAGACTGAGGGCTAAGATTTAAGTGGTGGAATCATTTTGGAGGGGTTTGGCCATAACTCCCCACGCTGGCCAAGCGAGTTGGTGAGTGTGGGATAGCATTTCCTCTAATCCCGATGGTATAGTTATACCGCTATTGGCGGTCGTCAGAGCCCCTTTAGTGGGAACAGGATGCACCACGAGAAGGCGGGGTTGACATTTGTCAAGGAGAGGCTGTGATGTTATGCATCACCTGACCTTACATCCCTATATATATATATATATATATATATATATATATATATATATATATATATATATATATTCTCGTATGATTTACAATACATGAATTGTGGTCGAAGCCTATGAAAATAACAAAATGAATACATGAAGTGTGTATTTGTTCCGTTAATAACTTTTTGTAACCACCCATGAATTGAAACAGGAAAAGAATGTATACCTTTTAGAATATTCAGTTAATGTTATGTACAAAAATAAACAGACAGACGAGCACAGCACAGTGTCGGAACCAAACAAACTGAATCGGAAGGCTCTTTTCACAGCTAATTTGCGTAGAAATTTCTCAAAAATTTGTTTCACCATACGTATTTTATACCTACAATAAAATAAAGTACTCACAATTATTTATAGCCTACATACTGCAACGCATTTGGACACTCAAGGAGAAACTTGAGAATTGCAATTACAAAGTACAAGAATTAATCTAGAGACATTATGATAAACAAACTTCCTCTAATACTAAGACAATCATGACTAAAACTAAAGTTTAAATTCACAAAATAGTGAAAATTATGATACACTGCATCCTCAATTTAGACCAAATACACAAGTGTTGGAAAAATAAAAACCAACTCACATACCAAAATAAAATAAGGCTCTTCTTGATAAAAATACAAAAAAAATCTATAGGTAAATATAAACTGGGATATAATATGCACAGACTGCAGGTGAAACACAGATATCCTTTAGCTACATTTAAAAGACAAATTAAAAACAAGGCTCTGAAAGCACTACTTGATTTATCTCACAGCATTTCACCTCACTTTTCTAGTCTATCAGCAAAGTTTCAGACGTCTCTGAAAAACTGTTATTAATGACAATACAATTGACCCCGTTTTATGTTTCAATACTTCGGATGTTAGTGATATCAAAAGATCTACCTTATGTTACCTCCATTTTTCGTCATACCAGTTAAATCTGAGCAACTGAATACCAAGAAAATTGCAACAGCCGCGATGAAGTCACTAAAATGGACTTGTCGACTAAAAACATTTTAGAAAGTCCTATACCTTGTGAACAATAAAAAATATGTAATGGTTAGAGATTGTGTTGCAGTAATCACTGTGATAGAAATGCTTTCTTATTTTATAACATTACTCCCTAAAAAAGACAACCTCTTATAATGCTTCGTCAAAACTAAATGGTAGTAAAATAACTTTTAGGAACAGGAAGTTTTGTGAATGGCAATTATGTTATGAAAATTATTTTTAGGGCATTCTAAATAAGATACCCCTTTAATATTTCATTAAAAATAAGGGTAAATAATGTAACTTTTAGGTACTCAACAAATGTTTTCTGAAAAAGCGAAATTCATCATCTACCCCAGCCTCAGTGTTGTGCCCAAGTGGGGACGGGAGAGGTTTGGTGTTAAAACACCCCAAAATTTGGAACGTTTCGATATTTTAAAAACACGATTTTAAAAGGCAATTTTTTGTTACTATTTTAAATATTTTTATATCTCATGACAGCAACTGAGCGTGTCTTCTCCATTAAGACGAGGAAGGGGCAAGGAGCCAAGGACCAGAATGTTCCATTGCATGAAAAACCAATACATGAGTACACCGAAAGTTTCTGCGATGACAAGGCAACCGTGACTTATTTCAGATTACTCTAAAGCATGCTGAAAAGCAAGGAGTTTTGATTAAAATACCAAGAATCGCATTAAAACAAAACCAACGCTGTAACGAAACCCAGAATAGAGGATTTCAATTTATGTACCATTTTTAGACATGTATATTAGTTTTAATAGTACTTCAGAAAATAGATTTCTCGCACACAAATTGGTCTTATCAGGATTCCAATCACTTTTCCCAACTTGTTTCTTGCATAGATAAATTGCAAAATATGAGTGGTCAACCATTATGTGGTGATAAAAATACAGGTAATAGGAATATTAATAATAATTTGAGTAATATTTATTTGAATATTTTTGCACAGATGTTGCATACATTTTACAAATGCACTCATAACACATTTAGTTGTATTAAAAATATCGCACCCCCCACTTCCCCCTCCCAAAAAAATTCTGGGTATGCCCTTCCCAGCTTCATGTTGGCATAATCTGACCTTGTGCATGATAACTTATTTATTCTTAGAAACTACAGCAGTTAATTTAGTCATGCTGCTAACAAGCCTTAATAATAAAATTGCACATAATGTTCTCAATAAAAAAAAATAAAAAAAGTACCGCTTCACCTGTTAACTTGGTCTGGGCAGAAATCTCACCAATGAGATTTTTTGCAGACAAAATTTTCATGTAAGAATAATTTGTTGCATTAACTGCTGACTGAATGTGAAGAAACCTTGAGAATTGTTAGGTTCATTGAAATATTAAATTTTCTTTTACTTTATGCTACAATTTAAAAAAAAAGTAATTACATTTCGTTTTTGCGTAAGACCGAAGTAATTTGTCAGTCTCGTCAAAGTATTAACTTTTCTTTCACTTCGTACGAAAACTTTAAAAAATAAGTAATTAATTTCGTCTAAATATAAGGATTTCATGCCACAACTTAAGTATTTTTAAAAAAATTTGTAAATACAACAACAGCACATTTCGTTTATTTTGTGCGGAAAATTTCAAAGTTCTCGTCGGTTACTATTCTAAGTGAAAACTCAAATAATTTATCACTCATCTAAACATTAGCATTTCGTTTACTCTTCGCGACAACTTGCTAAGTAATTCGTGAGCTAAATATTAGCGCATTTTATTCATATTGCAATATCAACTTTCATCGTAAAGAAAGTGATTCGCTAAGGTTTTTGCAAATCAATCTACATGATGTAAACAAATGAAGAACACCACGTTAAACGCGACACATCGTCCGCTCTGAACGAAAGCAAGATCCATGGGAGCTGAACATCGGAGCCCTGCTGTGACGTCACTAAAGCTGCATTCATAGCCCACTGGGAAGAGGAGGTCCTGAAACGAACCGTTGTCATATGAACAAAATGGTCTCAATTTTGTGAAATTTCTCCAAGTTTTTACCGCAAGCGAATACAGTTATAATTCTTGTGATTAAAGTCTCTTAAAAACCCTTATTGCATTATGTTTTTCAGTCACAACTGCTTTATTCGTGTGCCAGTTTCTTAAAAAAAAGGTAAGTGGGTGTAATATTAAATTTTGTGTAGGGTTTATATTACTATATCTGTAGCACTTATAAATATAATTTGCTTGCAGCAATAAAAGATAATAAATAATTACAAATGATGAGCTGAAAATTCGGACTAAGATAGTCACATGACCGTTCGTTTCGTGGCCTGTTCTTTCTAGTGGGCTATGAGCAGCATTGAGGCTCCATCAAATGTAACGATGGCTCCGGTCAGCCTCGAGCTTCCATGTGCGTTGGTGACGGTAAAGCTTCCCCCGTGAAATAAAAAACCTGTTTGGAACCATTTGCTTGACACATTCACAATGTGGTCTTTGACGGGAACTTCGGAATTCTTTCCCCAGGCAATGCGGAGGGAGGTTCCTAATCTGAATGCATGAGTGTGATCACTGAAAGACTTCTGTTGAATATATATGTATTTCGGTTTGTAATTGAAAGAAGAAATGGCGGGAGTTTTAATATATTTTTCCAACACTAATAATGAAACATTTCGACTAACTTAAAAAAATGGTACGCAACAATTCTTGCAAACACCGCCGTCTATTCCCGAAGGACACTATCTCATAGGTGATTTACTATAGACATCATACGTTTACAGATCTATTCGGTTCAATTTGACTCAAAACCAAAACGCCTCAGATCACATTGTTTTTGTCATCGCCAGGTCTGACGGCACAGCAATTCTGTAAATTTGAAATTTATTTGTCACTTTCCAGGATTAGTTTGAAAAAGGAAGTATGCTCCGGTTTTGTTTTTTCATTTTTATTTATGCTGTTACAGTTTTTAATAATTTACATAGAGTTCCTCACAATAAGAGAATGCCAGAGAAAAGGCCTCATTAGAGTCCTGATAAAAAGGCCTCGGCATTCCCTATTGTGCAAAAAGGAAAGAACCTCTTTTGCATAATAACTTACGCACCTAAAAATGGTTTGATTGGGATGAAATTTTAGCACGTTGTCGGCATATAAATTCGCCTCTTCACGGTATTTCCGATAATACCTTCCCCCTCCCCTCCCGCCCTGCCCTCACGGCATTTTCAATAAAAAAAAAGGTGAGGTCGTTTGACCGTCATTAGATCTGTTTCGTGCTCGGGGGCGGGGGGAAGCGCCAGCCCCCTCTTCCGAAATAAAAAAACAGTTCTGCCTGTCTTCATTAGCACAGGTGCAGTGACTATTCGTTTGTTGCGAAGCCCCATACGCAGCAAGGTTTGCTGCACTTTTCACTTTTCAAAACATACTTTATTTAGAATCTAATAGGTTACATCGTTGCTTAGGTTTCATGGCTGTTGTGTTGCTCCGGTGCTCCAGCCGGGCCTTGGTACCCAAGTATGGGTGAGGATGAGATGAACAATGGTTTATTTACAATACGTCGGTAATGATATTTACAATGCGTAGGGATATTTACAATGCGTAGGGATATTTACAATGAGCGGCTGAAATGTTTACAATGAGCAAGAGGAATTATTTACAAATATAGAAGAAGATGATGAGCAAAAGAGTTGTTTACAGTAAGCATATATGGCATGTTGGTGTGACTAAGAGTCCAAGATTTCTCGGAGTAGACAGTTTTTTTTTCCTTTTTCTTTTTTTTTTGTGGGTGTGTGTGTTTATTCGGCACACTGTAAATACTATATGCAGTATTTACAGTGTGCCGAAAAAACTATTTACAACGCGGAAAGAAGATAATGATCGGTAGATCGGTAGAGTTATTTACAATAAGCACGTGAGTTCATGGTGTGGAAAAGAGTCTGTATTTGCAAAAGTTCTATGAGCATATAGGTTTTTTAGTACGGTGTTTCTATGGTTTGTAAGTTTCTTAAGTGCAAGTCCGTTTCTCGTTGAGAACAATGAAAGTCACAGTCGGGCACTGTTTTTGTGGTTTGTCAGATTCCTGGGTACAGGTTTGTTGCCCGTAGAAGACACAGAAGCTCACTCGTGAGGATGAGGATGCACTTGAAGACGAGTGGGAAGCACAGTGAGTGTTTTGACAGTTCCTCGTGGTGGCGGAGGTGTTGGTTGCTTCCTAGGGCGGGGTGGGGGAAAATTGTTATCCCGTTGTCGGTGATGCAGAACCACTGTTGGAAGGGGTCCCAGTGCTTGAAAAAGGCTTGTGTGGTCAATGATCTTAGGGCTTCGGTGTAGTCCGTTTGGAGGCATGCTGTGATCCTGTTGTTGAAATGGTGGACGAGAGCCTCCGAAGCGGGTGGGTCGGTTATTGCGTTTGTGTATGTGTGCCCCGTGTGCATTGAGTATATAATGTACTTGGAATTACATGCATCTATTTCGTGTGTGGGTGTGTGATCCGGCTGGTGTAGATACATGTAATGGTGAATGGAGTGTGTAGCAGAGCAGACTTTTGCCGCGTAGGTGAAAGTCAGGTGCAGCAGAGGGAGAAGTACAGGACAGTGAAGATAGGAGTGAAGAACAGAGCCGGGTTCGGAGCAGAAGGGACAGAGTGAGGGAGAACAGAATGGATATTTGGTGAAGGGTGGCGGAGACAGGGAGCCGAGAGTGAAGGAAGAGCCATTTGGACGTTAATTTCACGGTGGTGGTTGATGAGAGAGCGGATAGTGGACCAGGCAGGGATTGATTGGGAGGGGGAGAGCGAGAGAGCTGGACTAGGAGAGAGAGTGGATCGGCGGAGAAAGTGGTAGAGAGTGCACGGGGATGTTAGAGGAGGGGGCGTTGAAAGCGAAGTGCAGAGGGGCAGGCAGTACAGAGCGGAGTCTCGACGGGGAGACAAGAAAAAGGAAGAGGCGGCTGAGCGCGTCCTTTAGGGCGGAGTATTTCGTGCTATTCGAGTTGGAGCCAGGAATCAAGGGAAAGATTTCGGAGACATGTTTCCAGGCAAGGTTGTCGTTTACGAGTTGTCGCACTTTGACCACCCCGGCTTGGACCCATGTCGGAAAGTGGAAATAAGGAAGGTGAGGTGGGTGAAGGAGGGAGAAGAAGAGGGGCTCAGCAAGCAGGTCAAGAGTCGTGGAGAGGAGAGGAGAGTGGTTGGGAGGGAGAGAAAGGACGAGAAGGCTTCACAGTAGGTTGAAGAGAGCCGGGAGGAGGTGCTGGGAATACTGGTCCTTTAGGAAGAAAGTGAGAAGCGTGAGCAAGGGGTTAACGGGGGAAGAGATGACGTCCAAAAGAGTGGCAATAGTGAGGTTGGAAGAGAGGAGAGCAGAGAGGAAAAGATGATACGAAAAGCTCTGTACCTGACTGGGATGTCAATGAGGTCGATTCCTCCATGGGTGGTGGGTTTTGTAAGGATGTCTGCTGCTAACCAGTGCCGCCTTGCCCAGAAAAAGTTAGTAAAGATTAGGGTAAAATCCATCAGTTTGTAGGAGGGAACAGGGCGGTTAGTCCAAGAGTAGTAAAGTTTGGCCATGAGGAGGTTGTTTACAATGCTAGCTCTGCTGAAAACAGAGGTGCATAAACTGGTGGTGGCCCACCAGCCTGCCTCTTTCTTCAGTTGGCGGATAAGGAGAGGAGAGGTTGCTGCAACGCAGGCCTAACAAGTGCCGACGTGGGTGCCATGGAAAATTTGCTGGGTTGAAGACAATTGAGCTGCATAAGGAGTTTCATCTCTTGAGGCCCACGAGCCGCACCACAGACCGGAGCTCTTTGTGATGTTAAGTGAGGCACCGGAGAGAGTTGCGTATTCTTCGTGGAAGAAGAGCAGAAAAGGGAATTGACGGTCTTGCCGGATGAAAAAGGTAACATCGTCCGCGTAAGCAGAGCCATGGATGGCCAAAATGGCGTTGACTGGCGGTTTCTAACGTCTGTGTTCGGGTGAAGGCTGAGCGTGCTGCCCTGAGGAAGGGTTCAAAACAGAGAGCAAAGAGCTGTCCGGAGAGGGAGCACCCCTGTCACATGCCTTTCTGGAATGGGATGGGTGCAGTGAGAAAATTCCGAGTCCTGACCTGAACAACCGCGCCGTTGCAAAGAGAAAGGAGAGTGGAGCGGAAGGTGAGAGGGAATCCGAAAGCCTGGAGGACGTCAGAGAGGTACCGATGGGAGATATTGTCAAATGCTTTCTTTTGGCCCACGTTGAGGCGGGCGAGGGGTTCTTTGTTAGCATGAGCAAGGTGGGTAATATCACGAAGAAAGTGGATATTCTCGTGAATGGAATGTGAGGGGATGGTGCAGGATTGGCCTGGGTTTATGAGGAACGGGAAGATGGAGTTGAGGCTGGTGATCAGAATTTTTTCAGAAATTTTGTACTCGGTGTTAAGAAGGCTGATGGCGCGCCAGTTGTTCAGGTCAGTGAGGGAGTCCTTCTTAGGGAGGAGGGTCGTGTGGAAAGCGGTGAAGTCGGGGGCGGGGAGGAGATGAGAGAGGGATATAGATTGATAGCACGCCAAAAGAAGAATTGTGATGAGGTTAGAGGTGCGATAGAAGACGGTGCCTGTCGGGTCCTGACTCGTTTAGGCTGATAGTAAAGGATAGAAGGGAGGCTGCGGGTCACACATAAACCGTGATGTATCTACCTAAATTCGCTACAAAATGGAAATTGTTTGGACAGATTGATTACTAACTGATAATCGAGTACAAAAAAATATACACAAAAAAATCCGTATGTTGTTATGTTACATGTATGAAGTATTTATATTTTTTGACACTCGAACATGTAGTGAATTTTATTTGTGTGATTAAAACAGTAGGGTTTCAAAATTCATAAATTTACAATCTGTATCATGCAACTGGATTTTTAGGTTTCCAAAAAAACATTTTGTTTTCTTAGATTTTTGATCCGGCCAATTGTAATTTTTTTTTCTCCCCTTTTGTTTTATTTCCCCAATATATACATGTACACTGAAGAGCAATGGAATTAGAGATACTTGTCTAGTAACGTGTAGCACCTTTCGCCCTGATGGCGGCGATTCGTCTCGGTATGGACTCGACAAGACACCGGAAGCGTTGGGAAGCCATACGGATCCACGAACCCTGAACAAGCTCCCACAGTTTTTTTTTTGATTGGAGGTTTAACGACCACCGTGAGCAACTCAATAAGCTAAAAGCAGTCGACCGTCCCTAATTTAGGGTCAGTGGTGCCAGCGAAGGGAGAGAACCAGTGCCGTAAGACAAAACACAACATCACTGCCTGACCGGGATTCGAACCCTGACCCCTTTCGAACGAATAATCAGAGGCCATCGCTTAGATCACTGCGCCACCGGGGCGACTCCCACAGTTCACGAAGATTTGATGGACGGGGAAGAGCCTTGAACATCTCTCTCGATGGCATCTCAGATGTGCTCGATGGGATTGAGGTCAGGTGACCTAACTGGCCAAGGAAGCGAGGTCACATCGGTGGAGTGTTCATCCAACCATTCGGATACAATTCAGAAGCTGCATTGTCTTGTTGCAGGATGAGGTCCTCAGTGGAATGTTGAGGACGCACAAACGGGAGCAAAGGACATCCCGGTAACGTTGACCTGTGTCGTCCAGGACATCCCGGTAACGTTGACCTGTGTCGTCCAGTACATCCCGGTAACGTTGCCCTGTGAGGGACGATGTCACACGTACCAGAGGTCCCATTTCATTCCACGTAAACAGTCCCCAGACGAGGATACCACTCCCACCAGCTTGAAGAGTACCCTGCTGTCAAGAAGGATCCATAAGAGCAGACTTTAACCGGAGAAGCTAGGGTCTTCTCTTTGCCTTGAGTTCCGCATATGAACGCTGTGTTATGCTTCGGCTTCCTGCCTCCTCAGTGACATCAAATGAAAAAGCCAATGGGAGCGTAGATCGCTAATGGATCCAACCTAAAAGATATCTAAGGACCAAAGACTTTGTTAAGAACCTTGCGTACAACAAGAATATTAGAATATAATTAGTTACTGGAAACCTTCTCCTAGAAGGAGCTGCTCCTTGCCCTCGGATTGGTCTTTGCGAAAGGGAAAATGGTTTCCCTTTCGCAGGGGAAACACCTTTTCTATACGCCGCACAGAATAAAGGAAAAAAAAACACGAGACAGATTTTTTTTTACTTTTCCTCTGGATCCCAAAATCGAACCCAGGGGAGGCGAAATCTGATTTTCGAAAAATTTAAGAGAAAACCACTCCAGGAAGAATCGTCACCCCTCCCTGAACTGATCTTCATTACTTTCCTGATTTACTTCTCAAGAAAAAGCGTGGATAGTGTGGTTTTTTTTTTTTTTTTTTGTGGGGGGAGGGGGTTGAAGGTTTAACGACCACCGTGAGCAACTCAATGGGCTATAAGCAGTCTCCCGTCCTTAATTTTGGGCCACTGGTTTCAGGGAAAGGGGAGAGCCAACGCCGTAAGACAAACACAACATCCATGCCTCACCGGGATTCGAACCCGGACCCATCACGGACGAATGGTAAAAAGCCAGCGCTTAGAACACTGCGCCACCGGGCTGGAGAGTGTTGATAAAAATCTGAAAAACATTGATCAGGTTTCTACAGATTGTCAGCAACATTACAGGAATTCTCAAGAAAGTTGAATTTCAGCAGAAAACTACCAACACCACGTATACTCCAAAATCAATTCAAAGCGTTTTTCATATCTTGCTACAGACATTGTGCTCACAAAGTATATGTTAGAATCCCACCTCTTACTAAGCAATAACCTAGAAGACATACTTTGATACACGTTTCAATCACTGCTACAAACAATACAATGGGAAATAAACAAATTGTTAGACATATGATCCACAAATATATACACTGGAATGACTGATTTGGTTTTAACCAAGCTAAAAATATTAGTAATCAATCTTTTGCTGATATAAACATCTACAGAAGCAAGCATCTTCGAACAGTAATGCAATTTCATATTTATAAACTTGCAGTATTTTTATGCACTTAAAAGATGGCACTAACTTTCTAGTTTTCACAAATCTAAAATTTCTCTAGGGTTATGCGCTCTTTTACTTCTACACCGTATCTCTAGACTATGTTCACCGTCACGTTTGTTACATTGAGAACTCTGTAAACCTACAGAAATCACTTCATCTTCGACATCTTGCAACATCACTGGCTTATATACCAGCAATTTCTGTTTCTTTTTGTTTTCCATTTGTTGGCTGATTGCATCTTTTATGTGTTTACGTTTACGTAATGGCATATTCCTGGAGACTCTAGGATCAACTAGCTCGGGCAGTATACAGTGCATATAGAAATTCTCCAATTTTGGCAACACATCATTCCAAAATGTCACATTTCTTGTAATTTTCAGCCTTTTATAGTCTTCTTTGCACCACACAAACAGATCACACCATTTTCTCTTCGTAATTGCTAATTGACCCTGAATTTGAAAGTAATATTTATATTGAGTGGAAAGAAAAACTGAACCATCAGGATGCATTTTGATACCTATATTGTGTTTCTGGCACACTTCTGTCAAACTGTTGGAAAATCGTGCAGAATAAGGGCACTTTATTTCAACTAACCCATCATGACCAATTAATCCATAAGGGCTTGTACACAGATAAGGATTTTCAACATCTACAAAGAGTCCACACTGCTGAACCTGATTTGATGTCATATTTTGATAAGCCCTGATAGCCACTATTTCATTTGCAATGCCATACCGTATTGCCTGAGTTGAAATGGCATCTCCATAAGCAATTCGTCTCACTAATTTAGCACAAGTTGTTGTAATACGTCGATCTGTAACCTCTTTTACAAATCAGGAGGATATTCTTTTGGAGCGCTCATGCCACCATCTTTCAGATGCTGACTGTCCTCTTGTATCCAATTCGAACTCATCATTCTTTGATACTTTCAACGACGTAATGTAATCTAGGCTTAATTTAGAAACCACTTCTGGGGCTAAATGTGGACGTTCAGAAAAATCACCATAGTTCTCGTCTCCGCCTTGAGGCAGATGAGCACTCGGTTTTGCTTTATGTGCGATTTTCTTTGTGCCAAACAAATTTCTTCGTTGAAGCTGCATCTGATAACGCCTATATCGTCAAGATATCATTTTCGTCACTGGTGTATTTGGGATCTGCCAGTGAGAGCTTTAGGTGTTTGGTATGCCATTACAGCAATAGTGGCACGCCTATCTACACCCCCGCTTTGGAGAAGTCAACTCTTTCCCCACAAGCGGTTTTACAAAACTGGCTCATAAAATTTTCAGCTGGGTTGTTAGTGGCATTCCATATCAGAGTATCACTGAATGAGACTAAAATCCTATCTACCTCAGCGTTGATAGCTTGAAGCATTCCCGTAATATTCAAGTCACTTAACAGTGATTCATTAGGATCCCGCTCTGCTTCCTTTCCAGCACAAGAATCACCACAGGCATCGTGTTTCCCAAATACATGGTTGGGCCCATTTCGTAATTCATCTGCTAATCCACTAACTGCTTCTGCAGTCACTTCACAATGGTTTGATACTGCATGGCGTTTTATCGATGTTCTTGCTCGATTTACAAGTTGAGGAATTCGCTCAAGTAACAATTTTCTGGAATTGATATCTTTAGCCCCAGGAAATGTTAAAGTTGACTTTTGCAACTTATGAAGAGCCCTGAGGTATTTTCGTACTGCGTGATTTGCACATTCAACCTTGAGCACCCGTCCACCATAAGCTATTTTCTGTTGCACTTTAGCCATTGTATTAAAATCTCCGTCGCCTGCCAATCGAGTGCAGCGGATTCTGAAAACACTTTCAAGATACTGTAGTCCTTCCACTATAATATCACTCTTCATTGCAGTGAATGGACCACTCCAGTTCTTCCAGCAAAGATGTTCTTTGTTTGCAATTCTTTCGTCTTCTATAACTCTGCAAATCAGGCATACCTTATTTCTCACACCAACAAATAATATCTTTTGTGTAAGCATTCTGATAGTTACCGCTAGGCCACTAGAAGCATTATCGCCGTGGCCATAACTGCGCTTACACCAGCCTCCATCTACAATTACTGTGATGCAGTAGTACCCTTCACAATCCATGTCATAACGGGTCTGGGTCAAAACACCGACACCCAAAACACCGACAGGACAAAACAACGACACCCAAAACACCGACACGACAAAACACCGACAAGACAAAACACCGACAAACTGTCAACATTTTACTTTCTTACATTAGCCCAGTTTTAAACTTCAAGCCTTGTATCGTACTTCTTTGACAATAGTCGGCGCTGCAGTACCAATGCAAAATTTCCTTTGTTAAAACTGCAGTAAGGAGCTATATAAAAGTTTCAGTTTTTCCTGTATATGTAAAATTGATTGTTCGTATGTCCGCTATACAAATCGACAGTTTTCAAATTTAGAACCACCAAATTTGGTATACTGCCTCATATTACTCTAAGTTAGACCGTAAACCCTTTTTGGAAGGGATCGGGACCCGGAGTCAAGGCGGCCCTATACAAAATTTTCGTAAATTCTACAGTTTTCAATTTAGAACCACCAATTTTTGGTATAATATCTCGTGGTGCTCTAAGTTAGACCGTAGACAGTTTTTGGAAGGGGTCGGGGCCCGGGGTCAAGTGGGCCCATACAAAATTTTAGTAAAATCTACCGTTTCCAATTTAGAACCACCAATTTCGGTATACTATCTCATGGTGCTCAAAGTTAAACCGTTCACCATTTTGGGAAGTGGTCGGGGACCGGGGTCAAGAGGGCCCAATACAAAATTTTCGTAAAATCTACAGTTTTCAATTTAGAACCACCAAATTTGGTATACTACCTCATGGTACTCTAGTTAGACCGTAAACCTTTTTTGGAAAGGATCGGGGCCCGGAGTCAAGGGGCCCGCATACAAATTTTCGCAAACTGTACAGTTTTCATTTTAGAACTACCAAATTTGGTGTACTACCTCATGGTACTTTAAGTTAGACAGTAAACCCTTTTTGGAATGGATCGGGGCCCGGGGTCAAGGGGAGGCCCATACAAAATTTTCGTAAAATCTACAGTTTTTAGTTTAGAACCACCAAATTTGGTATACTATCTCATGGTGCTCAAAATTAAACCGTTGACCGTTTTGGGAAGTGGTCCAGGCCCGGGGTAAAGTGGGCCCATAAACTTTTTAGTAAAATCTGCAGTTTCCAATTTAGAACCACCAAATTTGGTTTAGTATCCATGGTGCTCAAAGTTAAACCGTTGACCGTTTTGGGAAGTGGTCGGGGCCCGGGGTCAAGAGGGCCCCATACAAATTTTTCGTAAAATCTACAGTTTTCAATTTAGAACCAACAAATTTGGTATACTACCTCATGGTACTCTAAGTTAGACCGTAAACCCTTTATGGAAGGGATCGGGGCCCGGAGTCAAGGGGGTCCCATACAAATTTTTCGTAAAATTTACAGTTTTCAATTTAGAACCACAAAATTTGGTATACTATCTCCTGGTACACAAAGTTAAACCGTAGACAGTTTTTGGAAGTGGTCAGGGCCCGGGGTCAAGGGGGCCCTATACGAAATGTTTGTAAAATCTACAGTTTTTAATTTAGAACTACCAAATTTGGTTATTTCATGGTACCCCGAGTTAGCCCCTAGACGGTTTGGGGAAGGGTTCGTCGTGGCCCTTTGTCAAGGGGGCCCATACAAAATTTCCGTAAAATCTACAGTTTTCAACTTAGAACCGCCAAATTTTATATGTTATCTCATGGTGCCGTAACTTACACAGTAGACGGTTTTGGGAAGGAGTTGGAGCCTTGTATTGGTCGGCTCCCGGCGTCACGGGGAGCAAACACAAATTCCTTCATATTAGACCTGGCATGGCATATCATGAAAGCTGAAAACTTCAAAATTAAAAAAAAATGAAAATAAAATGTTAGTCCTTTGCTCGTGGTATCCGTTAGTGAACAAAAGAATAAATCATTTTGCTCTGATTTTAAGTCGTTTTCTATTGAATTATATAATGAATTAAATTTTTACAAAAAATCAACGTGCCACGTAGCATTTCCATTTTTCACAATAAAACGTTTTTATAGCTTTTGCCATATCTCTGTTATTAATTTATTAAACGTAAAATTTTATTTGGGGTTCTTGCCTACACTTGGAATTTGGCTACTTGGCACGTCTCTGGTTCTAGCTATGACATCACAGCCCCCATGAACCATTCTTTGCAGAAGCTTAGAATACTAATCTTTAAACAAAGGAATGACCCAACCTTTCTTTTTCTATAGCCCTGGTCTGTCGCCACCTTTACGAAAGCTCAGGGATGTAATAGAAAAGATAAGCTAACAATGTATTGAAGAAAGAATAAGATGTCTCCCTTCAGCCAAGGACTAGCAGGAAACACCCCAGAGACATAACTGCCCACGTACAACACCCTGAAGGCTGCGGGGTACTGCAAGTTTTAACCTCAGGAAAAACCCTGGGAGAAACCCAGTTTCTCCCAGCCTCACAATGCGCTTTGTTCGTATGATAGAGATAAGCAACAAACTGCGGCAGAAACATTATCTTACAATGAAAGCTATTACCTCCCACCCAGAGCAGCCTCCCACCTATCTAATGACCTTCCTTTACTTACACTCCTACGAAAAGGTGAGAGGGGAGCAGGTTATTGAATTCGTTAACCTTGGACCGAACCCCAATCCTCGGAACGGGGAAAAATCACGTTATGTAAGAGCACTAGTCGTTTTGTAATCAGTCTGTTTTTCAGTTCCATGAGTAACAGAGGTTTTGAAGAAGTTTCAAGCACAACCATGTCGGAAATATGTACGTTTGTCGATTCACAAAAGGGAGGGAAAAAACTGAGTTTAAATTGATTTCTTTTCCTTAACCCTTTAAGCGGCTCGAACGAAATAACTCGGGGTACGTTTCTGTGGCCCATAACGGCAGGCACGAAATAACTCGGGGTACGTTTCAGTGGCCCATAGCGGCTGGCACGAAATAACTCGGGGTACGCAATCTGTCCACTGCCCAGCTCACCCGAGTGACCTCGAACTCCGGTTAACAGTGAACATTGCATTCCCCTTTGCTTTGTTATTCAAACTGCTCGTTTACGGGGACTGTTGACACTAATCCTTTCTGATTGATTACCTGTTAAAAGGGTTCGGACAATGGCACTGAATCTAAAAGGAGAGACGTTTGGATGTCATTGCAGTTTCTACATTTGTCTTGGAAAGATAACTTCACGAAGCTTGAACTGTAGTTATGCGACAATTAA
This sequence comes from Macrothele yani, assembly GCA_039090855.1. Taxonomy (NCBI): domain Eukaryota; kingdom Metazoa; phylum Arthropoda; class Arachnida; order Araneae; family Macrothelidae; genus Macrothele; species Macrothele yani. Next base: position 107,745,783 of record CM077015.1, on the reverse strand, counting down.
AACTAAAGGAAAACTTTAGAGTATTTCAGTAATTCTCTGTAATCAACTTGGCAAGAAAAAATGTTAGTTTCGGGAACACAATCTTTTAATTTTAAAATACTTAATTAACACAATTTTATTTAAAGAAATAGGAAATCCACTGTGAAACTGATTTTTCGGTTTGCAACAGCAACCTAAAAATAATTGAAATAATATGACATGATTTTTTTTTACGTGAAATTTCTGATTAGGTGGTAATGAAAACAATATTTAAATTTCAAAAATTACTTTATTTTAGGATTTTTCAAAAGTGCTTTGCTATTTTAAATGAAAACAGCAACGATTTGAACTATTAGTGAGAACAGATAGTTAGATATAAGTGTGAGCAATAAAAAGTACATAAAACACACAAGACACAAAAGCGATTTTCTTTAATTTAACAGGAGGAAATAGTTGGTCATTTGTCAATCAGCATGCTTTGTACGAAGACAGTTGATCTAATTCTTTTGAACACATATGATTTCGGATTCACAGAGATGGAAAACGGTTTGCTAGAAAAAAATCGCGCTATCCTTGCAGAAGTTCAGTCAGACTATCATTCATTGTATGTTATTTAGAATTCAATAATATTACAAGCTATGCTTATCAGAAAGCTTAATATCGAGTTGCCCATAGTTGGATTTTTTGAACCTACATATTTTGAGGAGCGAGATCAGACGGGTGTAGGAGAAGTGGCCACCCGGAGAAGTGGCCACCCGGAGAAGTGGCCACCGGAGAACTGACTACCAGGAGAACTGGCCACAAAATTTTTAAGGGGTCGTATAAAAATTGCGTTTTTGACCGCTTTATGCCCACGACCCCCAGAGGTTGGTTATCTGAGTCATATAAAGTTTCCGTAATTTCGTCTTTTCTTAATTGCGATAATTAATGTAATTCTTTTATAAAAAATGTTTATGATCTACATTTCAACAGAAGATTTCAGGGTTTTCAAACTACAAGTCTGCAAATTATCTGAGCGCATGTGCTGACTCAGGAAACTTGTCGGGAGGGGGGTCCAAAAGTGTAAAATATAAAGCATTTCTCGACCCATCCGAAGATTTTCAGCATTTACAAGCTACAACTCGACACATTATCTGAGCGTATGTGCCTACTCTGGAAACATGTCCGGGGGGGGGGGGTTAATACCAAAAGTGCAACATATGAAAAATTTCTCGTCCAATCAGAAGATTTTTAGCATTTATAAGCTACAACTCGGCAAATTTTTTGACGGCATGTGCCTACTCAGCATACTGTCGGGGGGGGGTAATACCAAAACTGTAAAATGTGAAAACCTTCTCGTCCGATCTGGAGATTTTCAGCATTTACAAGCTACGTACAACTCGACACATTATCTGAGGACATGTGCCTACTCTTCAAACCCTTCGGGGGGGGATTGATTTTCGTCCGATCGGGAGATTTTCAGCATTTACACGTTACAACTCGATGTATTATCTTATCTGAGAGTATGTGCCTACTCTGAAACCTGTCGGGGTGGAATACAAAAACTGTAAAATATGAAGAATTTCTCGTGTGATCCGAAGATTTTCAGCATTTACAAGCTACCCCCCCCCCCCGACAGGTCTACTGAGTAGGCACATGCCTTCAGATAATGTCACAAGTTGTAGCTGCTAAATGCTGAAAATCTCCGATCGGACGAGAAATTCTTCATATTTTACACTTTTGGTAAACCCCCCCCCCCCCCCCCCCCACACACACAGGTTTGCTGAGTAGGCACATACCCTCAAATAATGTGTCGAGTTATAAATTGCCAAAAATCTGCCGATCGGACGAGAAATGCTTCATATTTTACACTTTTGACCCCCCCCCCCCCCCCCCCCCGACGGGTTTGCTGCGTAGGCACATGCGCTCAGAACAGAAAATTAGTCGAGTTGAAGCTTGTAAATAGTTAATATCTGCCGATCGGACGAGAAATTCTTCATATTCTACACTTTCGGTTTCTATCCCTCCCCCCCCTTCACATACACAGGAGTAGGCACATGCCTTCAAATAATGTGTCGAGTTGTATCTTGTAAATGCCAAAAATCTCCTGATCGGACGAGGAAAGTTTCATATTTTACACGTTCGGTATTAACCCCATCTCGCCGACAGGTTTCCAGAGAGTGCACATGCGCTGAGAAAATTTGTCGTGTTGCAGCTTGTAAATGCTGAAGATCTCCCGATCGGAAAAGAAATGAGAAATTCTTGATATTTTACGCTTTTGGTATTGCCCCCCCCCCACTAGTTTCCTGAGGCAGCAGATGCCCTCAGACAATTCGATTACTTTGTAGCTTGTAATGGCTGGAAATCTCCCGATCGAACCAGAAATGCTTCATATTTCATATTTTAGGTTTTAAGTCCCCCCACCCCCACCCGACAAGTTTCCTGGGTTTGCTCATACTCGCAGAGAATTTGCTTAGTAGTAGTTTATAAAAAAATATCGTGAATAAGAAAATACGAAATTACGGACATTTTATGTGTGTCAGATAACCAATCTCGGGGAGACGTGGCAACGGAAAAATTTTGTGGCCAGTTCTCCGGTGACCACTTCTCCGGGGATCAGTTCTCCAGTGGCCAGTTCTCCGCTTAGTCTTAGCTCCGAAAATCTTGGAAATGTCTAAATTTCTTACTGAAAATGAAATATTAAAAAAAATATGAACAGAAGTTGCTCAAGTAGTGGGGAATATAGCCACACGAAATTTGTTTATGCAGAACAATTTTATGGCACTGAAATTGCAATGTGTCCAGTTCTCCGGTGGCCAGTTCTTCGGTGGCCAGTTCTCCGGTGGCCAGTTCTCCGTACCCGAGATCAGACAGGATTAATTTTTCATAAATACAGTCATGTAAACACTTGCATTTATTTTAAAAACAGCCTACGCCTCCTAATGCACAATCTCGTGTCTGTTATGTTTAATCCGATGTGAATAACGAATGCGCACAGAAATATTGCTCACAGAAAAAATCGCACTCCTCGAAAATAAGAAAAAAATGCCCACGTCTTGAAAATAAGATAATACTCAGATGTGTGTTGTTTTCTTACGTCTGTTAGAAACAAGTGGTCATTTTTAATTTCACTAAGAAATATCTTGATTTTAACTAAGCAATCGACAAAACTAGTCAGATCATTTCCTCTGCTGAGCGGCAAAACTTTACCTAGCGTTACAAGGAAATTGAACAGTTCTGAAAATTTCACAACGGTCTTGTTCGAAGAAACTGAGCAATTTTAATATCTCGTAAGTGTGAACTTGCAGTCAAATGTTATTAAGAAGCAAGAACGGACTGAACCTAAAACGCTTACAAAATTCCTATGCCTTGGACTTTTCAACAAAATTTAGCTTTTACATTGGAGTTTTAAGGTGAGGTGTATTCAAATATACATTCTAAAATTGGGATAGGAGAAGTAGTACATCAATCCTTAGATACCTGCATGAACAAAAAGATCTAAGCTCTTTTTACGACGTTTTCCGTTAAATGCTTGATATTTCATTTTTGTATACGAATGACAATTACCAATAAAAAAATTGTGCTACACATGAATCTCGTGCAAAGTTCCCTAGGCTTTTTCAGCAGAATTTTTGTTACAATCATAATGTTTGATATGTTTAAATAAATAAGAAAAAGTGGTAAATGGATATCAACATATCAGTCATCGGATGTTTGAAACAATATATCAGTCATCAGGTGTTTGTATCTCCCAAACTCTTTAATGCCACATTGCAAATGTCATGCAGTCACTGAACTGGGAAAACAAAGAGAGAAAGATCAATGGAGATTATTTAATTCACCTTCGTTTTGCTGAAGACGTTGTCATTTTTGGAACTGGCACTTCAAAACTGCAGAGTATGTTCCAATAACTTGCTGACAAGAGTGAAGAAGTGCAATTAAAAATGAACTTGCAGAAGAAAAAAATGATGTACAAAGCAAATTTTGAAGATATGAATCTTTTTTTTTTTTTTTTGGTGTAAATACGAAGTGGGTGGTAAGTCAGATAATATCCGAAAACTTGAAAAATTCGTTGTCCTGCTGCGGGAATCGAACCCGCGTTTCCTGATGAATCGAACCCGCGTCACCATAATAGCGCCCGAGTCTATCCGGGAGACGCGGATTTGATTCCCGCTCCAGGACGACGACATTTTCAAGTTTTCGGATACTATCTGACTTATCATCCATGCCATATTTACACTAAAAAACGGATTCACATTTTCCAGATTTGTATTGTATGGTGTAATCCTGTATTCCATTCATGATGTACAATGATTTTACAAGAAATAAAGGATTACTGATTGATAGGGAGAAGCTGGAGATAACGGATACCTACATTCACCTTCGATAGTAGATATCAAACGATGGTCCCTTTGATGAATAAATTAATCTGCGTATAAAACTTGATCGGCGTGCTTTTGGAAGAAACAGTGAATTTTTAAAGAGCAATATGCTATTATGTTTTAAAAGAAAAGTGCCTAATTAATGCATCCTTTCAGTGCTTACATATGGAGTGGAGACGTGAACCTTAACGAATAAAGGCTTACAAAAATACGGACAACTGAAAAGAAGCTTAATATAACCAGGAAAGAAAAGAAGAGGATCTCGAGAATGAAGAAAATGACATGAGTGGAAGACAGCTTGATCAGTGCAAAATCCCTGAAATGGCAATGGGCTGGATACATTGCCAGAGGAACGGACCACCGACGCTGAACTGAAATTTTAGACTGGACTCCACAGGACTAGAAAAGACCCAGAAGGAGACCGCATGGGAGATGGATAGATGAAATTCGAAAGCATGCGGGAGGGACATGGAGAAGACTGACTTGAGGCAGATCGTTATGGAGGAAAGTTAGGGAGACCTTCTTCCAACAGTGGATGATAACAGTCGACAATGATGATATAGGTGCAAGAGAAGTGGCCACCGGAGATTAGCCACCCAGAGAACTGAACACAAATATATAAAGGGACCGTATAATAATCGTCCATTTGACTGCTCCATGTAAACATTCCCAGTTGTGACTCATAACGACCCTCATAATTTTGTGTTCCTTTTAATTGAGATATTTAGTGTATTATAGAGATGTGAGACTCTTCCTCAGTTCTTTTTCCTGTGTTATTACTATGCCGTTTGTCCTAAAAGTGTAAATTACAACGAAAACAAAAGAACGATAATTCTGATCTTTCTTTTCTTTCTTTCTTTGATTGAAGGTTTAACGACCACCGTGAGCAACTCGATGGGCTACAAGCTGTCTCTCGTTCCAAATTTAAGGCCACTGATTCCAGGGAAGGGAACAGTGGCATGAAATCAGAATGATCTCATGCCAGTGTTGAATAGATAAGAAATCAGAATGTGGCCCAGTGCCGTAAGACAAACGCAACGTTCATGCCTCACCGGGCGGGATTTAAACCCGAGCCCTTCACGGACGCGTCAATGTGCACGTTAAGCCATCAGACTCCGGGTACTGGACCCCGGTAATAAATAAGGGCGTCTTCCTCCCCCTTTCTACCTCGCTTCCGTGTAACTTTCCTATCGGACACTCTAGCCCAAATCTCCTAGCTTCCTATTTCTAACGGTTGTTTAAGAACTGGGGTCAGGCACTCCTTTCCTAAAAACCTCTGCATATAATATGATAGGATGTGGGTAAAAATACCCCCTGGAAAAAATATTCCCGGGGAAAATACCCCTCAAAACTTAAAAGCGGTAAAAATTACCCCGAAGGAAATACCCCCAGAACAAACTGTTCACTGTAAACTGCCACACAGGAACACTGATGCGTGGCAGTGTTCCGGTGTGGCAGTTTACCGGCAACCCTGCCACACATCTTTCAGCAACTTGGAAAATTGCCCTGTTTTTCATTAAGGGGCCGGGCACAAATAGTTGTTCCTCGGAAGAGCACTTTGAATGTGTGACAATATTTCTAATGGGGTAGTTTTCCAAATTCCAAATATATTCCGATTTATACGTGACAGTAAAAAAATCCGAATTATATGTGGCAGATTTCTAAGGTGCCTAACGAGGGGAAGAAGCTCTTTTATTTGTCTGAATTTCCATGCAGGTTCTTACGAGTTTAAGGCAACTGGCCACAAAAGTTCAAGGGGGGGGGCGCTATAAAGATTACCGTTTCTGGGCCTATTTTGAGAACTGAATTGGGAACTCCAAACGAATTTCGAGAATACGTTCCATGCCAGCCAAGCGAGAATTGTACTTTAATTTGAAGAAATAAATTGCCGAGGATCCGAGGTACACTTAGTTTGGGAGGGGGGTCCCCAACTTCCGTAATATTATATTCTGGGCCGTTTAGAGTGCAGACAGGTGTTCAAGGTAAGGGATTTGCTCGCAATTTCTATACTTCATGTTGTGTTTAGTGGCAGACTATGTATGCCTTTCCCCGCTGCCCCGGTCAGTTGGTGAAGTCTGTAAAAGGGATACGAGGTGTTTGGTTTGGAGGGCTCTACCCCCAACTTCCGTAATTTTATATTCTGGACCTCTAGAGTCGGTCAGTGTATCCTCGATGTTATCCATGAAGAGCTCTTAGACACGGGAGGGGGGGCTGAATTCACCCCACCCTCCTGAAAATTCGTGGTCGTGTACAATATCATTATATAAAACATGGTACTGATGTTTACAGCTCTACGTCCATTCTAACATTTTGTGGTAACCCCCCCCTCCCAGCCCACGGACGTTGCGGACGTTTCTTCAAGAGGAACATCCTGGATACACTGACAACCTCCAGCGGCCAAGAATGTAATATTACGGAAGTTGGGGGTAGAGCCCCTCCCAAACCAAGTGTACCTCGAATCCTCGGCAATTTATTTCTTCAAATTAAAGTACAATTCTTGCTCGGCTTACATGGAACGTTTTCTCGAAATTCGTTTGGAGTTCCCAATTAAGTTCTCAATATAGGTTCAGAAACAGCAATCTTTATAGCCCCCCCTCCCTTGAACTCTTGTGGCCAGTTGCCCTAAACTCGTATGAACCCGCATAAAAATTCAGACAAACAAAAGAGTCCCTTCCCTCTTTAGGCACCTTGGAAAACTGCCACACATAACTTGGGAATTTAGAAAACTACCCCACTGGAAAAATTGTCGCACATTCAAAGTGTTCTTCGGAGGAACAGCAATTTGTACCCGACCCTTTAATGAAAAACGTGGCAATTTTCTTCTGTGGAAATTTTCCAAGTTGCTGAAAGATGTGTGGCAGGGTTGCCGGTAAATCGCCTCACCGGAACATTGCCTTTACCGTTTTTAAATTTTCATGGGTATTTTCAGAGGGGCTATTTTCCCCGGGGGTATTTTTACCGGTTACCGATATGATATGGTGTGATCGTTTCCCGAAAAAGAGCATAGGTAATGAGTGGTAGGGAATCCTGGGTACCCCTTACACTTCGGAGTCCCACTAGAGATTAATCCCCCCCCCCCCCCTACAAGAAAAAAGAAAAAAGTTTCCCTGAAATGTATATTGTGGTTTCGTAAGAAGGGTTGGAACTGTTTCTTTTTCATTAAGGTACAATAACATCATTCCTTCACTAAAGAAAATAATTAAAGGGGAAGGTGACGAAGGGAATGAGATATTTTTACACGTACATCGTTTGCATAATCTAAGAGCTACGGCTCTTGTGGAATTTACACTACAGCAGACATGTCCAAATCAATACCGTTTGTCACTGTTTAATTTACAAATGCGAAATATCTAGGTTGCAACTTAAAATCTATTCAAAAGGCCCGCGGACTAGGTGGCCTGTAAATAGTTGAGAAATAATCAGTTGTGGATCTTTCATTAGGTTCAATAAAATGTTTACAAATACGAAATTTCTAGGTTGTAACTTAAAATCTTCTAAAAGGGCCCGCGGCCTAGGTGGCTTGTGATCCATTGAGTGCCTTTTATTAGGTTTTATAAAATGTTTAGAAATACGGAATATCAAGGTTGTAATTTAAAATCTTCTAAAAGGATCAGCACCTGAATATCGATTCGTTGAGCCCCTGTTAATTAGCCTTTATTGCTTGTTATCTCATGGGAGATATTAAAATCATAACTCAAGATTAAAGGAGTCAGAAACGTTCTACATAAACCTTGAGCAATTTTGATCTTACATACCCATTGAGATCCCTAGGAAAACTGGTACATTCCGTTTTGTTCAGCTAGGAAAACTCGCACACTTTGACAAGATCTCGGACCGAAACGCAATTTGTGTATATCCCCTTACTTGAAAGGGTGTACGAGTTTTCCGCCGTTTGTACTTTTCTCAGCGGCATGAGAAAGTGTACGAGTTTTCCTGGATCCGTGGGAATAAGGTAATTTTTGTTCCTTCATCTGAGCAATGGACAAGAATTTTTGGAAGGGAGGGGAAAGGGGACGGACCTTATGGGTTTTGCCCGGGTATGCGCCACTGATAACACACAGTGGTATGAAAACAAAAGTAACTTCATATCGATATATTTGGTTTTAGAAAAATATAGAACACAACTATTTTGAATTAATATTGAAATTTTATAAATACAAAGTTTTGAAATTAAAAAAATTAGGAAAGAGTAATATGTTATGTGAAAAACTTTATTCAAAAATTCAGGGGGTGTTCTCGATAACGGAAGTTGAGGGGAACGTGTGTTCCCGTCTACATACGATTCAACCCCTATGGTTAAATCCAATGTATGCGGATGTAAAATTGTTTTCTTTTTTTTTTTTTTTTCAATGTAGTGGGTATCACTGTCTTTACATGTTAATTCTTTCCTTTAATTTTTTTTCTTCCGACCGACTCAGCAAGAATTGTGTTGGAGGAGACTGGCCTTCCTGTTCTCGCCTTGGGTCATAGAACGGAGCATAAAGGACACTTGATGGCATCGTTAATCCCTGTCACAGGGTTGCGTTCCACCCGCTGAGGTGAGAAGGGGGACAGCAATCGCTATGTTGGAAAAGCTGAAATCCCGCCGAAATGGGACCAGTTTTTTCGGAAGAAGAAGGGAATTTGGAGACAATACGCGTTCAAGTTTCGGGTGATTTTGGCGACAATTTGTTCCCGCAGACCGGCCGGTTAAAGGGTTAAAGAAAGACAACGGTGTAATAAATTTTACTGGATATGCGATCAGAAGAGTAATGGCTGCAGAAGTAGAGCAATTACATCACTTGCAAGTGAAGAACATTATCTTATAAGTGCGTTAGAGTATAACCATGCTCCTGAAAGTGCTCGATTTAAAGTAGCCCAGAAGATTGCGGACATCAAAGAGAAGGGCAGAACCACCAACGATTTACCCCTGCGAATTATACAGGATGTAGCCTCCGAAATGTCTCTTGTGGCTCATCAGAGCATGCCGTCGAAAGAAGCACATAGGAAATTGATAAAAAGAACTAGGAGGGTTGAAATGCCACCTGAACCTGCAACTGTGGAAATACAAAATATACCTGAGTTCTTAAAATACACAGAGGAGGAGAATTATTACTATTAAAAGACTTCTATGAGAGCAATGAAAAAATTTTAATTCTTTCAACAGAAGCTAATCTCAAAATGTTGAGTGAAGCTGCATTTTTGGTGATGGATGGGACTTTTAAAACAGTGCCCAATATTTTTAAACAGCTGTATTCAATTCACGTTCCCGTTGGTTCTATGAACCACTGTAGAGTTGTGCCGTTAGTTTACGCTCTGATGACTAGCAAATCGCAAACCAGTTACTTCTCATTCTTTGAAGAGCTAAAGACATTTGTCACTCAGAAAGATATTATTTTAGATCTACAGTGGGTAATCACTGTTTTTGAGATAACAGTCATTAAAGCTGTAAGGGCCGCCTTTCCAGATACTAGACACCACGGATGCTTCTTTCATCTTGGGCAAAACATTTGGCGCAAAGTTCAGGCTACTCCTGGCCTGCAATCGAGATATTGTAGTAATGAAGAGTTCAGCTTGATAGTTCGACATCTTCCGGCGCTTGCTTTTCTTCCTTTTGAAGATATTGATAATGTCTTTAACGAGATAAAACTATTGTTTGATGACGAAGCGGAAGACTTAGTCAAATGGTTTGAAGACTACTATGTCTTGGGAAAAGTTCTTCGTACAACACGTAGCGGTGAAGAACGACGAAACGAGCCACTCTTCCCACCAACTCTGTGGTCAGTGAATTCAGGAGTGATCCCACGCACTCAGAACAAAGTTGAAGCGTGGCATCGACGATGGAAGCATCTGATTGGGCGCGCTCATGTTTCGTATTTTCGGTTAATAAAGGAACTGCGTAAGGAAGAAGCTTCTGTCCAAAGAGAAATAGAAACAATTATGCGCGGAGAAGCTCCGCTTAGAATTAAGAAAAGTTTGATTCCCCGCGAAGAAAGAATTCGAAGAATTGTAAACAGCCGAGAGGAACGCACGATTATATAATTTTGTAGAAGCATAGCCTATAATTTAAATTTGTGAAGTTAAAAAAAAAGGTGATATTTAAATATGGTCACTCTAATAAAAGTTTTTGCATGTGCTGCACATCTTTGGCAAGGTAATTTACTCGTTACTTATTTTACGTAAATTACGGGTAATTTACTAGCAATTTACTTGGCGTAGAAAACCAGTTTTTTTTATGAAAACGTAAATAACTAATTTTCTTTCATGCATTACTAATAATAATCAGCTTGCCTCTTTTTTTCAGGTTAAGGATTCTTGGGGGGGCGTGTGTGTTTGTTCATTTATTTGTTTTTTGAATGTTTGTGACTGAAAGTGGGAACTATGATGGGTGTGGTGTGCCGGTTCAGAATGCGTGTAAGGTCTGGCGGAGGTGAGAGTCACCGCTGGGTGGGGTGAAATGGGCCTTTGAGAGTTCTTCTCTTTGCTAGCATGTATCGGGGGTCCATGTGCTTTTGATTATGGAAGCGTGGTGTGTGTATAAGGGGTGTGACTGTATAACCGGCCGATCTGACCTCATGAGTACAATATTCATGAGGGGAGGGTAGGCACTGTGTTTTCGGTGATTTGGGCAAAAATCAGCCAAAGTGCACTTACGGGTTCACTGTAACTTGCTTTGTATACTGGTGGGAGGGTGTCGTGTTAGTGCACATTATGACACTTCTCTCACTTCAGTGTAAAGTGCAAACTTATACGAAGACAAGAGTGGATGGACTAAGTTTTCTTTTCTCAAGTAAAGTACTCAGCTCTGTTGTTTCAGTTCCCAATGGTTGATCTGTCAGGGCCTTATCAACAGAAAGGTGAGCTAACCCATATTGCTTTTGCCCCGCCCTTCCTAGAGGGCTCCGAAACCATTTCATTGTTTAGAATCTGTTTCTTTAACCGCAATATTTTTTAACAGTTTTCTTTTCTTTTATATTTTTCCTTCTGTTTTGTTTGTCAGATAAAGATGTGCCTATTTTTAATTACACACCTTCCTTTTCTTAAAAAAAAATCGTTTTTTGAAAAATTTAAGTTAAATGATAGAAATAAAAATAAATAACACAAAATAACAACGAATAATATATTACATTTATTGTTTTAAATATTTCAACTAATAATAAATTAATTAATAAAATTAAGTAAATCTTGTATTGTATGGTATTAACTATTATAATTTATATGTATATACATACAGAATCACAGAATCTGTAAAACCATTTCTGAGCTTCGATACAACCAATACAAATTTGCCCTTGTTAAATTACCTTATAAAAGAATAAGTAGCTAAAAAATGAGAGCGTGATTTAATTTGAAGGCAGGGCCGGATGGAGCTCTTGCGGGGCGCTGGGCGAAATTTCATTGTGGGGCCCAGAGCAAAATTTCATTGCGGGCACTAAAAAATATATCTCATATTTTAATGGTGTCACTACGTCAATTCGTCGCCTGCGTCAATTCGTCGACCACGATGATTCGTCGAGCGTCAATTCATCGCGGACAAATTCGTCGACTACGTCAATTCGTCGCGTTTACAGATTTTGGTTACATACAAAACGAATGCAGGGAAACGTACGATTTCGAACGTCTTCCCCCTGATCAAATTTATAAAGTTCCGACACTCAGACAAGATAGGAATATTACGCTTTTTATTTGGCACTAAAAACATTAGACGGTAGACGGATTTCGGAACGGGTCAAGGCCCGGGACGTAAGGGACCCCCACATACAAAATTTTCGTAAAATCTATAATTTTCAATTCCGAACCACCAAATTTGGTGTCATGAAACTCTAACATAGACAGGAGACGGTTTTTGGAACGGGTCGGGGCCCTTGGGTCAGAGCCCCCCCCTCCATACAAAACTTTCGTAAAATATACAGTTTTCAATTTAGAACCACTAAATTTGGTATATTATCCACGGTATTCCAACATAGACTGGAGACGGTTTTCAGAAAGGGTTGGAGCCCGGGGTTAAGAGCCCCCCCCCAAACAAAACTTCGTAAAATCTAGTTTTTAATTTAGAACCACCAAATTTGGTATACTATATCATGGTACTCTAACTTAGACGGTTTTCGGAACGAGTCGGGGCCCGGGTGTTAGAGTCCCCCCCCTTACAAAGCTGCCGTAAAATCTAGTTTTCAATTTAGAACCACCATTTGGTGTCATGAAACTCTAACTTAGCGGAAGACCGTTTTTGGAACAGATCGGGGCCCGGAAGGTCAGAACTCCTCCCCCCCCCTCCCGTACAAAATTATCATAAAATCTAGAGTTTTCAATTTAGAACCACCAAATTTGGTATACTATCGTATGATATTCTAACTTAGACTGTAGACGGTTTGGGGAAAGGGGTCGGCGCCTGGGGTTCAGAGCCCGGAGGGTTAGAGCCCCCTCCCCTAAAAAATTTCGTAAAATCTAGTTTTCAATTTAGAACCACCAAATTTCGTATACTAGCTCACGAAACTCTAACTTAGACTGCAGACGGTTTTTAGAAGCGGTTGAAACCAGGGGGTCAGACCCCGCCATGCAAAATTTTCGTAAAATTTACAGTTTTCAATTTAGAACCACCAAATTTGGTATACTATCTCACGGTACTCTAACTTAGACTGTAGACCGTTTTTGGAATAGGTCAAGGGGCGGGGTTAAGAGCCCCCACATACAAAATGTTCGTAAAATCTACAGTTTACAATTTAGAACCACCAAATTTGGTATCATGAAACTCTAATTAGGCGGGAGACAGTTTTTGGAACGGGTCGTGGCGTGGTGGGTCACAGCCCCCTCCCCCCACCCAGTCCAAAATTTTCGTAAGATATACTGTTTTCAATTTAGCACCACCAAATTTAGTATACTATCTCATGGTATTCTAACTTAGACTGTAGATGGTTTTAGGAAAGGGGTCGGAGCCTTGGGTTCAGAGCCCGGAAGGTTAGAGCCCCCCCCCCCCTACAAAATTTCGTAAAATCTAGTTTTCAATTTACAACCACCAAATTTGGTATACTATCTCATGGTACTCTAACTTAAACGGTAGACAGTTTTTTGGAACGGGTCAAAGCCCGGGAGGTTAGTGCCCCCACATAAAAAATTCTTCTTGACAAGTGGTCAGAAGCTAGCCCCTAAATCACTCCGCCGCCGTAGCGGCACACGTTGAAAATGTATTTTTCATACGGCCCCAAACTCTCTTATGGACATACTAGATTGAACTGGACGCAAATAAATTGGACGCAAATAAATCATTAATATAATTTGTACTAGCAGGGATACCAGTTATTTCTCAGGTACATATTACTATTTGTGGAATCACCAAGTTCAGCGGGTGAAAGTTAATGAATGAAAAAGATATTCCTCCAGTTTTCTAGTAAACTTATTTCAAATTTTTTGATTTAGTTAATTTAATTTTGCGAAACAAAAAAGAAAGGAATGGGAATACTTGCCTTCTAGGAGACATCTATAGAACTGTCGTACATCTGGCGTGTGCTTCTGTGAATCCCGCAATACAGAAATGCAATGTACCTATGTGATGTCGATTGCTTACGACTTCACATTGGCATTGATCATCTTTTTCTTACCGTTTTGAATTTTGAATATCTGGAACTCTCTGTTTACATTACATTATATTTCTTCCTGATAAGCCGTTCGTTGGTAGTGAAAGCTAAACTATATTGATTTATGTTTTTAATACACCATTAAACGCATATTTTTGCACTTTATTGTTATCTACAGTCTCTAACTTAGACCATAGGTTGGTTAGTTGGTTGGTTGATGGTTTATGGTGCAAGGCCCTCAAAGGGCCAAAGAGCGCCTTAGAACGTAGATAGGGTATTCTTAAGAGTAAAAAACGGAACTTTTTACGAAAATTTTGTATGGGGCTTCCTTGACCCGGGCCCCGAACCCTCCCAAAAACCATCTACCGTCTAAGTTAGATAACCATGAGATAGTATACCAAATTTGGTTGTTCCAAATTGAAAATTGCAGATTTTACGAAATTTTTCTGAGGAGGGAGGGCTCTCACCCCCGGGTTCTAACCCCTTCCAAAATCCGTCTAGCGTCTAAGTTAGAGTTTCATGATACCAAATTTGGTGGTTCTGAATTGAAAACTGTAGTTTTTAAGAAAATGTTGTATGTGTGTGTGTGTGGGGGTCCGACCCCCGGCCCTTGACCCGTTCCAAAAACCGTCGACCGTCTAAGTTAGAGTACCTTGAGAGAGTATACCAAATTTAGTGGTTCTAAATTAAAAACTAAATTTTGCGATTTTTTATGAAGGGGGCGGGGCCCTCACCCCCGGGCTGCAACCCCTTCCAAAAATGGTCTACTGTCTAAGTTGGAGTACCATGAGATAGTATACCAAATTTAGTGGTTCTAAATTGAATACTGTAGATTTTATGGCATTTTTATGACAGGAAGGGGGCTCTTACCCCCGGGCTTCAACCCCTTCCAAAAACCGTCTAGCGCCTAAGTTGGAGTACCATGAGATAGTATACCAGATTTAATGGTTCTGAATTGAAAACTGTAGTTTTTAAGAAAATTTTGAATGTGGGGGCTCTGACCCCCGGGCCTTGACCTGTTCTAAAAACGGTCTACCGTCCAAGATACAGTACCATGAGATAGTATACCAAATTTAGTGGTTCTAAATTGAAACTCTAGATTTTGCGAATTTTTTTTTTATGAGGAAGGCCCTTACCCCCCGGGCAGCAACCCCTTCCAAAAATCGTCTAGCGTCTAAGTTAGAGTACCATGAGATAATATACCAGATTCGGTGGTTCTGAATTGAAAACTGTAGTTTTTAAGAAAATTTTGTATGGGGGGGGGGGGTTCTTACGCCCGGGCCTTGACCCTTTCCAAAAACCATCTACCATCTAAGTTAGAGTACCATGAGATAGTATACCAAATTTAGTGGTTCAAAATTGAAAACTGTAGATTTTACGACATTTTTATGGGGGAGCTCTTACATCCGGGCTCAAACCCCTTCCAAAAACGGTCTACCGTCTAAGTTAGAGCACCATGAGATAGTATACCAAATCTGGTGGTTCTAAATTGAAACTTTAGATTTTACGAAATGCTTTATGAGGGGGCTCTGACCCCCGGTCTCCAACCCTTCCAAAAACCGTCTAGCGTCTAAGTTTGAGTTTCATGATATCAAATTTGATGGTTCTGAAATGAAAACAGCATGGTATGGGGCGGGGGCTCAGACCCCCCGGGCCTTGATCCGTTAAAAACCGACAACCGTCTAAGTTAGAGTACCATGAGATAGTATACCAGATTTGGTGGTTCTGAATTGAAAACTGTAGATTTTACGAAAATATTTTATATGGGGGCTCTGACCAACCGGGCCCTGACCCCTTCCAAAAACCGTCTACCGTCTAATATTTTAGTGCCAAAGAAAAAGCGTAATATTCCTATCCTGTCTGAGTGTCCAAACCTTATAAATTTGATCAGGGCTAAAGACGTTTGAAATCGCACGTTTTCCTGCATTCTTTTTGTATGTAACTAAAATCTGCAAACGCGACGAATTGACGTAGTCGACGAATTGACGCATTCGACGAATTTGTCCGCGACGAATTGACGCTCGACGAATCGTCGTGGTCGACGAATTGTCGCAGTCAACGAATTGTCGCTTTCGACGAATTGACGCAGTCGACGAGTTGACGCACGGGACGAATTGACGTATAACCTATTTTAATAAAGTCGTTTCTGAAAATTATCGTTCGTGAGGAAGACAAAATGATTATCTCAAAGAAGTATTTGCTTTAAGCTAAGAAAAAGACGATAATACGGACTGAAAGTTCAGAGAGAGAGAGAGAGAGAGAGAGAGAGAGAAAGAAAGAGAAATAGAGTGAGAAAGAGAGAAAAAAGATAGAGAAAGAAAGAGAAATAGAGACAGGAGGGAAGAGAGAGAGAAAAAGAGAGGGGAGAGAGATAGAGAAAGAAAAAGAGAAAAAAGAGGGAGAGGGAGAGAGAGAGAAAGAGTAAAAAGTATTAAAATGTACGATTTTCTTTTCCAGGAGA
Source organism: Macrothele yani (assembly GCA_039090855.1). Taxonomy (NCBI): domain Eukaryota; kingdom Metazoa; phylum Arthropoda; class Arachnida; order Araneae; family Macrothelidae; genus Macrothele; species Macrothele yani. Next base: position 107,729,431 of record CM077015.1, on the reverse strand, counting down.
TGTTTAGGTTGCATTGTGACTCTTATTACAGCTTATTCACAAAATGATAAAACGATACCTGCTTAGGGAATATTTTTGTTAGGAAATGTAATAAAGATCCCTCTAAAATAAATTGGTATAAACAGTTTTTTTCTCCTGATGCATGTTTAGCGATTGATTTTTAATGCACAGTGGAGTAAGTGACAAATTAGTGACGTTATAAACTTTTATACGCGTTCATATATAAAAGTTGCCTTTTTTTTTTTTTTTTTTTTCAATTACTTGTAATGTTAGAAAAGTGACCTCCATGTGTAGTCCGAAAGTAACTTGGATAATGTTCTTTTATTTCCTTAAATTCAAGTATCAGGTTTTCACACAAATTGTTGGATATATAAAAGTAGGGGACCACAAAATGATGAAATTTAATTTACTATTTCATGAATGCGGAAAATATTAAGGTGGTTACAAAAATCATTTCGAAACTGCAAATTTCAGTGTCCGTACGACGAATAGGGGGGATAACGTATTCGAAAATGAGGAGATTGGAAACAAACAAATAAGTTCAAAAATATATTTTTAAGGGCCTTGCGCCCCAATAGTTACAACAAAAATGTAGTTAAATTTTTTTTACCGAAAATTATTTTTTTCTTAACTGCGAGGCCCCTGAAGGCGCGGGGCCCAGGGCGACCGGCCCGGTTGCCCTTATGGTCCAGCCGACCCTGTTTGAAGCAGTAATTTACTGTGAAAATGTTTCACCAGTATAGATTTCTGTTACGTTTGTAAACACATTCAAACATTTCTGTAATATCAAAAAGAATAATAATAATTATAAAAATAGATAAAATAATGGATATCCAAAATATTGCTATTAATTTATTTAAGACATTTTCCAAATTTTCATACTAACATATTTCGGTTTGAAAGAATCATCAACAATAACTTCCCTGACCAACCCAACATTTAACATTTCTAAATTAGGCATTTACCACCATTTGGTCCCGCCAAGGTACTTTCCATCTTTTATTAAAATATACCAAATACATATTACGGCTTTGTTTAGCTGCGTCGGTAGAATCTTTAGTTTGTTTTTGCAAGTCACATAGGTACGATGCATATATGTACTTTTTGAGTTTCGTCGTAGAAAGTCGTGCAGTACGCATATGCCAAGCACAATGTAGTCTAAGTTTTTCAGGGAAACATTTTTCTATGTGTGGAAAATCCACAAGCCAAAATCCAAATGCGTTTTCCGACTCCCTTCTCGCCTTCGGCAACGTGTAGTTGAAAATTCGTTTATATATACTTTTCTTTCTTTTCTTTCTTTTTTATCCTTTTTTTCTTTCTTTTTTTTTTTTTTTTTCGTTTGCCGAAATTATTACTGCTAAAGTTCTGCTCTTTGGTGCGGAAAGGAAAAACGATATTTTGTAGATTTTTGTCGTAAACGAAGATTGAGTGAGATACTTGGGAATGAAAAGCGCGAAGTTTTTAAGTTTGTGTCTGTGGTCAAACCTAGTCAGGGGAACGATCTCTCGAGCGACCACAGGTGGTCAACCGTAATCCGCGCGAAGGTAAAAGACTGTGTGTGTGGGGGGGGGGCTTAAAGAGGGAGAGGTGGAAACAGAAGACCTCAGGGAGAAGACCCATACATTTTTGCCCTCCCCCTCTAGGGGAAGGGGGACAGTGAGCTCTCGGCATAAGATTCTCTCTGCTGGACAATGCGCCAACGACTCTTTGCAAAACAGTGGTGTGGTTGCATTGCATCATTCTTCAGACAGCAATTACAGAGGTAACATGTAGTTTATGTACAGCCAAAGAGGGAAAAACTTATTGATACATTCAGGGCCCAAATTCTATAAAGATGTAGAAACAGAGATAAGGTGGAAGTGGCGTTGTACAGAATGCAAATGATTGGCAAAAGTGTACCTGGATACTAGTGACTCGGTTATTTTACAATTCAACTTGTGTCACAACCATGACCCACCAAAACTGATCATATCAAATAGTGTTAAACGAAGAGCAATAGAGGATATTTCGGAACGGCCATTAAAACTTATCATACAACTGCGGGAAATAACTGTTTACTAATTGAAGAAATAAATAGCAACAATGGAATATTAGTGCTAAAAAAAAGAAACGAATTTGAAAAAGAAAATATAAAAAGCTAAAAAAAAGAATAAAAAAAAATAAAAAACAATAAGAAAATTAAAATAAGAGAAAAATAAATAATCTATAAAAGAAAAGAAATTAAACGGAAAGTAAAAAAAGAAAAAATAGAAAATGAGTGAAAAAAATGATAGAAGAAAATTGAAAAAAAAATGTTTTGGCGCATGAAGAGACAATCTGCACGTGATATCCTCCTTGGTAACGGTAATAAACTCTGTTGATTTTACCATAGACACTGTTGAGGTTCACTGTTCCAGCAAATGTTTCCTCAGATTCCACAACTAGTAAAAATATCAATGTACTTTATTGCAATAGAATTATCAATAGTTCAAGACATGTCCGATCTTTAAAAATATAAATCATGCAGTAATAAATAGTGAAAGTACCGGAAGTTTGCCAAGCGGATAAAGGCAAAAAAATCACCGTATTTTTCTGAGACCCGCATACTAAGTTTAGATAAAGAGTCAACCTCTTATATCAATTTCATTTTCAGGGAATTGCTCTCAAATCACAATGTTCGTCCTAATTCGGATGAAGAATGCAGACTCGCAAGAAAAGGTAATTGAAACACACCTTAAATTCCGTGTTCTCTGAGTGCAGTAATCTCTGGGGGATGGATGCTTTGGGTGGGGTGGAGTGGAGTAGGATGTCTGCGTCCAGGGCAGTTAGCCCATTAGCCGGGAGAGCAGCTGACTCTTTTCGTAATGGAGCAGTGCAGTTGACCAACACCCTCAAGTCCTCTGGAACTGATGTTTTTCCGCCATCCAGGGTTAATAAACTAAAACCGCGAAAATTATTTCCAAATACACTGCCTGACAGAGAAAATGCCACACCACGAAGACGTGAACGCAGTGCCATGCAAATTGCACGGTGGGTGCACATGTACAAGTTATACAAATGATTGCATTTGCGGGCCAATAGCACGAACGGAGCGTGGGATACAAGCGAACAACCAGCCCGTGAGGCCATTAGTCGAGACGTCGACACGCCTGCGAGAAGTGAGTGGTTCTACTGCAACCGTGTCTTGAGAACGAACAAGGGGTGCCAATGCCGTTAAGATGCTGTCCTACGCGATTTCTTCAAACGGATGAGTTCACGAGAGGTGTCATCGTAGGCCTTCGTACCAAAGGATCGCCCTTGTGTCGTATTGCGGAAAAAACGCAACGTGATGCCACAACCTACAGTCGCATTTAGAGTCAGTGGTCTCAGGAAGAATCTGTGCAACGTCGTAGGGGACCGAAGCACGGAGACGGACGGCCGAGCGCATCAATCGTCGCATCCAACGCCATGCCTGTGTGGACCCACAGACGACATTTCGCGGAGTGTACTGAGAGGCTTGGTTGCTCCGATATCAACGAGGACAGTGTAGCGCCGATTGGCTGCTTCTGGTTTGCTGTCCAGCCGTCCGTTACGAAGGTTGCCCTTAACATCGAGCTATCGTCGCCACCGCTTGGCGTGGTGTCGCTCCAGGACGGCGTAGGGTTCCGAATTGAACACTGTGGTGTCCAGCGACGAATCGCGGTTTTGTCTCACCACGGATGATCGCCGTGTGAGAGTCTGGAGAAGACGTGGCCAACGGCGGATTCCTCTGCCTTTGTGGAGGGCCACACGGCCCGGCAATGTAGCATCATGGTGTGGGATGCTATCAGCGCCAACAGCTGCTCACCGCTGGTACGTAATACTGAACATTGACTGCAGGGCAGCCCATACGCCGTTTTTCAACAGGATAACGCCCTGCCGCCTACCTCTCGGATCAACCTGAATGCTTTACACGGTGTGCGGATGCTTCTGTGGCCAGCACGATCCCCCACCTCTCGCCCATCGAGCATATGTGGGACACGATTGGACGTCTGTTGAGTACCCTCCCACCCCCGCAAAATGAAGATGAACTGTGGACTCGGATCAACACCACATACATGGTCCACGATACCCCAGGACTCTATTCCGACTCTCATTGCCTCGATTTCACGTCGGAGTCAACGCTGTATCACCCAAAATGAGGGCCACACTCCTTATTGAGCATCCTGTATATTCGGCCACTGGAGGGTGTTCCAAGGCTGCGTAGGGTGCCGAATGTAACAGTGACAATTAAATCATTTGTTATAATTTTTTTTGTCTGTATGTGACAATTAAATCATTTGTTATAATTTTTTTTGTCTGTATGTGACAATTAAATCATTTGTTCAGAACCCACTTGGCTATCTGTGTGTGCAGTTTGGTCGATTTTCGAGCATTCCTTCATGGTGTGGCATTTTCTCTGTCAGGCAGTGTATTTTACAGTACTTATATATTGAAACAAAAACTCCTGATAAAGGTTTTTATTTTATATACATTTCATAGAAAGAATTTTATTTTGGATTCAAGCTTTTCTTCTTTAACTGCTAAAATAAAATTTGTCTGTACAATTTTGAAAAGCGGATTTTCATTTCCCAGAATTCATAAGAATCTGTGTATTCGGTGACATAGAAAATGTCGTACATTAGGAAGTTATAATTTTCTTCTTTAACTGCTGAAATAAAATTTGTTTGTAACATTGTAAATACAGTTTTGAAAAGCGGATTTTCATTTCTAAGAATTCGTTTTCAGTTACATAGAAAATATCGTACAGTAGGAAGTTATAATCACACTAGTACAAGCTTGGGTTTAAACCATATGAACGTACTACACTCTACATTATTCTTTCATATGTTAAATTTCAGTGTTATGTGAAAATCATTAATTAAAACAACTGGAAAAACAATTCACAAGAAACAGTTCGTTTCATCTTGCAATTCGAGTTGAAAGCCAGGATTTTAACGGATGTTCTCGTATAAATGTATTTACATGTGTATATTAATAAAAGCATTTTATTTCTCTTTTGATACCTTTTCCTCCACTATTCAGGAGGCTTGAATGGTGAGACCAAATAAGACGGCTTTATTAATATTCACGTCCACTATGAAATTCTTCAACAGCTCTTTTTATCCACTCATATCAATGTTTGCCGGCTCAGTCCACGGAATCGAAGTTCTTTTAGCAATGTTCTTTGTCCCTAACGCATCGCTTCCAACGAAGTACGGAAGTGATACGTTATTAGGGCACAAGATGACGGTTGCTTCTTCTTCGGGACTGAAGGGAGTGCCCGTTAACTGCTGTTAAGATGTTCTATTGTGTGCAGGCTATCGTTAATGTTATTCGTAGTGCACATATTCCCTACCATGTGAAACTCACCGTTGTTTAGAAGTTACCGCTATTCGGTGATGTCTCTTCAATACAACTCGGTGAATACACTGTAAAAATAAACAACAGGTAATATTTAATGACATTTAATTCTGGCGTTTAAAATACTTCATACAATACACTTTTGACGTCGTTCGTATAATTACTGAAAGCTGTGGTAAAAGGCCTCTTTCGTTATTTTCTTCAGCTGGGTTGTCACGCCGTTTGAATGTCAGAAATATCAATAAATTTCTTCTTTTTAGTGCTGATATCGAAGGGGAGGGGATCACTCACTGAGCCGGCGCCAGATCAGGATAATACGGTGGGTTATTCAATGTAGCAACGGCTCGCTTACCAAGCAATTTCTCTACTGTCTCTGCCAAATAGGACTACGCATTGTCATGCTACGAGACCCATGTGCAAAGGGCGGCCCTACTGGACGAATGTGTTTCAACCGGTTCTGGGCGATACGCCCATCGAGGATTGGTCCAATGCCGATTGGTCCAATGTCCGACTCGTCCAATGCCAATTCGTCCAATGGTACGATTGGTCCAATGCCGATTCGTCCAATAGTACGATTGGTCCAACGCCGATTCGTCCAATTGTATCATCTTACCAACGATAAACTGTTCTATTTTCCAGAAAGGAATAATGATTTAAATTTTTCTGCTCATTATGTCCTTTTGAAAGAGCATTTCCGTATATTTGGTAATTGTAAACATTTTACTTAAACCTGGTAACAGACACTCAATGGAGCATTTCTCAGCTGTTTGCAAAGCACCTAGGAGCTGGTCTTTTTAGAATATTTTTTAAGTTACAACCTAGATATTGGGTATTTGTAAACCTTTTATAAAACCTTATAAAAGGCACTCATCGCATCATTTCTCAGGTCTTTACAAGGCACCTAGGCCGCGGGACTTTTTAGAAGATTTTAAGTTACAACCTAGATATTTTTGTATTTGTAAATATGTTATAACACTTAATATAAATCACTCGTCCTATCATTTATCACGTCTTTCCAAGGCACCTATACGCAGCGGGCCTTTTTTCAGAGTCGTGTCTTAGGGATTTCATTAAAACATTCAAAGTTTTAGACGATTAAGCAATTAAAATAGAAAATAAAACTCTTTAGCTTTATCATACGGAATTTTAAATGGCAGGAAATACAGGATTTAAAATATTTATCTGACTTCCCATTTAGGGATATAATAAAAATGAGGAAAAGTGAGGAGCACTTAGCTCCCACGCAAGCCCAGATATGCCGCAATTTCTACAAGAATATATATATGAAACATTGAACATACATGACGGGCGTCTCCTTAACTATTGTAGCCAAAAATATCTCATATGGGGACATATACTAATCAATTGTATAAAACTAAAAACAGAATTGGTAATTACTGGTTTTGATATTAAATAACCATAAACTAAAAACTGAGGCTTCAAGAAAGCCCGCAAGCAATTATGCGTACTTTCAGCTAAAATGAACTGTTCTAATTTTTTTTTTCCGGTTGCAAACTTTTCCCAAATTCGTGGCAATTTTATTTTCAGTATTAACGATACTTATATTTGAAAGTCGTTTCTGTTTCATATTAGATCAAAAAGTAATTTTTCATGATTTCAAGTTCGGAAAACGATCTTTTCTCTCAAGCCACTGTTTCAGACAGTAGAAATTTTCACCGGGGGATGTGTTCCCCTTTGGCAATCGGAAAAGTCCCCAACAGGAAAGCTCTCCCACATCGAAAAGGTTCCCCATCGGAAAGACCCCTCACAGGAAAAGTCCCTCATCTTTTTCAGTCAGGGACCATGCACAAATTGCATTTGACACAAAATATCGAACGTGTGGGAGATTTCCGGGGTCATCATTTCCATTACCATGCTGTTTAAAACAAGTTGCAGCCGCACAAAGTGCTCAATTATGTGGGGGAAATTTCCGGGGTCGGCATTTCAAACTTTTACCGCAGTTTAGGAGTGAAAATCGGTTTACAATTAGCAGGGTTGGGTGGGGGAAATGTCCAGGTTGGTATTTCCACTTTTACAGCGGTTTTTAGTGGAAAACGGTCTTACAATCAGCAGGCTGACAGGGTGAGGGGAAATTTCGGGGTCGGGATTTCTTTTCCATCGTTCTCATGTTCATAATGTTTACGTAACAAGACAATAATATTGCGATGTTACGCAGGCAGAAAATATTATTAGGCCTAACGCCTAGGCCCTTCTAAAAGTTTTCATTCCGTCGTTCCCATATTCCTAAAATTTACGTAACAAGTAATGTCAGTAATACTGCGCTATTACTTATGCACCATACATTGATTAATAGGCCGTAGGCCTAGGGCTTTTTAACACCTTTTCTTCGCCTATGCGATATTTGTAAAATTTACAAAAAAGTCAAGTTAATAGCTTGGCGAGTTAACTTAGGCATTCAATATTACCCATTAGGCCATAGGCCTTGGGCCAATGAATTAATAATTAGTGCCTAAGTGCAATATGATTAACTTGAGTTCATGCAAAAACGTTATGAATATGACATCGTTAGAATGAAAACTGTTAAAAAGCCCTAGGCTTGGGGCCTATGAACTAATATTTAGTGCCTAAGTAAGAAGATTATTACCTTGTCTTGTTATGTAAACGTTATTAATATGACATCGGTAGAATGAAAACTGTCAAAAGAGCCTTGGCCTAGTAATTAATTATGAATGCCTAAGTAAACGCGCCCAAAACTATGTTCCGAGGCCATCCACGTTATAGCCCCCCCCCTACCCCTCACAGCCAATTGATATATGATGTTCGTTCCTAAGAACCTTCCAAAACCAAGATTGGGTGAATGGATGAAATCCTCCCTGCTTTGTTATAATTAATCTGTGAATCATGAGGATGGATCGAGACCGCTGAAACTCAAACAGTAATTGGCAATGTCCAAAACTAATGAATGATGGCTTGGTTAAAACTCAACAACTGTATTAGATATGTCTGATGGTTGAAAGTCAGTCCGTCCGTCGAGTCGCTGTCTTTGGTTGCATATCAAAACGTCCATTATCTGGTGAAGAGTTCGGTATTCGCCAACGGTAATTTAGCGTCTCTGTACTAACGTTATTCCCTAAAACTTGAGAGAGAGTCTTTCTTCTCTGAGATAAGACCTGTATCTCTCAGTGATCTTCTCCTTTCGAGCGGTAACAAAATGCAAGTCCGAGCTTCGTCTTCGCTGCCTAGAAGAACGATCTCGTTCGGAATATCTGGAGATATCCGTGAGAGTTTCTGAATATGAGACCTATATCAGAGACTCTAACTTCGAAAACATATTGTTACTGTTTGGTACGCGACCGACATACATGAACCCCTACCGCCTGGGTCCGCTCGCACTCGACTTTCTTTGAGCTACGACTGCGGGAGAACTTATTCCTCTCCTTACCGAAATCTGACTAACTAACATTTTCTCGCGCTTCTCTCTCTTTCTCTCTCTCTATTTCTCTCTATTTCGCCCCCGCCGCACGTACGTCACTTCCGCTTCCTTGCCTTGCTGGCATCCCGCTCTCGCTCTCTGTGCTGACGCCTACGTCATGAGATGACCAGGCGTTTTTCTATCTTCGCGTCCGTTGGACGCGCCCATCCTGTGTACGAACATATCGGACCCTCACCAGATAGCCGGCCCGTTTGATGTACCTCCGTTAGCGGCACTGTTTGGGACAGACTTAACTTACTTTAAAGTACAATAATACATTAGACACAATACACTTTGCTACATACATACAATAACTAATGGTCAGCTTGTCAGACATCCCGACGTCTGCTCTTCGCTGAAAATGTCTGGCGGATGTTGTTAGCTTAATGGCTGATAGTTATCTTGCTTGGGAAAGGAATGCGTCTTTCTCCGAGGATGTGAAACACAGCCCTCCTTTGTATCACACAAATAATTTCGAAAAGTTCTAGAATCATCCATTGTCTTCTTTGTCCAATGGACCACGTTTTAAGTTTTGTTAATTTTCATATACATGGATGTTCGCATCATAAGTTCAGATATCACACATTGGTTTAATATTATATCGGCATAATTTTGCCATCATTAGTCCATTAATATATGAATTTCCTGATTATGCAGGTATAATGTTTATCTGATTTTCTCTCTTGCATTAATAATGCTTCAGCTCTTACATGAACTTTACGGATATCACATAGGCGAAGAAAAAAGTGTTTAAAAGGCTTTGACCTACGGTCTAATAATTAATGTTTGCTGCATAAGTAGAAGCCGATTTTGACATTACTTGTTATATAAATTTTCGGAATATGGGAATGTGACGGAATGGAAATTTTAGAAAGGCCTAGGTGTTAGACCTAATAATATTTTCTGCCTGAGTTGTACCGCACTAATAATAATTTGAAATGTTACGTAAATGTTTTGAACATGAGCACGATGGAATAAAACGTGCAGACCCCAGAATTTCTCCCACCCTGTCAGCATGCTGATTGTAAGACCGTTTTTTACTGTAAACTGCGGTGAAATTTTTTTACACTAAAAAACTTAGGAAAACCGCTAAAAACTGTGGTCACAGTTGAAATACTAACCCGGATATTTCCCCCGTCCCATTCAGTTACTTGTAAGACCGTTTTTAACTAGAAAGTGCGTAAAGTCTAAATGCCGACACCGGAAATTCCCCACCCGGTCCAGCTAATTGTAAAACAGTTTTTACTTTGTATAAACGGCGGTAAAAGTTGAAATGATGACCACGGAAAATTCTCCCACATATTTGTGCTCGTTGAACGGATGCATCTTGTTTTAAACAGCATGAAAATGGTTACTGTGAGAGCGGGAACATCAGCGATGCACGACAGATAATTAATGGAACACTACGCCTGTGTAATCAGGAAATCACACATTAAATGAACTTGTAAAAAATACATTAGGTTTCATAATGTAATACAAAAATTAATGTATGTTGTATGGGTGTACGACGAAAAACCTCCATATAGACAAAGAACTTTCGAAAGTTCCAGAACATTTTGTAAAGTATTTGGAGGCTACAAAGAAAGCCAGAAGTACTCACGCTCAGGAAAAGGTACACCTTTCTCGGGTACGATAAAGATCGACCCATTAAGATAATGGCATCCAGCAAACATTGTTTAACGAAGAACAGACGCCGAGAAGTCTGGCTGTCTACACATCAGCATTGCATGTGGGCAAAAAAATGCATTGCGTTCATATATGCTTGTATCTTTTGCGGTAGGTTAAGCCCGTCTAAGAAACGCCACCGATCAAACGATCTGGCTATCCAGTGGAAAGAATAAACGCCCGCCGAACGGATAGGCGTGTCGACGCCGTCGAGGGGAAAAGGAACAAACGCGCTGGCCACGAGGACCTTGCTTGCCAACAGGGAGAGTAGTAGTAGGCCCTCGGGCCCAGGAAGCCGCAGTGACGTACGTACAGTGAGGAGGCGAACAAAGGCAGAGCGCCAAGCGAAAAGGGTAGTCTGTCGGTTGTTCGCGGAACGAACGGAGAGGATCAGGAAGCTTCAGCTGACGCGACTCGAAGGTTTTTCGGGTGCGTGTGTACTCAGAGTAAGGGTACGAGATGGTCCAGTCATACCATATACGGTGATGGAACTATTATTTTCTAGGTTAAGGAAAATCGGCGGCACAGGTCTCAGGAAGACAGACTCTCGCGATTTCTTCCGTTAGCCAGAGAGTGTAACTTAGAAATTTCGTGAAACAGGTCCCCGAGGCGGGAACTCTCACCGATTGCGTTGTTCTTCAGGTAGATAGGAAACCACGGAGAGATACAGGTTTTAGGCATTATCGAGAAAGACTATCTCTCTAGTTCAAGAGTATCGGTAAATGATAGGCGCCAGTTTATAGGTTGGTCGTTTACAAACTTTTCTCTTTCCACTGGAAGAAAGACATTTGATTTATCACTACGGAGAGCGTTTCTTTTTCTACGGACAAGCTTACCTGCAAAAGCCTCCCATATTATTTATTAAATGTTGTTACATTTCAATCAAATCTTTCAGCAATTACTTTGTAGTCATTGGTAGTTTTTATCTGTAGTTTGTTGGCAGTCTTAATCTATCCTCCTGGTTCACAGATATTCTTTATAGTAAAGTGGGGAGGAGCGTCCGTTCACTCAATATTAATATTGGGGTAAGTTCTTATGAACGAACCTGGTGCTTCTATAGGCTGTGAGGGGGTCCAATAACGTAGACGACTGCGGAACATAATTTAGGGCGTGGCCACTTAATCAGCTGGTTACGTTCGCCCTTACAGTTACCTCAGAAATCTCTCCCACATTTGATATTTTGTGTAAACTGCAATTTGTGCACGGTCCCTGACTGAAAAAGGTAGGGGACTTTTCCTAAGGGGAACTTTTTCAATGTCGGGAACTTTTCCGAATGAGGGACAGTTTTCCTGAGTGGGAGTTTTCCTGTGGGGAAGTTTTCCTGTGAGAGACTTTTCCGTCCATCATTAGCAATATCATTCTTTCCACCACGCGAAACGCTGAAATTACATCAACACGTAGTGCAAAATGCATGTTTTTCATTTTTTTGAAGATTTTGCAATACGCGAGAATTCCGCAGAACACGCATCACGGAATATTTTATAGTACTCCCCCTCAATCCCCCTTTATATTGCTGCTCATAGCGAATCACTAACATTAAATTTATTGACACTTGAAAAAAATGCAAGTAAAACTGATATAGTAAAACAATAACCGCTTAAAGAGATCAATTTGCAGAGGAAAAAATAGTACCCCAACATATTAATTGAATCAAGCCAAGACATTTTTATGCACGTTAACAAGCGACGAAGAAAGCACGGTTGGAAAGCGTTGAAAACTTAAGAAGCACTGGCTCGAATGAACATTGGATTTACTTTTTTTTTTTTTTTAACTTCCTCTTATAGTAACATTCTTTCTTTAGGTCAAATTTATTGCAAGAGAAGAAGTTACGAAACCATGCTCCAACGCATTCTTAATTTCACAAAACTGGCAGCTTTTGCTTAATTTCGTCATATTGTTTATTGATCTGGGCTTAAAAATTCCACAGATTTAAAATCCGTTTGAATTTTTTTTTCTACGATAACTACGTTCTGAGACAGAATTTAGAACTGGGAGTAATAAAGACACGTGCTCGAATGCAAAACACATCTAACGCTGGCCTACTGAGAAGTTGCGACCCGGGGGACGAACAATGCATTGTCTGAAAAGGAGAGGAGGGGAGGGGACATAGCGAGAGAGAAATAGAGAGAGATGGACCGAACCAAGCCCAAGATTAAACAAGGCCACATAGTTGGTGCAGTCCAGTTTAAGCGCGGCGCAAGTTTTACTGCTTTATTGTCTCAAACAACACAAAACAATAAACCTAAACCGTGGAAAAACTGCTATAAATGTTCCCACATAAACACATGTAACTGAAAAGATATTCGCAACTTACATCGGCGCTTTACTTTGAATGGATTAAGTTAAATAAAAGAAGTTCCGTAAATTTTACGGGTAAATCGTAAAACTTGGCAGGTATGTGCTATCATATTGTCGAAATTTAAGCATCAGGACCTGCTTTGAATTTGGGATATGGTGTAACCCCCCCCCCCCCCAAATTTTAATTTCGTGTATGCTGTGTGGCCCAACGCACGTTTGTTACATGATGTACACCCACAGGATTTGTCCACCCGCCAAAATTTTTAATTTGCGTGTAGTGTGACCCAACACACTTTTTGAAAAAGAATTTGAATTGTCTCAACTGGAGGGGGGGGGGAGGCGATAGATTCCAAAATAAGGCAAATGCAATGCAAATCAAAAACAACACACCAGATCTCTACGGGAAATGGCAAATTCGTACCAGGGAGATTGCCCCCGCCCCGAGTCTGCGACGTTACGGGGTCATATACAAAATGCATACATCGCAATTGCGTTTCTTTCCCAGATCTTGTCAAAGTGTGGAAGTTTTCCTAGTAGAACAAAACGAAATGTACGAGTTTTCCTAGGGATATAAATGCGTTTGTAAGATCATAACGACACAAGGTTTATGTAGAAGCTTTGCCACTCACTAAATCTTGAGTTATGGCTTTAATATTTCGCATGTCATGCAATAAAGGCCAATTTACAGGGACTCAACAAATCGATCTTCGGGTGTTGACAAGATACCCACGTTACGGGCCTTTTTCGAAGATTTTAAATTACAACCTTGATATTTCGTATTTGTAAACATTTAATAAAACATAATAAAAGTCACTGAACAGATTATTTCAATGGATCAGTTCTCAGCTCTTTACAAGGCACCTAGGCAGCCGGCCTTTTTAGATTTAAGTTACAACTTAGATATTTGTTATGCAACTTAGATATTCTTGTAAACAGTTTATAAAACTTAATAAAAGGCACTCAACAGATTATTTCGCGGCTCTTTACAAAGCACCTTGGCCGCGAGCCTTTTTAGAAGATTTCAAGTTACAACCTAGATATAGTTTGAGCTTTTAGAGCCCATGAAAAATATCATATATGTTAGTTTACCTTTAGGGGTTTAACACCCCTAAATTCAAAATTTTATTTCGTCTATTGACAGCGTTGTCTAATGTTTTAAGTTTGAGCTTCTTGAACCCATAAGAAAGGTGATATATATTAGTTTAGGTTAAGGGGTAACCCCTTAAATATCAACATTTCTAAAACAAAGTGCAATTTTTATAAGGTTCATAAATATTTATTTGATCAGTTTTCTTACACTAGATAGGAAACGTCCTCAGACGTTAAGCATTATCTACAAGTTATCCGTAGTGGGCATGTGTCCAGTGGGCAAGTGTCCTGTGGGCTTTAGTCCGGACCTCCCTCTTCTTATACTTCCCAGTTATGTCAATATGATTAACTTGATACGTAAATGTTATGAATATGACATCGGTAGAATAAATACTGTTTAAAAAGCCTAGGTCTTTAAACAGTAATAGTAAATGACGGAGAAATTTACTTCGTTATAATATATATATTAATTTTCCAGTAATATGTTTAAAGTCACTGAAAAATTAGCCTCCATATATAATACTGCAATAGCTTCCAAACAACTTTGATACTATTCTTTTCGTTTTCTTAAATTCAAGTACCTGGTTTACACACAAAATGTAGAATATATCAGAAGGAAGCCACACGTTTAATTTGCTATTTAACGAATGGGGAAACGATTAATGTGGTTATAACAATAATTCAAAATCTGCAAATTTCGGTATTTGTATGACAAAGGGCGATAACAATTTGAAAGTCGGGGCGATTGGCAACTAAAAAAACATTACACAAAACTTAAAAAAACGTAATAATAATAAATGCGAAAGTCTCCCCAAAAAGGTTTTGTTTTAATTTTTTAACTGCAGGGCCTCGTAAGTGCGCTTCCTGGGCGATTGCACCGATCGTCCAGGCGGCCCTGAGAGTATGTATTAAGAAATAATCCTGAATCCAGGAGTTTTCGTATCGCTGTAATGTGCTAAAAACCAAATAATACATTCGAAAACCCTTGAGAAATTTCTGTGCTTTATACAACATTTGCACAGTGGATTTCCCGATTCATTCATTCAAAAACTTGTTTCAGCTAAATAATAAATAAAATATCATTTCCCACAGTGATAACATACTATTTTCTCAGTACATCTGGAAACGTAGCGCAGTCCACTGTATTTCTAAAAAAAAATCAAAAAATGCGTACTGCATACACGTTCATTATGTAACTAAAAAATATCTTTGGAACACCGAAAGTTTATGTATAACTGATGAAATGGAATAGTAAGGAATATGCTTAACGAAGGTGTATCTTATCCACCCAGATGTGATTTTGAAAACGAAGAAATCGTTTGTCTGGTGGTTGTTAGTTGAGAGAAGCATCCGCGGGAGGATTCCTTTTGTCTTTCCTCCCATCACCCTTAGGGTCCTAAGGGGAATGGTGCGGGGAGAAATACAGATAAACAAGAGATACGAACTTTTCGGTGAATCGGTTTCACAGCGTTGACAGTGTAATCAGCTTACCTTTGCTCAGAGTATAGTTTCGCGGAAGAAAGAAAAGTTCATTTCTTCCCCATCTGTAGACTGATATTACCAGTAAAGCCTTCCCCACAGGATTCTGACAGGTATATTGGATTGTAGAAAAAGTAACACCACACATTTTCTTAATCGTAGTCGAAGGTTTTGCTTCCTATGTTTTGCTACTAAAAGTTTTAGTTCCAATGCTGGAAATTCTCGGGTACGGAGAACTGGCCCCCGGAGAAGTGGCCACCGGAGAACTGGACACATTGCCAATTCAGTGCCATAAAATTCTTCTGCATAGACAAATTTCGTGTGGCTATATTCCCCACTACTTGAGCAACTATTGTTCATAATTTTTTTTTTTAATATTTTATTTTCAGCAAGAAATTTAGACATTTCCGTGATTTTCGGAGCTAAGACTAAGCGGAGAACTGGCCACCGGAGAACTGACCACCGGAGAACTGGCCACCGGAGAACTGGCCACCGGAGAACTGGCCACAAATATTTTAAGGGGCCGTACAAAAATTGTGTTCTGGGCTGCTCTGTCTCCCCGAGATGGGTTATCTGACACACATAAAATGTCCGTAACTTCATATTTTTTATTTACGATATTTTTCTATAAACTATAACTACACAAATTCTCTGCGAGTATGAGAAAACCCAGGAAACTTGTCGGGTAGGGGCAGCTTAAAACCTAAAATATGAAATTTAAAGAATTTCTGGTCCGATCGGGAGACTTTCAGCCATTACAAGCTACAAGTCATCGAATTGCCTGCCTGAGGGCGTCTGCTGCCTCAGGAAAGTAGTGTGTGTGTGTGGGGGGGGATACCAAAAGCGTAAAATATCAAAATTTCTCACTTCTCTTCCGATCGGGAGATCTTCAGCATTTACAAGCTGCAACTCGACAAATTTTCTCAGCGCATGTGCACTCTCTGGAAACCTGTCGGCGATAACTGGGGGAAGGGGGGTGAAAAGTGTAAAATATGACAAATTTCTCGTCCCATCGGAAGATTAATGGCATTTACAAGCTACAACTCGACACATTATTTGAAGGCATGTGCCGACTCAGCAATCCTGTGTATGTGAGGGGGTGGGGATACCAAAAGTGTAAAATATGAAGACTTTCTCTTCCGATCGGGAGATTTTCAGTATTTACAAGCTGCAGCTCGACAAATTTTCTGTTCTGAGCGCATGTGCCTACGTAACAAACCCGTCAGGGGGGGGGGGTAATTTCAAAAGTATAAATTATGAAGAATTTCTCGTCCGATCGGCAGATTTTTTGGCATTCACAACTCGACAAGTTATTTGAGGGTTTGTGCCTACTCAGCTAACCTGTGTGTGTGTGGGGGGGGGGGTGCATACCAAATGTGTAAAATAGGAAGATTCTCTCGTCCGATTGGGAGATTTTCAGCATTTAGCAGCTACAACTCGACACATTATCTGAAGGCATGTGCCTACTCATTAAACCTGTCAGGGGGGGGGGCATAGCAAAAGTGTAAAATATGAAGAAACTCTCGTCCGATCGGGAGATACTCAGAATTTAGCAGCTAAAACTCGACACATTATCTGAAGGCATGTGCCTGCTCAGGAACCCTGTCGGGCGGGGGGGGGGGGGGGGTTGTAGCTTGTAAATGTTAAAAATCTTCGGATCGGACGAGAAATTCTTCATATCTTGCACTTTTGGTACTAACCCCCCCTCCTCCGACGGTTTTGCAGAGTAAGCACTTGCCCTCCGATAATGTGTCGAGTTGAACGTAACTTGTCAATGCTGAAAATCTCCGGATCGGACGAGAAATTTTTCATATTTTACAGTTTTGGTCCCCCTCCCCCTCCGACAGTATGCTGAGTAGGCACAAGCCGTCAGAAAATTTGCCGAGTTGTAGCTTATAAATGCTGAAATTCTTCCGATCGGATGAGAAATTTTTCATATGTTACACTTTTGGTATTACCCCAACACACACACACACACACACACACACACACAGGTTTCCAGAGTAGGCACATACTCTCAGATAATGTGTCGAGTTGTAGCTTGTAAATGCTGAAAATCTTCGGATCCGTCGAGAAATGCTTTATATTTTACACTTTTTGGTACCCCCCACCCCGAAAAGTTTCCTGAGTCAGCACATGCGCTCAGATAATTCGAAGACTTGTAGTTTGAAAACCCTGAAATTGTCTGTTGAAATGTGAATCATAAAATTTGTTTATAAAAAAAATTACATTAATTATCGCAATTAAGAAAAGACGAAATTACGGAAACTTTATATGACTCAGATAACCAACCTCTGGGTGTCGTGGGCATGAAGCGGTCAAAAACGCAATTTTTATACGACCCCTTAAAAGTTTTAAGGTCAGTTCTCCGGGTGGTCAGTTCTCCGGTGGCCAGTTCTCCTACACCCAAAAATCTGTGTCCTTGATGAGGGACATCTGGTTTCCCCCATAGTTTTCCCGAGTCCTGACTTTCCGGTCGTTCATTTAGTTGAGAGACTCCATCATCCTTAGCAATGGAAAAATTCTTTAACATACGCGGGGAATTAAAGTAGCTTTACATGGCTACATCCAGTGGCGCACCCAGGAATTCTTGTTGGAGAGGGCTATCATCATCATCATCATCATTGGCAACCATTGTCAATCCACTGGTGGACGAAGGTCTCCCCAAATTTCCTCCACAACGGTCTGTCTTGTGCCAGTCTCCTCCATGTCACTCCCGCATACTTTCGAATTTCATCCACCCATATTCCATTTGGTCTTCTTCTGGGTCTTTTACTCTCCCTTGGAATCCAATCGAAAATTTCGGCTGTCCATCGATGGTCTGTCCTTCTGGCAGTATGTTCAGCCCATTGCCATTTCAGGGATTTAACTCTGATCATGATGTCTTCCACTCTTGTCATTTTTCGGATCCACGAGTTCCTCTTCTTATCTCTCCTGGTTACACCAAGCATGCACCTCTCCATGCTCTTTGAGTTGTCTGCAGCCTTTGTATGTCTCTTTTAGTTAAGGTCCACGTCTCTGCACCATACGTAAGCACTGGAAGGGTGCATTGATCAAACACTTTTCTTTTAAGTCACAATGGCATATTGCTCTTGAAAACTATGCTGTTTCTTCCAAAAGCTCTCCAGGCAAGTTTTGCACGCCGATTAATTTCTTCATCAATGTGACCCTCACTTGATATCTGCTGTCCAAGATAAATGTACGTGTCTGTTATCTTCAGCTTTTCTCCATCAATCGATAAATCTTCATTTCTTGTAAAATCATTGAACATCACTGTTGTCTTCTGAAAGTTCATTTTTAATCCCACTTCTTTACTCTTGTCAGCAAGTTCTTGAAGTATAATATACTCTGCAGCTCTGATGGGGTAGTTGCAAAAATGACTATGTCATCAGCAAAACGAAAGTGGGTTAGATAATCTCCATTAATCCTTATCACTTTGTTTTCCCAGTTCAGTGATTGAAAAACATTTTCCAATATGACATTAAAAGAGCTTCGGAGATATGGTGTCACCTTGTCTCACTCCTTTTCCAATTTTTATGTGTGTTGTATTTTCAAACAGCCGAATCTTTGCACTTGCATTTTCATAGATGTTATTAATAATATTAATGTACGCATCTTCAATACCGCAGGATTTCAGGGCCATTATAACTGCTGTTGGTTTCACCGAATCAAAGGCTTTTTCATAATCGATAAAAGCCATGCACAATGGAAGTTCATATTCCCTCGCTCTTTCAATTAGTTCTCTCAGTACGTGGATATGATCAATTGTGCTGTAGCCACTCTTGAATCCAGCTTGTTCTTTTGGTTGAGACATGTCCAGTGTCACCTTTAAACGGTGTGAAAGAACTTTAGTGAAGATTTTATAAACCACTGATAGGAGGCTGATAGGTCTGTAGTTCCTGAGATCCTTAATGTCACTTTTTTTATGTAGCAAGATCATTGTAGCGTTGTTCCAATCCTCAGGAATCTTCCCTTCATTAAGGCATCGAGTGAAAATTTGGGCGAGTACTGTTTCGATTTCTCCACTTGCTTCTTGTATGATGTCTACAGTAATTCCATCTTCTCCTGGAGCTTTTCCGCGCTTCATGTTCTTGATTGCATGTGCAACTTCTGCTGGGAGGACTGGAAGAACTCTGGTACTGGTACCTTTCATGATGTCTGGAGTACATGTATCGGAGGGGGCTATATATACGTATATATACACTGCCGGACAATTGCTAAGGACGGATGACAATAGCAACGATAGCAAACATAAAATGGAAGGCAGGAAAATGTGGAAATTAGCATAAGTGCGGGATACAGTAAGACGTGTTGTGCGTATGCAAATTTTGGATTGCCGAACTTGTTCGTGACGTCATAGCGCTGATAAGAGATATAAAGGATTTGACGCGTATTGACCGTTGTTGTTCAAACGCAAAGTTGAAAGGGAAAGAATCAATTGACGAACTTGCAATTTTCAGTATGTCTTCCCGACATCACCTAGATGATTTTACGCGTGGCCGTATTATTGGCAAAGATTGAAGAAGGGCGAAAAATAACAGATGTTGCCAGGGAGTTCGAAGTCAGCCGCAGTGTTCTTTCAAGGCTTTGGAAATCATTTCAAACAAATGGAGAGTGTAGCAAACGTCACGGGGGAGGTCGTGTTCGCAGTACGACACCTGCAGAAGATCGGTACATAGTGCTATCAACAAAAAGACACCGGCGCAGCACAGCTAGTGAGGTAGCAAATCAATTTATGGCTGCTACTGGCAAGCGGATCTCCCGAAAAACTGTCGCCAGACGTTTGCATGAAGGAGGACTATACGCCCGCCGTCCTGTTGTGTGCATCCCATTGTCCAGACGTCACCGTACCACCCGTTTGCAATGGTGCCATCAATATCGCAATTGGAGTGATAACGACTGGTCTGCTGTCCTCTTCTCAGATGAGAGTAGATACGGTCTATCGTCTGATTGTCGACGACAACTGATCTGGGATGATAGTGGTACTGCATATTGTGAAGCAAACATACAGGAAAGGGACCGATATCCGACATGTAGTGTCATGGTATGGGCTGGCATCATGATCAATGGCCGTACGTCCCTCTATGTGCTTCCAACTGGGACTATGACTGGCCAACGATACATTAATGATGTTCTGCTACCTCATGTTCGCATGTTCCGTGGTGCTGTCGGTGATAGATTCATTTTCATGGACGACAACGCAACATGTCATCGAACAGTCGCTGTCCAGGAGTGTCTTGAGAGCGAGGATATTCAACGCCTCGTATGGCCAGCACGTTCTCCAGATCTGAATCCCATTGAAAATGTGTGGGATGCTTTGGGGAGGAGTCTTGCTGGTCGCCAATGCCCTCCAATAAACAAGGACACCCTCATCCGTGCACTGACAGAGGAATGGGATAAATTACCCCAACAGCTACTTGATAATGTCGTGCAGAGCATGACACGACGTGTGGAATCTTGCATCGCCCTCCATGGTGGCCATATCCCGTATTGACATCTTACGCCGGAACGCCTGCGGACGGTAATTGCATTTTTTTCACGTTTACGTATTCTGCACAAAATGGCCTGTTTGTCCCTTGAACACGTTCCAAAGCCTTCTGGATTTCAGAGCACAATAAATTGTCTTTCTTGTAATGTCCTGGCATTCTGACATTATTTTATTCCACTTGGCATCCAACCACACTTACTTTTTTATTCGCTATGTAGCCGTTTATGATCCGTCCTTAGCAATTGTCCAGCAGTGTAGTATACGCACACAATGTATGTACACATATATATATATATATATATAGAGAGAGATTACGTCTATTGTTTATATACGGTTATGACGCACGTCGCTCTTAATCTCTTTGGGGCTTTGGGAAGAAGACATTATGTAATAGAAGACACTGTAATTTTTTGAACTTATAAAATAATGTTTAATTTGTGACGTACGTCGCTCTTAATCTCCTTGTAGCTTTGGAAAGAAGACACCATGTAATGGAAGGCATTATGTCAGACACTATGTAATTTTTTGAACTAGCAAAATAATATTTTTGAATGTTTAATTTGTGACGTACGTCGCTCATAATCTCCTTGGAGGGCGTTTAAGACCCCAAAGCCCCCTCCGTGGGTGCGTTAATGGCTACATCTGTATCAAATACAGAGTTTATGAACACATGTTTCGTAAGTGAACGCAAGCGAACCGAAGGATGCAATGCTTATATTCTAACGAATCCTGAAATTTCAGGTGATTCTATCAAAATCGCGAAACGATGGCAACTCCTCAAACAACAAGAAAATTGCAACCGATAACTTTCGAGAAGCAATAAATGTGCGCGCCATCGATTCAGAGAATAACCTGATTTTAATTTATTCGGCTGTTGCGCATGGCCTTCAGTATAACGACATTGCAGACCTCAAGAAAGAATACCCGACCCCGGAAATTTCTTCCACCCCATCCTGCTACTTGTAATATCGTTTTTTTTGCTACAAACTAGAATAAAAGTCGAAGTGCCGTCCCTGAAAATGTCTCCCACATTTTTCTACTACTTACAAAGCATCTGTAGATTGCAGTGAATACGGAATTACCAAAACCGGAAGTTTCCCCTACCCCATCAGCCTACTAATTAATTGTAAGATCGTTTTTCACTGAAAACCGCTGTATTAGTCGAAATACTAATCCGTAAATTTCCCCCACCCCATCTTGCTAACATAAACTACTGTAAAAGTGGCAAACATATGTAGGTTGCATTAAAAAATAAGGAGAAGCCGACCCCAAAAATTTCTACACGTTCGATATTTTGTGTCAAAGGCAATTTGTTTACGGTCCCTAAATGAAAGAGGTGGGGGACTCTTCCGTCCATCAATATGAATGGATGGGGAGCTAACAGTTCGTCTTTTTCTTATTACACCGCGAAGAATGCCGAATAGTTTACTACTCGGAATGCTTTCACGTAAACTGAACAATTTGCTTTACTTTTTGTAAAAAAACTTACACATGTATGTTTCCTTTTCGCTTTTCTCCTAAATAGCCAAATCTCTAGAAAGGGATATTTAAATGATTATGCTAAAAACCAATAAAACTGAAACTAAAACCTTATCAGTGCAAAAATGAAAAATATCAGTATTAAAGTGATTGGGGGAGAGAGGCACATTGGTACTGCACTGTAAAAAATTGCTGTGAATTCTCGGTGTTTCAACTGTATTAAAACGGTTTACAGACCGTAAGCACGCCAACGGGCGATGAACCGTAAATTTTCGGTAGATAAACAACATGTTCACGGTGTTTAAACTGTTTTAACCATTGCAGTATAATACCTGTTTTTTTACGTGCTGTCGAATGGCAACGGGCTGGTCGCGGACGCCATGTTGGTACGAAGCGATGGAGGTCTCTCTATACACAAAATAAGGATTCTATGTTACTAAATAAGTGAAGCACCGCAGCATTTATTTTCGGTAAGTATTTTTTTGTTTTGTGTAAGTCACAGTGCATTATGATGAGAATGTTAGTATTAAGTGGTTTTGGTAACAATTGAAACAAGTTTGATGTTTTATTTCATGTATGAGTTGCTCACGGTGGTCGTTAAACCTCCACTCAAAAAAAAAAAAAATATTTCATGTATTTCGTTCAAATTATTTGTTAGGCCGAACAAGTTCAGTAAACGAATGCAGTTGCTAACTAATTTTCCTCGCTTGTCCTGTGACTAGGTGACAACTAGTTTTGGAGAACGAGGTACAAATTGTATAATGGTCAATTTTACCCAGACCACGTGGGTGCCAGGAAATTTTTATTTAGCATTCGCAAGTGCTAAAAATTCTAACACTATGCTCCTGCTTCCTTCCTTTTTTTTTTTTTTTTTTTTCAGTGCCAGACAGCGTTTTTTGGAATCTGTGCTACTGAATATTTTGTGGCCCCTATTTCTGGTCACAAGTGCTTGTAAAATACGAATGTCCTATTGACTATACGATAGATATGTATGTCTTGTACATATGTTGGATACCTATTTCCTTTATATATGTAAAGGCTTTGTAAAATACATCTTATGTGTTTGCAGACATAAGGAAATGTATTATTTTTAATAGTTATTCCTAAAGAAATGCAAACATTGAATCAAGTATAGATAACAAAAATTTGAAATGAATGCACAAAAACAGAAGTTCACACATAGTTCAGGAGTTTGTCTTTAAAATGTCTGTTTAAAGATGCTGAAACATTTTTTTCTGCAAACTAACACATTGAAGAAATCTCATGTGAGCAGTGTGTATACCTCATCTGTGGTAAGATAGAAATTTATCAGAACCAATCAATTTCTTAAAAATTAGTTGAAATATATCAATACACAGGTATTTGTGTAGTAATAACTGCCAGTGTTTTCTGTAAAATTATAAAAAAATGACAGAAATATCACTCAACTCATGCCCAACGCACAACTCGAGGCGCGTCGCGTAAACTTAATAGCAGTACCAATGTCTGTTTGTTTTATTTATAAAATGAGTACCCCAAAAGGTGTATTTCAATGCAAACACAATTGCACGTAGAAAGTTTTACAAACAGGTCACTTATGCTAGGCAGTAATTACATTAGAACTGCTTCGTGAGCTAAGAAAAACCCCTCAAAAAAATCACTTCAGGTGTACTGTGCAAGAAATAAACATTGCTAGTATACCCCAAAATCTTAAGTGTCCACATATCTTACAAAAAATTTTATACTAAAGAAAATTTAAACATTGAATCAAGTGTAGACAACATAAATGAAAAATGAATGCACAAAAACAAAAGTTTGCCGCCCCGGTTGTGCAGTGGTCTAAGCGATGACCTCTGATCATTCGTTCGAAAGAGGTCTATCGAATCCCGGTGAGGCATGGATGCTGTGTTTGTCTTACGGCACTGGCTCTCTCCCTTCCCTGGAACCAGTGACCCTAAATTAGGGACGGGCGACCGCTTATAGCCCATTGAGTTGCTAACGGTGGTCGTTAAACCTCCAATAAGGCCGCCCCGGTAGCGCAGTGGTCTAAGCAATGGCCTCTGATCATTCGTCCGGAAGGGGTCCGGGTTCGAATGACGGCGAGTCATGGATATTGTGTTTGTCTTACAGCACTGGCTCTTTCCCTTCCCTGGAACCAGTGACCCTAAATTAGCGACGGGCGACTGCTTATAGCCCATTGAGTTGCTCACGGTGGTCGTTAAACGTCCAATAAAAAAAAAGTTCAGGCGTTCGTCTTTAAAATGTTTTTTTTTGCTTTGAGGTTTGTGAAGAAGTGCACAACATCGTCAAACTAACTGCTGAGCAATATCATGCTCTAATGACATGATAGCAAGACTGTTAAGCCTTTGTTGAAGCATTGTCAATCACAAGTTATTTTTTACCAAGTGTAGTTTTAATATGGTGAATGTACATTTGGGAAAATATCATATATATATATATATATATGTGTGTGTGTGTGTTTTGCAATGTCTTGAAAAGAACATTTTTTTGTGCAGTAGCTACATTCACACTTGATAAAGTCATAGAACTGTGAAATTTTACTATGTAAAGATTCATCCAAATCCTCACTGTAAAAATCTAAACAGTTATTTAGAGAAATTTAGTTGGCAGTTAACTAAGAACTGAAACGGAAATTGAATTTTTTTATAAGCTAACAGACATTTGTTATCCAACTGATCAATAATCACATTAAATGTTTCTACTTCACATTTTTTCTGTCCTTGAAGAATAGTTTCATTACGGTTATTGCCATGTGCATATTTTTTAATTGTGATTAGACAAAACTTCCAGAAGATTTTTCACTTAATGTTTTATCTATTTCTTCATATTTTTCAAAATTATTTCTTTCATTGGCAATGAAATGGGATAATGACAGAAGGTTACGTCCAGTTAACAAATCTAGTGATGGCTTTTGTAATTTAGTATCAACTTTATCACATCTTTCTAAAATGCATCATAACTTGCGTAATTATGGTTCGATTTCAGTGAAATTTTAGTATGTGGTAGGGGACCACTGGGGACAAACCCTATTGGAAATGGGGTCAAAGGTCACAACATAGGAGCAGGATGCATTCCATTGCCATTATGCGTCATAACTTGCGTAAATATGGTTCGATTTCGATGAAATTTTAGTATGTCATAGGGGATCACCTGGGGACGAACCCTATTGAAAATGGGTGCCAAAGAGCACACATGAAAATAGATTCAAATTTATGAGAGAAACTTGAAGAAAAAACGTCCAATCTCTGTAGGTAGAAGAAAAGATTTAGGATTTCTAGACAATGGAAGTCCTAAATTTAATATGAATAATGCAAATTATTTCTTCAATTTGCGCTTTTCGGAACTTTTTTACCCACACAAAGTTTTCAGTCCTCAGTAAAACAGGTGTGGGCTCTACTAGTTTTGTTGGGGACCAAAAAGTTCCAAATACTCCAACCTCCTTTAGCCCACCAAACACCCCTGCTCTGACAACTGGTTTTGGAGAACGAGGCACAAGTCGTGGAATGATCAGTTTCACCTGCAGACCACATGGGCGCCAGAAAATTATTTAGCTAGCACTGTTACAATTGTAGTTGATTTAACAAGAATTCTGACACCATACTCCTGCCTCCTATATCTTTCCTGTCCCAGCTGCTAATCATTCATCAACTTAATCCATTAAGAATTTCATTTGCTGATTTTTGTGTTCAAATTTGTGCTTTCATCCTAATTTCTTCACATAGTCTGTGACGGGTTTAAAATTTATTACATGCCAGGATGCTAGATAATATTTTTTAATCGCCGGGATGCGGCCCAACTTCGAACACTTTATTTCTATGGGTGGTCAAATTTTATTTCTGTAAAAACACATAAGTTGTTACTCAGAGTTAAAGTTGATACCATTGTTTTCCAGCCAATAGCTATCTCAAATAGCCTGGCAAATCCCTCTTTTTTCCAGGTAGAGTTGCCATTATGTTCCAAGCTTAAATCTAAGAAATTCCTTAGTCAAACTCTGCATTAGCACCAATGCTAAACATCATTGTTACCCCCCCCCCTCCCGTTAGCTTAAAATACACTGCTCAAAACTATTGGGAGATATCGTGGTTTAGATATGAACTACTGACATCAACTGTTTGTATGCTAAGAGAAATTGAAGGAAAGTTATTACAATGAAACTTTTGCATACTTCCAAACACCTCAGTATGCAAAATTGATTGTGGGACGTTAAAAAGGGTATGTTTCTGTCAACGAATGAAAAGTGAATTGTATCTTATGATCGTTTAGTCCAGGATAAAAATGACTCGTGCTTTGAATGTGATGTCCGAACAGGATTTACCCGAATCTGTAGCCTGAGGGCTATCAGTCACTTAGAAGCTGGTCAAACCCAATCGCAAGTGGCGGATGCCATTGGAGTGTCTCGAAGCATGATTTCCAGATTTTGGAGTTGGTTTTCAGATACCAAAAATTTAAGGCAAAGACCAGGGCAAGGTCACAGGAAAGCAACGTCAAGAAATGAGGATCGTTTTTTTTATCACTGACTGCCAGGAGAAACCGGAGTATGAGCGCCCCTCTTCTGCAATGCAAACTCCATACGGCTACTGACACAAATGTTTCGACTCAAACTGTTCGCACACGACTACACAGTGTTGGTCTGTATGCTCGACAACCTATGGTATGTGTTTCTTTAACCGCATGCCACCGTGCTGCCTGCAGATTTTGAGCACATCACCCTGCTGATTAGAGAAGAAATTAATGGAGCAACGTTCTCTTCTCAGACGTGTCTTGCTTTACTGTACATCCTGATTATTTTGAGGGAACAAGGTATTTGTAACAACCAGAGGTAGAAAAATATTCTGAAATCTGGTGGCCAGCTAAATTTTTTAGTGGCCAGACATTGAACCTGTGGGGAGGAGGGGGCTATATATAATGTCAAAGTCGTACACTTCTGTCCAAAAATGTTCTGCCCTCAGCCCTGGCAAAAAAAAAAGGTACTCGTTTTTTTGTTTTGTTTTTCATCTGGGGCTCGCAAATTCCTGAATTATCATAATTTTCATCGTTTATCCTCAGACCCTGGAAATCGCACTTTTTTTTTTTATTTTCGTATAATCTGTGCCGGCGTATAATTCACAGATTGTGACATTCAGAAGAAAAAGAAAAAAATAGCCATATGATCTTGTATATCACAAATGTTGATCCAGAAGCGGAATTTTCGACAGAAAAGTTAGGCACATAAAGACCCCGGAGTCCGAAGAAATGAAACAAAGACTTTGGTCAAACTGGCAAAGGACAAACTAAAATACAAGGCACAGTGTACACGAGATTCAGAACATAGAACTTTGAAATGAAGCGTGCATGTTTAGGTTCCTGCAGCAAGCACTGTGCATACATTTTTATTGGCCAATTGATGAGGAGAGGGCACAAGCACAGTCAGCATTTTGTCTTTCCCGACAATACAAAGACAAAATAACTGCCGCCGCCCCTTCCTACAGCTTTCCCGGTCTTTCATTATGACATCCCTTTTCCGTCTTCTTCACTTCGTGCAAATCCTAGACTGAAATTTTTTTCCGAGAGAGTTCCTTTTCCAATTATATAGCCCCTCTCCAGCACAATTACCCTGCAGATTATTTTTTCAAATTGAACGGCAGCAAAAACTTTTTTTATTTTATTTTTTTTAAATCGTTTATTCGTGGCTTTACAATGCAAATTGCCGTACATGTTTTTCAGTGAGAAATTTACCTTTATTTTCATTTTTACGATATGATCATAAATATGCCTTTGTACATTTGTCTCCCCAAAAATTATTAAATTTAAATTTACTAATTGTTTTTGGCCATATTTTTCTTTTTGCATAGCATATTAAGTGTATGTAGTTCCTATTCCAACCTCTAAAGTTTTCTGTCATTCAGTTTTAATACAAAACTACGATATTCCCTATTCCCTAATTGTTTTTAGCTGTATATATATAGTAATAAAGTCAACCACAGATAAATTGTAATCCTAATACAGAACCCAAAATAACATCCTGAATTCCTGATAAGATAATTTTTTTCCAAAGACCAAACCTGCCCCCCCCCCGCCGCATTAAAAATGGCAAAATCCAATAAAAAAATTTGCAGCGTATTAGTGAAAACACCAAATATAAATATAATCATCTGGTAATTTCTAAACCTTACTTTACCATGGACTTCAATCAAGATGGCTGATGCCATATTTGATATATCTCAAGGGGCCTCTCTGTCCCTCATTGTCAGTTTGTCACTATAAATGAATTGAAACAAATCTCCGAGAATGTACATCATGAAAGGGTGAATCGGTGAAAATTTTAATCACAATGTAACATTCAGGCCTCTTGTGTCGCCATTCTGATTGAATATCAGCAATGAAGTCACATCACCAGTGAAGCATTATCTCCATCAGTGCTAAATAAATGAGGCTGGAGACAAGTTTCTAGAAATGAAAATCTTATTTTTTTGAAAAACTGGAAAAATAAGAGGTACATACAAGTACCGGATTTATTTAAAAATAGAAAGTAGTCATGACTACTCTTTTTTGTGCAAAGTACATCACAACTTGCATTTCCTTTGACATCTTGGAGTCGAATTTTTCATGATTACAATACTTTCTCATGCTAATGTATGAAAAAGAAAAAGTCTTTTTCACATAAAAAAAATAACTAGGAACTCTCATAAAATTTCAGGTCCTGTTAATGTGGTGCTCCACAGAGCTGCACACATAAAATCTTTACTGTTTCTACCGGTTTTCAAAATCTTTTGGATTCAAAAGTCTTAGTTTCTTATTTCCTTCTCAACAAATAAAATTCTTGTTTTTATTCTGTTGCATTTATTTGCTACAAAAATGTATATATACAGGGTGTCCGAGAATTATTGGACACATAACAAAATTATATAAAACAAAACATTAAACAGACAGAAATAAACTGACTGTATTAACTTACAATGTAACTGCACAAGTTAATAAATTTCGATGTGAGATCCCTTGGTTGCTCGTAGTACGTCTAAGCGATACTCAATTTCATGCCATGTATTGGCAAGCATCTGAGGAGTTATGGAATTAAATAGCAGCTGTGATACGCTACTTTAGTTCCTGCAAATCAGTACAAGGCGTCTTATAGACACGATCCTAATCCCACATGAAATAATCCAATGAAGTTAGATCTGGAGAGCGAGGAGGCCACAGAATGGGACCACCACGGCCAATCTATCTGTTGGGGGAAAAGGCTCATTTAGGCACTTGTGTATACATGTTGACCAATGCGCAGTCGTACCGTCTTGTTGGAAAATGACATCATATCTTTTGATCTGGGTATAGCGAAAGTTTCTATCGTATCCAAGTAAATGTCATCATTTGTTTTTTTTGCAGAAGGAAGGGCCAATCACTTGTCTTTTTGATAGGGTGCACCACACGTTAACTTTTGGAGAATCGCGTTCAAGTTTATTAGCAGCATGAGGCAGTTCACTACCCCATATCCTACAGTTGTGACAATTCACAATACATGAAATGTAGATTCATCACTGAAAATGACAGTACTGAGAAAGTTTTCGTTGTTTTTCACTCAATTTAGCATAACCACAGCGAAATCGTTTCGCTGAGTGTGATCATTTACATGCATCTTTTTCACTATTTGGATTTTATAAGCATAAAACTTTAATTTCTTGTGCAAGATATCGTGAACTGTCGATTTCGGAATGCACAGTTCTCTGCTTGCTTTACGAACGGATTGCCTGGAGCTTCGTCGGAAACTTCCATTAACTTGGTCAACCGTCTCACCGCTGATGCTAGGCCAACCGGCTCCTCCACGAGGTTCCACATTGCCAGAACTGTTTTATCCATTGCTTAATTGAATTCATTGATGGAGGATTACAACCATACTCTAAACGGTATCGTCTTTTAACTTTAATGACAGACTTTAATTTCGCAAGCCATAACACACACATCGCCTTGTGCTGTACGGATGACATTACTACCGATTGCGCATTTCTCATACATTCCTCATCAGGCCACACCTAGTGCCATCTATCGGATTCTGGGAATAACAATTCTGCAAAACAAAAATATAGAAACCGTGTTTGTAATACGTGACATAGAAAAACCGACAATGCTCAGTTGTTTTTTTACATAATTTTGTAATGTATCCAATATTTCTGGGACACCCTGTATATTGCTTAAGACAACAGTGCTGACAATTACGGAGGATCTTTTTGCGGACATATTTTTTGTATTGTAAATAATTTTGGTAATGAATCTTTGTTCTACATGCTAAATTGGTTGAATTTTTAAAAAATATGTAAAATAATTTGGTTTCAGATGAATCAAAGCCTTTGGCAATAAGTGTCAGTTATTGTTTATTTTTGATACATGAAATTTTACATTCAATACATAAAAAAGTGATTCCCTTCTGTTTTTCTTAGGAATATTTCATATTATAAAACATTTTGCATAAAAGTGCATTCTTAATACTTAACATCATGTATGAGTGTGTCAATTGCAACTATGTTTCTTTATCTTTAAAGAAATATGTTCACCACATGAGCATTCATAGAAATGTAAATAATTTTAGATTTCAGTGTGGGGTGTGTGGTTGCTCCAAGGCAATTGGCTCTTACTATGGCTTTAATACTCATGTCTCGCGATACCACCGTGGATTGCGTGGTTTACAACTTTGCAATTCAGAAGTGGATTTAAAGTGCAACCAAAGATTGTGTCATAAGGCATTTAATAGAGTTTCTGATTTAATATCGCACATTAAGTCACATCTAACCTCCGGGGGCTTTATTAGATGCTGTTTTAAGGGGTGTGCCAAAACATTTAAAGTCAGATCTTCATTTTCATCCCATTTATCTAGATATCATCTGAATCACAGTACAAAATTCCTATCTCCACAGTTTCTTAATTCTGAGCCAGTTGCCCTGACCTTGAGAGTTGACAGTACTGTGGAACTAGTCACTTCTGACGTAAGTGAACAACTTAATCAGTCAGACAGCCATATCTCTGAAGAACTCACACTGAAAAATATTGCTCTTTTTTGCTTGCTTTTGGAATCAAAATGCCTAATCCCATGTAAAACAATACAGTTGATAACAGAAGAGATAAATTATTTACTGATTCAGGAGGATTCCTTTTTCACACAGAGTTTCACTGCTAAATTGAGTGAATTAGTAAATATATGTGAAGATGAAAAAAAAAAATGTAAAATATGTCCATGACTCAAAGTTTTTAAAATCTGCATTCGATACTGAATCGGGACTTCTTAAATCTATCTATTTAAGACAACAATATTTTTAAAAAAGCATGAAATTTGTCAAACCCATTGAAATTTGCATGGGTCGTGATGAGGTAAATTGCTTGCGTTACTGCCACTACATTCCAATTAAAAAAAACTTGTTAATCTGCTCCACGATAAGTCTGTAAAGGATCAAGTAGATCATCCACTGAAAAATGAAGTAGCAGATCGAATGAGTGATTTTACTGACGGTAGCGTGTTTCAGCAATGCCAAGCAGATGGATCAATAAAAATCCTTCAGCTTATCCTTTTTCAGGATGTGTTTGAGGTTGTTAACCCGTTAGGTTCTTCACGAAATAAACATAAAATTCTCGGATTTTATTTCACATTAGGAAACATATACCCTCAGTATAGGTCATCAGTTCACCAAATGCAGCTTCTTTTACTGTGCTGTGAAAAAGATTTAAAATTGTTTGGCCAAAAAGTAGTATTTAGGCAATTGATTGGTGACCTTAAAGAAATTGAGAATGGATTTAATGTGGATGGTGTATGTTATGTAGGGAGGGTTTTTGTATTACTGCTGACAATTTAGGAGCACATTTTATTGGTGGATTTAACCAGAATTTCTCAACTTCAGAATATATGTGCCGTTATTGTCTAATGCAAAGAGATACTTGGAAGAGTATCCATATTTGAGTGCTTCATCACGAACTGTTGAAAATTATGATGCATCTGCTTTGCAATTAGCCATGGGTAGCCAAGGAATCATTTCCCCCGTCTCTGTTCAATGAGTTGCAGTAGTTTCATGTTTGTCTTCCTGGGCTCCCTCCTTGTGTTGGTCATGACTTGTTTGAAGGGGTTTGTGACTATGATTTGTCACTTTACCTAAATTATTTTGTTCAGAAAGGCTGGCTTACGTATACTTTATTAAATGATCTAATACGTGGCTTTTCATTTTTTGAGCATGATACTTCTTGCAGGCCTGCTGTGTTTCACCCAAAAAGCAAAAGGTTAAATGGCAGTGCTTGTCAGAACTGGGCCTTACTTCACTTTTGCCAATCCTTCTGTACTCTAAGATAGATACTGATGATTCTGTATGGAAACTACGTAGTTGTTACACTCAGAGAAATTGTGGAATTTGCCTGTGCACCTAGCATAAGTCATTCACAAATTGCATATTTCAAAATCATAATTGAAGAGTACTTGGAGGGAAGGAAGGTTGCTTTTGCAGATGTGCCTCTTCGACCAAAGCACCACTTCCTTCTGCACTATCCTGAGTTAACGATGAAATTTGGACCACTTATTCGTCTTTGGACATTGCGCTTTGAGAGTAAACATTCATATTTCAAAAGAGTTGCCCGAAGATGTCAGAACTTCAAAAACCTCACTGATACACTGTCAAACAAACATCAGTTATTGCAAGCTTATCTTCTAAATTGCTCACTTTTTGCTGAAAGGGTTCGGTTTGAAGACAGTCAAACTTTCATTATCGAGTTGTACTCCATTCAAATACAAAGGGCAATAAAAGAATCAGAATATCAACCTCTGCACATTTCAAACAAAGTGAAAATTTTTGGTACTCCCTATACTGTAGGCCGGTTTTTGAACGTAAAGAACAAAGATAATGATTGTGTCTTTGGAGAAATACTGTTCATATTAGAAGATAAAAACATGGAAATATTTTTTATTGTTAATGTGTGGGAGGGTCGTTTGTGCTCAGATAGTGGTTTGCACATTTGTAAAAGTACAGACAGAGTTTTGTGTGTGAATGACAAATAATTAGGTGATTTCTACCCTTTATCATGCTACAGTTGTGGTAATAAAAAAGTTATTGCTTTGAAACATAAGTTTTTTAATGGTTTAGCAACAGTAATAGAGCACTAGATAATGCATATTTTATCATCTATTTGTACACTGCCATTATTGCTACTGACACAGCTAGCTGAATATTGGTTCCAGGAGTGCAAAATGGTCAGTAGAAGTAAATTATTTTCATCTTGTTCAGTAATTTTTTTTTTAATTAGTCAGTAAAGTTCTCCCATGGGGCATTTAAATTCCTAAAAGACAGTGAGAAATGCTGCTGTGGATATGTATGGAAGAATCTTTATCTAAAAATTATGATTCAATTCACAAGTGAAAAATTGGAAGATCTCTTGTAATGAAGAGGAAGGAAACACACCTGGTTCCCATCCTAGCCCAAAGATAGATAGTTATGGATGCCTCAACTGGGCACCTAACTGGCCTCACAATGAGACTACAGAGTCCCTTCAGTTTAAAAACCCAGCTCAGCCAGCTCACTGAGGGAGATGAAAAACTAATCGAGCTAATCAGTGACACCTTTTACTTACAGCGCCTTGACATAAATAGTGGAACAAGCCTGGTGAAATTAGTTGAAGACTGGCCACAGTTGTTTTCGGGTGTTGGCCTTTTGCAACACTTTCGATTACTAACAGGCATTGATATATACAGCCAATTCTGCAAGTCAGTTGAAGATCGAAAGGCCGAACTTTTGACTTATTTTCGTGCTCAGAAAAAGACAAATTTACTGCAGCTATTTGCAGAAGCCGATGCGTGAAATGGCAATCAAGTCATTTTGCTAATTGCAGCAGTTGCTGCATATTTTGATGAAGATGTAAAATTTCTTCTGGCAGTTTCTGAGGTAATTTTTGAATTTATTCTATTGATTTCTTTAAACTTTATAAATCATAATGATCATTGCAATTACAACCAACATAATTGTATGAAATTTTAGCTTTTTTACAGAGAAACCAAATATTTGGAATATTTTCTTTAGTAGAGAAATGTAGTGTAAATTTTATAATTGATGATCAGTATATCTCTTAATATTGGCATTACCCTCATATCTACTTGAATATTGTGATTTCAATAATTTGGATATTGTCAGCTGGTATACTATCACTATGTTTTAACAACCATTTCATTGATAATCGGCTACACATCAAATGATACTGTTGTATAAGTATGAAGATCTACTAGCAGATTTTCAATAGTTTAATGTGCTATATCAGTAAGATGGGTCATTTGAGGGGGTGGGGAGTGCGTCTCAAAAAAGTTTTGAAAGGGTGAAACAGTCTGTAGTACACTTATCTATTATTTTTCAAACATTGACCTACTTACACCAAATATATGAATTTCTGCTAACATCTATTTTTTGAAGAGTGCCCCACATCTATTTGGATATTACTTTTACAGATGTCTGGTGTAGATTTTTTTATGGACCTACGGATAAAATATGTTGGTCCACAGTTGTTGTTTTTTAACTCTCTTGTAGACTTAAGTGGGTTTCCATTTACATGTGTGCACGTTGTGGAGATTTCCAACAAATTTGTTGCCCACCCTTTCATCTACAGATATCTCCCACCTTTATTTTGGGAAATACTGACCCTTGGATGCAGGAGTAACAGAAGGTGCCTTTGCGGGTAAGAAGTGGATCTAAAATTAAAATCTGACCTTTTGTTATCTGTGATCACAGATCATAATTTTTTGCCTACAACCGTGTTCTCTTCATAAGAGTTACTGGAGGTGTTTTTGGCATAAATTAGCTTATTCAATGCAAATGGCCTTGAGCGTGGGTATTGTAATTCAGGGAGCAGGATCATGGAAAGCCTTACCTGATTCGTTTGCAAATTCAGCCAACATAGAAGGCAACACGCAGCATTTTTAAATGTTAAATTATGCGTTTTCTTGGCCGTTACAGTTTTATCACTAGTAAAAGGAAGTTAAAAAAAATATCAGCTAGCTTAACTTTCTGATTGCTGGTATTCTGATCTAATGTTGGCAAAGGGATAAAGATATGGGAAGCTGTAGAGTGAAGGGCTGGGTACAACACAATATTCTTTGGCTGATAAGTCATATTAATGTTTTTAATTTACAAATAATTGGCAAAAATATTAATTTCTCCCAAGTTTTGAAGGTTTATCATGGCAAACGCAAGGGTGAGGGTGCAGCCACCTATACTATATATATATAAACAGTCTAGATGGAATAATATGTGCAAAATGAGCCTGCTTCACCCTCCCCCCAAGCTACATCAGTCCTCAACATGCTGTATGTTTTAATGTTGGTTCCTTTTCTTATTTGTAGAATTTTAGAGCATCACTAAAATGAAGTGCAACAGTATTTTATCAGTATCTTGATTTTGTGATTCAAAAGTAATTGATTTTTTTTTCAGGTGCTCAATCCTCACTGTCCTCCTAATGAAGCAGTAACATCTCCATTTCTAGCTGTAAAAGGTAACACTATGATTTCCCTCTTGAATATTTTGAATTTTATTCAAACTGCGTATGGTTTTATCATACCATAAAATTTTGTTTTCTTAGAATATGATGACACCACACGTCATATTCAGGGTATTGGCAAACATGCACTTCCAGTTTGTATGTTAAGGGAAATGCACAGTGGCCTAAAAAAAGCCTCATCTGCAATAACCCACGTTTTCTATATCATAGTTTAGCAATTATTGTACATTTTCATACTGTTGTGTATTAGAAGAATAAACTGTCTTTTAATGGCATTAACTCATAAATTTTGAAGTAAATTACCTGCACTATTTTTAAATGTTTTGATTGCTGTGGTGAATAGCTATGTACCTTCCCCTTTGTAGAGAGGTGAGAACAATTATGTAGACATAAAGCTTGTTAAATGAGTTTTCTTTTCCCTGTGCATCAACCTTTAAGTCGTTGCTTTCGCAAGGGAAACCAGCTATGAAAGCTGGTGTTGACTTTACCACTGTGGTACATCCGAGTTTCAACTTCCAATCTTTGTTCCTCTTTTGGGCGGAGGATTAACTTGGAACAGACTATTGACTAAGATTAACTAGTCCAGTAGTTTGCTGCTAAGGAAAAGGGATTGCAAATAAAAGGTATTCATGATGAAAAAGTAAAGGAACTATAAAGTTGTTAAATACATGAATTTCCATCAATATAGGCTAATACATTGTTATTCTCTAAAATTTTCTGGAAGAACTAGCAAATGTTTCTAATTTTCTATTGGAACTCCTTACATATGTAAAGAAATTAAGAAAATGTTTTGTGTAAGATCGTGATTTTTATTTCTAAGATTTTTTTTTTTTTTTCATTTTCCGCCAACAATAAATTATTGATATGAAGATCTCCTTTGCGCTGATTCATAAAAGTGGAGTGTTTGGCAATCAGTGACATATTGAAAAAGTTCTGCACGATTTTAACCTTTATATCTTATTGTGGGTCTATATTTCAGTGTATTCTGTCCATTTGTTGCATGTGGGGAAAATCGGAAGGGCAACTCTCGATATTTGCTTCGGAGTGTTCTTCCGCATAGAGAAAACATGTGGAAGCACACTTCCAAACTATCTAATGTTTTGTCCTTTGAGTGTATGTACACACTGTGTGTGTGAGAGAGATGTGCTGTTAAAATAGATACCTTTCTAGCAACCATGCTGAGCCACCTGTCTTAATAATGCATACATTTTTTTCACCTTTTGGCTGAATTCAGCCTTTTTTAACATTGTTTTGGTTATTTTTTATATTGTTACAAAACTGAAGTTGTTCTTTTTTTGGCGGGGGGGGGTAGTTACCCTGTTATAAAAGCAATTGAACTGTGTACGTACA
The DNA here is from genome assembly GCA_039090855.1 of Macrothele yani. Lineage (NCBI taxonomy): Eukaryota > Metazoa > Arthropoda > Arachnida > Araneae > Macrothelidae > Macrothele > Macrothele yani. The sequence goes on along the minus strand of CM077015.1, from coordinate 107,692,331 downwards.
ACTTGAAACCAAAGAGAACTAATTTTTGTTTTCTTTAAAGAAAAAGTTTTTCTGAATCATCCTCTTTCCTACTATTGTATTACAGTATTAATTTATTGCACTTTTCTGAAAATCAGGCTCTTATAAGAATCACTTCAAAATTTTTAGTAATTTGGACTTCTTGATGCTGCTATATAGCTCTCTGAAAACATCAATAAACTTTTTTTATTCTGACAATGTGTGACTGCTCAACCTACTGAAAATGTGATTTTGATTTTTCTGCTACAGTCCTGTGGCAGTGTCATTGTTGGACTTATTATTATAAGGTTGTCTGATATAATAATTCCCCAAGAAGCATTTTCAGTGTGTCTTGCCAAATCTGATGTTGCACTGGTTATTTAATTGCTCTAACAAAAGTTCCAACAGCCTGTGAGACACCACAGTGTGACTTGGTCAGGAAAAAAGTTAATTTTTTTGTAGTTGTAATTAATAAAATTATTTTATATTGGCTTATACAGGATGATTGCATATTCTGATGTGCTTAGTAATTATAATGTTCAATGCTTTTTTTCCCTCGCATCGCTAAAAAATTCAGCCTTTATTTTTTCATTGGTCAGTCTCGTGTCTGTTTCATGCGGCAAAATGCCGAACATTTTCAAAGCTTGTGAAAATATTCTTCAAGTATTGCCAGCCATACCACCTCCAAAATTGTCCAAATTTTGCTCAGGTTCATGGCCAAATGGACCCGTGCATTTTCAAAGCTTGAAAATGCACGGATCTTTTAGAGAAATAAAAAGCTGCAGTTCTAAGAATGACATACTTCTTCACTTATCATTGTTTGCTGAATGTTTCTGCTTTGAAAGTTTGTGCCATGCTTTTGTTAAAAATTCTGCCTAACCAATTGTTAGTATCATATTTGGTTTTCACACTCTTAACAGTACAATGTTTTGATTTTTTAAGTATTTGCTTTATTTCACTTGTATGTATATTGTCCTCTGCATTTTTTTATAATACTGTATTTTTTTAATTATTGTATTCTTACATTTATGCAAGTAAAAATGTCATATCCAAACATGCCAACCTTCAAAATCTGAAAATCGGGAGATTATTACAGCTCGTAAAATCACATGAGCTCTATTTTTATCGATATTTTCCAGAAGTATTATTGGTCCACTAAAAGTTCTGGAGAACAAAACAAAAATAAAACTAAAAGCAATACCCATTTTATTGCATTGTTAGTTTTTGTATTGTAAATGTATACACCCCAGATATTTTTTTTCCTAACTTAGATAAAGATCATGTAATCTCGGTGTCCATTACGTATAGTTATTGGGGGTGGGGGTGGGGGTGCAGTTTAAAAACATTCAAGCTCTTCGTATTCCTAAGGGTTGTGGTCTGTTTTTGGTTTTGGAAATTACACTCTTCATTACGCTCCTCCCTTCCACGGATCATCCAACTCCCTACTGAAATAGGTTTTTTGGGTACGTAGATTCTGCAAGATAATAAAAACGTAAAATGGCCCGTGTGCTATAGTCTTCTTTAGGTTGTGCGCGATGGCAAAAACAACAAAAAGCATCGTACTAACATCGCCTTTCGTTACAAGGCAAGGCCAAATTTTGTCGTTAAGTGAATTCGCCGGATTTCTTGAGGCGAAGGGTTGAAAGACTGAACTGCAAGAAGGCAGGGCAGCTGCCATCTGTCAATTAATTATGGACCCTCCCCGGCATTCCTACTGCCAGAGCAGGTCAGCTCTTTGCTGAAGGTGTCATATGACAATCGGGCTAGGGGAAAAATTTTTAAAGCAAATTTTTTTGGTCGGAAGCTAGCGCTTAGACCGCTGCGCCACCTGGGAAGCTTTCTTTTTTGCAGATAGGAGGAGAGGACAAATACAAAACTGATGACTGCAGTTGTCGCCTTGCTTTGACGCAGAAAGAGAAAATTATTTCACAGGCGATTCAAAATCATGGTGGTGGTTGATGGAATGCTGACCATCCTAATGGCTAATTCTCGGTGAAAATCAGGAGAATTTGACATTCATCCGGAGAGTTGACACATCTGCATACCCCATATGAACTGAATTCAAATTGATATGATTTTAAATTTCCATGCCTGAGCACTCTCAGGCAGTAATTTTGCAAAGTTATTGCTATTATCAGGGGTGAAAGAGTTCCGCCTTTTTGGAAGTCATTTGGGAGTTCCCAAGATCGGCAGTTAATAAATGGGTAGTGAATTAATTATTTTGCAGATGGTTGGTTGGGTTTGACTTAACCAGCCACTTCGGAGATTTATAAAAATGAAAAGTTTTTTTTTTTTTTTACATGTCCATGATTTGACCCTTTTTTCCCCCACTACTTAAGTCTATCTTATTTTGTTCTGAAGTTGTTGGAAGCGAGCCCTGCTTCTGCAGTGAGTGTTAGCATTATTAAAGTTACAAGCAAAAATCTTAACTAAATTTGATGACAGTAATACAAAGATCCTGATGTCTAACAGGATAGGGGTATCTTGGTTACACCATTTTATAACTGCTGTTTGATGCAGTACAAAAGTTAAAACTGCATAATTACCATTGTTAAATTTGTTAATTTTACATAAAATTTTAGGAATTTAATATATATATATATATTATTTTTTTAGGTTCCTCTGTTCTAAACCCAGAGAACTTCATGTTAATAATTGACAGAATGTGTGTCAATAGTGTGCAAAATCCAATAAAAGCAGTGTGCATGCTGTTTTCTGCTTATTTTGTGTTTAATATTCACTACCCCTTTGAGGCAAAAGTGACATTGGAATTTTTGCAAAGGTTAGTATAGGAACTTTTGGATAAAACTTTGATTTTATTGAAGTTTTTTTCTCTCCAATGTTAACAAAGTGTATAAAATATATTTTTTACATCTATAATTGTGTATGTATTGCATGATATACAAAAATAGTGACATGTCCTTTATTGAGAATATAAACCTATTTTTTAAACAAAGTATAATACTAAAATAATTTTGGTCTTTTCATCTGTTCTAACCCTAAGCCTCCACTTTACCGAGGAAAATAAGTAGTCTCTCTCTCTTTCTTGAGGACTGGGTGTAAAAATAAATTGTGTCCACCTATTTACTAGAAGGGGTCTGCTGCTTTTCCTGGATTTTTGCAGTTGGTATCAGTCTCAGAATATAGACGTGCATGCGTATGCCATGCACAGATAGTTTCCAAATTATTAGCAGCTTTTGCAGATAGTTTTTGCTTGTGGATTTAAAAATGTTATTTACAGCAATTAAAACACTTAAGGCTTTACTCAGATTAATATATTTACTTCTATCTCAACGAGAAATTTTCACATCTTCCGATAGGGACTTCTTTTGGTTTTACAGACTTTTCTGGACTCTTGATTTTATCAAGGCCTGTTCTCAATATATAGGAACTGTAACAAAAGTTTCATTTACACAGAAAGACTATAAATTATATTGCCAGGTTCCTCTTGCAGTTGCTAGTTATGAAATTAAAGTCTTTTCCTTATGTATTTTATAAGTCTACTATTTTTGAATTAAGTTGAAAATGCTATTTATAATTTTTGAAAGTTCATTAACGGAACTGCTTTTCTAGATATAAAAACCTTAATTAGTCTTGTTTTTATGAGGTTCATAGTGTTCTGGCCTTAAGGTCCATTTTACACACATTTCTGAGCATTCAGTCTTGATATACTTTTGTCCTCTCTAGAATCTGTAATGTTCTAATAATTATTTATTGTCATATTAATTTTTCTTTAAATTATCTTATTCTATTGTTATGATTCATGGGTTTTCAGCAAGTTTTCTGTTTCAATGGTTGTGTATGCAGATACATTTAATTTTTATACAACTCTGCTAGGTATTAGGAATCTGCTCAGTCCATGAAGGCATCAGTCTTTTATTTTTCCATGAAGGCATCAGTCTTTTATTTTCAGTTGCCCTCTAGTAATTCCACCTGCCTTGTTAATTTTCAGACCTGGCCATTGTGACAATTTTTTTGGTGGTCTTCATTTTCTTGAGTTGACTGCAAATTTTTACCACTACACTTGCCAAATATTATGAACATTGTATTGTATAACCAGTATTCTTATTGTGGGATAAAAATAGTATTCAAATTGATCAAATCTTTTCCATTATTGATGGTCTTCAGGATTTCTCACTACACAAATAATTTAGTTTTTGTAATAATTTAAAATCAAACTAGTAGTGTGCTGTAAAGATACATATTATTTTTGTATATATATTGTTACTTTTTTAGAAGCCAGAATTTTTATGATGTATTTCATTGTGTTAATTTCTCACTTTAATCACAGGTGCTTTGTGGGTATAAATCCTGTATGTGGATCAAAGGAAGAAAGGGAAGAAGCTTTATTCTGAAGTCAATCCAAAAATTGCAAAGTTATGGCACAAAGTAAAAGACCACAACAGTTGGCTAAAAGATATCAGACAATAAGTGGCACATAATAAAAAAAAAAAAACATTGTCTATGATATTAGTTGATCTGTATATATATTGTTACACCAATTAAGTTTGGTTTTTTTTTAATAAAAAAAAATGCAATCCAGTTGATTCAGTACTTTTCCTGTGTATCTAAGCTTCAATTATATATCAGTATTTTGGTAATGGTAGTCCTAAATCTATGAAACAATAAATTACTTTTTGCCTGAGCACATTGGAAAATATCTGTTGGTAATTTGTTTCTAGTTCTTTGCATATGCAACATTTTTTTTTTAATACTACTGATTCCCCGGTGTCTTCAAGCCAACTGCTATACACCATTATCTCTGTAGTTTTGACATCTGTTTGTTATACTTGCAAACAACGTGCACTTTGGCTTTCTGACTCCTTCCAATTTAAACACATACAGTGAACTGCAATTGTCACACCAGAAGTTGTAGGGACAAAAATGAAAAATGTGTTACTTTGTGCTGTCATGTAGAAATTAACTGTTTTTAGTAGTCCTTTGGAAAAATCCGAGGAAGCTGTAACAATTTGCTCATCTAGATTTTCAATGGCATAAATATTTTGCACAGGACTTACAAGTTAAGTCATTCACCCCAGTGATCTACGTCAGTAAAACTGCATAATGCATATTGTTTCTTAGATGAAAATGATTCGACAGTACTCATTATAAGCAAGTTTGGTGGTATTTGTATTTTGACCATTACGGTAGACTAAGAGTGGCATTCTAGGGTTGACCACATTTTTGAAATCTTTACATAAATGTACACTGATCAGCCACAACATTAAAACTACCTTTTCGTGACTGTATTCCCTAGTGGAGATGGCACCTTTCAACAAGACTTGAAATAAGGGATGTAATCCATGTCACACTGCAAAGAAAGTTCAGCAATGGTTCCAAGAACATAACTGGAATTCCCTTTAATGCCATAGGCCCCAAATTCACTGGACATGAATCCTATTGAGCATTTGTGGTTTCAGTTGGAGGAAGGGGTATGAGCAGCATCACCCACGTAATTTGCAGGAAGTGTGGGATCTGTTGCAGTCATGATACCAAGAGATGGCTACCAACATCTCATTGAATCTGTCTCATCAGGTGAAGACACATTGTATTAGGTAGGTGGTTTTAATGTTTTGGCTGATTGATGTATATATTATACGGTATTTTTGAGAGTTTTACGAATTATGAAAAAAGCTCAAACACATTATAGATCGTGAAAAACACATGCAATTTTGCAAACATTTTTGTAAAAAAAAACTGCACCATATTTATTTAATGGGCTTTGCCGTGTTTTTTCTTAAAACTGCGGTTCAAGTCCGCCCCAAAAATTGGCTGAAGCCCTAATTAGACCAAAAAAACATATTAAGAAAAGGTCATTAAACCAAATCTAAAAAACAGTGGCTAAACATTTTTGAAAAAAAAAAAACTTTGCACCGTGTTTATTTAACAGGCTTTGCCATGTTTTTTCTTTCAAATATGGTTTATCTACTGTATGAAATTTACAGTTGCTCTACCGTGTTAGGCCACATTTTCTGGTAGTTTGACCGTTTTTTATTTCCCGGTCATTAGACCGTTAATGAACATTACAGTATGGTACTGTAAAGAAAAAACGGTCTTTACACCGTATTTATTTAACAAGGCTTTGCCATGTTTTTCTTTCAAATACGGTTTATCTACCGTATTAAATTTACGGTTGATCTACTGTGTTAGGCCACATTTTCTGGTAGTTTGACCGTTTTTTATTTCCCGATCATTAGACCGTTAATGAACATATCGGTACGGTACTGTACAATTACGGTTTATTGACCGGCCACTCAGCTGCCGGTGTATCTACCGTAATTTGACCATGAAATTTTTTACAGTGTGCAAGTTCTCCCGATGTGGTTTTGGACGTTTGGCGAAAAAATTTTATATGGAAAAAAGTTTTGTACCGGTAAACTCTTACACTTTCTCATATAAGGGATTTTTTGTTGTTGTTTTTGCTGTTCTTGAGAGTTTAACAACCACCGAGAACAACTCAACTCAGTGGGCTATGAGCAATCGTCTGTCCCTAATTTAATGCCACTGGTTCCATGGAAGGGAGCGAGCCAGTTCCGTAAAACCAGGGGGAGGGTGGACTTCACCAAATTATTGGGGGGGGTCACGCTTCTTCTATTCACGAAATAACAATAAAAAAAAGGCAAAAAGATAAACTACGTCAACGTCGTATATTTTAAAACACAATTGTAATTGTTCATTAGTAAATGCACAAGGAAACAGAAATATTCTTTTATTTAAAAATAAAATTGAGCCTGTGATTTTATAGAAATATCCAGAAATGCTTTATTTCCAAACATTTATAAAAAAAAAAAGTGAGAAATTAATGAGGTTACTGGAACAAAGAACGAGAAGCACCAAAAATAAATTGAGAAATAAAGGCGCAAGAGGTTATTTGTTTCTGTATTTTTATTTATTTTATTTATGATAATTGTTTTAAACATTTCCCACACATCGTGAGAACATATCAAACACAATACGGGGTTGACAATCAAGTTTCCTATCAAATGAGCAATACTGAATATGTATAAAACGTTTTTACTTATTTTGCTATTTATTATTTTCTTGGAAATAAAGAGCTTTGGCCTCATAAAGTGGAGCTTGGTCTACTTTATGAGAACCAAGCGATTATTTAGTTGAACAGAATGAAAGACACAAGGTGGGCACTTCTCTTCCAGTAAAATTATTGAGGGGGCAAGATTCGCCTTGCGCCTCCATAGTCGGCGCTTCTGCGTAAGACGAAACACAACATCCATGACTCACTGGGATTCGAGTCCGGACCTACTTGGACGTTTGGTCATATGCCTGCGCCACCAGGGGGGGCACTGTAGTTTTAGGAGATGTACTAACTCATGCCAATTTATTTCTTCAAATTAAAGTACATTTCTCGCTTGTCTTACATAGAAAGTTGTCTCGAAATTTGTTTCGAGCCCCCAATCTAATTCTCCATATAGGCCAACAAACGGCAATCTTTATACCCCCCCTTGAACATTCAAAGTGTTCCTCGGAGGAACGGCAATTGGTGCCCCGCCCCTTAATGAAAAACATGTGGCAATTTTCATGTGTGGAAGTTTTCCAAGTTACTGAAAAACGTGTCGCAATTTTCCTGTGTGGCAGTTTTCCGGCAAACCAACGAAAATACACGGCAAAAAATATTTTGCAGTGGAGCCGTTGCTAATGTTCCTTTACATAATTTAGCTGACGTAATGAGCCCTTATGTTCTGGTGAACTGCCAAACGGATTTTGCATCTTTTTGATGCAAGAGAAAAATTTACAAAATGTAAATAACCATAAATAACTTTGAGAAACCATACTAATCGTAAGATGCTTCGGTTTCCTTGTCGACACAATAAATGGCAATATGTTGTATACAGGTGCACGAAAAAGTCCCCCACATAGGAAAACTCCCCCATAGGAAAATTCTCCCACATGAATCTCCCCCACCTTTTTGAGTCAGGTATAGCGCACAAATTGCATTTTACTCAAAACCTCGAATGTGGGGGAGATTTCTGGGCTTGCTTGTGATTTCCATTTTCACGCTGCTTAAAACAAATATGTGGAGGGTGAATTGCCGGGATCGGCATTTCCATTTTTCCCGCAACTTTCAGATGTTAAAGATTAATGGAGATTATCTAACCCACCTTCGTTTTGCTGATGACATAGTCATTTTTGCAACTACCCCATCAGAGCTACAGAGTATGATCCAGGAACTTGCTGACAAGAGTAAAGAAGTGGGATTAAAAATGAACTTTCAGAAGACAAAAGTGATGTTCAATGCTTTTACAAGAAATGAAGATTTATCGATTGATGGAGAAAAGCTGGAGATAACAGACACGTACGTTTATCTTAGACAGCAGATATCAAGTGAGGGTCACATTGGTGAAGAAATTAATCGGCGTACAAAACTTGCCTGGAGAGCTTTTGGAAGAAACAGCATAATTTTCAAGAGCAATATGCCATTATGTCTTAAAAGAAAAGTGTTTGATCAATGCATCCTTCCAGTGCTTACGTATGGTGCAGAGACGTGGACATCAGCTAAAAGAGACATACAAAGGCTGCAGAAAACTCAAAGAGCATGGAGAGGTGCATGCTTAATGTAACCAGGAGAGATAAGAAGAGGAACACGTGGATCCGAAAAATGACAAGAGTGGAAGACATCATGATCAGAGTTAAATCCCTGAAATGGCAATGGGCTGGACATACTGCCAGAAGAACAGACCATCGATGGACAGCCGAAATTTTAGATTGGATTCCAAGGGACAGGAAAAGACCCAGAAGAAGACCACATGGAAGATGGGTGGATGAAATTCGAAAGTATGCGGGAGTGACATGGAGGAGACTGGCACAAGACAGACCGTTGTGGAAGAAACTTGGGGAGACCTTCGTCCAGCAGTGGATTGATAATGGTTGACAATGATGATGATAATGAATTAGAATTGAATTGGGAACTCTATAATATGTAAGCCAAACGAGAACTGTACTTTAATTTGACGAAATAAATTGCCGGACTCCGTACATTTCGTTAAACTACGGTGTGCAGTGTTCGACGGAACAACGGAACTACAGCACGACACACGCTGTGTTCAGAAAAGGACGATAAGGTGGATATTTTTTAAAACGTTGAATTTTTACTTAGGCGTTAAATATTTACATAACATGTCCAGCTTGTAATATTTTTTGTAACTTAATTAATTCATAGGCTCTACACCTTGGCCTTTTTAACAGCTTTTAATACGCTGACTTCATATTCATAACGTTTACGTATCAAATCAAGTTAACATGCGCTTTTACTTAGGCACTAAATATTAATTCACAGGACCTATGCCTAGGCTCTTTTAACAGTTTTTATTCTACCGATTTCATATTCACAACGTTTACATATCAAATCAAGTTAATAATATTGCAGTTTTACTTAAACACGAAATATTAATTCATAAGGCCAAGGCCTAGACCTTTGTAACCGTTTTTATTCTACCGATGTCACATTCGTAACGTTTACCTATCAAATCAAGTCAATAATATCGCGCTTTTTTATTTAAGAACGATATATTAATTCCTAAGTTCTAAGGCTTTTTAATATTTTTACTCTACCAATGTCATATTCATAACGTTTGCACATCAAATCCAGTTAATAGCATTGCTCTTTTACTTAGGCACTACATTTTAATTCATTTTACGAACATTTTGTATTAGGTCCCATTGACCCCGGGCCCCGATCCCTTCCAAAAAGGGTTGACGAGGCAGTACACAAATTTGTGGTTCTAAATTGAAACCTGTTGATTTCACGAAAATTTTGTATAGGGCCACCTTGACCCCAGGCCCCGATCCCTTCCAAAACAGGTTTACGGTCTAACTTACAGTACGACGAGGTAGTATACGATTTTTCGTGGTTCTAAATTGAAAACTGTAGATTTTACGAAAAGTTTGAATGGGGCCCCCTTGACCCAGACCCCGATCCCTTCCAAAAAGGGTTTAGGTCTAACTTACAGTACCATGAGCTGGTATACAAAATTTGGTGGTTCTAAATTGAAAACTGTAGATTTTACGAAAATTTTGTATGGGGCCCTCTTGACCCCGGGACCCGATCACTTCCCAAAACGCTGAACGGTTTAACTTTGAGCACCATGGGATAGTAAACCAAATTTCGTGGTTCTAACTTGGAAACTGTAGATTTTACTAAAATTTTGTATGGTCACTCTGGACCCCGGGCCCAGACCCCTTCCAAAAACTGTCTACGGTCTATCTTAGAGCACCGCGAGATGTTATACCAAATTTTGTGGTTCTAAATTGAAAACTGTAGGTTTTACGAAAAATTTGTATGGGGGCCCCTTGACCCTGGGCCCCGATCCCTTCCAAAAAGGGTTCACGGTCTAACTTAGAGTACAATGAGGTAGTATACCAAATTTGGTGGTTCTTAATTGAAAACTGTAGATTTTACGAAAATTTTGTATGGGGCCTCCTTGACCCAAGGCCCCGACCGCTTCCTCAAACTGTCCACGGTCGAACTTAGGGCAACATTTGATAGTGTACCAAGTTTGGTGGTTCAAAATTGAAAACTGAAGAATTTACGAAAATATTGTATGGGGACCCCTTGACCCCGATCATTTCCTAAAAGGGTTTACGGTCTAACTTAGAGTACCATGAGGTAGTATACCAAATTTGGTGGTTCTAAATTGAAAACTGTAGATTTTACGAAAATTTTGTATGGGGCCCTTTTGACCCCGGGCCCCGACCACTTCCACAAACGGTATACGGTTTAACTTTGAGCACCATGAGATAGTCAACCCAATTTGGTGGTTCTAAATTGAAAACTGTAGATTTTACGAAAATTTTGCATAGGGCCCCCTTGACCCCGGGCCCTGATCCCTCTCAAAAAAGGTTTGCGGTCTACCTTAGAGTACCATGAGGTAGTATACCAAATTTGGTGGTTCTAAATTGAAAACTGTAGATTTTACGAAATTTTTGTATGAGGGTCCTTTGACCCCGGGCACCGACCCCTTCCTCAAACCATCTAGGGGCTAACTTAAAGCGCCATGAGATAGTATACCAAATTTGGTGGTACTAAATTGAAAACTGTAGAATTTACGAAAATTTTGCATGGGGGCGCCCTTGACCATGGGCCCCGATCCCTTCCAAAAAGGGTTTACGGTTTAACTTTGAGCACCATGAGATAGTATACCAAATTTGGTGGTTCTAAATTGAAAACTGTCGATTTTACGAAAATATTGCATGGGGGCCCCTTTACCCCGGGCCCTGATTCCTCCCAAAAAATGTTTGCGGTCTAACTTAGAGTACCATGAGGTAGTATACCCAATTTGGTGGTTCTAAATTCAAAACTGTAGATTTTACGAAATTTTTGTATGGGAGCCTCTTGACCCTGGGCCCCGACCCCTTCCTCAAACCATCTAGGGGCTAACTTAAAGCGCCATGAGATAGTATACCAATTTTGGTGGTACTAAATTGAAAACTGTAGAATTTACGAAAAGTTTGCATGGGGGCGCCCTTGACCATGGGCCCCGATCCCTTCCAAAAAGGGTTTACGGTCTAACTTAGAGTACCATGAGGTAGTATGCCAAAATTGGTGGTTCTAAATTGAGAACTGTAGAATTTACGAAAATTTTGTATGGGGCCCCCTTGACCCCGGGCCACGACCCCTTCCTCAAACCGTCTAGAGGCTAACTTAGAGCACCATGAGATAGTATATCAAATTTGGTGGTTCTAAATTGAAAACTGAAGAATTTACGAAAATATTGTATGGGGGCCCCTTGACCCCGATCATTTCCTAAAAGGGTTTACGGTCTAACTTAGAGTACCATGAGGTAGTATACCAAATTTGGTGGTTCTAAATTGAAAACTGTAGCTTTTACGAAAATTTTGTATGGGGGCCTCTTTGACCCGGCCTCGAACCCTTCCTCAAACCGTCTACGGGCTAACTTAGAGCACCATGAGATAGTATACCAAATTTGGTGATTCTAAATTGAAAACTAGAATTTATGAACATTTTGTTTGGGGCCCCCTTGACCCGATCCCTTCGAAAAATCATCTACAGTCTACCTTAGTGTACCATGAGGTAGTATATCAAATTTGGTTCTAAACTGATAACTGTAGATTTTACGAAAATTTTGTGCGGGGGCCCCTTGACCCCGGAACTCGACCCTTTCCAAAATCCGTCTACGGTCTAACTTAGAGTACTATGAGATTGTACACCAAAGTTGGTAGTTCTAAATTGAAAACAGTAATGCCGCAAAAAAAAATTTTTTCTGCCGTTAAAAGCCGGCGTACAAACTTTCTGACTTTACTTGATTCTTGACATACAGAGCCGACTGCTGTTGGGGAAACAAAATAGAAACGAGATGTCGGTGTTTTGTCCTGTCGGTGTTTAGTCCTTTCGGTGTTTTGGTTGTCGGTGTTTTCGGTGTCGGTGTTTTGGGTGTCGGTGTTTTGTCCTGTCGGTGTTTTGACCGGCACCCGTCATTACAAGCCTTTGCCAATCTAATTTCTTCATCAGTTGCTTCTTTCATTCTTTCTTCTGCATATGACTTCATTATTTTTGCTGTTGTCCTCTCACAATTTACGAATGTAGAAGGGCTCATATATCTTAAATCCATTGTGCTAAACTTTCCTTCTTCTTGAGTAAATCCACTTCCTGCAGCTAAGGCAGCTAAGACTGCAAGCTTGTTAAGGCCAGATTTTTCATTTTCAGTGTGCATTGCTGCTAGTTGACCACATGTTGTGTTACTATATACATAATGATATGTTGATGCCAGACCACGTTGTGATAATTTTTCAAAAAACACCTTCCACCGAAATTGCAGTTATAAGTGTGATCCTCCAGCTTTCTTGCCTGTTCAACAACATATGATAGCTGGCAAATAAATCTTCTTGAAGGTAGTGCATTACCAGCAAAGTTTCTTTCATGCACTACCGTCAACTGCATCGGTGAATTCTCTTCATGCAACACAAAATTTGTAGAGTCAGATGTTGATGGAATATGTTCCACACTGGTTGCTATGCAGGGTGATGCACATTCGAATGTGCCAGAAGTGGCATCTTTGATGACCGGCACTGGTGTTACCTGGTATGCTGTAGAACTCCTATTGTCTGACCTATAGAAAAAAAAGTGTTTAAATATGTGCTGCCTTATTAATTCTTAAAACAAGAAATGAACATAAAAATTCAATTTTTCAAAAAAAAAGTTGGTATTTAATGGTATAATTGCTTGGGCGAAACCCACCATGAGGTACCCGTAGAATGGTGAAAGCCAAGTGCCAGCGTGTGTCAATATTGGTTTTCCATAAAATGGCCCACAGACACAGAAACCTTCCGTCCCGAAGAGAGGACCAGAATTCCCAGGATGACTTTTTGAAAGGGACCTATCTCAGATTTGGGGATGTGGCTATCAATAAATTGCACCCAACGAATCTGAAACTGGATTGGACTCCAGTAGGGAAACCAGTACAGTAAATATACTCCGAGAAATTAAGACACATGGAACCGACGGTTCGATTTGTCTGACAATTTGCATAAAAGAAACCTTTGATAGTAGGTAAATATTACATGGAATTGAATATTCGCTCTGTCAGCGATGTTAAGAGTGCCCAAAAATTTGATGTCACCTTTCATGTTGTTGTTTTTTATTTTGAAATTTCCGGATTATGTAGTAATACATTCTTTATGAGAACAGGACACGACAGTCTTTTTTTGTTTTACTTTTTTTATTGAAGGTTTAACGACCATCGTGAACAACTCAATGGGTTATAAGTAGTCTTCCGTCCTTAATTTAAGGCCACTAGTTCCACGGAAGGGGGAGAACCAGTGCCATAAGACAAGCACAACATCCATGCCTCACCGGGATTTGAAGCCGGACCCTTCTCGGACGAATAGTCCACGATGGTCTGGAACCATGACATGCTAACGTTGTTATCCATACGGGCTTTGTGGTGAAGTCTCGTAACTAGGCGAACAAATGATACAAATCAAATCCTGTGCAGACGTCTTCTATGGATGATCCCCTCCCGGAAACGTTTTTAAAGGTTTAGCTTCACTGTAAACAGGACCTGATGACTTCCTACCACCTACAACGACCACTCCTCCCACATACCCTTCTTTTTTCTCTAGTGCTGCTTTTTCGCAGCATACAAGAGGTGACTTTTAAAAAAAAATGGTTAGTAAATGAGCATCGCGTTTGCCCAAAGTCCTCTGACAAAGCTGACCAACACAAAACAGCTCCCAGAAGGAATGGATCATGTGATCGTTGCTTAAAGTAAAGAACAGCTTGCTCTTCCCACCCCCAGTCATAAAAGGTGGCAATTGATAATTGCAGTCTGCGTCTGATGCCCTCTCCTCCACTTGATAGCATTTAAGCCCTGTGCGTATGCTTTTGAGTGTCATTGGCACAGCTGTTTCTGCAGAGTGACCACGAGAATTTTTTTTTGAGTCATTTATTGTTCGTACTTTATCATATCACTCTCGCTTTTTTTAAAGTTCAATACACGAACTTTAAATGAATAAGGTGTATATGCTTATCTGGCATACTATGAAATTCCTCGCGCAGTCAGAAATCCTGTGCAGACGTCTTCTATGAATGATCCCAGAAGCTTTTCTAATGACTTGACTTGACTGTAAACAGGACCTGATGACATCCCAACCCCCACCACAACTCCTCTTCCCAAGGACCCTTTTTCGCAGCATACAAGCGGTGACTTCAAAAAGGGTAAATGTTTAGTGAATGAGCACCGCATTTGCCTAAATTTCTCTGACAAAACTGACCTACACAAAACAGCTCCCAGAAGGAATGGATCGTGTGATCGTTACTTCAAGTAAAGAACAGCTTGCTCCCCCCCGCCAGTCATCAAAGGTGGCAATTGATAATTGTAGTCTGCGGCTTATGCCCTTGCCCCCACTTGATAGCATTTAAGCCCTGTGCGTGTGCTCTTGAGTGTCACTGGCACAGCTGTTTCTGCAGAGTGACCACGAGATTTATTTTTTTTGAGTCATTTACTGTTCGTAATTTATTATATCACTCTCGCATTTTTAAAAATTCAATACAGGAACTTTAAATGAATAAGGTGTATATGCTTACCTGGCACACTGTGAAATTCCTCGCGCAGTCAGAAATCCTGTGCAGACGTCTTCTATGAATGATCACAGAAACTTTTCTAATGGCTTGACTTCACTGTAAACAGGACCTGATGACTTTCCAAATCCCACCACAACTCCTCTTCCCACGAACCCTTTTTCGCAGCATACAAGCGGTGACTTCAAAAAGGGTAAATGTTTAGTAAATGAGCATCGCATTTGCCTAAAGTCCACTGACAAAACTGACCAACACAAAACAGCTCCCAGAAGGAATGGATCGTGTGATCGTGGCTTCAAGTAATAAATAGCTTGCTGTTCTCTTTCATCCCTGGTCATCAAAGGTGGCAACTGGTAATTACCGTCCACGTCTGATGTCCGCTCCCCCACTTGACGGCATTTCTCTCTTTCCTGACCCTTACACCAAGCTCTGTGAGGTAGAGTGCCATTGGCGCAACCATCCCTGGACGCAACTGTCTCCACAGATTGATACGGAGAAGTAATTTTCTTTTTAATTTTTTTTTACTCATTTATTGTTTGAACTGTATCACGCCACTCGCTTTTTCTAAAAGTACGATACACGAACTTTAAATAAATAAGGTATTTATGCTTATAATGAACCTTTTTATAAACCAAAAATAAAACTTCAAAGAATTTACGACGTCTGTCTTCAAGCGGGGGGGGGGGGGGGGGGCTTGCTTACCTTTCAGGAGGCTGAGCCCCTCCTGCCCCCTGCTAGCTACGGACCTGTATAATTGCCACAGAATGTTACATCAGGGGTGATGGCTTGTAAGTGGCCTTTTGGCTACCGTTATGCATGTTAGGTATTTGGTTAGCAATCATGGATACAGAACATTGTTGGGGGAGAAGTGACAAGCCAGTATTTGGAGTGTTATCTTGGTCCTTATTGGTTACAGTTTACTTTGATCTGGTTTTTCATAATTGGTTACGTTTCAGTTTAGTTTCCATTCACTTTTTCATGAGTGGTCAGGTTGTGGTTTGATAATACTGGTGAACGCTTGTGGAAAGAAATTAGGGGAGGGATTCCAAGTTATGGTAGTGAGGAGCAGCATTAATGGCTACCTAGCAGAATTCATTTACAAGCATGCCTTCACAGATTGGATTGCCATAGCAGGATTCGTCACTTCTGGAAAGCACTTACACCGGTTTACCCTACGGCATTGACATATGTATAGTTTGTGTTTGGGTAGGATATTCGTAGGCAGCGACTTTTTACTCTTCAGATTCTTCATACTTATGCTTTTGCGCTAATCATAATTTGGTGTACGATTTCAAAAGCTATGTTGCTCATTTGTTTCACGACATCAAAATAAAAAAAAATGAACATAATACCCCGGTAGCATTTCCTGTAGGATTAATGGTTAGATGGCCACAATGGCATTCCACGCCGCTGTGATAGGCCCATGTTCTGGATTGCCATTTAATTTTGATTCAGATTTTTGTGATTCATTTTTTTTATAATGGTCATACTTCCAAGTATGCATCTCTTTGTTTCTTGCGTGGCTAAGCCAACCAGCCTGTATGGCAATCGAAATGGTCTCTGATTTGGAAAGTTCATTATTGCGATACATGCGAACTGGTGTAAAAAAATTCCCGGATGGTAACCTTAGCTATCACTGAAAATGCAGCTTTGGCTAGTAGTATTACAGTCGCAGGTCCAGCGGGTTTCGGAATTTTTCCTGTTACCTGTGTACGTATATGATAAATATTTCAGGTGTTATTTACCATACCTACTGCATGATCCAAAAATCGTAGAAAAAAACTAAGCACCGGTGCCAGATCAGACCAACGAGAGAATTTATCGTGTGTAGACAGGTATCAGGAAAAAAATTAATTCCGAAACCCGCTGGACCTTAATCTGTAAAATTACTGCATTGGCCTGTGTCAACAATTCATTTTCACTGGAGTGGACTGTCTGCCAATGACGTCCCATACACCCACTGTTAGGGAAACATCTACGGAAATCATGCTGGCCACGCTAGCACTTAGACACCTTGTGTGCTTCTAAGTTCTTGTAATAATTTCCAGCAAGGTGGGTTATAAAGTCAAATGAAGGTTTTATCTTCAAGTCCTTGTGGATCATTTTCCCATGTATGACATATTTGCCTTCGAAATCTGAACTACAAGTGTGCCTCAGGAACTTATTTAAAACCATACGCCTAGACCAGAACTGCTAGTGTAAAGAAAGATTGATATGATTGTTTTATAAAGGAGTGGATTTCATGGAATTATATTTTGGATTATTACTTATTCCAGTCCTCTTTGATGAGCTATGCTATATTTTTTCACACCTTTTACAACAAGTTTGGTTACTCATAATTTCCAACTGGATTAGGCTGAACTAGCTTTCAGCTAGTTTATGTGCAGTAGGTATGGTAAATAACAGTGCATGACATAACACTACTAATGAAAAGCACCTAACTAAAATGAAGAAAATATTCCTTTCCAAAGTTCAATGTTTTTAGTTTTATCTTGTCTAAAGTGTGATGACTAAAAAAAAATTGATACAACAGTTTGGTAACGACAAGAAACAGCATTGGACTCTACAGATACGTTGCCAATTGTTTCAGAATACTGGTGCTTAGAAAAAAATTTATTAGCTACCACTTTACTTAGTAACAAGGAGTAGTCAAACCATATCTAAATGTGATTTTGTCTGTTGAAAAAATCAGGCCGCTCACTAGAATTTAGTATCATGCCCCCCCCCCCATTTTATATCATCAGTAGATTTCAGATACGTACAGACATTAGTGTTGTGTAGTTGATTTACGAAATGTGTAACCCGAATTTTATATTCATAAATTTCATATATCTTAGGCTGGTGAAAGTTTGCTTTGAAGGCATACATGTAGTCTATGAATTGTAAGTAGTTATATCTGTCAGACTTGGGATTGTCGATGTAAGGGGGCCATGTAACCACATCTGCGTTATCAAACAGATGTGGTTACATTGGCTTAGTTGGTGAAAAGTGTTTGCATCTGGTGGCACTAAAAAAATGGAATCGCCAAAAGCGTGGCATAATTGGAAAAACGTTTACGAACAACCCGTTATATAAGTACACTTGAATTAAATTAATAAACATAAATATAACTCACCTTTCCATAATCCCGCCATTAGCATTTTTCACTCCATTTTTTTTTTTTGTGTAGACGTCTGATACGTTGAGATCTCGCTTTTTCATTTCTGGGATTCTTTCGAGTCCTTGATGATGCGGTTTTGTTTGCCATTTTTCATTAGGTCTTCACAATAAAAAATAAAAACAAAATACGAAAAAAAAAGCAGAGACAAAATCACGTACACAACGTAGTAACTACTAAGGTGAATGAACTACGGAAAGGAAAGGAATAACTAAGAAGCAAAACCGCTCAAGATTAGCACGTACACCGATGCCGAATTGAGCTTACTAGCGTCATCTAGTAACGCAAATAACAAATAAAGGCAATAACGGCAAAATTAATCGGAACACTACAAGTTTTGTACAAACACCGAAATTTAAAATATTTATTCGACTCTTTCCTCATTTTTAAATAAGCAGCAATAAATTTCATGTCACTACGCTTTTCCACAAAATTTTTCAGATGCATGCCTCTTCTGCTCACGCCACAATTAAGTATCTTAAC
This sequence comes from Macrothele yani, assembly GCA_039090855.1. Taxonomy (NCBI): domain Eukaryota; kingdom Metazoa; phylum Arthropoda; class Arachnida; order Araneae; family Macrothelidae; genus Macrothele; species Macrothele yani. The sequence goes on along the minus strand of CM077015.1, from coordinate 107,673,642 downwards.
TTAAACCTTTTAGCGGAAAATTACGGTAAAGAGATTTCAAGTAAAAATACTTTGCAGTGCTTTATGCTGATTTTAACCATCCTACAAAAAACTTTGAACATTTCTCTGCATCCGAAAAAATTCAGAACGCTGTAAACTTATTTTATGACAAACATATGTATGCAAGATTCAATGATTTCACGCTTTTGTAAGAGCTTCCCCTTAAACAAGGATCTAAAAGAGAAAATATCTCGGTATAAAATGTCATGTCATAATGAAGCTGAAATTTTACCAAAACTGCATAAATGGCTGTGGTTTTTACACTGGTTTCCAAGAAGTAAGGAAAAAACAGAGTAATAGCGATACGTAAGAAAACAAAGAAATTTGGTGAAACCTTATCAAAAAGTACGTTAGAGAAAGACCATAAAACATTTCATAAAAATCATGCGGATTAATTTATAGAAAAAGCGAAAAATAATGCATTCTTTTCAAAAAAACAAAAAAAAAAAACCCAAAAAACCAGGAGCACCCAGAAGGATTAATCAAATCAAGATGAAAAATAGTATGGGCAATTCACATGTGCTAAAAAGAAGTTATTGAGATTCCAGAGCAGTTGGGCCATTTATTCGGATAAAATAGCTACACTAGTGAAACAAGAGAGTACGTTGTAGCGCCGCCTCTGGCTCGGATACTAGCGGTTACCCGGCGTGGCATAGACTCATACTGCTCACGGATACTGACCTGAGTTATAGCATGCCTGATGGTGTCAGAATTGCAGGCCAGTTTGCAGACATTCCGGGATGTGCGTAGCTGTCGTTCTATCATCTCCCAAACATATTCGATCAGTGCGAGGTCAGGTGATCAGGCTGGCCGTGGGAAGGTGTCGACATCACGGAGGCAGGCTTCGGAGGTCAGTGCCGTGTGTGGGCGAGTATTATCGTGCAGAAAAATTGCTCGGTAAGGCTGAGACAGGAATTTCTAAATAACAGGCATTAGAATATCGTCAATGCAACGTTGAGCCGTGAAGGTGAGACGATGGACTACCAAAGGTGTCCGGATATTGTAGAAAAGGTTGTACACTGACGTGCAAAAATTAAGGACGAGACGGTTTTTTGAATGTAACATCGTGCAGAAGTGCTTCACATCGACTCAAATCATACCACAAGATCCCCAAGATGTGAGAATATGGGACAAGTGACCAAAACCGTCTAAAAAAGGAATCCAAAGGAAACAAAGACACTTTATTGAAAAGGTAGCTTCGAGCACAACTGAATAGAAGACAGAAACGTCCATGTGGCAGGCTGCTGCCAAGAAAAATCCAGTCTTTAGTAGGAGATATATACACCTCTGACTGCGTTGCAGGATTTACAACGTCTGTCCATGCTGAGGACGAGGTTGTCAAGGAGCTGTTGAAGTATCGCGGCCCATTCTTCTTGTAGCGCCAATGGCGGTCCATTCCTCTTGTAGCGCCAATCGCAGCTGCGGAATCGTTGCTGGCGGCTGGTGACGTGCTGCCAAACGCCTCCCGAGAAGGTCCCATACGTGTTCGATTGGATTTAGGTCCGGGGACTTTGCGGGCCAATCCATGCGTTGAATATCTTCACTCTCCAACAGTTCTGCGACAGCCACTGTACGAAGAGGTGTAGCGTTATTGTCCATGAAGAGGAACTCAGGACACGCATTATCTCTAAACAGACGCACCTGAGGCAGGAGAACCTCGGTACAATAGCGGACACCAGTGACCTAACCTCCTCGGAAGATGTGGAGGTCAGTACGGCTACCAAGCATGACACTTCCCCAAACAAGAATTCCGCCACCTCCTAACTGGACCCTTTCGATGATGTTGGAGGTGTGATTGAGTGTTCCCTTCTCTCTCCAGATGTGTATACGTCCAGAATCGCTCGTCAGACTAAATCGGCTCTCATCCGTAAAAAGAACTCGACCCCATTGCTGATATGTCCAGTTCTTCTGTTCCTGGTACCACAGAAACCGCCGTCTCCGATGAGCAGGCGTTAATGACACACACCGTACTGGTCGTCGTGCAAATAGACCACCTTTGTGCAGCCTCCTGGCTACGGTAAAACGCAATAACGAACTTCCAGTTGTCTGTTGCATGTGCCTTGCGATTTCTTCCGCTGTCTGCCGTCTGTCTCTTTTCACTTGTAGGACAATATACCGGTCATCCGCCGCCGCGGTTGCTCGTGGACGACCACTGCTAAACTCTCGGACAGCTTTTCCTGTCATTTGAAATGCTCTCCAAGCTCGTGAAACGATGCTGTGAGCGATCGCGAACTCATCGGCCATATTAGTCACACTTCGACCTTCTTCCAACTTCCCAATAACGCGGCCTCTGTTAAAATCATCCAGATGTCGTCCACTGGATTGCCTGTTGGCCATATCACAGGGTGTCAGCAACCCGACGTCGTTCAAACCGATGTACACCGTGCAATATCTTTCACCGAATTGCTGAGCGTACATCGCCCGTGTGCTTTATGCCCTTCGGACTCTCCGCCCCTCCCTACGGCATGTTGCTTATATGCGCATGCCCTATTGTACCAGACACTAGTCTATCTCCTGAGTCATCTTTCGGGCTGTTTTGCCTGCTCGTTCCGCTATTATGCTAATTTCTGCTCTTCGTCCTTAATTTTTGCACACCAGTGTATATCTACTCCCACTTACAAGTCTGTTGTAATGACTCATTACCTAGTGATTTCCACATCCGTGGAAATCGTTATTTCTAGGACGCAATGCACATCAGTCGGAATAACCTGCAAGTGCTTTTTAAACTTATTTTATAACTAACCTTATGAATACATCAAGTTGATTCATTTTATGTTGACAAAATTCCGCCTGCAACCTGATTGCCGCAGGAGTGCAGGGAGATTATTTTTCAAAATCGGACCTACGTCGTAGAAGGCAGTGTATTTATAGAGCACATTGGTACCTGCTAATGTAGTGTGAAGATGTGACATGGTGATCCCGAAACATCTAACTAATTTTATCTGTAAATATTTTAACTTTTAGTAAAATTTATCTGACTTATAAGGGGTTTTTCCTTTTATAAGTTTTTAATCGTGTATTGACTGTTTTGTCTTTAACTACTGAATTTTAATTGCACGAATATTTACCGTTCTTATCTTAGGAAATGTTTCGGCAAACAGTCACTTCCTGTGTGCCAGCCGTATGAGTTCTACATTAAAGCGAGATCCATGCCCTGGGCGGGTTCTCTCCAAACTCCTATTTGCTGGTAATCGGGGCTAAGTGCAAACCTTGAATCATTACTGAAAATAACACGACGCCAGTTGACACCATGCTATATTGATCGGGCGCAATAACACTTTACCCTATGCTGGCGATGCTCGCTGCTCAGTGGTAGGCATTGGAGTGGCTTCCTGGAATGTAGTCCCTTTGCCGCACGTCGTCTGGCAGCGGTCCGGATAGCTACTTCCGTGCCGGTAGACGACGCAGTAGGGCCACGGATGGTTGAAAGTAACGAATTCGGTTCTGTTCGTGCAGCTCTAAAAAACACTCGGTCCTCGAGTTCTGTGGTTGCATTCGGCCGTCTACTGCCGGCTGGCTGCTGGGTTGCGCCCTCAACAACACATTGGCTCCCACATCGTCAAACTGTCGCTTCACTCCGGCCGAAATGTCTGGCGATCTCAGCCCAATTACACGTCCTCTTCAAACTCGCTCAACTGCTCATATTGTGCACGGATACAACGTCCAGGTATCCTCACAGTCCGTGGAGGTTAATGCAAACACAATCCGCAGGCACAATTGTCACTGCGTGCGCGCTTGGCTCTTGATATACTCTCCTCGATGAGCGGTTCCCATACGCTTTGGCGGGACACTATTAAGTCATTGGTCGCTACTTTTTAATCATTACTATTTTAAGCCCTGAAGTGCTTGCATGCGGAGTTTCATCATCATAGAAGGATTTTCGCGGGGTACTTCTTGTTTTTCGTCATTTTCTTTTTGGGAAACAGTGTATGTCAAAATAAAAAAGCCAAAGTAACTCAGTAGGGAATTCCCTCCACACAGCAATATTTCATGCTGCTGGCGGTGGTGTCTAGGATATTAGTATATAGCATGGACCATTGATCGTCCAAAGCTTGTCTAAGCCGCTCCAGACCCTGCGGAGGGTAGTTGAGGACAGCCTTACCTTTGCGTAGAGAGTCATAGACATGCTTGATCGGATTAATTTCGGGAGACCTGGTTGGCCAATCCACAGGAACAATGGTCTCCTCGTATACGACGTTTTCAATGCAAGCATGTTAACGCTGAACCAACCGTTAAGAAAGAATGTCCTCCAAAAATTATTTTGTTCTTTTTCGTTCTTCAAGAAAACAGTTTTTTTTTTACACTTTACATTGATCTAAATGTCAAGCCTCCTCGTGCAACAAAATTCTACCTTAATCAGAAAATTTGAAAAGAAGAAATGCTTTATGGTCTAGAACTATAGGAATTTATTTCCCAAGTTTCTGTGCAACACAATTTATTTTACAATTTAAATCATTCTTTGTTTTTTGCATTTCAGAGATTACGTGACAACCGAAATTCAGCTTAGTAGGGATATGAAGGATTATTGTTGATCAAGGGAGAATGACAATAAAAGGTAGATTTATCAAATATTATTCAAATTCCTGAAGAGGCTTCGAGGTTTAACCGAAGTAAAAATTTATGAGAAAAACTTGAGCGCAATTCCTGATTTTGAAATCATTCAAAGAAGTTAGTATAACTGCATTAAAATCTTTCTGTCACTGGCAGACTTCGGAAGCACAAGATTTTTTGGAAGTCAAACTTTTCACTGCAAATGTCTCATATGTAAAAATGGCGTATTCCATAATTTGTCAGTTAGGTATAAGGAATCACATGTAAAAAAAATCACATTGTGTTATTTGGAAGTTAATTATTTCCTCGAAATGGGAAACGTCGCAGAGTTTAAATTCTAAGATATTTTTAAATCCTGCCATCAGGGTTGGATGTCAGATAGTTAAGATTAATGTTGAAAATACTTCAAATACGTGGAGATAATGTAAATATACGATGTCATCGCTCTGTCCACAGTTATCGAGAGATCTGCGGTTCGATCCCAGCGGTGTCAGTAGAACAATTTTTCAGTTGCTATTCGTCGTTTATAAAATAATGTGGACAGAGCGATGACATCGTATATTTACATTATCTCCACGTATTTGAAATATATTCAACATTTCTCTCGCCCTTTGGATTTATCATTTGTAATTAAAACAGCTTGCTTTGTTGAATGCCACTAGATTGCGACACATCAGTTGCTGAGCCCATGATATGGATTTGTGTAGTCAGATGCTTACTGATAAACCACGAATAGCGCTGTGAATTGTTGGCAACGTAGCGTAAAGAGAACGCACTCGGCTAGTTATCGAAAGATCTGGGGTTCGATCCCAGCGGTATCGGTTGAACAATTTTTCAGTTGCTCTTCGTTGTTTATAAAATAACGTGAACAGAGCGATGGCATCGTATAGCTAAGATCAATATTCGGATACTCCAAAGAACAGCTGCTTCTAAAGGCGAATTTTTTTTTAAATAAATGTAATACTCATTTATTTGATTAACATATTTTGAATTACCAATTTATCTTCTGACTGAAAGTCATATGAAATACATTTGACATTTTTTTTATCAAATATTATATCGGATGCTGCTATCTAGGATAATTAGTTATCAGTTAAGCCGAACTTGCGGACGTCAGATTTAAGTATATTTATGCGTATTTGCATGAATGATAAAAATACTTCTAAAATAATTTCAGTTGACGTTCATCAAAGCGACAACATAACACAAGTACAGAAAAATAATGGTCCATAATCACTTTTTATGTGAATATATATATGCCCTGGTTCGGAAGAGTACTAAATTAATGGTATCGAAAGAATAGAAAATATTAGCGTGATTCTTGGATTACCAACCGAAGTAGTGTTTGGCAGCTGTGCTAGAATTATAAGGAATCTCTAGCGACATGCGATGACAGAGTTCGACAATGTTCCACTTCATACCGATATTTCGTTCAAGAAAATGTAATAGCAAATGCTTTGACGTTCGTGCGCTTAAAGGCTTTTGAAAGGTCTTATGCCCATTCAAATAAATTTTATGCAACCATTTGAAAGTGTCAAAGTATTCAAGTAATACGCGAAAGCAATAATAACTTTATTTCCGTTGAAACACTAGCTCAGCGAGAATCAAGGATTCAGAAGACTCTCAATGACGTATTTGCCATATACTCTCATAAGCCACGCCTTTCTCACAGCTCTGCGACCACGGCTTCCAGGATTTCTTTTATTTAATGTTGCATTTAAGAGAGTGAACAGAATTGTGTTACACGAATTTTATAGTAAGTCACGTTGCATCTTTGCTGTGTTCTGGGCTGAAGGATAACAATTCCGTTTTTAGCGATTTTTCTGAGCATTCGGATCGTGATTTTGGAAAAGCATAACCTCTGTATCTTTAAATTTTGTATAGTGTCTGAAGGTATATATTTCTTATTCGACAGAAAATCGAAAGCATTTGCTTGTGTCGGCATTCAAATATTTGAAAATTTTGCGTTAAAGAGAATCTTAAAGACACAGTGGTCATGTTTTTCGAACTTTCAAAACAAAATTAACTGTTAAACAATGGTCGATAATTCAAGAATCCGATTTAATAATCAGATACTGAGGTGACTTACAACAGTTTCTAGCACGGAAGACGTAAAATTTATTGGGATTTTTTATTTATTGTGGTATCAAACTACGGTATATAACTATTCTGAATTCAAACACTCACCTAGAACAGAGTAGATTGAGTATATATAATTAGAGTCCGTAGTGACCGAAAAAGTATTTCTTAAATTTTAAAAATGTTGGAATGAACAGAAGTGGCTGGTGAGCATTTATTGGCCGCGGAGTTTCGTCTGAAACCGTTGTGAGCTATTTACTCTTGATTGCACTCTAAACCGTAAGCTGAGGAAAGGTTCATTTCCTCCACTTCATTGAAATAGAATTGCGGATAATTCTGTATGACATTTTGGCATCGATATGCAGAAATAATAATTATCACGAAAGTCATAAACGCAAGTTTATATCGTAAAAAATACTCTTTTAATAAGGGAGGAACAATGACAGAAGTAAAGGCGTGCGTTTCCTAATTGACTGACAGCATTTTTTCTTTTTGATAAACATTTGAGTCGTATATGTACTGAGAAAGAAATATGACACGAAAAAGCAAACTGCAGCAATCTCTACAAAACAAATATCACACAGTTTCAGAAAAGAATAGTGTTTAAATGGACAGAAAAAAAAGTACTGTACGTTTGTTTAAATCGGATTTCTCACGGTTTTCAATTAAATGAAAAATAATATTACCAGCTCTCGAAAAATATTTCTCCCTCAAGTGGGAAATCCAGACGTTGTTCTTATCTTGGTAAATTTTCCGACGACACGGTGTTCCCTGTTGGAAAATAGTTTCTTTAAATTGTTTGTGGTGGTAATCTCAGTGTCACTTACAGAATAGCGACGTGCTTACAGCCCACAGAAGCGTCATTTTTTTGTTGAGGTTTAACGACCACCATGTGCAACTCAATGGGGTATAAGCAGTCGTTCGTTCCTGATTTAGGGTCACTGGTTCCAGGGAAAGGGGAGAGCTAGTGTCGTAAGACAAACACAACATCCATGCCGCACCGGAATTTGAACCCGCACCCATCTCGGACAAATGGTCAGAGGCCATCGTTTAGACCACTGCGCCACAGGGGCGGCAGCGTCATTTTAATTATCAGTTATGCTGTATTGCTTAATAGAAATAGAAATTGTTTTACTTTCTCAATTGGCGATGATTAATTATAGCAGAAGTTATTTGTTGAATCTTCAGCGCTTCTTAGATCCTAACACTTGAAGCATTCAGTAGTAATCGCAATCAACAAATGTCTCCAGGTTTTACTTCACCAGTTTTCGGGTGACAAGGTTGCTGCGAATAGCATTCCATTCCACATCTTAGTTTTCGCATTACTGGATTGCTGTCAATGCTCCGCTCAACTGATTTTCGAAAGTTATTATTTCTGTGATATTTTGCAAAGTTCCGAAAGAATTAAAAAAGTGATACCTTTTGAACATTAGCACTAGTCTGCAGTGGAATAAATAGGTATTTCTGCACCAGGGCCAGACCGCAAATTTTGCGCCCCTATCTGTCTTTCTATATATGCTTACTAATATATATGCTTTCAGATCAGATCATATGTAGAGGATTTTAGGAAGGGAGTGTCTGACCCCAGGTCTTAAACAAACAACCCTTAGAAATAGAAAGCCATGAGATTTGGGCTAGAGTGCCCGATAGGAAAGTGTCACGGAAGCGAAGTAGAGAGGAGAGGAAGACGCCCTTATTTATTACCGGGGGCCAGTACCCGGGGTCCGACGGCTTAATGTTCCCATCCGACGCACGGCGGATATTTAGTTGATCGAGCGTTCGTACCTGGCTGGGGTCGAACCTGAGGCCCTTTTCCGTGGCAGTCACGAAAATTGCCCATTAGGCCGCGGGTGGCCTATTGGGCAACGTTCGCACAAACTACAGTTGTGATAAAAATGGAAACTGACGGAGTACTGATTTCATTAAATTGCATTTTTCTTGCCATATGTTCGGTTTCTACACATTTTTTTCGGTTTTCGCGAATTTTTGTTCTAACGAAAACGCTTCGGAAAGTATCGCAAAAATGTGATAAATGGACTATAGAAGAATATTGCTTTTGAACATACATACATAGTATCACTAAGCTCTTCTCTGAGATTTAGAACTTAGCTCTACAAAGAAATACAAACTACCAGATCATTTTTACTTAATGTTGCCGTATCAAACTTCTCCTTTTACAGCGATCTTGACGTACAATTCGGGTTTCACTGATATCCATCACGCGCCGTACACAAGACTTTCTATACTTCATACTCATAATATTTTTCTCATTTACATTTTTTTTGGGGGGATTAGCCCACAGCTGACGGTTCCAGTTGGGTTTTTGAACATTCCAGGAATAACACAAAATTCTGACAATTGGCAGACATTAGTAAAATTTCAGTCGTATACAGTGTATATGTATATTCAAAATGGAAGTTCCTCAAGAAAGCTAGAATAACTAGAAAAGTACCAAAAATGCTTTAAAAACAGAAAAAATGTAAAGCAATACAAATATTCTACGGGACTTAAGGCTTAATTGCGGAATTCGGTAAAGATGAAAAAATCTAGGCAATTTTTATTGACTTTGTAAAGACTCAACGTCTTTGTTAACTTTAAAACGGGCGGATGTTTTGTTTAAAGTTACTTTGTTTTCCAAGAAAATCGTTTTTTACTTCTTTGGACTTCTGGTTCATCCTATGAATCCAGTACAATTTGAGTCGTATGGACGACTCTTCTACCGGACGTTACGGATCAGGATGGATATTAACTATGCGGATTATACTGCGATTATGTTTCACTGAATTTCAAACTCTGCTGCTAATAAGAAAAAGAAAATACGATAATTCTGTAGGACTGCAGCAGACAGTTAGACAGTTCGTTCCTTGATATACGCTTACTGCGAAAATGTTCCTCTTCATATTTTGAACTGACTTGCTTATCAGCCGGCCACACCACTTTAAAAAATAAATTTCTTCCCTAAACTTTTTTTTTTATTTTTCTTAAGGCTTATGAGCGTGTTTGTATGATAGCTTTCATGATTTGAATCCACAGTTTCCTGAATTATTTTCAAAGTAGTGCAGAAACACCGTGGTCTGTAGCTTACGGAAAACAAGAAAGATCAGACATAATTTTCGGTTGTAATGAACACATCTTCTGAATCCTCTTAGACGCGAAATAAATTTATCAACGGTTTTTAAAGTCAATGCAACAGGATAGACAAAAATCGACCGGCTTTCTACAGTCGGTAAAGCATCCAAAAATAGAAACAGTTACTCACTTCCACCAGCGGCTAAGTGAAACAGTACGTTACGAAAATTCTTAAATGGCGTACAAAAAGTTTCTGGTAGCAGAACGAGGGCAGCGGAGACAAACATATTTTCAAATCAAACAGTTATAAGTAGAAATATAGAAGAAAACATATGACTACGCCTTCTAGAGGAAGAAATTTGCATAGTGGAAATTTGAAAATAGACGAAAGGAATTCTTCATGGGAAAAGCTATGATAAGGAAAAACAACTTTTCAAATACGTCTCCCGGAAACAGAAACGGCGAAAAAAGTTATTGACCCTTGCGCCACCTAGCGAGAAATGTGTGCGATACTTAAAGGGGATTATGCTCCACATGTTTATTGTAGCTAATGGCACACAGTAAAATAATAATTTATGGATAGGGCATTTAGAAGCTGATACATGACTGCGAACTGTAGTATATAAACTCCACCTAACGACAGAACTGTGAACTATAAAACTCCTTAAATAATAATCTCAAGTTTTTCACAAGGTAAATGGCGTCCGGTGTTGAAAAAAATTTCTAAAATCACACATCTAGAAGCAGAGATATTAAGAAAAACATATTAAATTTTGGCGCTCTCTAACGACGAAATTGTGAATGATTTTGGTAAGAAAAATAAACACAAAAGAGTTTTCATAGTTAGTAGTGCCTAACCAAAAAAGAATTTTCATATCGGGTTTTTAGTCTTCCAGATACTGCTGTAAACGGAAACGTGAACTTATGCCCTGAGGTGGTAAACATTTGCGTTAAAAAAATTGAAATTGTGTCAGAAACATTTTACAGCAGAAATGCTTTCCAACAAAGAAAGAATCTTTCAAATCGGACTATTACAAGCAGAGATACTGAAAAAAAGCAGATTCATCTACGCCCCTGGCGTGAAAGCTGTGTGCTATTTTAAGGAGGCATTCTCAAGAGATTTTCCGAGGTGAGTGGTATTGGTCTAAGAAAAAAAAATGTTCAGTCGAATTTCCAGAATGCCAGATTTTGCTGTAAATATGTACATCAGAAGCAAAAATAAACACTAACGTCACCTGGTGGCCAAACCATTCTTTAGCAAAAATTAGGAATTATATGCTAAACATTTCGCAAGTGGAATTGTTTCCTATGCAGAAAACAATTGTCATATCTGGCGTTTAGATGTAGAGATTTCGGGGAAAACGCACTTCCCCTTCACCCCTTTAGCAGGAACTCTAAGTATTACTTGGAAAGCAAAATGTGCCTAAAATATTCGTTGTTTATGAATGGCATCGTTAGAAAACATAACATTTCCGTCGGATCTTTAAAAGCGAATATAAGGAATAAAATGAATTTTGAACTCGATATCATCTGCGATGTCTAGTCGAGCGCGTTAAATTTACACCACGGTGGTCAACAATCCACGGTGCTATGTGTATTTTTAAGTCAGCTTCTGACATCATAAATCCGTAAGATGGGCTCAGCTACTGAGACGTCTCCATCCGGTGGGCATTAACGGCACCGGCTATAATAGGCAATAAAATGCATGTCTACGAAATCGTTTGGGATTTTGTTTCTTCAATTCTAAGCAAAATTGCATTCTTTAGAAATTAGTACTTTTGTCCCGTCTTTTCATAAGAGAACATAGCCTGTCCCGAGTCATCGACCCATATGATCGCGCCATCTAGTCACAAGTAACATTAACGGGCGATTTTCTTGATCGCGCCATCTAGTGGTAAGTGATATTAATGGGTGCTTTTTTCACTGGAGTTTTATGTACCACCTACGTGACTGTCATACACGGTGGACCACTATAAGGAACGACATTTATCAGGTTTTTAGATTCTAGCAGATAAAAATTTATTGACATAACAGAAATTTAGTGAAGCTTAATTAACCTGATATCAATAAGTTCATTAAAATGAATGCTTTCAATAAAATTGATGAATTAATTAATAATTGTTTAGTAAAGGAAAGTGTTTACTTACCAAGTGTTAACAACTTTGATTTATTAGCACGATCACTAAGACACTTGGCGATTGCACGGAACTCGTGTAATTGCTTCCTCCCCCCCCCATTTCATTGGTAAAAAAGGTTATACCAGGCTTTTTTGTGTCGCAATCAAACGACATCCGGTGTCTCACAAGGGATCCCGAGAATAATCTTATGATATCCGTGGCTCACGACAACTTTCTGACCTTCTGTCAGTTATATCCCTAAGACAACAACTGGCAACTTAGGTGCTGAAGTTCCGAAGTACTGCATGAGTCCTCCGGATGAAGTTTCCGGCGGGTTTGTTTACGTTTTCAATCGCCGTTTTCCGTGTTTCACGACGCGATTGTTTTTTTTTCACCTTCTGTCAGTTGTATCCGAATTTTTTTTCCCTTGCACAACTTTGGATAAAAGCTTACACGTGTGATTATTATGCTATGAAGACACTGTCCAGAAACGGCGCCTTCCATCAACCAATGGCTTACGTTTGCCCCAAGTGACATTGATTTCACACCGAAGAAGTAAGAAAAAAATTACGATTTTAGAGGTCTTTCGCATTCCATTGTACATATTTTACTTGTGTTCACTGAAATACCGTATTTTTCGGAATATAAGAGGCGCACCCTTATTTTTTGAAAAGATTTTAAAGAAACAAATAAAATGGTATTTTAAAGATTCTTATCAAGAAACATCAAATTTTATGGGTAAACACAGTAGCTTATGAATCAATGAATGCTTCCGATTTGCGAAATTAGCAGTGCCATACCGTTAATGAAAAGCAACGTAGAAGAACGCCACTCACTGCATCAGCCATTGGGTACTATGCTGCAGGATTTGCCGTGATATCACATCTTCGCCGCCCCGGTGGCGCAGTGGTCTAAGCGATGGCCTCTGATCATTCGTCCCAACGGGGTCCGGTTCGAATCCCGGTGAGGCATGGGTGTTGTTTTTGTCTTACGGCACTGGCTCTCTCCCTTCCCTGGAACCAGTGACCCTAACTTGGGGACGGGCGACTGCTTATAGCCCATTGAGTTGCTCACGGCGTTCGTTAAACCTTCAATCAAAATATATATATATATATATATATCACATCTTCAAACAGCCTTCGCTATTGGCGCCGTATGACTGATGTAACAAAGAAAATAATATATCCTTGGTCGAAGTCTGACAGAATTCTGTGGCATAGAAAAATTTCTCGGGACGGAGATTTTTTCTTAACGAAAGCTTGCCGAGTATCTTTCGAATAAAAAAATTCCATCACAGAATCAAACGGACCAACCCCTGTTCATTGTTGACTAACAGCAAGAAAGCGAGTTAATCGGATATGAAGAGATCTTCCGTTGCAAACTTCAAATATTGTACGTTCTCCCAGTTAAGGCCTACGTTTCGCTAATCAAGATTAAGAATCACATTATTTATGTTACTGTGACTGAATAAGACTTTTGTGTTCGACTGGAAAAGTTTTGCGCAAACGGAAGAATTTGCATCAATAATAATGCACTCTCAGTTTGCTGGTGGATGTCTTGCGCGTCTGCTCTGATGTTTGGTTCTGAGATGCGGTTCCTCTTGTTCTTTTTCTATCACTTTGCTTTTTAAAAGAATTATGGTAGTCCTTTTATGTCCGTTTCACTTCACTATGTACAACTTATGAGCTATGTCCTACAACTGCATTTTAAATCTTAATTCAAGAACGCGCCACGAGGGACGCGCCAAGCGCGAGTTCAACGGGTGCAAAGCAGCCGGGTGCCGGATACCGTGGGAGGCAGGATGTCTCAATCAAAATTTGCGGTTGATAAAGTAATATCAGTGACGTGAGAGAAGTTAAAACATCTATATCTTTTTTTATTTTTGTGAGAAATCGTAACACTACGTGCCACGTTTATTGCTTTAGTAAAAGTGATTCGTTATATAATTCAATAGGAAACAACTTGAAATCAGAGGATAATTTTTATTCTTTTGTTCAGTAACGGATACCGCAGGAAAAGAACTAACATTTTTGTTATTAATTTTTTTTTAAATCTTGCAGATTTCAGCATTCATTGTATGCGTGGCCAGCGCTATGACAGTGGAGTCAATATGAGCCATGCATTTGAGCCGGTAGATAGCGTGTCATGTCAGGAAGCACGCTGTTATTGGCGGCACGTGTGAGTATGCTGTTTGAACGCGCGGAGGGACGTTAACTACGTAGGGTCGTGCATTGGATTCATCAACACAGGCCCAGCGGGCAGTTATGAAATTTTTAACGGCTGAAGATGTTAGGGAAGTCGAAATGTATCGTCGTATTAAGGATGTGTATGGGAATGAGTGTAAATCACGGTGTATAGTATTCTGCTGGTTAAGTGAATTTAGTAAAAATCGTGTGAGCGTGGAGGACATGCTGAGACCTGAGCAAACACACGTGGCCATCACCATGGAATCGATTGCTGCTGTGGACGACATTGTGAAGGAGAATCGCCGAAACACCACCCACGGGCGTGCGGCTACATTGCCCGTGAGTAAGGGAACTGTTGACACCATTCTTCATCGCCGATTGGGATACAGCAACGTTTTGCGCGCAATGAATCCCCAAGCAACTCCAGAAGGAGCAGAAGATTCGGCGATTGGGTGCTTGCCTGGAGCATCTTCATTGTTACCACTCAGAGAGGGGCACAGTTTCGTTCCCAGATGGTGTCCACAAATGAAACTTGGTGCCACCACTTCGATCCGGCCATACAACTGATGTGTATAGAATGCTGGCATCCCAAATTTCCACGCTCCCAAAAAAGCTCAGTCCTCCTTAAAAGTTGCAAAACTGATGCTCACGGTTTTCTTCGATGAGAATGGCTTTTCTGTCGGTTGAATTGGCTGGACGCAGGCTGTACTGTCACAGCAACCACATACTGCAATTCGTTACTCAACATCAAAATGGCCATCCAGCGTAAGCGACCCGGTATGTTGTCGATTCTGCTGCATGACAATGCACGCTCGCATGTGGCGATAGTAAGCAAAGATTTGCTGCAGAAGCTTCCGCTGGGATATCTTCTACCATCCCCCTATAGCCCCGATCTGTCGATCTGCGACTACCACATCTTCGGGCCACTGAACAAGCTCACAAGGTCCGCCGGTTCGTTAAGGACGCTGAGGTCTAGGACACCGTTGAAGACTGGTTCCACAGCCAACTGCGAACGTTCTTCACTTAGAGTATCCACAAGCCCCTGCCGCAATGGGACACTTGCTTGACCGACAAGGCGACTATGTTTAGGATGTATGTAGCCCATTTATCTCTCTTACTTACTGTATGTTCACATATTTCAACCTATAAACACTTATGGGAGAAAACCGACAGTCTCAGTTTAATTTGGGCAACTCTTATAGATAGATAGATAGATAGATAGATAGATAGATAGAGGCATACATACGTACATACATACATAGATACATAGATAAAAGAGTTGACGTACGTCGTTCTTAATCTCTTTAGTGTTTTGGGGGCTTAAGCCCCAAAGCCCTCCCCGTGGGTGCTCCAGTGGCGTACTCAATGCTCTGAAAGTCGTCAGTTGCGCGGAAAAATACCGCATTAGATCGGTTTCAGAAATTCGCGCACAAGACATTTCGTAAATGCCTACCAACATGAAATGAGATGTAAGTTTTAAGCAAATGCAGGGGTGCATATAACTACGGGATTAGGGTTGCAGTTAAAATGCATTTATTTGCAATGCTCGTTCATTATTTTACGCTTAGATTCGGCTAAACCTTTCCTTACATTTCTGTATATACGTACTTTACAAATTTCCTTTAACTGACATGGTCGGTATTAAGCCCAGAAATTCCCACTGGTTTGGCATCACTGTTCAGGCCATTACTTTTGTTCGAGGCGGTGGCTAATTTAAAAGAAATGTCCATTTCAAGTATAAAAGACTTGTCACTCAACTTACATGTCTGTTTAATTCGACAGTTTAAATTTTCCTCTAGCAGAGCAGGCTTAACATAAAGGTAAACCACATCTGATATAACTTTCTTTTAAGAAATACGGTTTTGACAAGGAGTTTACATCCTCTTTGCATTACAACTTCTGAAATGGCGAAAGGTTCAACTGCGTTATTCGACTGTTTAATTTCGTCCCTGCAATACGAACAAATAGTTAATATATGAGTATGCTCTCATGAAAAACACAATATTTCCGATTTTGCGTGATCACATTAAAAAAAAAACTTAGTTGCCCTGCTTTTCTGCCCAGACAGTCACGAAAAGTGATTTAGTGCCACTAAGCTCGGCAAAGTAATGCCTTAGCGCCGCTAAGGCTCTTCGCTGGATGCATTGTTCAATTCAAATTTGCATATGACTACTGAAGAATAAACAAAAACAAAGCAACCCCGGTGCCCGGGTGACCAGAAGTGCAGGTTTCCGGCTAATTGTTCTAGCATGTCCTGGATGACCCACGGGTGTTGTGTTAGTTTTACGGCGTTGTCTCTCCCTTCTCCTCACTGAATCATCAGTCTCAACTTATAAAAAATCATACGGCGGAAGATTACATATAGCCCTTAAGAGTTGCTCACGGTGGTCGTTAAATCCTGATACAAAATAGAACATGCTAGTGATTTATCAATGCATAGGGGGAAGAAACGCGCGCTTTAGTTTCATTAACACAATTTTGAACTCAGTTCATTGTCACAGATTTTGTTGACTGCTGCAAAAATTATATTTAGTACTAACAAAAGGATCCGGCGTTATCCAGGTTTAACAAAACATTCATGAATCAGCTTCAGGGCTAGCATTTTTCGAGGTTTCCTGAAATTATGAGTAGAATATATTGCACGGAAACATTTAATTTAAATTGTTCCGATAAAATAATCAAAGGGAAAGAATTAAAAATAATAATAATATAATTTTTACCTGTGCCGGCAGAATGGCTAAAACCCGCAGTTTTTATTTACGCTGTAAAAAATTTCATGGTCAAATTACGGTTGATGCACCGGCAGCTGAGTGGCCAGTCAATAAAACGTAATTTTACAGTACCATACTGTAATGTTCATTAACGGTCTAATGACCGGGAAATAAAAAACGGTCAAACTACCAGAAAATGTGGCTTAATACGGTAGATCAACCAAAAATTTATTACGGTAGATAAACCGTTTTTTTAAGAAAAAAACATGGCAACGCCTGTTAAATACGGTGCAAAGACCATTTTTTTCAAAAATGTTAAACCACAGTTTTTTAGATTTGGTTTAATGACTGTTTTTTAATCATTGTTTAATAATTAATTTTTTGGTCTAACTAGGGCTTCACACGCCCAATTTGCCTGCTAACCTGCATATTATGCATATAGAAACAGTTCACTCTTTCAACTACTCACTCCAAAGCTGTTCAGTTACATTTCCCCCTCTTATTTTTTGCAAAATTGCATGTGTTAATGTTTTCCCTTATCTATAATGTGCATTTGTTATTTGAGTTTTTTGTGTTCATAATTTGTACAAACTCTATACAGTGTAATTATATACACCAATCAGACAAAACATTAAAATCCCCTACCGAATATAATGTATATTCTCCTCCCACCTGATGAGACAGAGTCGACGAGCTCTTGATAGGTCTCTCTTGGTATCTTCACTGCAACAGAAGATCCCAGTTCGCGTAAATTGTTGTTCAGGTGATGTTGCTCGTACTCCTTCCTCCAACTGGAAACCATAACTGTTCAATAGGATTGGGGGCCATGGCAAGTATAGGGAATTCTTTGTTGATTCATGTCTGGCAAATTTGGGGGACGTGGCATTAAAAGGAATTCCTCGTTATGTTCTTGGAACCATTCCAGGACTTTCTATACAATGTGGCACGGAGCAGTCTTGTTGAAAGGCACCATCTCCGCCAGGGTATACAGTTGCCATAAGGTAGTTTTAATGTTGTGGCTGATCGATGTACATTTATATGAAGATTTCGAATGCGGTTATCACTAGGAGGCAACTCAGTCTAACAAAATGGTCAAAATACAAATACCACTTAAACTTGCTTATAAATGAGTAAGTATATTATCCCAAACTGTCAATTCATTTTCACCTGAAAAACAATTATGCATTATTTACTATGTATCAGCGGCATAACCACGTTTTAAAATCTGGGGGAGTACGATCACACATACACACATTATATATATATACATGAGGATCCCCGACTCTGAAAATCGGGGGGGGATCCTGACCCCCCAGTGATTACGCCTATGCTATGTAGTTTTACTAACATTGGCAGTGCTGCAACACGTGAATTACCCCCCAAAAAAAGACAAAAAAAAAAGGCCCATAATTACAAATTCTACGCATCTTTTGGGACTCCACATTTAATTTGTATTTTTTTAACATGCCGTTTGGCAAAAGTCAAATTTATGAGAATTTGGGAAAGAACGAAAACAGCCAGAAAGGCACCATCCCTCAAGATCAGTGTTAGAATTAGAACTAGATCTTCTACTGGCCCAGCGGACCAATAGAATTTGCAAACCACCTACTGGTCCGTAAAAAAATAAAAATTAAGACATGTAGAATATATGTAAAAAATAGCGTATCATTTCAATGGAATTATCCAATATTTGTTTTTAAACCTATCATTAGTTTGCAGCCTGAAAAGAAAACCATACAGCAAGGTAAAAAGAAAAAAAAATTTTGAACTTGTGAGGGGAGAAAAATAAACTTACTGGCCTTCTGGGCCAGTAAAGTCAATAAGTTCAGTGGTCCAATGGAAGTTTTACTGGCCAATGGCCAGCGGACCACTGGGTAATTCGAACACTGCTCAAGATTATGTAAGTATATAATATAAGGTTAAATGTAAATATACAAATGTCCTGATTAATTTATTAAATCTTTCAGCTCACTTAATCATTATTGGAATAGCTAAAATTTAAAATATGAAAAACAAACAAATTTATATTTAATGAGAACACTGAACAATTATACTTTACTAAAAGTTGTACATCTAATTCAATGATTGAACGTTAAAAGTCAGAACTGTTCAAGAGTAGTCATTACACAGTTCCTGTGTTTTGAAAAATAAAAGTTGCTCTGGTGTTCTGAGCTGACTTAAAGTGAGTCTTTGGGCAGTTGTTCCATTATGATAAAATTTAGTAATGTAGTTGAAAATGATGAAATTTAATTGTCAGCACTTGATTTTTTTAAATTGTTTTCAAAGAGCATAAATGAAAGTGTCAAACAATGTACATTACATTTATCTTTCATTTGTTTATGTAAGTATACATATTCATTCTCGCTTGATTCTTTTGATTTTTCAAAGGACCCAGAATATCTCCCAAAGTAGCCACTTTTTCAAAATCTATGGGTCTCCAGGATCCAGCTTGATAACAATGTAATGGCAGCTCTAAAGATCACTGGGGTGAATGACAACTTGAAGGAAATGAAATTGTTAAATCCTATAGTAATAGATATCAGCTTACCCTTTTAGGTTAGCTTCTGTTGAACATTTCCTTGCACGTCAGGATTCTGGGTTTCCTGTGTAGAATTTCCAGCTAGGTGTGGTCCCCCCCCTCATTTCACCATTGTTGTTCTTCACACGTGTGAAACAAGCAAATTAAGCGACACAAAGCACTCTTGTGATAGCCCGAAGTTCACCATAACTTGAAAAATATTTTATACTGAACTTGAATTATTTTACTAACACTTAAATCCAAACTTAGGCAACTCAGGAAACCTATTAAACATACATGCACTTCACAAAACTATGACATACCACCAAATTCACACACATCCAAACCAGGTACTATGAGACAAACAATTGTAACTAAACTGTAAAAACCTATTTACATTATGTACATCAAACCTGCTATTATTGTTATTTATGACATTCTATCTCATTCGTACATCTCGCCTCAACTCAATGCTCACGACACGTGCTGGCTAATCCCTTTACCACACCTCTGCTTTTCCCCAACAGATTGCCTCAAGCGCTTTCTGCCATCTCCATGGCCATCCTCTGGAAGCATTAGCAATGTTGGTCTATCTGTTGCCACAGAGTAAGTGAGCATTAAGTCCTGTGCAAAATATTAAAACCATTCACGTCACTGAAAATCAAGAACAAATTATAATGCTTTAGCTTCCTTGGAATTTTCCAAAGAACAACTAAAACAGTTAATTTCTGCATGACAACACAATGTGAACCACATTTTAAATATTTTTGTCCCTACAAAATACACAACTTCTGGTGTGACAGTCGCAGTTTATTTTGGGTAAGTTGCAAAACCAAAGTGCAGGTTGTTCGCAAGTATAACAAACAGATGTCAGAACTACAGAGATAATGGTGTATAGCAGTTGGTTTGAAGACAATGGTGAATCATTAGTATTTTTAAAAATAAATCATACTTATGCTGAGAACTAGAAAACATTTAGCAACACATATTTTTCCATGTGGTCGGACAAAAAAAAAAACAAAAAAAAACATATCTGCTTCTTAAGATTTAGGACTACCATTATAAAAATAACTGATACATAGTGTATATGAAGGAAAAATGTATATGAAGGAAAAAAGTACTGAATCAACTGGATTTCATTCCTTATTTAAAAAAAAAAAACAACAACCCCTAATTGATGATTGGGTGAAGTACATTTTTTCAACTATTATATGGATCAACTTATTTCATAGCCAATGTTATTTATAAATATACACATAGTGACAATGTTTTTTTTTCTTCTTTAATTATGTGTCACTTATAGCCTTACATCTTTCAAGCGACTGTTGTGCTCTTTCACTGTTGCATAGCTTCGTAATTTTTGGGTTCACTTCAGCATAGTTTCTTCCCTTTCTTCCTTAGATTGACACAAAGGATTTATTCCCACAAAGTACCTGTGATTAAAGTGAGACATTACCACAATGAAATATTTCATAAAAATTCTGGCTTCTAAAAAATGAAATATATATATATATATATATATATACACACACACAATAATAATACGTATCTTCATGAACACTGTACGGAAGACTCAGGTGTGGTGAAGTTCATTAAGACTGAGAAACTGATATCACAATGCTGCAAAATAATCTGCAGGGTAGTCACAGGGCAAGGCAACCATGATATAAGAAACTAGGTAACAACCCTTGGGAAACAGGCAAGATTTTCCCAGGCCACTGTCTTTCCACCCTAACATGCGAACTGTAAAAATAGTCAGCAGGTAAAAAATGGGGGAAACCTAACAAATTTTAGCACCAACCTCTTTATGGAAATTTATCGCTGTCTGTCATGGCATTCTTGTTTTGCAGCTTAGAAAGAAGCCCAATTAAAGATGACAAATAATTGAAATTCACCAGAAAATATTTATCTGTCATGGTAACAAGTATGAGTCACCACACTGCAAGTGGTGACCAGATGTGGCCTGTTCATTTTGTAATGCAGTCACACATGACAAGTAGAATTTTTTTCTTTCTGCATTGTGTACAGTTATTGACAGATTACGAAGAAAAGACCATAACAAAGGTTGAGACTTGAGAGCATAGCAAAATTTGCACTAGGCTAATTTATGCCAAAATAAACACTTCCAATAACTTATAAAGAGAACAAGTTTGTAGGCAAAAAGAAATTATCTGATCACCAGTGGAGTAACACAAAATATCTGACCCCGTCCCGCGCAAAATTTTCCTAACAGGCCCCGCACCACAACATGGTAATAATTATTGCAAACATTGAGGGTAAATATTTAACTTTGCTGTAGTAAAAATATTGATTTTTTTTGGTTTGATTGAAGGTTTAACGACCACAATGAGCAACTCATTGGTTCTAGGGAAAGGAGAGAGCCAGTGCCATAAGACAAACACAACATCCATGCCTCACCGGGATTCGAACAATGATCCTTTTTGGACGAATGATCACAGGCCATCGCTTAGACCAGGGCGGCATAAATATTGATTCCATGATCACTTTAGTATTGCTTTAATTATGTGATCACTTATTCCGGTAAGTATCCTTGATAAACTTAGTACTCAGGGAAAAAAGTGCTAAATCTTTAAATGGCAAATGCTCACGATATCAAATCAAATAAAAACAAATACTGATCTTCGAGTGTATGGTTTCGAACTTCCTTAAAAGCTGTTTAATTCTTTAATACAATAACTTTTGAGAAAGAGGAAAAACAAGTATTTGCATTTTTCTAGTTTTAAATACTTCAGCGATATTGTTTCTTTTTAGCGTCATATCTTTTACATTCAAGAAGCAAGCATACTTCACAAAATTAAAAAAACTTACATCACTAAAATCTGGATTCCCTTCTAACGTTCTTCGTAGCGAATATTTCAATCAGTTTCTTTACGTCTAGTTTACTGGCTCGGTCATTCTAAATGCTTTTATGATCGCAAGTCGATCAAGCCTACTTTAAGTGTGCGATGACCGAAGGTAGTTTTTGATTAACTTCAACTTCGAGAACGACCTTTCTGCTGTACCCACAGTCACTGGGATTGTCAAAAAAATTTCAACGCTGTCACAAGGTCCAGAACACTGGGTAATATTGTACTGTTTTTGAAATATATGAGCTCCATAAGGTCTTTTACAGAGCCACCAGAAATATTTTTTAACTGGTTGCTCATATAGCATTTCTAAATGGAAGTACTTGTGACAAAAAATCACTAGATAAATAATCTCTGTACTGCAACCTTCAAGACTCAGCTGACTGGAATAATTAACTTTCATTTGCATTTACCAAATTAGATGACTGCAAGAAAGGAAATTTATTTGCTACCGAACTTAGTCCTTCAAAATGGAATTTTATTTGAGAAATGGTGATGTCTATAGTTGCAAAAGAGACATTAATTTTAAATTTCTCTTCGGGGTTGTGTAACCTACTGTCTTGATTTATTTAATCAAATAACTTTTTTGAGTGATGTGACCATGTTTCGCTAAATTTATCTTCAACACTCCATGTGTTGGCAAGAATAGATGAAGTGCTTTTAATATCTTTGAATTCTCCTCTTAAATCAGAGCTTTTCACTCGCTGATTGTAGCATGTCAGCTGCATTTAATAATTCAGCGTCCTTTGACTGCAGAAGTTTTGACACATTGCTAACTATTTCCAATATTTTGTGCTCCATGAGAACAACACAACAAAATCAAAAGGTCTCCAAACATTTTTTAAAATCTTCGCAGCTATGAATTTTTAGTATGATTTAGGTCAAAACTTCTAAAATGTCATTATACCTGAAACTAATGGCACGTAGGGCATCGTATCAAGCACAACTTTTTCCCAGTTAGGTTACACTACGATTTTCCTAATAATTCCCATCTTTTTTCTAATTCTTTTTAACAACAGAATAGTGTCCACCCACATTGTTGGCTCCATCATAAGCTTGTCCTTTACAATTTTCAAGGAACAATTCGTTTTTGTTTACCATCTTTCATTTTACCTCTGTCAGTCCCACTGCACTTTGGTCTTTGAAATTTCAAAACCTAAAAATCTTTTCGTTAATTTCAATTTCCACTGGAGTCCCATTTTCGTTGTATATGACTGTGACTTATCTAAATATTTGGCCCATTTGTTAATCTTTTCTTACGTCTTGCGTTGTATCTCGACTGGTAGAGTAGAACTGTGCCTCTTTAATTTCTATTATAATTTCCTTCTTAATTTCGGTAGCCAAAAGCTTAAAAATATCGTTTTGTATCGTTGAACTGAAATATTTCATTTTCTTTTCTATCAACTGATTAAGAATCAGGTCATATTTGCTGAGAAGCTTAATTATAGATAAATAATTCTTCTTTAGTTGGTGGCTTTATATGCAGTGGTTGTAAAACTTGCCGTAACACTGGTAAAGTCTGTTTGATAATAACAGATGTAGTCGTGATTCCTATAATAATAAAAGCGATATGAACAGTTGCAGGGTAAATGCGCCATGGCGAGCATCGTAGCTACATGCAAGCAGCGGGTGCCTGAGCGAGCATCTATGTGCCAGGAGCAAGGTTGCAGCATAAACGTACACTACGTTGTCCTACTTTTCCGTTCTCACCGTAAAAGTGTGATGGTCCTTTGCCGGACATTTCATTTGCACCAATCCAATACAAACATTCCTCATCGCAATGCTGGGCAGGGGGGGGTTCCCTTGGCTGGAAGTAGCATGAAAGCAATTTATAGCACATCAGGCTAGTTAAGAATTTGCCTTAAAATATGAAAAGCATGGGAAGTGCAAATACTTTTGTGACCTACCACTAAAATAAAAGCTAAATTATTTTAACCATTCTTTTCAAATTAAGTACATCAATAAGAACTCGAAAATGCATGGTAGCAGCAACAGCAAGAAAAAATACATGTTACTAATATCAGAAAGCAAAATATCAATTAACAATACAAAGTGGTGGCTTTAAGGATTGATTTGTTTGTCCGTGAAAACCATATTGAAACTGGAAATCCAATTACACGCTTTTGGGGCTCCTCTAGCTCTGGAGACCCAGGCGCGCGCCTAGTTGGAAACCCGTCCGTGTACATTAATATGAGAAAGTACTTTATTATAATAATAAAAAATTCGACCCTGAGATGTCAAAGGAAGTACAAGTTGTGATGAACTTTGCACAAAAAGTCTAGTCATGACTACTTTCTATTTTTAAATAAGTCTGATATTTTTAAATAAGTATCACCTATTTTTTCTCTCTTAAAAAAAAAATAAGATTTTCATTTCTAGGAACTTTTGCTTTCTGTCTCATTTATTTAGCACTGATAGAGGGTGGGTACAGCATAATGCTTCACTGATGATGTGACTTCACTGCTGATATTAAATCAGAATGGCAACATGGTAGAGGCCTGAATGGTACATTCAGGTTAAAATGTTACTGATTCACTCTTTCATAGATGCATGTTCAATAAGAATTATTTCAATTCATTTATTGTGACAAACTGACAACATGGGACAGTTGAGATATACCAAATATGTCATCAGCCATCTTGATTTGACATTGAAGTCCAAGGTAAAATAACGTTTTAAAATAACCTGATGCTTATGTATACATATTTGGTGTTTTTATTAACACGCTGCAATAGTAATTGGATTTTGTCTTTTTTAATGCTGGAAAAAGAAAAGGGGGGGGGAGCTAGGTGCAGCACAACTCAATGTTATGTTAGGGGCTTATTGCTCCCGATTCCAATTTTCACTAGTCTGCTGCTTCATAAATTCCTCCATCCATTTCATACCTTGCATTTCACTTGCCAAAACCGGTTAACCACTCACCATCTCTTAAAGGCAAAGGGTCAGGGTGGCCTAATGTTAGTGTGCTGAACTTGAGACTTGGCAGAAATGCTGGTTTAAGTCGAGCTGACCACTAAAGATCCGTCGTGGCTCAGAAGTCATCCTAAACAGATGGTCCTCCTTGTTATAAACAGAACCAGATTTAGATGAAATTTGCCCCCCCTCGCTACTCATTATTTTTCTTTTAATATACACTGGCGGAAAGTGAAAAAAGAACACCAAGAAGGAATTGACGGATGATCATGAAATTTACATATGCTAATTGAGTCGAGTTTACGTAGGTGTGATTTTAATTTCGGGACCAACCGGTGAGCGCTTACGCCACAGCACGGCGAAGTGAATGTAATCAGTCGTCGGCGTACGGACACGTGCGAAGACCCTGAAGAAGCTGCAATGCCTGGACATGGAAGACGTGTACGATTTCAGAAGTTATCGGACTTTGAGCGAGGTCGTCTAGTCGGACTCCGCGAGGTCGGGTGGTCGTATTGCGTATTGCGGAGGGAATTGGACGAGAAGTATCGGTGGTGGTACAATGGTGGCGTAGATGGTCCAAGGAACATTCCCACACGAGAAGACGTGGAACCAGGAGTCACAGACGGACTGAAGAGCGGACCGATCGACGCATAAGAAGAGCGGCTTTGTCAAGCAGAACATCCACTGCAACGCAAATCCGAGCTGCCGTTGCACCTGAAGTGACTGTGTGAACAATTCGCAACCGTCTACTGGATGCAGGACTACGTGCACGTATGCCTTCGACTCCAGCCCACCGTCAGGAACGGTGGTTTCGCCAATGTCTGCACTGAAGAACGCAATAGTGATCTGTCGTGTTCAGCGATGAAAGCAGATTCTGCTTGGGAGCCTCCGATGGCCGTATGCGTGTTCGCAGACGCACAGGGGAGCGCCTCCACCCTTCTTGCATCCGCCAGTGACACACAGGGCCTACACCTGATCTCCTGGTGTGGGGAGAGATCATCTATCACTCCCGTACACAACTAGTGTTTGTACCGGGTACGTTAAACAGCACCTCCTACATCAACAACATCATTCAGCCCGTTGTGCCATTTGTGAGGTCGGTCCATCGTGGTGTTTTCCAGGAAGATAACGTACGCCCACACACGCCACGTGCAACGCAACATGTATTTCAGGGTGTGAGACAACTTCCATGTCCTGCATGTTCACCGGATTTGTCACCCATTGAGCACGTGTGGGATTTTATGAGGACGACTTATCCGGTCTCCCCAGCCAGCCACGACCATCCCCGATTTACGCGTCTAGGTTGAGGATGCTTGGAACTCAATGCCCCAAACTTAAATCCAACATCTGTACGACAGACTCCATGCCAGAATTGCACAGTGTGACGCAGTAGTTGGCGGTTCAACCTCGTACTAACCATGTTACATGGAAATGTTATTTTTCAGTTTACCAGCAAATACAGCTGCATTTTGCTATAATGTTTTGATCACGTTATCCTCTGTATTCCGTTATTATGCTGTATAAATTTCGTTGGTATCAGACGTCTCCTTCTTGATGTTCTTTTTTCACTTTCCGCCAGGGTATATTGATATTTTGTCAACAATTTTTAGATGATTCAAAAATCAAATTTTGGTACTTTATTTTGATAAAATCTTTAAAAAGTGCCTTTATTTTTATTACTGTTTATTATTTATGAAATTTTAAAACGAACGTAATCATGACAGAGGTGGTATCTATGTTCAAACCTGAACTTGTATCTTTTGACCCCCCCCCCCCCCTCCACTCACAGTATTGGAATTTGGCTAGCAATGGAAAGGAAACGAACCGCAGGTGTTCGGCTGAGGTGACAAGCTACAGTATTTTTCAAATAAAGATCAAAAAATATCAAACTGCATACCACAGGACTTATATCTATTGTTTGGTTATAAATATAGTACTGCAAAATAATAATGTTTTAATTTTTACCAAATTGTGCAGTCGTATAATTGCACAGATCAGTGGGAAAATTCACCTCTGGCCCGGTTGCCCCATCCAAATACAGCACTGGTTATAAACATGTGTAACCCCCATTGCTTGAGGCTTAAATCATCTGTAACGTACCAGGAGATGTGACGTACCTGCCAGAACGACGCACACGACTTAAAGGCAGATAGTAATCAGAATAAAACGTCCGCGTAGCTCAATTGGTAGAGCAACTTATTCCGGAATGAGGGGACCCGGGTTCGAATCCTGGCGCGGATAAAAATGACGGAGAAATTTACTTCGTTATAATGGCGCCCGAACTATCCGGATGACCCGACCGTTTAAAATCTCGCAATGGTGTGATGTTCTTTCCACACCGCGAGATAGGAAAAATAAGAGAATCCCTTCTCCAGCACTTCGAAAAAAAAAAAAAAAATAAGGGGGAGATGATGTAACGTACCAGGAGATGTGACGTACCTGCCAGAAGGACGCACACGACATAAAGGCAGATAGGAATCAGAATAAAATGTTCGCGTAGCTCAACTGGTAGAGTGACTTACTCCGGAATGAGAGGATCCGGGTTCGAATCCTGGCTTGGACAGAAATGACGGAGAAATTTACTTCGTTATACATCTGGCATATTTAGCTCTTTGTGTAGCATAAGTAGTGCCTGGCAGGGATTACAAAACACCCAATCATCAATCATTAAAGCAAGATGTTTGTTCTTGGCAGCAAGAGAATGATGACAAATTACAGTAACAATAGAATTCCTGAAACTTGCACGATTGACACTGGAACAGGGGAAAAAATATGCAGGATCGCTTCAAGCTTTGTGATGCAAAATAGCAGTTAGCGATGAAAGGTTATATGTAATTTTTTATGTATATTTTACAATTCCATCTTCTCATATATCAAACTCATATTTGAATTACAAAACTTTATTTAAAGTTTAATATGAAAATTTCCATTAATATCTCTATTTAAAAAAAGTAGGGTACGGCAAAACGCTATTGTCTGTAGTGATAAACTGCAGCCTATGCATGCTTCTGGGCTTATCTCCAACGCTCTTTTTTGTCATATCTTATTCAGTGCATCATTTTCTACACGCTGGTGATGTTTTCATACCGATCGCTGTCATTTCTTATCTATATTTTACAATTCCATCTTCTGGGTTTGAACAGTGTACCTTGTATCAAGTTTAGCATTGTGGTACTAATTTAAGTTCAGTTTTTCACAGGGATGGTTCACAGTGCAGCCCCTAGTATCTAAAAAAAAATTAGGCCTAAAAAGACGTATATAAAAATGTTCAACCTGTGATCTTTTCCTCCTGATTGCAAGGGACCTTCCTTTTCTTTACTGGGATTTTTTCACGTAGCATACACGTTATTGACCCTGTTAAGAAGTTGTGGATGGGAATCATACCCAGATCCCACAATCATTACGTGGATTTTCTCCACTAATGAGTCATTGTATACGATTTTTGCTTACGCATTAAAAATAAAATTCTATTCATAACTTAATCGTGTTTGCTTTCAGCTAGAAAAAGCTTCCTCATGTAGCCTCACTTTTGCAGTGATGATGTGGTCTAAGTCAGACAGCAGTCTATGATTTTCCATATCTACTAAAATATTTTTTGATTTTTCTTTGCGTTACTGATTACAGTATTATCGACAGATATTGAAAGCTGAGCTAGTAATTTTTTATAATAAATTAATGATTTAAATAAAAGTAAGTTGGAAAAGTGTCCATGTAATTACTCAATTGCTCTGCAACGCTAAATCTGAGGAGAAAAATTGCCCCCCCAAAAATCAGTTATTTCTCTCCCTGCACGGAAAGGTTGAGTATTTTATACGTATACACTGAGTGGCCACTTTATTATGACCACCTGAGAGTTTTAAGCAAATAAGCTATGGCTGGTTGCTGTTACAGCCAGAGAGCGAGGCTAGTATAAAAAGGGAAAGCTTAGTGCTTGTGACAGTAGTAGAAATGATTTTTAGGTGACGAGATGGGTAAAAAATGCGATTTGACGGACTTTCAACGTGGGATGATTGTAGGAGCTCGGAGTCATGGAGCGAGTATCACCGAAACCGCCGCATTTGTGAAATGATCCAGAGCAACTGTTGTTAAAGTGTTTAAAGACTGGACTGTCAGCCAAAAAACGGGGTCTCTACGTGCAACGTGTGGTCGTTATCGACGACTAGTGACTGCTCGGGCGAAACGGAGTGTCTGGTAACAGACAACAGAAGGGCAACAGTGCAGCAAATTACAGACCATCTTAATCAAGGATCCCCTCAAATGATCTCTGCAAGCACTGTTCGCCGTACACTGAATCGGATGAGATATGGCAGCCGAAGGCCTGTTCGAACACCTTTGCTGTCTGCAGTTAACAAGAGAAAACATCTCCAGTTCGCACAAGGACTGGACAGTCTATAATTGGAAACAAATTATGTGGTCTGATGAATCACGTTTTCAGTTGCACCATGGCAATGGCCGGGTGAGAATTTGGCTAAAAAAGCACGAACGCATGGACCCCAAATGCATTGCTACAACCCTTCAAGCTGGTGGAGGCAACGTTATGGTTTGGGGAATGTTTTCCTGACATGCTTTTGGCCCCTTAATTCGTGCTGATCAACGTCTGACTGGCACATCATATCTAAATATCGTTGTGGACCAAGTGCATCCTGTCATGTGGATGGTTTATCCCAATGGCGATGGCTATTTTCAACAAGATAATGCGTCTTGCCATAGTGCTCGTGATGTACAGGATTGGTTTAAGGAACATGCCGGTGAGTTTACTTTGCTTAGGTGGCCCCCACAATCTCCAAATCTCAACCCCATTGAGAATTTGTGGGATGAAATTGAACGAGCCATCAGACAGCTGGATCCACAACCCTGCAATCTTACACTCCTGGAAAGTGCTATTCATCAAGCATGGTCTCAGATTCCTCAAACCACCTATCAACATCTCGTGGAGTCCATGCCACGAAGAATCGACACAGTATTAAAGGCAAAAGGTGGCCCAATGAAGTACTGAGGGGTGGTCATAATAAAGTGGCCACTCAGTGTATATATTAAGCAAACAGGGTTAAGGGGAGTCACAATTATGTTTAGCATTGGTGCTAATGCGGAGTTTGACTAAGGAATTTCTTAAATTTAAGCTTGGAACACAATGGCAACTCTGCCTGAAAAAGGGAATTTGCCAGGCAAATATTTGATAGCTATTGGCTGGAGAACAATGAAGACTCCAACCCTGAGTAACAATTGCTATGCTTTTACAGAAATAAAATTAAAATTTGACCACTTATAAAAATCAGCGTTCGAAGTTGGGCGAGATGGCATCCCAGCAGTTAATATTATTTACCATCCCAGCATTTAATAAAATTTAAGCCCGTCACAGACTATAAAAAAATTAGGATGAAAGGGCAAATTTTAACACAAAAACCAGCAAATGAAATTTTTAATGGATTACATTGATAAATGATAGCAGCTGGGACAGAAAAGATCAGACAGATTAAAGGGGGAAGGGGCTAAAGGGCCACACTCAGTTCAGGGGCCCACTTCATAGTCTGACAGGGGCCTGGATTTTTCGTAAGTTTTTGGTCCCCAACAAAATGAGTGTGCCAACACCCATTTTATTGAGGGCTGAAAATTTCATGTGGGTAAAAAAGTCCCAAAAAGCGTAAATCGAAGAAATAATTTCAGTTATTCATATTAAATTTACAGCTTCCATTGTCTGGAGGCCCCAAATATTTTTTTTCCTACCTACAGACATTGCTACGTTTTTTTCTCTCAAGTTCCCCTCATAAATGGGCCATATTTTCCAGCAATTTGAACCAAACTATGAATAATAAATTATTTCACTTAAAAAGCTTGAGTAAGACTAGATGGTACGGTCATTATTAATGAGTAAGAGCACTGTTCAGTGTTCACCGACTATGACAATATTTTTAGTGCCCCAGATAGTGTATCTGAGAATTTAATAAAAAAAAACTAGAACCTCGGCAGAAAGCAAAATCCTTACAAAAAAATTTATGAAATTCTAATCTATTTTCATGTGTGCTCTTTGGGCATGATATTTTGGAAAGATGCGATAAAGTTAGTATTAAATTACAAAAGCCGTCACTAGATTGTTAATTGGATGTAACCTTCGGTCACCATACCATTTCATTGGCAATGAAAGAAATAATTTTGAAAAATATGAAGAAATGGCTAAAACATTAAGTGAAAAATCTCCTGGAAGTTTTGTCAAATCACGATCAAATAAAAATATGCAGATGACAATAGCCGTAATGAAACAATTTGAAGTAGAAACATTTAATGTGATTATTAATGAGTTATTGATATATATAATAATTTGATTGTTTTCCTAAATTTATTCAGTATATTGAAACTATATTTGCCAATACAGTAAAACCTCTGAATGGCAGACACCTCTGGACCAGATAATCTGTCCGCTATTAGGAGGTACACGCCCGTCTACTAAAGCCATCGCGCAATACGAACTTTGTGGCCGGTATTCTTTTGCTGTTAAAAATAAAGTTACATCTATAAACATACGTACTTTATATGTACATATTTATGTAGTAATAAATTCCGAAACCACATTAGTAATACTGGACACGAAATTGAATATATGTACACGAAAATTGAATATATGTAGATAGTAACTTAAATATTTGAGTTTTTCAAACATGAGAGAAAATGCAATTTGCGTACATATGTATATACGTAATTCAATGCACGTTTCTGATTAACCAATGTTTTAAAACTTTTAAAGTACTTACAGCTAATTCCTCAATTTATCTGTTAGCATCCTTCCTTCAAAAAAAAAACTGACAACAGTGTTTGATTTTTTTCTTTCACCGTTTACAGCCCCTTTTTCAATTTCATCAAAAGTGTTAGTCCCTAACAATCACTTTTGCTAATGAAAAAATTTGAAGTTTTTCAGTAAATTTTTTCGCGGCTGTGAAGTTCTTAATGTCGCACACCTTTTCTGCAGCTCAGTCCACTGCCTCTTCTTGTGGAACTTTGCTGTCTCTTCGACCATGTCGTTCTTGTTGGATGTGTGTGAAGAAATGAAATCTTGCATCTATCGTCTGTTCAAAACACAGTTCATCAACTGTAATAAAATCATTTCATTTCCCTCACAGTTTAAACAAGTCACGAGTTCAGAAATCGAGCGCAGATCATATGCATTGAAAGTACATACTCTTTGTCTACCGAGACAAACCCTGCTTTGGAAACGATTAACGGACTGTGGTTAGTCTTTGATTGCGGAGGTTACTCAAGTGACGGCATGGAGAGCATTAACGTGAAATAGAGGGTAAACAATAGCTAGGAATGATTTCAAAACAGTGTGCTTGGCATTGCTACAAAATTTTGCATACCTTTTTCCCTTCAGCGAACGCATTTTAAGCTTTTTTGACTGAAATCGCTGTCCGCTTTTCAGAGGTAAAACCACAAAACCGCCTATACTTTGGGGACTACAAAACTGTCCGTTAAATGGAGGTGTCTGCTATTCGGGAGTGTCCGTTAAGAAGGTTTTACTGTACCAATAACCAACTGTCAAGTAGTGCGTTTTTTTAAAATGGCATTGGTAAAAAATAACTTGCGATAGACGGTGCTTTTTTTTTTATTTTATTGAAGGTTTAACGACCACCGTGAGCAACTCAATGGCTATAAGCAGTCGCCTGTCCCTAATTTAGGGTCACTGGTTCCAGGGAAGGGAGAGAGCCAGCGCCGTAAGACAAACACAACATCCATGCCTCACCGGGATTCGAACCCGGACCCCGTTCGGACGAATGATCAGAGGCCATCGCTTAGACCACTGCGCCACCGGGGCGGGAAGACAGTGCTTCAACAAAGACTTAATGGTCTGGCTATCATGTCATTATTACATGATATTGCCAAGCAGTTATCGTTCGACAATGTTGTGCACTCCTTCGTAAACCTCAAAGCAAGGAAAAAGACATTTTAAAGATGAACTTAAACTCCTGAACTATGTGTTAACTTCAGTTTTTGTGCATTCATTTCTAATTTTTGTTTTCTATACTTGATTCAATGTTCGTGTTCTTTTAGTATAAAATTTTTGTAAAATATGTTTACATTTGAAAAGATTTTGGGTTTTGGGGCACTTTTGGGGTATACTAGCAATGTTTATATTCTACACAGAGTACAGTTGAAGAGGTTTTCTTAGCTCACTTAGCAGTTCTAATGTAATTACTGCCTTGCGTGACACGTTTGTAAACTTTCTACACAACTGGGTTTACACTGAAAGAAGCCGCCCCGGTGGCGCAGTGGTCTAAGGCGTTGGCCTATGATCATTCGTCCGAAGGGGTCCGGGTTCGAATCCCGGTGAGGCATGGATGTTGTGTTTGTCTTACGGCACTGACTCTCTCCCTTCCCTGGAACCAGTGACCCTAAATTAGGGACGGGCGACTGCTTATAGCCCATTGAGTTGCTCACGGTGGTCGTTAAACCTCCAATCAAAAAAAAAAAAAAATACACTGAAAGAAACCTTTTTGGGTTCTCATTTTATAAATAAAGTAAACATATTGCTACTGCTATTAAGAGCATTGGTAGTTTACCTGACATACGTCGAGTAATGTGTTGGTTGATATTTCTGTCATTTTTTTGTAATTTTACAAAAACACTGGCAGTTAAGCACAAAGACCGGTGTGCCGAAACATTTCACCTAATTTTTAGAAATTGAATGGCTCCGATGAATTTCAGTCTTGCCACAAATGAAGCATACACACAGAAATGTCTTGAGTTATAAGTGATATTTCTGTCATTTTTTTGTAATTTTACAGCAAACACTGGCAGTTATTACTACACAAATATCTGTGTATTGAATTGATATATTTCACCTAATTTTTAAGAAATTGAATGGTTCTGATAAATTTCTATCTTACCACAGATGAGGTACACACACTGCTCACACGAGATTTCTTCAATGTGTTGGTTTGCAGAAAAAAATGTTTCAACATCTTCAAACAGACATTTTAAAGACAAAACTCCTGAACTAGGTGTGAACTTCTGTTTTTGTGCATTCATTTCTAGTTTTTGTTATCTTTACTTGATTCAATGTTTGCATTTCTTTAGGAACAAATATTAAAAATAATACATCTCTTTATGTCTGCAAACACATAAGAAGTACTTTACAAGGCCTTAACACACACACACATATATATATATATATAAAAGATGTAGGAAGCATGGCGTTAGAATTTTCAGCACTATCGATTGTGTGCTAAATAAAAATTTCCTGGCCCCAACGTGGTCTGGGTGAATTTGACCATTATACAATTTGTACCTCGTTCGCCAAAACTAGTTGTCACCCTAGTCACAGGAAAAGCGAGGAAGACTAGTTATCTACTGCATTCGTTTACTTAACTTGTGCGGCCTAATAAATAATTTGAACGAAATACATGAAATAAAAAATCAGACTTGTTTCAATTCTTATGACTGTCAGATGTTACCAAAACCACTTAATACTAACATTCTCATCATAATGCACTGTAACGTACACAAAACAAAAAAAAATACTTACCGAAAATAAATGCTGCGGTGCTTAACTATCGGCAACATAGTCACATGCCACGAGTTACCTTTACTTCACGAAGAAACTTCCATCGCTTCATGCCAATATGGCGGCCAGTGAGATGTTGCCATTCGACAGCACGTAAAAAAACAGGCATTATACCGTAATGGTTAAAACAGTTTAAACACCGTGAACATGTAGTTTATCTACCGAAAATGAACGGTTCATCGCCCGTTGGCGTGCTTACGATCCGTAAACCGTTTTAATACGGTTGAAACACCGACAATTCACGGCAATTTTTTACAGTGTTCTGTTAATATATGAAATCTGAAATATTAGAAACATCTACATTTTTCTTTTGCGTGGTAGCCAGTTTCATGTACAGTTCTTCTGAAGCAGAAGTAAGTTTATCCTGGAAAAGCCTCGGGGTTAATGCCGTTGAATGTTCTTCCGTTCGGAGACAAATGAAGAGGTTTATATTTTTGCTAACACCTAAAGCAACCAACAGCTGGCCATGTAAATAGCATGGGTTTTCCAGGTCGAATTCAGTAACTTGGAACGAATGATCCTGTGTCTTGTTGATACACCTGGCGATTCTGGGAAAGCCACCTCGGCGGCGCAGTTGTCGTAGTGCTGGCTTCTGAGCACTCGTCCGAAATGGGTACGAGTTCGAATCCCGGTTAATCATGCATGTTGTGTTTGTCTTACGGCACTGGCTGTCTCCCTTCCCTGGAATAATTAGCTTTAAATTAGGGAGCGCCACTGCTTATAGCTCATCAAGTTCCACCAAATAAAAAAGCAAGTGAGAAATACAGAAAACTGCAGGCGTTTAAACTGAAATGGAAGGTGAAATCGGTTGATTGGAACTCATGGAATAAAAACATGTCATCCTGCAGCATGCCAGTCATGATGGTAGCTTCAATGGCATTTGACAAGAGTTTCTTGACTGACAGTTGTGTTCCATTGCACAATGTTGTCGTATCCAGAAGTGTCAAAATAATAACAAATGCATAGTCAAGATAAGGTAAAAAAATGATCCAAAAACGGAATAGCAGTGTTAAGCTTCGAAGAAATGCAATGCTAAAAAATTCAATTTTTTTCGCATATGAATTCTTATATCTATTTGACTCTTACTGAAATACATTTCGTCTGTAAAAAAAGCATGCGATGTTTTTAAAATAGTTGATAGCGCTTTTAAAAAAAAAGTATTTATAGCCCGTAAGGACATATGGAGAGCCGAAGTCTGAAACGTAAACGAACCCGCCGGCTACTAAGGCGGAAGAACATACGCAATGCTTCGGAATTCTAATACAATAAACCGCAAGATTGAATTTCAAACTGTAAATCGGGCCCGTTATGTCGAATTCGAAGCACCGGTCAACCCAGTCAAAATTTTCCCATTGAAACAGTTTGTAACTATATGGTAACCATGGCAAAACACGGAACGCCGCATCTAGAACGTAAACAAATCCGCTGCCAACTGCAACACTAGGATACACGCACGCAGCACTTCAAACGCGCAGCGCAAATGTTTTGGCAGAAGCCATTAATATTGCTGCTCCTCTCACGTTTGACATGAGATTCTCGCAATTTACAAAACAGTGCAATGAAATACCATTGCGTTTATACATAGTATAACGAAATATTTGCTGTACAAGAGTGTAATGCAAAAATGTTGCGCCAAAAGGAAATGAACTATTTGGTGATGGTATTGCTGTACAAGAGTGCAATGCAAAAATGTTGCGCCAAAAGGAAATGAACTATTTGGTGATGTTAAGGCCCAGCAAGCCACAAGGTTAAACCCTAAAAATGATTGAAAGCTTTAAAAGGTAATTAAATTAAGATTTTGCATATTTGAACTCCAAATAATGGCTCTGAGGTGCACACGCTTGTATGCCGCAGAAGGTTTCTGCAATATTTCAAACTTTTACGTTCAGTAGCTTCCTGTGTAGGCGACATTTCCTATATATATCACAGTGTCTGTATAGACAGTGAAATATATAGGAAGGGAAATTGTTGAAGCATTTTTAAAGTATTAAGAAGAATAAAACTCAAAGTGAAACATTACATCTAAAAAATATTTTAGACTTTCATGTTGAATTTTAAACCAGTGAAAATGAACTTAATAAAGTAATATATATTATAAAAAAACTTTTAGTTTATTGTTACAAAAATTTATGTTTAGAATTTAATTCGACAGTTGGACGGTCCTTTAAACTGGAATGAGTTAATCTCTTGCGATGACTATGGCTCCAACAGCCGCAGTCGTACTTTACGTCGTAGAATATTCCAAGGGTCGTTGATAGTAATGCTACAGAGTTGTTCCATGGGGTGCTTAAATCTTTGAAGATCAAGCTAAGAAAGAAAAACATGTCAGAGTCTGGTTCTGCAACTACAGCTTCTCCTTCTGTTGCTACTCCCGGCGGAGAGTTTTCGTGATCGTGCTGCGGCGTCGGTGCTCGTCGTCCGCTTGCCTTTGCGGTCTTGGCTGTCGAGGCGAGGTTCAACTTCTGTTTTTTTCGGTGTTCCCGACAACTTTAGTGCTGGTTCACGCATCAGAACGTTAGTGTTTCCTGTGTTCCTGCATTTACCTAAGTTTTTCTTAATCTTGGCATTCATCAATTCAGTGTCGTATCTACCTTTTCGTCAGTGTTTAGTGCGTTTTATAGCGAAATACAGTGGGTGGGTGTTTTTTCCCCTTCATTTCAAGAGCAACACATTGCAATGTTCTCAACCATTTCGAATGTGTTGTAGGGTGTATAAAATATTTTTTTTCAACAGCAGTGTTGTGAATAACACTCGTTAAGATTACCTTTAAAGTGGGTAAGTACATTTCCTACTCACTATTTAGTATGATAAGTCTGGCGGAAATAGGGATTTTCCATTGATACTGAAATTTTGAGTAAAAATAAAACAGAAAGAAAAAGTACATTTCTGTTTTTCCAATATAGAGAATAAGTTAGAGATTTGATTACAGTGTTTCTATTTGATTTTTCTACAGAAAAACAATGTGTTTTCAAAACTTAAATTTTAAACAAACTAGAAACATCGTTAAACTTGCGGTTTTTTATTGGAAAACAATTATATATTAAAATTCAAGAAAACATAACAGTTAAATACGATCTTATTAGCGGATTGGCTGAAATTTAGGTCAGAATTTAAACGTAACATTCACATAATTGTGGTAGAGTGCAGTCAAATAGCTTGGAATTTTCACGAGAATATTGTTAGATTGAATAGAATATTATAAAACTGAATGGTACAGTACATCTAAAGGGTTAATGAGAAGTTATAGTTCAATTTAATTCAGATGACATATTCATACTGGTCTTATTGGTGTTGCAGAAAGTGATATAGTACTTTATTTTTTGTGATTTACACAATTGTGCATATGTAACCTTTTTTCACAAGTTTTAATTTTTCGTAACATATTTTATCTGTAAATAAAGTTTTTAACTTGATTATTTTAGCTTTTCAAAGTTTTAAATCGTGCAGAGGACAGCGGCATTGTATGTTTTGAATACCATAATTCCGAGTAAACGGCGATCCAAAGAGTTTAAACCTGAAAATGGAGAAGTTGAACCGTTAATCAATTAAAATAAATAATATCATTTTCTGGAGAAAAAACTGCAAACTGTTGAAATTTATCCTTTTGTTTAAATCGCTGTTCATATGTTGGACTGTATGTGATTGAAATATTGCATTTTATGAGATTAAGAAGTGCATTTCGTGCATATATGCGTTACAAAAGAAAAATTGTGTTGATTACTGAGGTATTTTAGTATTAAATCTGTTCTGTGAGATTTTTTGTCTCTGGCTTAAAGACCACCACGAACATTAATTAGATGGGAGAATCAACTTTCGTCTGACTCAAATTTATTAGAGCAACTGTTTCTATTAAAGATAGAGGCAGATAATCATCAGGTAAGCAAGCTTCCAATAAAAGTAACTCGGACTTCGTTAAGACAAATAGTGAAGAAGTAGCGCCACAAAACACCGGACCTCGATCCGGCTTTGAGACTACGTTTTAATTACAAACATGGAGCAGCTTTTCTATGAAATATTATATTTTAAGGAATTACTAAAGCTAAATTATATCAGAAATAGCCACAGGAATAGTATGCAATTATGTAATTGAACAACGTGCCTACAGTGCTTCATCGTACAGTTCGCAAAAGATATCCACGCAATGAATCCGGAATAACTTGTGTCCCGCTTGAAACTGCAACACCAGAAGCCTTTAAAGGCTTATTACAGTCGCGACCATTCTTCTAAAAACATGTTTTCTAGCGATAATTCTTAGCAGTTCTTTGAAATATGTTTTTCACTTAACATTCTCGTACTACTAATTCTCTGCAGCATACAGATTCTTAAACCATTTTTCTTAACATCAAGGTGTTCCCTGGGAATTACATCTAATTTTGGAATATTATCCTGGCATGACGTGCTTGTACTCTCCGTTTCTGTTTGATAAATAAATCGAAGTATTAGTATCATTGAACTCAGAATGATGAGACGCATCTTTAGAGGTGCGAAACAGGGGAAAAATCGGGTTTTCCAGCGTTTTTAGCCTCTTTTAAGGTTTGACATTCATGGAAAATCCAGGTTATTCAAACGTTTCAGTGAAAGAACCAGGTACGTCCTCTGCCTACCTACAGATGGCAGTAGGATTCGCCGTGGCAACTCTTCTTGTTAGCTCTTTCTCTCGTCATTAACTGTGTCTTTCTCGTGACATTTATTAGGCAAGTGCTTTATCGTTTCATCTGAGTGGTTCGACAATGTCAAGGACTTCAGACGAAGGCTTTCAGAGTGCTGTGTAGCCTAGAAAACGGCAATAAAAAACTGGCCGTATTTCAATACAATACTATACAGTACAATTATTTATTGCACACATTTAAATCTTACAGTTATATGAAATTGCAATACACCAGGAGGAATCTGAACACATTGGTTGTAAAGCGATTCTCCCTATCAGATGTAAAAAAAAGAATAAAACATATGGCATATATGAAAGCTAGTAAGATGGTTATATAGGAGCACCACTGTTAGCAGCATGCTTGGAACTACAATTTAATGATAGGGTTGAAATTCGTTATGGAGATCAGGGTGATTTACAATGTAATTTCGCAGAGACAAGAAAAACTTTTTGACATTTTCCAGGGATCTGATGCTCTCTGGGAGATTATTCCATAGGATAATGGCTTTATACAGTATGTTATTTAAACCATAATTAAGTCTAACACACGGCTGACATAATTTGTTGTTAGCAACAGATCTGGTGAAGATAGAATAATCGAGATATTTGATGTCAGATTGAAAAATAGGCAGTTTAAGATGCATTATTTTAAGAAACATGATACCTAGTTTCAAGGTAAATTTTTAATGAATTTTTAGAATATTTAATTTTAGAAATAATGGTTTTGAATGAGACATGTAATCTGTGTTCAGCATATAGCGAACAGATTTCTTCTGTAATTTGAGCAAGCATAACTTATTGTTTGCACTTATATTTGAATACCAGGATTCCAGACAATAGGAGAGATGGGTATAAATAAAAGCATAGTAAAATGTTTTTAGGACATTGAGAGGGAAGAGTTGCCTAATTTTACCAAGCAGGCCAACTTGTAAGGAAATTTTTTTAAAACAAACTGAACATGCGTATTCCAGTTAAAGAATTCATTAAACCAAACACCAAGATACTGAACTTTGTCCACAATTTTAAGGGGAAGATCATTAATCCTGACTGGAAATTTATTTATGTCCTCTCTTTTATGAACGTTTCGGAAATATACGGCGTTGGTTTTTAAAATATTAAGTGATAATCTGTTAGAGCATAACCAATGAGATAAATTTGATAGATCATTATTGATCATTATCTGTAACTTATGCAAATCATGACATTTTTGAAAAATGACAGTGTCATCAGCGTATAGCAAAGCATGAGTTGATTGCAGGCACAGAGGAATGTCATTAATATATAACAGGAACAGTAACGGTCCCAATACGGAACCTTGAGGCACTCCGCATGAAATATTAAGTAGATCGGAGTTTATTTTATTTACAGTGACATACTGTTTGTGATGAGAGAGGTAGCTCATTAAGAGGGAAAGAATTTTGCCACGAAAACCGTATTTGGGTAATTTATTTAACAGAATGTCGTGATTTAGCGTGTCGAAAGCTTTTTTGGAAATCAATAAAAACACAAATAGTATAATAACTGTCATCTAGTGCTTCGGAAATGAAGTTTGACAACTTAGCAACAGCCATTTCAGTAGATCTGTTTCTTTGGAAACCGAACTGTTCCAAAGAGAGCATACCATGGGTGTGTAAAAAATCAACCATTCTGCTGTGAATAGACCTTTCAAAAATCTTACTCAAAACGGGTAACAAAGATATCGGTCTGTAATTACAGGTAGATTCACTATCTCCTTTTTTAAAAATAGGAATAATCTTAGCAATCTTCAGACTGTCAGGAAACTGACCTGAATAAAAACTCAGATTAATAATATGTGTTATAAGTGGTACTAAAATAGAGATCGAGTCTTTTATGTCTCTGCTATTAATATTGTCTGAACCAGCACTTCTTTTTAGGGACAATGAAGTGATAATATTATAGGTTTCAGTATCATCCAAAGGGCGTAGAAACATTGAAAAAGGAACTTCCTTAATTTTGGATAAAGAAGCATAACCTTTAGTATTTGTGGGCAAGTTTTGCTGAGATGCTAAATCATGACCTATGTTAGTCAAGTAATTGTTGAATTCATCAGCGACTGATTTTGAATCAACATTAAAATTACCAGAATTTCCTTTTAACGTCAGCGGAGTTTCAGTAGCACAGGGTCGTTTGTTAATTGCTGATTTGATTATTTTCCATTTTTGATATGAGTTATTTCCGATGTCGGTAAGCAATTCGAATTAAGTTTGCACGACATGGGGGAAACTTTCCACTGCTCGCGCTTGAGATGTCTTGATGTCATGACTGAAGAAGAAAGAGCTAAAATATTGCGCAATTTCAACAAGCTTAAATCACATGATGAGCAGAATAACTACTTGGCAGGCTTGATTACGATATTTCCTGTTACTCAGAGGAGACCGCGAGAGGCTGAAGAAGTTGCTTGTTTACCAGAAGCTACCTTTGCATACAGGGTTCGAGTTCGTGATGCAAATGAAAATAAGCGTGATATACCAGTGTGTGCAAAAGCGTTTTGTGATGTATACCGTATCAGCAA
The DNA here is from genome assembly GCA_039090855.1 of Macrothele yani. Taxonomy (NCBI): domain Eukaryota; kingdom Metazoa; phylum Arthropoda; class Arachnida; order Araneae; family Macrothelidae; genus Macrothele; species Macrothele yani. The sequence goes on along the minus strand of CM077015.1, from coordinate 107,631,858 downwards.
AAGTAAACTCGAATAATTACAGAGAAGCCTGAAACTTACTACTTCTTCACCTAAGGATAATAGAGGTAAATATAGTTCAAACCATAGGAAGCTTGACGAGTCAACAAAACCTTTGATGTGTAACCACATAAAAAGTTTTAAAGGTAGACAAAGCCATTACAGTTTGAAATACTCGCGGAAAACGTATCTGACAGAAGAACGCACACTGAAGATGATGTTTTGATGTTTAAAGAAGCTACCTTCTCGGTCCTACAATGGTGATTTCGTAATATCAGTATGTATTTTCAACAAGTAATATTTCCGATAAATTTGGTTGTACAAATTATGAGATATCTTTCAGTGGCCGTTTCCTATGAAACCTACAGGTGCATTTTCAACACACATTTCAATATTTCTTTTATTTATCCGCGTACTGACACTTGTGCAACTTGCGACGAATTCACGGCAAAATCGAAAGTATTGTCCGCGGCACAAAATAAGTAGGAAATAAAAAAAAACTGACAATAATTAATGTGCTTCATAAAAAAAGGCCGAAACATTCTACTCCCGCAAGAAAGGAACAAGAAAAGCTGCCATGAAAAGTAAGAAGTTGGAAGCAATATGTATGGATTTCGCTAAAAATGTTTCCCTACCTAACATAACCACAAACGATGTGTATTACAATCGTCAATTATCTATGTATTCATTTAATATTCATGTCCTCTCGACTGGGCAGTCAGTGATTTATGTAAACCATGATGGTATCACCAAAAAAGGTGAAAACGAGGTTGCTTCATTCCTTTTATTTTTATTTTGAACTACTTTGATGATGAGGTCAAACAACTCCAAGTTTTAGGTAACTCCGCTGGAGAGCAAAATACAAATTTTACCATATTCCGTTTCGTCCACTACGTAGTTAATAATAACATTCATAGTTTAAAGGAAATCAAGATTAGATTTCCAGTACGAGGACATTCCTACTTGAGAGTGTGATAAGAACGTTGGCTTATGGAACTTGAACACACCCATGCAACTCCAAACGATTTCAAGGAAATCCTTGAAAATTCAAGAATGAAACCACCGCCTTTTATTGTGGTCAATGTAAAATCGTGCTTGATTGGAAAGTGCTATTATATGAAAAATGCATTAAAATGCCCTTTCGAGACCGAGCCAATAAAAGAAATAGTAGTATCATTTACCTACAACCGTCTCTTACATCACCAGGCGGCATATAATCGGTGCATGTTGTCTAACTTTATAAAGAAACCCGAAAAAAGGTGATACAGCGTTGAGAAAAGGAAATTCGAGCTACCTTCTCGGTCCTACCATGGTGATTTCGTAATATCAGTATGTATTTTCAACAAGTAATATTTCCGATAAATTGGGTTGTACAAATTATGAGATATCTTTCAATTTTTCTCAAGGTCTCCTTCCGATATCGAAGCTTAAATTTCAGGACATAATGAGTCTGATGAAAGTTTTTGGGCAGAAACGAGTTTACCGATGATTGATAATATGTAGGTTTTTCATGATAATATTTCAAAAAATTGATCCCTAATAATAATGAAAATTAGGTTGCTGAGAAGTAAAATAAAAATTGGCAAGGTGCCGTACCTGGTTCTTTTGCTGTTTCAGACGACTTAGCTGTTTTTTCCCTAGAAAAATTAGAGTATGGATGATTTTTCTGACTTTGTTCAATACTACTGGAATTCTGGGCTTCAAACGCCATTTCTTTATGTTTTCTACATTTGAAACTTAATGATTTCACATCATTTGATTTTTGTACTCAATATGAAAAACAGAACTTACGGTTTAAATTTGAAAATTCGTTTTTCTCATTTTGGAAAAAAAAGTGACTTACCCGGTTTTTTTCCCTATACCAGTCATTAGACTTATTGTAACACACTTTTTTTAAATTGATATTCCTCTCATGGCACAGAAATATTGCAACTCCTATTATAACTACACTATAATGTAACGTCAGCGTTCCATACATATCTATCTTGCTGAAGTACGGCAACGTAAATCTGAACTTGAAAGTTTAGCTCTGCTTAAGAGTCATGTTAAAAATGAACTGTGTAGTATGACCTAGTCTCTTTTCTACACGTATATTTTCCAGATTGCGTTTTTGTGAAAGGTGCCCCTGCAATTAAGGTTATATCGCGATCATTCTCTGGCAATCATTTGTAAATGTCTTCAATATTAACCGTTCGCCTTAATAGGAAAGGTTACTGTTACAAAAAGCTCTGATGAACTTGTTTTCATAATTTAGTTTTTTCCCCAGTATTCTTTGACGTCCTGTTATATTTTAACATCTTTTTAATTCCTTATGCTCTAGTAGTTCACATTTTTGCTTTCAGAAAATGAGATAGTAAGGTGTTTTTTTGTATACATGCATATTGCGGGTGATTTTAATGTGATGTAACTAGCATGTATTTTGAAAGTTGGGAAAAATAAAAAAAAAGGGATCACTGAGTTTCAGGAATTTTGCGATATGTGTAAACTGTTTCGCTTGTTGTTGGGTGAAACAAACACACATTTGTGATTCTAAATTTCCCCATCAAAAAGGATAAAATAATTATCGTGTAGTGAAGTAGACTACGTAAAACACACACCGTATTTACACGATATAAAAACTTGATGAAGTCTTCAAACCTGCTAAGTTAAAATTTAGTTTGATACTAAAAAAGGCATAAAAATATAAATGAACATGAGACCTTTCGAACACACAATGGGCTCACCCTCAGATGTGAATTAAATTACATGGTGGCCACTAACGAGTTCATACACTGAGTGACCACTCTATTATGACCACCCCCTCAGTACTTCGTTGGGCCACTTTTTGAATTTAATACTGCGCCAGTTCTTCGTGGCATGGACTCCACGAGATGTTGATAGCTTGTTTGTGGAATCTGAGACAATGCTGAATGAATAACACGTTTCAGGAGTGTGAGATTGAAGGGTTGTGGAATTAGCTGTCTGATGGCTCGCTCAACTTCATCCCACAAGTTCTCAATGGGGTTGAGATCTGGAGATTGTGGGGACCACCTAAGCAAAGCAAACTCACCGGCATGTTCCTGAGACCAGTCCTGTACAATACAAACACTATGACAGGACGCATTATCTTGTTGAAAGTAGCCATCGCCATTGGGATAAACCATCCGTATGACAGGGTCCGCAACGAAGTTTAGATATGATGTGCCAGTCAGACGGTGATCAACAAGAATTAAAGGGCACGAAGCATGCCAGGAAAACGTTCCCCAAACCATAACGTTGCCTCCACCAGCTTGAAGGGCGGTAGTAATGCAATTGGAGTTCATGCTTTCGTGTGCTGTTTCCGCCAAATTCTCACTCGGCCATCGGCATGGTGCAACTGAAAACTTGATTCATCGGACCACATAATTTGTTTCCAATTATCGACTGTCCAATCCTAGTGCTCCTGTGTGAACTGGAGACGTTTTCTCTTGTTAACTGCAGACTGCAAACGTGTTCGAACAGGCCTTCGGCTGCCATATACCATCCGATGCAGTGTACGGCGAACAGTGCGTGCAGAGATCATTTGAGGGGATCCTTGATTAAGATGGTCTGTAATTTGCTGCACTGTTGCCCTTCTGTTATTTGTTACCAGTCTGGACACTCTCCGTTCCGCCCGAGCAGTCAATAGCCGATGACGACCACACGTTGCTCGTAGAGACCCAGTTTGTTGGCTGACAGTCCAGTCTTTAAACACTTTAACAACAGCTGCTCTGGAACATTTCACGAATGCGGCGGTTTCGGTGATACTCGCTCCATGGCTCCGAGTTCCTACAATCATCCCACGTTGAAAGTCCGTCAATTCGCATTTTTTACCCATCTCGTCACCCAAAAATCCCTTCTATAACTGTCGCAAGCACTAAGCTTTCCCATTTTATACTGGCCTGGCCCTCTAGGGGCAACAGCGTGCAGCCATAGCTCATGGGCTTAAAACTGTCAGGTGGTCATAATAAAGTGGCCACTTAGAGTATATGTTTTTATGTGCTGTCGTCTCAGTTCTCATTCTTCGTAAAATATTTTGTCTCTGAGCTTGCGCAGAACCGCTCAGACACTTTGTCATCAACTATATAATATATCGTGTTTGTGATGCAGCTGCAGTACTTCCGCCATCTGAAGAAGAAACGCTTGGAGTTCCGAAAGATCTCGTGGGTTTTGGTGTCACTCTTATTTTTCATGTGGTTTTAGAACACAATAAAAATCTATTTTTATCTCGTGGTTAAACAACTTACGTTGTTTTGCGGCCTGCGATGGCACGATAGTAACTTGTTGATGCTTAGAAAAAATGCAGATCACTCTAAAATAAATTCGAACTAATAGTGTTTCCCGGATACAAGTTTTAGTGGTTGATATTTTATGTAAGGAAAAGTAGCGGTCAAATAATCTACTTTTTTTTAACTCGCATGTATGAAAATTGTTCTTTTTTAATTTCCAGTACTGTTCTTAAGTAACTGAAACATTAGTCTTCTCTATAGCCCCAAAACAGCTTCGATATTGTTGTTTTTATTTTTAATTGATATGCTCAACATCACAGCCTCTCCTTGACAAATGTCAACCCCGCCTTCTCGTGGTACATCTTGTTCCCACTAAAGGGGCTCTGACGACCGCCAATAGCGGTATAACTATACCATCGTGACTAGAGGAAATGCTGTCCCACACTCACCAACCCGCTTGGCCAGCGTGGTGAGTTATGGCCAAACCCCTCCAAAATGACTCCACAACTTAAATCTTGGCCCTCAGTCTCCGGCAGCTGGAATGTACCTGGCCAAGGCAGCGGCCAGTGCGACATGAAGGCAGAGGGTGCTAAGAATCCCCGGAGGAACGGACTAGGCTGCCATTTGATGCTGACCTTGGCTACATATAACGGACGCTCCCTATCTTCTGATTCAAGGCTTCTTGAATTGGAAGAGGAACTACAAAGGATCAAGTGGGACATCGTCGGGCTAAGTGAGGTAAGGAGAAAAGGAGAAGATCTCATTGAACTGAAAAGTGGACATCTCTTCTACAATCGTGGGACAGATACTGGCAGAACTAGTGGTGTTGGATTTATAATAAACAAGAAACTGAAGGATAAAGTTGTAGAAGTTGAAAGTTCCTCTGACAGAGCGGCACGACTCGTTATCCAACTCTCGAGAAGATACCAGGCTCAGATTATTCAAACTTATGCACCCACCGCAAGTCATGCTGAAGAAAAAATTGAAGAATTTTATGAGGAAATTCGTGATCTAAATAATAAAGGTAAGCAGCACTTGAAGATAATTATGGGAGATTTCAATGCAAAAATAGGGCAACGGCAACAGAATGAAACTTCAGTAGGTAAATTCGGTCACTGCAACAGAAACCAGCGTGGAAATACTCTCGTAGAGTTTGCAGAGGCAGAAGGGTTTTTCATCTTGAACTCCTTTTTCAAGAAAAAGCCACACAGGAAATGGACATGGAGACATCCAAATGGGACGACAAGTGAAATTGATTTTATTATGTGTAACAAAAAATTCGTCATAGAAAACTGCAGTGTGCTAAACAAGTTCAACACAGGCAGTGACCATAGATTGGTGAGATGTAAGATGCACCTCAACACTAAACTCGAACGTAGCAAGCTCATAAGACAAACAAAATGTATTGACATAACCAACCTTAAAAACACCATAATACCTTCAAATTGGAACTGAAGAACAGGTTCACTGCTTTAGAAGGCCTAACATCGGAAGAAGTGGATATTTCTGAAGTTAACAGAAAAGTAACCAAAGCTCTTATGGAAACAGCAACAAAATTAGCTGGGTCTAAGAACAAATTGCATGTGAACAAATTATCAGGAAAAACCAAAATGTTGATGCAAAAAAGAAGAGTGATGAGGACAACTAAAGAAGATGTGACTTCCAAAGTGGAATATATAGAGCTATGCAAGACAGTACGAAAAAGTATCACTGAAGACGTAAGGAAATTCAACTGTGAACTAGTGAGGAAAGCAATTGAAAACAACCAAAGCCTAAATATAGCAAAGGGACATCTCAGTAAGGGAAAAAAACAGATTATGGCACTGAGAAAAGAAGATGGTTCTCTAACAAGAAATAGAGGCGACATTTTTGACAAGAGTTAAAGATTTCTACTCCAAATTATATGAAAGGGATGATACATGTACTCCAGACATCATGAAAGGTACTAGTACCAGAGTTCTTCCAGTCCTTCCAGCAGAAGTTGCACATGCAATCAAGAACATGAAGCGGGGAAAAGCTCCAGGAGAAGATGAAATTACTGTAGACATCATACAAGAAACAAGTGGAGAAATCGAAACAGTACTCGCCCAAATTTTCACTCGATGCCTTAATGAAGGGAAAATTCCTGAGGATTGGAACAACGCTACAATGATCTTGCTACATAAAAAAGGTGACATTGAGGATCTCAGGAACTACAGACCTATCAGCCTCCTATCAGTGGTTTATAAAATCTTCACTAAAGTTCTTTCACACCGCTTGAAGGTGACACTGGACATGGCTCAACCGAGAGAACAAGCTGGATTCAGGAGTGGCTACAGCACAATAGATCATATCCACGTACTGAGAGAACTAATTGAAAGAGCGAGGGAATATGAACTTCCATTGTGCATGGCTTTCATCGATTATGAAAAAGCCTTTGATTCGGTGAAACCTTCAGCAGTTGCAATGGCTCTGAAATCCTGCGGTATTGAAGATGCATACATTAACATTATTAATAACATCTATGAAAATGCAAGTGCAAAAATTCGGCTGTTTGAAAATACAACACACATAAAAATTGGAAAAGGTGTGAGACAAGGTGACACCATATCTCCGAAGCTCTTTAATGCCACATTGGGAAATGTCTTTCAATCACTGAACTGGGAAAACAAAGGGATAAAGATTAATGGAGATTATCTAACCCACCTTCGTTTTGCTGATGACATAGTCATTTTTGCAACTACCCCATCAGAGCTACAGAGTATGATCCAGGAACTTGCTGACAAGAGTAAAGAAGTGGGATTAAAAATGAACTTTCAGAAGACAAAAGTGATGTACAATGCTTTTACAAGAAATGAAGATTTATCGATTGATGGGGAAAAGCTGGAGATAACAGACACGTACGTTTATCTTGGACAGCAGATATCAAGTGAGGGTCACATTGGTGAAGAAATTAATCGGCGTACAAAACTTGCCTGGAAAGCTTTTGGAAGAAACAGCATAATTTTCAAGAGCAATATGCCATTATGTCTTAAAAGAAAAGTGTTTGATCAATGCATCCTTCCAGTGCTTACGTATGGTGCAGAGACGTGGACCTTAGCTAAAAGAGACATACAAAGGCTGCAGACAACTCAAAGAAGCATGGAGAGGTGCGTGCTTGGTGTAACCAAGAGTGATAAGAAGAGGAACACGTGGATCCGAAAAATGACAAGAGTGGAAGACATCATGATCAGAGTTAAATCCCTGAAATGGCAATGGGCTGGACATACTGCCAGAAGGACAGACCATCGATGGACAGCCGAAATTTTAGATTGGATTCCAAGGGACAGGAAAAGACCCAGAAGAAGACCACATGGAAGATGGGTGGATGAAATTCGAAAGTATGTGGGAGTGACATGGAGGAGACTGGCACAAGACAGACCGTTGTGGATTAAACTTGGGGAGACCTTCGTCCAGCAGTGGATTGATAATGGTTGACAATGATGATGATGATGATGATGATGATATCTGGTTTACACACAATTTTTTTGATTATATAAAAGCAGGTAGCTACAAAATTATGTAATTTAATTTACATTTATAAATGTGGGAAAGATTGAGGTGGTTATAATAACCACTTGAAATGTGCCAATCTCAGAATCTGTACAACGAATGTTGATAACCTGTTTGAAAGTAGAGGGATTAGAAACTGAAAAATAAAGCATTGTAAAATATGTTTTAATGGGATTCGCACTCCGAAATTAAAAAAATCAATAACAATAAATATAAAAAAATACCGAAAAGGATTTTTTGTTTTTATTTTCTAAACTGCCGAGACGGTGAATGCGCGGGACCCTGGTCGACCCCACCGGTTGTCCCAATAGTCCAGGTGGCCCTGCCTTCAATGTTAATATTTATTATTGTTTTATTTAAATGAATATCGAGGAGTTTCCTTTCTACAGAGTGTTTCATTGGTTAACCCACACCCCCAAGAGTCAAGTATTAGTTCATTCCCATGCTACATAGAAACACGACGTTTGGTTTACAAGCGACCTTGATCCTTGAAAAATGCGCGTTAATGAGTTATCTGATAAGGCGATGACTTACTGTGACCTCACCTAACCAGATGACCGAGCACGTTAATTCTGTCCGGAGGCAATCTGCATTTCATACTGTCTTTGAATGTCCTTCAAGATGGCTGTGTATACTGTCGCAGAGCTCGTGTTTATTGTGAAAAGTTATTGGATAACGAAGTCTACAAAGGTAGCACAGCGTAAAGTCCTGGTGAAAACTAGGGCAAGAAAAGCACCAGACAAACGTTGCATCGCCCGGTTAGCGAAGAAATGTGATATCATGGGCAGTGTTTTGAACCAATAAAGTGTCGGACATTTTCCTTTAGTGGAACAAAATAGCGATGAGGTGAGCACAAACTTCTCGCATCACCGAAGAAGTCATTACGACGTCTGTTACAAGAAACTGGACATTCTGTTTCCCCCTGTAAAAGTGCAGAGAAGAAAGCGTTGTTTTATTCATACCGTGTTTGCAAGAGAGGCAAGAACCGCATCTTGAAAGGCCTGTGTTATTTGCCACTGGTCCCTGACATTTTTATGAATGGTGATACATTCCCATGAATTAAAGTACGTTGCAAACCACATGTCATGCTTCTAAGTAGAGTCTGTTGCAAAATATGACTGATTCTTTGGAGAACTACCTAGTAAAACACCGTGTACTATATTGCTCTTATTTCTTCTACTTCTCTATGCAAATGCAAGATGGAGGTAACATTTATCCGTTACTATTGATTTGCTTATGTTTCCAAAATTGCATTGTAAAAATACTAGCCGGGATGATTTTCATTACGATTTTTGTTGTTGTTACAAATCTGCATTATTAAGTACTACCAATATTTGTGAAGATATACTACTGCTAGTACTCCAGTGGCATAAGTAAAGTATTACTAGTACTTGTGCCGATATTATTTTCCACTTTTCGAAATTGCCCACTGTAAAACTTCGGAGACAGTGGATTGCGTTAAATATTCGATGCTCACCTCCTATCTTGCCAAAGGGCGAGGTGAAATGGGCAATGTTGTACCTCCATCCCTGAACAACTCCGCGCGATGGAGGAGTGAACAAAGACGTGCGGCCATCTATCGGCCGATGTGAAAGATGACATGTTAATTGCGTCCCTACTCCGAAATATGTATTCTAAAGGAAAAGTTTCGTTTCTTGATGAATCGGAACCTGTTTGTCCCGCAGAATAGATCAAGTACTTTGTTTTTCTGCCAGGAAAGAACTGTCTGATGATCCGAATCAACATTTCAAAGTAGTGTTCTGAAGAAAGAGAACATTTCCGTCGGATTAAATGCTCCAGAATGTGGTCTGCAAAACAAACTTTTCAATTCCTCCCCGTTATCTTATACTTGAATGGATGCCAATTGCTGTACACATCATGATGATATCAAGATGACTATGAGGCTTATGAAACCAGGTCCAAAGCGTGTGGGAACACATATGAAAAATGCTTAAAGTGAGCTTCTTCTGACATCTTACTAGCACAAAACGATAAGACAAATCTACTCAAAGAGTCATCTGGAGACCCTCGGAACCATCGGTATATTTACAAAGGGATCAATTGAGGTCAGACCACTTCCCCTTCCCCCTTTTTATTTTGGTCTACGACGTTTTCATTAAAAGAAATGAAAGTTTTGATAGAAAAAATGAAATTTGAATTTCAAAAAATGGTACTGTTTGGTAGAAACGCAAAGTTCACAAAAAATTCACGAACGCAACTCAGTTTAAACTAATGTAAAAACAAAAAATGATTTCTGTTTGATTTCTTTTAATCGGTGGAGTACTATGACAGCGGGAGATCCACCACGAGATCACGTGGATGGCGACACCACAGCATACACACAGTCACCGGCACAGGACAAATACTGACACAAACCAAGTTCAAGGCTGACTACTCAAACACTAACCGATTTTGCGGTATGGTGCGTCCTTTGCTAAATAAAAGACAGGTTTTACCAAAAATCCACAAAATATCGACAAAAGCCTAATCGAAACAACGGTGCATATTCCGAATATTGAAACTATTCCGAGAAATGGTCATGACGCATTTCTCATATGCAATGAAAATGTATTTCCGACAGTAGGAAAGCTTTTACAAATACTTGTAACATTGCCAGTAACTACCGCAGTAAGAGAACAATCATACTCAACGCTACGATGATTCAAAAGGTACCTTCGAAACACAATCAGTAAAAATCGATATAAAGGATTGTAATGGGAGCAGTGTTTATTTTTAACATTTAAGATTGCGTATACCGTGCACTGTTTTGGTGTGAATCGACTAAAATATTTGACTGATTAGTAAACATTCCTTAGCCGATTAAGGGTCCATTTAAAAAAGTCGCCTGCAACACTATTTCTGCGACATTTTTTTTTGCACTAAATCCTCTTCATACCAGTGTGGTGTATCTAACAGCGTTTGCTCTCGGAGTCAAGAGAGGGCGCTATAATGATGACGTTGATGTGAAGAAGGATGGTATTCATTCTCCGTCTAGTCTCTCAGTCGGTAGCGATTGTGTTTCGGAGAAATGCCTCGTGTTGTGTTGCGGGTAATGTGAATAGATATGGTCACGTGTAAATATTTCCTGTCTCTTGGATTATTATATTGTTAATGCTTCTGTGCTAACTATCTCGCACCAGCATCTTATATACGCTTCTACTCGGAACATGTTGAAGCCGGAAGCAATCCTTACCTTTTACCACGAAATGTACGTATCGTCTTCCGTAGCAAATTTATCAAAAACATCTATCAAATTCCACATTAACAGCAACACAGAGTGAAAAAGAAAGACAAAACAACTTACCAGCTCCCGTTAGAAATACAGACACTACAAATACACGGGCGCTCATGCACAACAGTGATTGCTGACGTGCTGCCACCAATAGACCGATCTGTAATCAATATCTCTCACAGAGCATAGCAGGGTGGTAGTATAGTCCATATTTATACAATTTTCGGGAAGTCTTTCTTTAACGTTGATGAAAACTATCATTTTCTCTCAGAGAATGAAAAGATAGCTCCCTTTACGGATCGATCGACTCAGCAGGTGGGACCGTGTCTCCAAAATGGAGAACACGCTGAAGGTAATTCCTGGTGTTTTATCCTATCAGGTGTTGTTTTATATATCGACACTTAAAGTAAGGGAAAACTCATTCAAGGATATACACAGTCGAGTCACATTGCTGTGACCTCCTCCGCCTTTTGACGTCAACAGCGATAGCCAATCAAAGAAGGCACATGTCGTTAGATGGCTTGTAGGGTGTATAAGGGGTGCTGTAGGCAATATGAAAACGTATCACTTGTGGCTGTCATGGATAAAAGCAGCGTTTTATCAGATTTTGAAAAAGGGGTAATTATCGGCTTTCTGGCGAAGGGTGGCATAATTTCTGAAACACCGAAATTTGTGAACTGTTTGCCTGCTGCTGTGGTTAAAGTGCATCGTGATTGAAGAACTGCACCACTGAGAATAAGCGGCGTGGAGACTGTGGAGCACCATGTGACATTGATGTGAGAGGTGAACGTCGGCTCCCAGGGTGTGCGAGTGTCGATCCACACGTTACAGTGGAGCAACTCACTGGCCGAATTAACCAGGGGGCTACCGGAAGTGTGTCTAAAACGACAGGCCAGCAAATCGTGCTGCATATCGGGCTCCGATGCAGACGGATGGTTACTACACCTATGTCAACAAAGGTGCATCGGCAGAAAAGGCTTACATTTGCACGGCAGTATCGGAATTGGACCTCCGCTGATTGGCAAAGGATTTTCTTCTCCGATGAGTCACGATTTCTGCTTCATTGAATGGATAGACTTTGGCGTATGAGGCGAGAAACATCGGAGAACAAACACACTTTAACCATTTCTGGAAGAATACAAACTGGTGGGGGCAGCGTTATGGTCTGTGGAATGTTTTCAAGGCATTCGCTGAGTCCACTCATACCTGTAAAAAGCACTATGGACCGAATTCGTTATTAATACATCCTTGCAGACCACGTCACCCATACATTCTGGGTTTCTCTGGGGCGAGTGGAATCTTCCAGCACGACAATGTGATGTGTCACACAGCTGGAAATGTCCGAGAGTGGTTGGAAGGGCACAGTGAAGACTTCAAAGTACTTTTCTGGCCACCTAAATCCCTACACGTTAACCCAATTGAGCATCTGCGAGACCAACTCAATCGGATTGTTCTTTCCATGGATCCTCCGACACGCACCCTCCAGCAGCTGTCAGATGCACTGAAGTCAGCATGGCTCCACATACCGGTGAACACCTTCCAGCACCTTAGTGAGTCACTTCTAGCTTGACTAGGTGCTGTCCGCGCTGCACACGTCGGTTTTTCTGGAAATTAGCTGGTGGTCACAATAATGTAACTCGACCGTGTGTATCCATTAGGATGAAAATTTGCAACAGGGACAGCCAAGAACAGTGGTGGGACCTCCCATTTGTTGTAACAATATTCAGGGGTTCACAGCGCTTCCGTTTCCGATCTTCTCAGGTGTAAATTGCGCCGGAGGGTCAAGGTGTATTAAAATTAAGTAAAGGTTTTTTGCCTCGTTTATCCGATCAAAGGCGTACAACATACTTTACACCCATTGCCCGGAATCGTATTTTTATATTTCCGAATCGCATATTAGAATCTACTCCAGTGGGATACAGATCATTGTGATATTTGAGTAACATCAGACATGTTTCTATGATGTAATGCAGAAGGTTTCAATAAATATAACAATGTTTAAAAGTGCCACTTTGTCCATTGTTCTATACAAATTTTACGCAAAAAAACAGCGATGTTCAAAATTAAACACAAAATCATATTTTATAGTCAATTTCATATATCGAAATTCTGTACGTTATATATATGCTACTAGAATATCCGAAAATTAAGAGATTGCGTTTAAGATTAAGAAATTGCGGCTTTGAAGAACTCGTACAGAAAGTTGAAATAAATTTTAAGTTGCTAATGGTACGCTCGTTGTTTAGCATCGAAATTCTTTATCTGTTTTCATAAAATGAAAGATTAATTTATGTAGCAAACAAAAGAACGAACTCAAGTAGTAATGTTCCTAGTATTTTATCATACGAAAAATATTAATGAAATCCCTGAATTTTGAATTTCTTCAGCTTATCCGTTTCTAATTCGAACCTGGCGGTTTTGCACGTAACCTAACTTGAACCAAGAACATGTAGTAAATCATTTTGCAGCCGCGACGCAAGGAGCTGTCCTGACATATTGCATTCTTACTCTCCGCAGCCTCCCGCGTGTACTAGCTCTCCATCGCGTGCCGAAGAACAAGCGATGGTATGGCACGGAATTCAGTGATAATTTTGTTTGTCTGCATTTTCAAAAACATTTTGTCTTTAACATTACTTAAAGAAAGCAAAGATTTTCAGTTGTTTTTCCATTACTACAACGAGAGCTCATCGGCTCTCCTCGTTCATATAATAGAAATTTGCATGGGAAATTTGCGAGTTTGTATAATTTCAATCATGACGAAAATTATGCATAATAAACAGGAAAAAAGAACATGGTAGTTTGCTGAATGCATGTATTTTCATTCAATGTTACTCAGGCTGTCACAAAAAAAGGATATGTTTTTTTAATTACTAAATTAAACCGTTTTCTTAATCAGTAACCAAAAAATGCATGAAATCAGAAGAAAAAATGTTATTTATTAATATAATTGCTTCATCACGGGCGTTTAATCTGAAGAAATCTCTCCTCCAAAAAACCAAACAAACCTCCTTGAAAATTTAATTTTCCCAAATACGTACATATAAATGAAATGGTGCACCAATACAGGAGTAGACACAACAAGTACACACACACACGTCTAGAAAAACAATATCCTATTAGTGGAAGTTTGTTCTTTACTGTTGGCAAATTACACAAAAAAACGCAAACCTTTTCTTGGCTTCTAATAAATTCATTAGAGAATTCAAAGTATAGCTTTATTTCTTATTCATATTTCATAACAAATAGCCAGAGAAATACTGCATTTCTTAATAAAATCTGTACTGAGAGCTGTTATCAATGTTCTTTTAATTTTTCGACACATTTAATATGCTATACTTGTTTTGGAAATTGGAATTAATTTGGGTGCACCCTTCTGAACATTCAATCTGAAATTCGGGTTAAATGGTAGCTGATGAAAACAAACATACACTTATCTAAAGGGTGACAAGACTTTTGATGATGAAATTGTATATTACGCCTTCTCTAGAATGAAAAGTATATTGTGTTGATCTATGTATGTCATGGAAGACGGAAAAATCTGTTTAAATGAAGAACACATTCACAATGGGTTAGGCCCATAATGAAGCGAACAGGTAAATCTAAGGAACCACCTACTCCAAAACATATGCTATGACGGAAAAATTTTGTTTTCTTATGACTGGGGAATGCCTTTTTGGCAGAATAAATCAATTGAATGCTTACATTTAAAATCAATTGATTACATCCCAGGGAGGAACTCTCTGATTATGCGAATCAGTACCTGAAGGCAGAGCTCCGAGAAAATGGAATTTCGTCGGAAAAAATATTCCATAATATCGTCTGTCAAATGATTTTTTAATTGCCATCTATTAATCTGCTTTTGAAGGGACGCAAATTAGTTGTTGAAGTCGTAAAGTGTCTAAGTAGACGTGGTGACTTCCCCATATGACGATACTTCTATTGCTTCATCGTAGCACAATCCTTTGGCAACACAATACACTAGAATCATCACGATTTCAAAACGAATATGAGCAACATAGTACCTCTTTCCAACTATACAGGAACACAGCTATTCCTTCCTGAAACGTGCTTCTTCAGAGGCCTGAATTGCCAAAAACGACAAAATCTATCCATTCGAAAAGTCATTGTCCCTCTGTACGTCATGGTATTGGTAGCAATCCTTGGGTTTTACATCACAAAATAAACGTAGCTTCATTCGTACCAATATTATAGAAGAATCTTAATAGCTTCCTCTACGAAGCACACATTCAACAATCCAACTAGAACTAAAATCTACCAAGCGCGCTAAAGAGAGAGCGGACGTGCTTCTATCTATCGGTCGATCTGTGATCATAACAAATAAAAATAATTTATGGCGAGCAGGTCGCAGTTGGAAGTATGGCCAATTATTCTTAAGAAGATAAATTAATTTACGAATCGTCATTTTTTTTGTCGAGGAAGGGGTTAAGACCACAGTGAGAAAGAAGGTCAGTGGGTGACAAGCAGTCGCCCGTCCTTAATATGGTGTCAGTGGTTCCGAGGTTGGAGAAACCGTGCCGTGAAGCGAGCGCTCCTTTAATTCCTCACCGGGGACTGAGAACCTGTCTCTCTCGGGCGAGTGTTCAGTGGCTAGCGTTCAAACCTCTGTGCTACCTGGGCCATTGAGATTTCTACTTACTGATCGAAAACCTGTTAGATCGACAATGCAAGCATTTCTTTCCAATGAGAATTCTGCTAAACTGAAAAGAGATAATCATTTTTCAGTGGAATTAGTAGATAAAACATTCTGTGCGCACTGTATATCTAGAAAAAGGAAATTATATATAGAATTATGTACGGTGTGCAAGTAATACAACCGGTGTGGACGCCAAACTTGCATGTACGGTGTGGAAGCAGTTCGTGTTCCAAGGTGATATACACTGAAGAGCAATTGAATTAAAGGCATCTGGCGTTATGCAAATGTGGCGCCGTGGGCGGCCCTGTAAACGGAAACGGCATGACGTATACAGCGATCCGAGAATATAAGGAGTGTTGCGACGGGAATCAGTAAGAGTCGGACGCAGTATGGGTAAGACGAAGGATCTAAGGGCATTTGATCGTGGGCAAATTTTCGGGGCCCGACGAATGGGTCACTCTATCTCGGAAGTCGTGCAGGCACTGGGATTTTCACGAGCCACTCTGTCACGGGTGCACCGTGAGTACATCGAATGCGGTAAAACCATCCCTGCAAGGGCCAACTGCCGTGGACAACAGCTTGTGGATGAGCGGGGTCATCGTTGGCTAGCTCGCATTGTAACAGCGGATAGACGGGCCACGGGGCAAGAAATCACTCAGGAATTTAACCCTGGCACACAAAAACTTGTAAGCAGCCAATCCATCCAAAACCATCTACTTGCTATGGGGTACAAAAGCCATCGTCCCACGAGAGTACCGCTGCTGACCGCACAACACAGGGTGCATAAATTCGTATGGGAGCGGAAACATCGCCACTGGACCCTAGACATGTGGGGAAATGTTGCCAGGACTGATGAGTTGAGATTCACGTTGGTACATGCGGATGGTAGGATACTAGTACGGCGCAAACCACATGAAGCGATGGACCCTTTTTGCCAGCAGGGTACACTTCAAGCTGGTGGGGGTGGCATTCTCGTCTGGGGACTGTTTACGTGGACTGAAATGGGACCCCTGGTACGTGTGACATCGTCCTTCACAGGTCAACGTTACCGGAAAATCCTGGACAACCATTTGTCCCGTTTCTGCGGTTTCAACAGCCCACTGGGGACCTCATCCTGCAACAAGATAATGCACAATGCTATCATTCCTGAATTGTATCTGAATCGTTGGATGAGCACTCCACCAACGTGACCTCGCTTCATTGGCCAGCTAGGTCACCTGACCTCAATCCCATCGATCACATCTAGGATGCCATCGAGAGAGATATTCGAGGTTCTGATTTCCCTCAACTAAATCTTCGTGAACTGTGGGAGCTTGTTCAGTGGTCGTGGATCCGCATTCCTTCCCAACGCTTCCAGTGTCTCGTCGAGTCCATTCCGAGACGAATCGCTGCCGTCATCAGGGCGAAAGGTGGTGCTACACGTTACTAGATATGTATCTGTAATTCGATTGCTCTTCAGTGCAATTTCCTAGTGCTGTCGAGAGTTTCTTACGTAGAAACAGTTTACCGCGCATTACTGTGTCGAGGAAGCCGACGAATGGAATAATTATGTTAATGCATACCTGCAATGTGTTAGCTCAGACGCATTTTTTCTTAACAGACACGTTTTGTGTTAAATAGCTGGCGTTTTAAGAAGATAAATGACCACAAGAGCCGTTCTAGAATTCCTATATTACCACGGTTGTATTGCTTGCACACCGTACACATAAAACATTCCGTACAGATAAAATATTCGGTGCGCACTATATATATAGAAAAAGGAAATTATATATATAATTGGGTACGGTGTGCAAGCAATACAACCGTGGTAATATAAGCATTCTGGAACGGCCTTTGTGGCCCTTTTTGCCTTCTTGAAACGCGAGATATTTAACACAACACGTGTCTGTTAAGAAAAAAAGCGTCTTAGATAACACATTGCAAGCATGCATTAATATATTTACTAATCGGTGAAGTAATGCGCGGTGAACTGTTTCTACGTAAGAAACTTTCCACAGCCCTAGGAAATTATATCACCTTGGAACAAGAACTGCTCCCGCACGTACATATTTCTCTGCAAGTTTGGCGTCCTACATAACTACTGGTGATAAATAATCAAGGAGCTAAAACGTAGGAATCTAAGAAAATATATATTCGATAATCAAAGTGTCGTGTGCCGTTTAGTAACGAATACGGCTATTCTGATTCACAAAACGAAATTGCATATGTATTTATATCACTTGTTATGATGCTAATGCAGTGTACTAAGTAAACATTTGCTTACGAAGAACGGTGTGTTTACTGCTCTACGTTAAGGAATCGTAAATTGAAATTTGCAAAACATGTAAAGGAATAATAGAATTAAGGTTTCTTTTTATGGATAATATAATACTTCAAGGCTACATTAGGAGTACCGCTAAAAAAATTCGCAAATGAACAACACGTGTTTTGGTTCTTCATCGTTTGTTAAGCACTGCGATAACAAAGTGGTGATTCTAGTTCCCTGTGTTGCTGAATCAAGAATATAACGTCCTTTTTTCCCCATTGAAAGATAAATTATTATATGGTTATGAGACTGCAAGTGTAGCAGCAAGAAGGTTATCAGCTGAACGTAAACGTTTAAATTGAGTGGAAATGTGTCATTCACTGACTGTTTTTTTCTTTCTTTCCTTTTTTATCTTATTTCTTTTAATTGAAAAAATGGTACTGTTAAGCATTCCATATTTGTTTGACGTAATATAATCTACTTAGGTCATATGCTGTTTCCCGTATTCATAATAACCACATTTGAAGCACCATTACCTGTCAGGAAATATTTGTGAAAATCAATTTCTCTCCCTAAATGTTGAGGAACAAATCTTTCCCACAAAAATACACAATTTGCGAGTATGTTTTCACAATAACAAATGCAAAATGTATTGGTTGTGTGATATATAAAACAGAATGTTTATCAATCTACACTTTATCGTTGATGCCTTTCGAAAACAAGCAGCGCAATGCCCCATTGGCAGGCTTTAAACTTCGGAAAAGAAGAACTATTGTATGCATGAACAAAATCACCTTGAATAATGATATCCTTTTGTGAAAAAATAACTATTTAATAAAATAACGTAATAGGAGCACTATACACATAAATATTAGGAGCACTTTTTATTCCTTGCAAACATTTCAGCTTATGAAGAACAACTTCCTTTCGGTTCTGTCGCCTCTTAGCGTACAAGAGTTCAAGTGATAAACTACGCACTCGATGCAACGAGAATTTCAAAACAATTCTTTCTCTTCCACTCTCGTGTGGACTTTCACCTTTCGACTACTGCGAAGTGCGTCGTACCTTTTCTTGTATTTCCAACAATCTCCCACTGGATGAGCTGTAGTCGCATATCATTCCAAATTTAGTCCTTAACTTTTCATGCTGGTCTCCAGGTAGTGGTTTCGTTACTGTGTAAATGTACAACCAGGCCCCTACTACTTCGCGGTATACGGAATTACCCGCTAGTGTTTCTTCTTCTGCTTGATTGTGTTTTCCAAACACTGCAGACACTGGTGTGTAACTTTTCTTAAGTGGTACTTCATCATATTTGTTGATGACATCTTTTATTTTTGCACTTTGATGAATTTTATAACTTCCATCATTGTCTCTTTCCACCTGTATGCCCAAATAATTTGTCACCTTCCCAAGATCTTTTGTTTCAGACATTTTTCTGGATTTGTTGATTTTTCCATGAGATCAGATGCAATTAAAATGTCGTCCACGTAAACGATTATATATGTGAAGGAATCCCCTTCCTTGCGTGTGAAACAGCATAGGTCTGCTTTTCCTTGGACGAGTATGTTCTCGCAGTAACAAACGCAAAATGAATTGGTTGTGTGATATATAGAATTTCTCAGATAAGAAATTGGCAATGGTTCGATTCCATATCCTGGCAGATTGCTTGAGTCCATATATTGATTTATTGAGTTTACATACTTTCATTTATTGGCCTTTTTCTATGTACCCTGCTGGTTGAGACATATAGATTTCCTCTTCTAAATTGCCGTACGAAAATACAGTTTTTATATCAAAGTGGTGGACATGCATTCTTCTGTATGCTACTATTGTAAGTAGGGTGCGAATTGTAGTGTGTTTTACGACGGGAGCAAATGTCTGATCATAATCTTCACCAGGCCTTTGATTAAAACCCTTTGCTACAAGTCGTGCTTTGTACCTATCTATGTCCCCATTAGCATGCTATTTTATTTTAAATGTCCATTTGCAACAAATGGCTTTCTTCTCTTTAGGCAAATCAGTAAGTTCCCAGGTTTTATTCTTTAGGAATTTAATTTCTTCATTTGTGGCTTCCAGCCATTTTTGTCTTTCTTCTTCTGGCAATTTCTGTATTTTGTGCCGCTTTGTAAGCTCAGGCTTAGGTTTAACTTTAGCAATGTATGCTAGCCAGCTAGGCGGTTTTCCTTTTGTAGTTCTAGCTGATCTTATGGGTTGTGTACTTGTGCTTTCACTTGTTGATCCGTTTGATTCTAACAAAGGTTTTTCACTTTCAAAAATAATATTTTGCGTGTTTCCGCCTGTTTTTGTCATTGGCCTACAATTTTCTTGCACACTGGAACTTTCATCAAATTTCACACTACGGCTTACTATCACTCTGTTTGTTCCTGGTATTATGATACGATATCCTTTGGTTCTTTCACTGTATCCAACCAATCTTCCTGCTTGAGCATGATTGTCAAGTTTCTTTAGGACTTATTTTGGCACATACGCATATGTTTTGCAGCCAAACACCTTTATGTCCTATGTAAGGATTGTAGCCTTTCCATAGTTCGAATGGTATTTCTCCTGTAGATCTGGTTGGTAACTTATTTTGCAGGTATGTTGCGGAGATGAAGGCTTCTCACCAAAACTTGTTTTCTATTTTCGAATCCAAGAGCGTTGTCTTCGGCATTTCAACGAGATTCTGATTTTTCCTTTCTGCCACGCGATTTTGCTGTGGTGAATATGGTACACTCGTTTGGTGTTCAATTCCATTCTCGGCAAGATAGCTTCGAATTCTGAACCAACATATTTTCCCCCATTATCAGTTCTGATTGTACCAGGTTTGGTTTTGATTTTGTTGCTTGTGACTGCAACGTATTGCTTCAATTTTTCTTGCTAATTAGGTAAACATATGTAAATTTGCTGAAGTCATCATTGAAAGTTATGAGGTATATTTTCCCTCCAGGAGTTATAGATTCCATAGGACCACATATGTCGCTATGAATTAGCTCTAGTGGCTTTCGTGCTTTATGTGCACTCTCCTTGGGATATGATTTTTGTGTTAGCTTACCCTTTATGCAGCATTCATAATTTATATTTCTTTTGCAATCAGACAATTTTAATAATTTTACCATTCCTTTTCTTTCCATCTCTCGGGTGACGTTGGAATCTCTGTGCCCCATATGCCAATACCACAAGTTTGTAAAATTTTGTTTTTCACAGTGTTCAGCAAAATTAGCTTTTTTAGTTTATCCCACTATATTAAGCTTACAAAGATTTGTGTTAACAGTAGTGCCTATGGCCGCAGTGATTTTATCGCGGTTTATTATGCTTTGGTCACCACTGAAAATAACACTATAACCCTTTTTCAGTAATTTTTCTCACTGATAGGAGGTTAGTTTCTAACTCTGAAACGTAAAGTATTTCTACTTTTATATTCTTTACTTCCCTTTTATCATTTATGCAATGCACCAATTCCCTTTCCGGAGAATTGCATTTTTGCTCCGCTGGTGGTTGTGATATCCTCCTTAGCATCTAGGTCAATTTGTGTGAAAAAAGTTTCATTATTGGTCATATGGCTAGTGGCGCCGGAATGGATTGATCATTTTGTATTTTTAACCTTGGCTAGTGTTATTTTAAATGTTAACTCTTCTGTTTCACGTTTGAATTTTAGTTCATCATTTTCGTTCGATTCAAATTTATTTCTGGCAGTTTTAGCCTGATTTCTTGCCTGTGTGTTTGTGTTCTTCTGTTTGTGGGCCTTCTGTGTATTTGTATTCCCTTTTACTTTTCCCTAATGCCAGCATTCATTTTAGCGTGATTTTTCTTATTGCGATATATGTGCAATGTTTTGCTTCTTTTGCATTTCTGTTATATTTGTCACTTGTTTAAAATGTTGTTGTGGAATCTGAGTTTGTTTGTACACTCTCTGTTCGACTATTATATCCGTCGATGAGTTTATTTTTAACATCGACTATTATACTCGTCGATGAGTTCATTTTCAAATGCTAGTTCATTCTCATGTTTTGCTTCAAAAGATGTTACAAGTATGTCATATGTGAATGGCAGACTACACAACATGATAGCTGCTAGGTGTGAAAATTTAGTTTCTTCACCTAATGATTTTAGTTTATTTGCAATTTCAAATATCTGGTTGATGTGTTCTTTCATATTTTCGCAGTCACTGTACCTTTTACAGTACAGTTTTCTAAGCAAATAAATTTTACTGCTTAGATTTGTTCTTTCATGGATTATTTGCAAAGCTAGCCACATATTTCGTGCAGTCGTTTCATTTATGACATTTATTATTTGTTCCCCATTCAAAAGTAGACTTATTGTTGGCATTGCTTGGCGGTTTTCTTAATCCAGTCCTCAGTTTTTAACTGTAGGATCCTTTTGGGAAACAACATTCCAAGTATCTTCTTTAATGAGAAGCATCTGGATTTTAAATTGCCAAACTGTATAATTTTCATTATTCAGTTTTGCGATGGAAAAACTGTCGTGTTTATTAGACTAGAAAACGCCATTTTTATTGTTTAAGAGCAACAATTTCACTTCTTTATCAACTACGCATGCAATATGGCTGATGCAATGACTGGCTTAACTTTTTACTGGGTATCATTCACTTGATCGAAAGGTCTCTTGACCGAAAATCACTTCTCCGAAAATCATTTGATCGAAAGGTACATTTCACGAAAGGGTCACTTGACCGAAAAGTTCATTTCACCGAAAGGTCACTTCACTTAAAAGTTCATTTCGTGGAAAGGACATTTGATTGAAAAGTTCATTTCACCGAAGGATTACTTTACCTAAAAGTTCATTTCACCGAAGGATTACTTTACCTAAAAGTTCATTATATCAAAAGATCATTTCACCAAATTGTCTGTTTACCTAAAACTTAAAATTTTGTTGTTAGAGATGTGTTGAAGTGTTGTGCGGGTTTCTGAAAAACTGGCCACCTAAACATTATCGGATTGTATAGAAAATGCACTTTTAATTTCTATGAAACACCTTCACATGAGTAGGTTTTTCGAAATATAACATTAATTATAAGGCTGTGCTTTTTTGTCAAATTTTAATCCTTTGAGGTCATATTCATAAGGGTTACATAGTAAATCAAGTAAATAATGTTCCACTTTTACTCAACCAAAAAACATTAATGTTTTGATTGTACGGCTAGATACAGGCCATTTTAACAGATTTTAACTCTACTCATATTTATAAGCATTACATAAAATGCAAAGTAACTTTTTATGCAAACCTTATTAACATGAGAACGCATGTTTAAAATGTGCTAAAAAAGCCTCAACCGAGGCCTAGAGCACTAAACTTTATGCTTTTTGCCTGAAAAAATGTGCAACATTATTTACTTGATTTTTGTGTAAACCTTATGAAGTTATGTTCGTACGATTAAAATTGGGTAAAAAGGCCTACGGTAAGTTAATATTTATGTAAACCTTATAAGCATGAGTTCGTACGATTAAAATTGGGTAAAAAGGCCTAAGGTAAGGCCTAGGTACCTAAAATTGATTCCTTTGCCTGAAAATATGTACAATATTATTCATTTTTTTTAAGTAAACCTTATGAACATGAGCACTGAACATGACTTTTATGTAAACCTTATGAACATGATTAAAATTTGTTAAAAAAGGCCTAAGCCGAAGCCTAGGGACTTAAAAATTATTATTTTTGTCTTAAACCTAAATCTTTGCGTTCTCTGTGACACGGAGAAATCAAAACCGCAATTTGTGTATGATCCGCTAAGGTGTCGGTGGTCTGCCGAACTTGTACCATGCTTCAACAGATCCTGTAATGAAATCCAAAGTTTTAGATCAAGTGACCCTTCGGTGAAATGACCTTTCGATGAAATGAACTTTTAGGTAAAGAGACCTTTCGGTGAAACGAACTTTTCGATCAAGTGACCCTTCGGTGAAATGAACGTTTCGATCAAGTGATGTTTCGGTGAACTGATTTTTGGTCAAGTGACCCTTCGGTGAAGTAAACGTCGGGTAATTGAACCAGACCCCTTTTTACTTTCGGTTTCGGAAACCTTTGTTAGCGTTTATCATTATTGCATTCCATTTAACATTTCATTTCGAGTTCATTTTCGTCTCATCCATGGAACAGTTCAGTCTCACAGTCAAAATAATTGGTTGTGTGATAATTATGTGCGATATATAAAACAGAATGTTCATCAATCTACACTTTATCGTTGATGCATTTCGGAAACAAGCAGCGCAAGCCCCAATGGCAGACTTAAAACTTCGGAAAAGAAGAACTATTGCATGCATGAACGAACTCACTTTGAATAACGGTATCCTTCTGTGAAAAATTAACTAATTAATAAAATAACGAAATTGGAGCACTACACACAAAAATATTAGGAGCATTCTTTATAGCTTGCAAACATTGCAGCTGATGAAGAACAACTTCCTTTCGATTCTGTCGCCGCTTAGCGAACAAGAGTTCACGTAATGAACCACGCACTCGATGCAACGAGAATTTCAAAACCATTATTTCTCCTCCTCTCTCGTATGGACTTTCACCTTTCGACTACTGTGAAGCGTGTCGTACCTTTCTTTGCATTTCCAGCAAAATGTGATATTCAGGAAAGGAAACCAAATAATTCAAGTATTTAACAAAAAGCAAAACTGGCCTTCCACTGGTGTAAAACCTGAAAGCATTTAAATATGTTGGACGCTGCACATTAACATCCAAAAGATGTGTCTTCCGTTGTAGTACAACCCAATTTAATCGTTGTAGGAAACAAAAGTAAAGTTCAACACTCACCGGAAACAAATATTCCTCACCGAGGTCGCTTTGCTTTATATTACGATTTCTAAGTCTTTTAGTTGCATGCTTTTATCTTGTATTTTTACAGCGTGCTGTAAACTATTATGTGTGAAGGTGTCACGTCAATTGCTCGCGTGCGTCAATTCGTCGACTACGTCAATTCGACGCCTGCGTCAATTCGTCGCGCGTCAATTCGTCGAACACGACGATTCGTCGCGGACAAATTCGTCGACTACGTCAATTCGTCGCGTTTACATTTCAAAATTGCCTTTATTCTTCAGTAAAATAACATTTCTATGTACATGACAATGGAATTCTGCCAATAAATACAGTGGTATATACATCAGCTGGAAAGTTCCAGTGAAACGTAAAACAAAATATTGATAAGATTTTGGTTACATACAAAACGAATGCAGGAAAACGTACGATTTCGAACGTCTTGCTCCCTGATCAAATTTATAAAGTTTGGACACGCAGACAGGATAGGAATATTACGTTTTTCTTTGGCACTAAAAATATTAGACGGTAAATGGTTTTTGGAACGGGGCAGGGCCCGGTTGGTCAGAGCCCCCCATATACAAAATTTTCGTAAAATCTACAGTTTTCAATTCAGAACCAGCAAATCTGGTGTACTATCTCGTGGTATTCTAACTTAGACTGTAGACGGTTTTGGGAAGCGGTTGGAGAGGGGGGGGGGGGGTAGAGCCCCCGCCCCTACAGAATTGCCGTAAAATATAGTTTTCAATTTAGAACTACCAAATTTGGTATATTATCTCATGGTACTCTAACTTAGACGGTAGACGGTTTTGGAACGGGTCAGGGGCCCGGTTGGTCAGAGCCCCGTATACACAAAATATTCGTAAGATCTACAGTTTTCAATTCAGAACCACCAAATCAGGTATCCTATCTCATAGTACTCTAACTTGGACGGTTGTCGGTTTTTGGAACGGGTCAAGGCCCGGGAGTCAGCCCCCCCATACATACAAAATTTTCGTAAAATCTAGTTTTCATTTCAGAACCATCAAATTTGGTATCATGAAACTCTAACTTAGACGCTAGACGGTTTTTGGTCGGGCTTGCAGCCCGCGGGGTCAAAGCCCCCCCCTAGAAAATTTCGTAAAATCTACAGTTTTCATCGTAGAACCACCAAATTTGGTATACTATCTTATGGTACTCTAACTTAGCCGGCAGACCGTTTTTGGAAGGAATCAAGGCTCGGGGGTCAGAGCGCCCCACATACAATATTTCCTTAAAAACTACAGTTTTCAATTCAGAACCACCTAACCTGGTATACATCTCATGGTACTCTAACTTAGACGCTAGACGATTTTTGGAAGGGGTTGGAGCCCGGGGGTCAGACCCCCTCCGAATAATTTTTTTTTTTGTAAAATCTACAGTTTTCAATTTAGAACCAACAAATTTGGTATACTATCTCATGGTACTCTAACTTAGAGAGTAGACCGTTTTTGGAACGGATCAAGGCCCGGGGGTCAGAGCCCCCACATACAAAATTTTCTTAAAAACTACAGTTTTCAATTCAGAACCACCAAATCTGGTATACTATCGCATGGTACTCTAACTTTGACGCTAGACGATTTTTTGAAGGGGTTGCAGCCCGGAGGGTAAGGGCCTCCTCTCATATAAAAATTCGCAAAATCTACAGTTTTCAATTTAGAACCACCAAATTTGGTATACTATCCATGGTACTCTAACATAGACGACAGACCTTTTTTGGAACAGGGCCCGGGGGTCAGAGCCCCCCCCACATACAAAATTCTCTTAGAAACTACAGTTTTCAATTCAGAGCCACCAAATCTGGTATACTATCTCATGGTACTCTAACTTAGACGCTAGACGGGTTTTGGAAGGCGTTGGAGCCCGGGGGTCAGACCATACCCCCGAATAAAAACATTTTCGTAAAATCTACAGTTTCCAATTTAGAACAACCAAATTTAGTATACTATATCATGGTACTCTAACTTAGATAGTAGACCGTTTTTGGAAGGGGTTGGAGCCCGGGGGTAAGCCCCCATAAAAATGCCGCGTAAAATCTACAGTTTTCAATTTAGGACCACCAAATTTGGCATACTCTCTCATGGTACTCTAACTTAGACGGTAGTTGGTTTTGGAACGGGTCGGGCACGGGATCAGAGTCCCGCCGCCCATAATTTTTTTTCGAAAAAACTAAAGTTTTCAATTTAGAGCTACCAAATTTGGTATACTATATAATGGTGTTCTAAATTAAACGGTAGACGGTTTTCAGAACGGGTCGGGGCAAGGGTGGTTACCCCCCTACACACAAACTTTCGTAAAATCTATAGTTTTCAATTTAGAAGCACCAAATTTTGTACACTATCTCATGGTACTCTAACTTAGACGGTAGAAGGTTTTTGGAACGGATCAAGCCCCGGGGTAAAACCCCCGCCCCATACCAAATTTTCTTAAAATCCTTATTTTTCAATTAAGAACCACCAAATTTTGTGTCATGAAACTCTAACTTAGCGGGAGACGGTTTTTGGAACGGGTCAGGGTTCGTGGGTCGGAGCAACCCTACCCCCGTACAAAATTTCAAATTTTCGTAAAATCTGCAGTTTTCAATTTAGAACCACCAAATTTGGAATACTATCTCATGGTATTCTAACTTAGACTGTAGACGGTTTTTGGAAAGGGTCGGAGCCCGCGGTTCAGAGCCCCCCCCTCTTCCGAAAGTTCGTAAAATCTAGTTTTCAATTTAGAACCACCAAATTCGGTATACTATATCATGGCACTTTAACTTAGACGGTAGACGGTTTTTGGAACGGGTCGAGGCCCGGGTGGTTAGAGTCCGCCCCCGTACAAAATTTTCGTAAAATACACCGTTTTCAATTTAGAACCACCAAATTTGGTATACTATCTCATGATGTTCTAACTTAGACGGTTTTTTTGTAAAGGGTCGGAGCCCGGGGTTCAGAGCACCCCCCCCCCGATAAAAAAATTCGTGAAATCTACAGTTTTTAATTTAGAACCACCAAATTTGGTATACTATAACATGGTACTCTAACTTAGATGGTAGACGGTTTTTAGAACACGTCGGGGCACGGGGGTTAGAATGCCCTCCCCGGCAAAATTTTCGTAAAATCTACATTTTCAATTTAGAACCACCAAATTTGGTATACTATCTCATGGTACTCTAACTTAGACGGTAGACGGTTTTTGGAATGAGTCAAGGCGCGGGGGTAAGAGCCCCCACATACAAAATTTTCGTAATATCTATAGTTTTCACATTAGAACCACCAAATTTGGTATCATGAAACTGTAACTTAGAAGGGAGACAGTTTTTAGAACGGATAGGGGCCCGGGCTGTAAGAGCACCCCCCTCCTCCCAAAGAATTTTCGTAAATTATACCGTTTTCAACTTAGAACCACCAAATCTAGTATACTATCTTATGGTACTCTAACTTAGACGGTAGACGGTTTTTGGAACGCGTCGGGCACGGGGTCAGAGTCCCCCGCCCATAATTTTTTTTTGTAAAAACTAAAGTTTTCAATTTAGAGCTACCAAATTTGGTATACTATATAATGGTGTTCTAAATTAAACGGTAGATGGTTTTCAGAACGGGTCGGGGCAAGTGTTGTTACCCCCCCCCTACACACAAACTTTCGTAAAATCTATAGTTTTCAATTTAGAAGCAACAAAATTTGCATACTATCTCATGGTACTGTAACTTAGACGGTAGAAGGTTTTTGGAACGGATCAAGGCCCTGGGGTAACCCCCCCCCACATACAAAATTTTCTGAAAATCTTTTTTTTCAATTCAGAACCACCAAATTTTGTGTCATGAAACTCTAACTTAGCGGGAGACGGTTTTTGGAACGGGTCAGGGCTCGGGGTCCGGAGCAAACCTACCCCCTTCCCCCGTACAAAATTTTAAATTTTCGTAAAATCTGCAGTTTTCAATTTAGAACCACCAAATTTGAAATACTATCTCAAGGTATTCAAACTTAGACTGTAGACGGTTTTTGGAAAGGGTCGGAGCCCGGGGTTCAGAGCCCCCCCCTCTTACGAAATTTCGTAAAATCTAGTTTTCAATTTAGAACCACCAAATTCGGTATACTATATCATGGCACTCTAACTTGGACGGTAGACTGTTTTTGGAACGGTTCGGGGCCCGGGGTTCAGAGCATCCCCCCCCATAAAAAATTCGTGAAATCTTCAGTTTTTAATTTAGAACCACCAAATTTGGTATACTATAACATGGTACTCTAACTTAGACGGTAGACGGTTTTCAGAACACGACGGGGCACGGGGGGTTAGAATGCCCTCCCCGACAAAATTTTCGTAAAATCTACATTTTCAATTTAGAATCACCAAATTTGGTATAATATCTCATGGTACTCTAACTTAGACGGTAGACAGCTTTTGGAATACGTCAATGCTTGTAGGTTAAGAGCCCCCACATACAAAATTTTCGTAAAATCTATAGTTTTCACATTAGAACCACCAAATTTGGTATCATGAAACTGTAACTTAGACGGAAGACGGTTTTTGGAACGCATCGGGGCCCGGGTGGTAAGAGCACCCCCTCCCCCCAAAGAATTTTCGTAAAATATACCGTTTTCAACTTAGAACCACCTAATTTAGTATACTATCTTATGGTACTCTAACTTAGACGGTAGACGGTTTTTGGAACGGGTCGGGCACGGGGTAACAGCCACCATAAACATTTTTCGTAAAAACTAGAGTTTTCAATTTAGAACCACCAAATTTGGTATACTATCTCATGGTACTCTAACTTAGACGGTAGACGGCTTTTTGGAATAAGTCAATGCTTGTGGGTTAAGAGCCCCACATACAAAATTTTCGTAAAATCTATAGTTTTCACATTAGAACCACCAAATTTGGTATCATGAAACTGTAACTTAGACGGGAGACGGTTTTGGAACGGATTGGGGCCCGGGTGGTAAGAGCACCCCCTTCACCCAAATAATTTTTCGTAAAATATACCGTTTTCAACTTAGAACCACCTAATTTAGTACACTACCTTATGGTACTCTAACTTAGACGGTAGACGGTTTTTGGAACGGGTCGGGCATGGGGTAACAGCCCCCATAAACATTTTTCGTAAAAACTAGAGTTTTCAATTTAGAAATACCAAATTTGGTACACTATCTCATGGTACTCTAACTTAGACGGTATATGGTTTTTTGGAAAAGGTCGGAGCCCGGGGTTCAGAGCCCCCCCCCCCCCCCCCCCCATAAAGAATTTCTTGAAATCTACAGTTTTCAATTTAGAACCACCAAATTTGGTATACCATATCATGGTACTCTAACTTAGACCGTAGACGATTTTCGGAACGGGTCGGAGCCCGGGTGTTAGATCCATCCCCCATACAAAATTTTCGTAAAATCTACAGTTTTCAATTTGGAACAAACAAATTTGGTATACTATCTCATGGTACTCTAACTTAAATGGTAGACGGTTTTGGGAACGGGTCAGGCACGGTGTCAGAGCCTTCCCCATAAAAAATTTTCGTAAAATCTACAGTTTTCAATTTAAAACCACCAAATTTGGTATACTATGCCATGGTACTCTAACTGAGAATGCAGGCAATTTTTGGAAACGGTTGGAGCCAGGGGTTCAGAGCCCCCCCCCTCCCCATGACAATTTTTTGTAAAACCTACAGTTTCGAATTTAGAACGACCAAATTTAGTGCACTACCTCATTGTATTGTAACTTAGACCGCAGACGGAAAGGGTCGGTGCCCGGTGTGAAGGGGGCCCATTCAAAATTTTCGTAAAAATTACAATTTTTACTCTTTAGAACTGCATTCCAATACAGCACTCCATTACCCCACCTACGGTCTAGGTTAGAGGCCGTAGATAACAATAAAGTGAAAAAATATGCAGTTCATGGTGTATTAAAAACACAAATTAATAAACGTTAGCTTTCACCACCAACGGTTGCCTTATAAGGCAGAAATACAATGTAATGTAAATAATGTAAACTCTTTTTTGCTTCGTATAATTAAATTAACTAAATCAAAAGATTTAAAATAAGTTTCCTGGAAATTTACGGAAATAGCTTTTTCATTCATTAACTTACACCCGCTGAACTTGGTGATTTTAGAAATAGTAATATGTACCTGGGAAATACCGGGTACCCCTGTTAGTAAGAACTAAAGGTAATGTTACACTTTTAGTCAGGTACAAAACAATAATTAGAAAGCCCTAGGACTGGGCCTGTTTAGCAATTTTCAGTGTGCCGTACTAATTTTCATAATGTTTTCATAGAAGTCCAAGATTTCAGCAAGGCGCTTTTCTGAGGTTGGAACTATTAAGCAGACCCTAGGCCTAGAGATTTTTGATAGTTTTCAGTCCTCCGAGCTGATATTTATGTAGTTTTCATAGAAAATAAAATGTATTATGTTTAAACGTTACTCGAGCACAAAGCATTAATCGATACGCCCGAGACCTAGGCATATGCATTTATAGTAATTTTTATAATGCTGTGATTATATGAGGTTTGCATGACAAATCAATTTAAGAGTGTTACGCTTATCAAAAATTATTTAAAAGGCCTAGGCCTAGCGGCCAATAATTAGCATTTGGTGCCTAAGTGAAAGCGCAACGTTATTAACTTGATTTGTTATGCAAACCTTATAAACACGACCACAGCGATTAAAAGTTACTAAAGAGTCCTTGTAAGTAATATTTTTTGACCGAGTGCAAGTACAATTTACGAAATGTCAGCAGGTCAAAATATCTAAAATAACAATGAAATTTGGAATATTTCTTTTTTCTTTCTTTTTATTTAAGTTTTGACACTTGTATTAAGATTTAAAAACATATATTTCTCCTATCGTATACCTTCATTGTGCTTTCAACAGAATTTCTTACCATGTTTTGAGTATTTTGTTTCGTGTGGTTGCAGTTTTTTTAATGTTTTGGGCATTTCATTTTGTGTGGTTACTTCTTTTTATGTTTTGGGCATTTTACTTTGTATGGGTGTTTTTGTTATGGTTTTGTTATTTTCTTTTCTGTGGTGGTTGTAATGTCGACAGGATGAAAAGGGGAAACTGTGGACAGTCACGATGCCTACTTGCTTATAATTTTTTTTTTCAAATACAGCACATGATTTTGTATTTAGTTATACCACTTACTCACCAATTGTCCTCTGAGACTTGGTTTGGGGGTTCTGCCTGTATTTAAGAATTTGTCCCTCATATTTCAAAAGGAAGAAATTTCCTGCCTGTATTTAAGAATTTGTCCCTCATATTTCAAAAGGAAGAACTCATCATTAGTGCAGTGGAACTTCATGTTAATAATGCAATTTCAACACCTCAGATAATGAAGGATGCATCTGGCACTCATGAAAATAATTTTGTTAATAATAGCACACTTACAGGAATACATCAAGAAGTGCAGCTGCTAGAGGAATGGTTCCTAGGACTGTCTAGAAGCATTCACAGGTGTACAAAGGTCTTTGACACATTTTAGTGTCCAACAGGAAATAACTTAAAAAAACTTTAGGAAGGAGAACATTACAACACTAGGTAAACAATTCCATAAACAGCTTGGATCTCATGAATCTCTTGGAAGACTGAGTAGTGACTCAGTCTGCTAGGTGAGTGGTAAGAATTTAATTAAGGTTATCAGACAAGGAATGAAATTTCACAAGCTGCTAGAAAAAGTTCTGACCCACAAGGAGCAATTTCCGGTTGTTTTTTTCAAAGCTGATGGCCATAGACAGATGTGCTGCAAACAAGGGTTCAGTTTGACGAATTTAATAAAAAAAAAAAAAAATTCAGATCAAATACGGAAATTAACAGTTTGTATAACCTAATGATGATCCGCATGAATGGACCACCACTGGATAAATTTGATTTATCAGCTTCAGTGGACTACTGGTTTATGTTTAGATTTTTATCAAAACTATAGAACCCTGAGATTTACAGACTAAATTCAAATTGCATTTAGCAATAAGTAGTTTGGGTAATAGGCAGTGCTCAATACACTTATACTGTATTATTATTATTAGTCTTTGTTCCCACATCACCATGAATTATGCTTGTGCATGAATACCCTGAAATTTGCTTTTGTTTCACCTGACTCCTAAATTTTGGAGCTGGTTCCTAAATCTGGAGCTTATTTTTCCAACCCTGTATTATGTGTTGTTTTACAGGTTACATTTGTACAAACTTTTATATTACAATACATCCAACTGTTTTTGAGATATCACATTTTTTTTTAATTTGTAACTTAACCTTTGCACAATAGTGTATATATAAACCTCATGAAAAGTGAAATAGGGCAAAAATAAATTCTTACCAGTTTTTTTAAATGCTCTCAGTAGTTTTCTTGACTGTACTGGCTTCAAACATTCTTTTAAATCTGATTCTTCAACATATTCAATGTCCTTATACTTCGAAACTCCAGCATCAGTTAGTGCCAGAATAACTTCTTCAGTCTTGCTTTCATCCAGTTGTAGTGTTTTTGTGACAAATTCACGAACTTGCTTCATTTCTTAAAAAGCAACACAATAATCAACATCATGAATAAGCATGTTTTATTTAAAGAATATAATTAATCTAAGTTAACATATAAAAAGAAATATCAGTTCAGTTTCTGTCGTGGATTCTTCCAGTTATAACCACAATTTTTCACTTGTGAATTGAATCATAATTTTTAGATAAAGATTCTTAAACACATATCCACAGCAGCATTTCTCACTGTCTTTTAGGAATTTAAATGCCCCATGGGAGAACTTTACTGACGAATTAAAAAAATTACTGAACAAGATGAAAATAATTTACTTCTACTGACCATTTTGCACTCCTGGAACCAATATTCAGCTGTGTCAGTAGCAATAATGGCAGTGTACAAATAGCTGATAAAATATGCATTATCTAGTGCTCTATTGCTGCTGCTAAACCATTAAAAAACTTATGTTTCAAAGCAATAACTTTTTTATTACCACAACTGTAGCATGATAAAGAGTAGAAATCACCTAATTTTTTGTCATTCCCACACAAAACTCTGTCTGTACTTTTACAAATGTGCAAACCATTATCTGAGCACCAACGACCTTCCCACACATTAACAATAAAAAATATTTACTTGTTTTTATCTTCTAATATGAACAGTATTTCTCCAAAGACACAATCATTATCTTTGTTCTTTACGTTCAAAAACTGGCCTACAGTATAGAAAGTACCAACAATTTTCACTTTGTTTGAAATGTGCAGAGGTTGACATTCTGATTTTTTTATTGCCCTTTGTATTTGAATGGAGTACAACACGATAATGAAAGTTTGACTGTCTTCAAACTGAACCCTTTCAGCAAAAAGTGAGCAATTTAGAAGATAAGCTTGCAATAACTGATGTTTGTTTGACAGTGTATCAGTGAGGTTTTTGAAGTTCTGACATCTTCGGGCAACTCTTTTGAAATATGAATGTTTACTCTCAAAGCGCAAAGTCCAAAGACGAATAAGTGGTCCAAATTTCATCGTTAACTCAGGATAGTGTAGAAGAAAGTGGTGCTTTGGTCGAAGAAGCACATCTGCAAAAGCAACCTTCGTTCCCTCCAAGTACTCTTCAATTATGATTTTGAAATATGCAATTTCTGAATGATTTATGCTAGGTGCACAGGCAAATTCCACAATTTCTCTGAGTGTAACAACTAGTTTCCATACAGAATCATTAGTATCTATCTTAGAGTACAGAAGGATTGGCAAAAAGCGAAGTAAGGCCCAGTTCTGACAAGCACTGCCATTTAACCTTTTGCTTTTTGGGTGAAACACAGCAGGCCTGCAAGAAGCATCATGCTCAGAAAATGAAAAGCCACGTATTAGATCATTTAATAAAGTATACGTAAGCCAGCCTTTCTGAACAAAGTAATTTAGGTAAAGTGACAAATCATAGTCACAAACCCCTTCAAACAAGTCATGACCAACACAAGGAGGGAGCCCAAGAAGACAAACATGAAAGTACTGCAACTCATTGAACAGAGACTGGAAAATGATCCCTTGGCTACCCATGGCTAGTTGCGAAGCAGATGCATCACAATTTTCAACAGTTCGTTATGAAGCACTCAAATATGGATACTCTGGACTCTTCCAAGTATCTCTTTGCATTAGACAATAACGGCACATATATTCTGAAGTTGAGAAATTCTGGTTAAATCCACCAATAAAATGTGCTCCTAAATTGTCATCAGTAATACAAAAAACCCTCCCAACATAACATACACCATCCACATTAAATCCATTCTCAATTTCTTTAAGGTCACCAATCAATTGCCTAAATACTACTTTTTGGCCAAACAATTTTAAATCTTTTTCACAGCACAGTAAAAGAAGCTGCATTTGGTGAACTGATGACCTATACTGAGGGTAGATGTTTCCTAATGTGAAATAAAATCCGAGAATTTTATGTTTATTTCGTGAAGAACCTAACGGGTTAACAACCTCAAACGCATCCTGAAAAATTATAAGCTGAAGGATTTTTATTGATCCATCTGCTTGGCATTGCTGAAACACGC
The DNA here is from genome assembly GCA_039090855.1 of Macrothele yani. NCBI lineage: Eukaryota > Metazoa > Arthropoda > Arachnida > Araneae > Macrothelidae > Macrothele > Macrothele yani. The sequence continues at coordinate 107,596,680 of CM077015.1, read as the reverse complement.
TACCGTCAGTAAAATCACTCATTCGATCTGCTACTTCATTTTTCAGTGGATGATCTACTTGATCCTTTACAGACTTATTGTGGAGCAGATAAACAAGAGTTTTTTAATTGGAATGTAGTGGCAGTAACGCAAGCGATTTACCTCATCGCGACCCATGCAAATTTCAATGGGTTTGACAAATGTCATGCTTTTTTCAAAATATTGATGTCTTAAATAGATAGATTTAAGAAGTCCCGATTCAGTATCGAATGCAGATTTTAAAAACTTTGAGTCATGAACATATTTTACAATTGTTTTTTTTTTTCATCTTCAGATATATTTACTAATTCACTCAATTTATCAGTGAAACTCTGTGTGAAAAAGGAATCCTCCTGAATCAGTAAATAATTTATCTCTTCCGTTATCAACTGTACTGTTTTAGATGGGATTAGGCATTTTGATTCCAAAAGCAAGCAAAAAAGAGCAATATTTTTCAGTGTGAGTTCTTCAGAGATATGGCTGTCTGACTGATTAAGTTGTTCGCTTACGTCAGAAGTGACTAGTTCCACAGTACTGTCAACTCTCAAGGTCAGGGCAACTGGCTCAGAATTAAGAAACTGTGGAGATAGGAATTTTGTACTGTGATTCAGATGATATCTAGATAAATGGGATGAAAATGAAGATTTGACTTTAAATGTTTTGACACACACCTTAAAACAGCATCTAATAAAGCCCCCGAAGGTTAGATGTGACTTAATGTGCGATATTAAATCACAAACTCTATTAAATGCCTTATGACACAATCTTTGGTTGCACTTTAAATCCACTTCTGAATTGCAAAGTTGTAAACCACGCAGTCCACGGTGGTATCGCGAGACATGAGTATTAAAGCCATAGTAAGAGCCAAATGTCTTGGAGCAGCCACGCACCCCACACTGAAATCTAAAATTATTTACATTTCTATGAATGCTTATGTGGTGAACATATTTCTTTAAAGATAAAGAAACATAGTTGCAATTGACACACTCATACATAATGTTAAGTATTAAGTATGCACTTTTATGCAAAATGTTTTATAATATGAGATATTCCTAAGAAAAACAGAAGGAATTACTGTTTTATGTATTGAATGTAAAATTTCATGTATCAAAAATAAACAATAACTGACACTAATTGCCAAAGGCTTTGATTCCTCTGAAATCAAATTCTTTTACATATTTTTTTAAAAATTCAACCAATTTAGCATGCAGAACAAAGATTCATTACCAAAATTATTTACAATACAAAAAATAAAAAATATGTCCGCAAAAAAGATCCTCCCGTAATTGTCAGCACTGTTGTCTTAAGCAATATACAAGGTGTCCCAGAATTATTGGATACATTACAAAAGTAAGTAAAAAAACTGAGCATTGTCGGTTTTTTCAATGTCACGTATTACAAACACGGTTTCTATATTTTTGTATTTCAGAATTGTTATTCCCAGAATCCGATAGATGGCACTAGGTGTGGCCTGATGAGGAATGTATGAGAAATGCGCAATCGGTAGTAATGTCATCCGTACAGCACAAGGCGATGTGTGTGTTATGGCTTGCGAAATTAAAGTCTGTCATTAAAGTTAAAAGACGGTACCGTTTAGAGTATGGTTGTAATCCTCCATCAATGAATTCAATTAAGCGATGGATAAAACAGTTCTGGCAATGTGGAACCTCGTGGAGGAGCCGGTTGGCCTAGCATCAGCGGTGAGACGGTTGACCAAGTTAATGGAAGTTTCCAACGAAGCTCCAGGAAATCCGTTTGTAAAGCAAGCAGAGAACTGTGCATTCCGAAATCGACAGTTCACGATATCTTGCACAAGAAATTAAAGTTTTATGCTTATAAAATCCAAATAGTGCAAAAGATGCATGTAAATGATCACACTCTGCGAAACGATTTCGCTCTGGTTATGCTAAATTGAGTGAAAAACAACGAAAACTTTCTCAGTACTGTCGTTTTCAGAGATGAATCCACATTTCATGTATTGTGAATTGTCACAACTGTAGGATATGGGGTAGTGAACTGCCTCATGCTGCTATTGAACTGGAACGTGATTCTCCAAAAGTTAACGTGTGGTGCGCCCTATCAAAAAGAGAAGTGATTGGCCCTTCCTTCTGCGAAAAAAACAAATAATGACATTTACTTGGATATGATAGAAACTTTCGCTATACCCAGATCAAAAGATATGATGTCATTTTCCAACAAGACGGTACGACTCCACATTGGTCAACGTGTATACATAAGTGCCTAATTGAGCCTTCTCCCCAACAGATAGATTGGCCGTGGTGGTCCCATTCTGTGGCCTCCTCGCTCTCCAGATCTAACTCCATTGGATTATTTCATGTGGGATTAGGATCGTGTCTATCAGACGCCTTGTACTGATTTGCAGGAAATAAAGTAGCGTATCACAGCTGCTATTTAATTCCATAACTCCTCAGATGCTTGCCAATACATGGCATGAAATTGAGTATGGCTTAGACGTACTACGAGCAACCAAGGGATCTCACATCGAAATTTATTAACTTGTGCAGTTACATTGTAAGTTAATACAGTCAGTTTATTTCTATCAGTTTAATGTTTTGTTTTATATAATTTTGTTATGTGTCCAATAAATCTCGGACGCCCTGTATATATACATTTTTGTAGCAAATAAATGCAACAGAATAAAAACAAGAATTTTATTTGTTGAGAAGGAAATAAGAAACTAAGACTTTTGAATCCAAAAGATTTTGAAAACCGGTAGAAACAGTAAAGATTTTGTGTGCAGCTCTGTGGAGCACCACATCAACAGGACCTGCAATTTTATGAGAGTTCCTAGTTCCTTTTTTTTTATGTGAAAAAGATTTTTCCTTTTTCATACATTAGCATGAGAAAGTATTGTAACCGTGAAAAATTTGACTCCAAGATGTCAAAGGAAATGCAAGTTGTGATGTACTTTGCACAAAAAAGAGTAGTCATGACTACTTTCTATTTTTAAATAAATCCGGTACCTGTATGTACCTCTTATTTTTCCAGTTTTTCAATAAAATAAGATTTTCATTTCTAGAAACTTGTCTCCTGCCTCATTTATTTAGCATTGATGGAGATAATGCGTCACTGGTGATGTGACTTCATTGCTGATATTCAATCAGAATGGCGACACAAGAGGCCTGAATGTTACATTGTGTTTTAAATTTTCACCGATTCACCCTTTTATGATGTACATTCTCGGAGATTTGTTTCAATTCATTTATAGTGACAAACTGACAATGAGGGACAGAGGCCCCTTGAGATATATCAAATATGGCATCAGCCATCTTGATTGAAGTCCATGGTAAAGTAAGGTTTAGAAATTACCAGATGATTATATTTATATTTGGTGTTTTCACTAACACGCTGCAAAAATTGTTTTATTGGATTTTGCCTTTTTTAATGCTCGGGGGGGCACGTTTGGTCTTTGGAAAAAATTATCTTATCAGGAATTCAGGGTGTTATTTTGCGTTCTGTATTAGGATTACAATTTATCTGTGGTTGACTTTAATACTATATATATACAGCTCAAAACAATTAGGGAATAGGGAATATCGTAGTTTTGTATTAAAACTGAGTGACAGAAAACTTTAGAGGTTGGAATAGGAACTACAAACACTTAGTACGCTATGCAAAAATAAAAATATGGCCAAAACAATTAGCAAATTTAAATTTAATAATTTTTGAGGAAACAAATGTACAAAGGCATATTTATGCTCATATCGTAAAAATGAAAATAAAGGTAAATTTCTCACTGAAAAACATGTACGGCAATTTGCATTGTATAAGCCACCAAGAAACGATTTTAAAAAAATAAAATAAAAAAAAGTTTTTGCTGCCGTTCAATTTGAAAAATAATCTGCAGGGTAATTGTGCTGGAGAGGGGCTATATTATTGGAAAAGGAACTCTCTCGGAAAAACATTTCAGTCCAAGATTTGCACGAATTGAAGAGGACGGAAAAGGGATGTCATAATGAAAGACCGGGAAAGCTGTAGGAAGGGGCGGCGGGAGTTATTTTGTCTTTGTATTGTTGGGAAAGACAAAACGCTGACTGTGCTTGTGCCCTCTCCTAATCAATTGGCCAATAAAAATGTATACACAGTGCTTGCTGCAGGAACCTAAACATGCACGCCTCATTTCAAAGTTCCATGTTCTGAATCTCGTGTACACTGTGCCTTGTATTTTAGTTAGTCCTTTGCCACTTTGACCAAAGTCTTTGTTTCATTTCTTCGGACTCCGGGGTCTTTATGTGCCTAACTTTTCTGTCGAAAATTCCGCTTCTGGATCAACATTTGTGATATACAAGATCATATGGCTATTTTTTTCTTTTTCTTCTGAATGTCACAATCTGTGAATTATACGCCGGCACAGATTATACGAAAATAAAAAAAAAAGTGCGATTTCCAGGGTCTGAGGATAAACGACGAAAATTATGATAATTCAGGAATTTGCGAGCCCCAGATGAAAAACAAAACAAAAAAACGAGTACCTTTTTTTTTTGCCAGGGCTGAGGGCAGAACATTTTTGCACAGAAGTGTACGACTTTAACATTATATATAGCCCCCTCCTCCCCGCAGGTTCAATGTCTGGCCACTAAAAAATTTAGCTGGCCACCAGATTTCAGAATATTTTTCTACCTCTGGTTGTTACAAATACCTTGTTCCCTCAAAATAATCAGGATGTACAGTAAAGCAAGACACGTCTGAGAAGAGAACGTTGCTCCCTTAATTTCTTCCCTAATCAGCAGGGTCATGTGCTCAAAATCTGCAGGCAGCACGGTGGCATGCGGTTAAAGAAACACATACCATAGGTTGTCGAGCATACAGACCAACACCGTGTAGTCGGGTGCGAACAGTTTGAGTCGAAACATTTGTGTCAGTAGCCGTATGGAGTTTGCATTGCAGAAGAGGGGCGCTCATACTCCGGTTTCTCCTGGCAGTCAGTGATAAAAAAACGATCCTCATTTCTTGACGTTGCTTTCCTGTGACCTTGCCCTGGTCTTTGCCTTAAATTTTCGGTATCTGAAAACCAATTCCAAAATCTGGAAATCATGCTTCGAGACACTCCAATGGCGTCCGCTTCTTGCGATTGGGTTTGACCAGCTTCTAAGTGACCGATAGCCCTCAGGCTACAGATTCGGGTAAATCACGTTCGGACATCACATTCAAAGCACGAGTCATTCTTATCCTGGACTAAACGATCACAAGATACAATTCACTTTTCATTCGTTGACAGAAACATACCCTTTTTAACGTCCCACAATCAATTTTGCATACTGAGGTGTTTGGAAGTATGCAAAAGTTTCATTGTAATAACTTTCATTCAATTTCTCTTAGCATACAAACAGTTGATGTCAGTAGTTCATATCTAAACCACGATATCTCCTAATAGTTTTGAGCAGTGTATTTTAAGCTAACGGGATGGGGGGGTAACAATGATGTTTAGCATTGGTACTAAAGCAGAGTTTGACTAAGGAATTTCTTAGATTTAAGCTTGGAACATAATGGCAACTCTGCCTGGAAAAAAAGAGGGATTTGCCAGGCTATTTGAGATAGCTATTGGCTGGAAAACAATGGCATCAACTTTAACTCAAATTAACAACTTATGTGTTTTTACAGAAATAAAATTTGACCACCCATAGAAATAAAGTGTTCGAAGTTGGGCCGCATCCCGGCTATTAAAAAATATTATCTACCATCCTGGCATGTAATAAATTTTAAACCCGTCACAGACTATGTAAAGAAATTAGGATGAAAGCACAAATTTTAACACAAAAATCAGCAAATGAAATTCTTAATGGATTAAGTTGATGAATGATTTGCAGCTGGGACAGGAAAGATATAGGAGGCAGGAGTATGATGTCAGAATTCTTGTTAAATCAACTACGATTGTAACAGTGCTAGCTAAATAATTTTCTGGCACCCATGTGGTCTGCAGGTGAAATTGATCATTCCACGACTTGTGCCTCGTTCTCCAAAACCAGTTGTCAGAGCAGGGGTGTTTGGTGGGCTAAAGGAGGTTGGAGTATTTGGAACTTTTTGGTCCCCAACAAAACTAGTATAGCCCACACCTGTTTTACTGAGGACTGAAAACTTCTTGTGGGTAAAAAAGTTCGGAAAAGCGGAAATTGAAGAAATAATTTCATTATTCATATTAAATTTAGGACTTCCATTGTCTGGAAATCCTAAATCTTTTCTTCTACCTACAGAGATTGGATGGGTTTTTTTCAAGTTTCTCTCATAAATTTGAATCTATTTTCATGTATGCTCTTTGGCATATTTAGAGAGATGTGATAAAGTTGGTACTAAATTACAAAAGCCATCACTAGATTTGTTAACTGGACGTAACGTTCTGTCATTATCCCATTTCATTTCCAATGAAAGAAATAATTTTGAAAAATATGAAAAAATAGATAAAACATTAAGTGAAAAATCTCGTGGAAGTTTTGTCAAATCACAATAAAAAAATATGCACATGGCAATAACCATAATGAAACTATTCTTCAAGGACAGAAAAAATGTGAAGTAGAAACATTTAATGTGATTATTGATCAGATGGATGGCAAATTTAACAAATGTCTGTTAGCTTATAAAAAAAATTCAATTTCTATTTCAGTTCTTAGTTAACTGCCAACTAAATTTCTCTAAATAACTGTTTAGATTTTTACAGTGAGGATTTGGATGAATCTTTACATAGTAAAATTACACAGTTCTATGACTTTATCAAGTGTGAATGTAGCCACTGCACAAAAAAAAATGTTCTTGTCAAGACATTGCAAAACACACACACACTCACACACACACACACATATATATATATATATATATATATATATATATATGATAATTTGATATTTTCCCAAATGTATATCCATCGTATTAAAACTAAACTTGGTAAAAAATAACTTGTGTTTGACAATGCTTCAACAAAGGCTTAACAGTCTTGCTATCGTGTCCTTAGAGCATGATATTGCTCAGCAGTTAGTTTGACGATGTTGTGCACTTCTTCACAAACCACAAACCTCAAAGCAAGAAAAGACATTTTAAAGACGAACGCCTAAACTTTTTTTTTATTGGAGGTTTTTTTTTGATTGGAGGTTTAACGACCACGGTGAGCAACTCAATGGGCTATAAGCGGTCGCCCGTCCCTAATTTAGGGTCACTGGTTCCAGGGAAGGGAGAGAGCCAGTGCCGTAAGACAAACACAACATCTATGCCTCACCGGGATTCGAACCCAGACCCCTTTCGGACGAATGATCAGAGGTCATCGCTTAGACCACTGCACAACCGGGGCGGCAAACTTTTGTTTTTGTGCATTCATTTTGATTTATGTTGTCTACACTTGATTCAATGTTTGAATTTTCTTTAGTATAAAATTTTTGTAAGATATGTGGACACTTGAGATTTTGGGGTATACTAGCAATGTTTATTTCTTACACAGTACACCTGAAGAGATTTTTTGAGGGGTTTTTCTTAGCTCACGAAGCAGTTCTAATGTAATTACTGCCTAGCATTAGTGACCTGTTTCTAAAACTTTCTACGTGCAATTGTGTTTGCATTGAAATACACGTTTTGGGGTACTCATTTTATAACTAAAACAAACAGATATTGGTACTGCTATTAAGTTTACACGACGCGCCTCGAGTTGTGCGTTGGGCATGAGTTGAGTGATATTTCTGTCATTTTTTTATAATTTTACAGAAAACACTGGCAGTTATTACTACACAAATACCTGTGTATTGATATATTTCAACTAATTTTTAGGAAATTGAATGGTTCTGATAAATTTCCATTTCACCACTGATGAGGTATACACACTGCTCACATGAGATTTCTTCAATGAGTTAGTTTTGCAGAAAAAAATGTTTCAACATCTTTAAACAGATATTTTAAAGACAAACACTTGAACTATGTGTGAACTTCTGTTTTTGTGCATTCATTTCAAATTTTTGTTATCTATACTTGATTCAATGTTTGCATTTCTTTAGGAATAAATATTAAAAATAATACATTTCCTTATGTCTGCAAACACATAAGATGTATTTTACAAAGCCTTAACATACATATATAAAGGAAATAGGTATCCTACATATGTACAAGACATACATATCTATCGTATAGTCTATAGGACATTCGTATTTTACAAGCACTTGTGACCAGAAATAGGGGCCACAAAATCTTCAGTAGCCCAGATTCCAAAAAAGCTGTCTGGCACGGAAAAAAATGTAGGAAGCACGAGCATGGTGTTAGAATTTTTAGCACCTGCGATTGCGAATGCTAAATAAAAATTTCCTGGCACCAACGTGGTCTGGGTGAAATTGACCATTATACAATTTGTACCTCGTCCTCCAAAACTAGTTGTCACCCTAGTCACAGGACAAGCGAGGAAAATTAGTTAGCAACTGCATTCGTTTACTTAACTTCTTCGGCCTAACAAATAATTTGAACGAAATACATGAAATAAAAAATCAAACTTGTTTCAATTGTTACCAAAACCACTTAATACTAACATTCTCATCATAATGCACTGTGACTTACACAAAACAAAAAAATACTTACCGAAAATAAATGCAGCGGTGCTTCTATAAACCGGTAACATGGAAACCTTACTTTATGTAGAGAGACGTCCATCGCTTCGTACCAACATGGCGTCCGTGACCAGTCCGTTGCCATTCGACAGCACGTAAAAAAACAGGTATTATACCGTAATGGTTAAAACAGTTTAAACACCGTGAACATGTAGTTTATCTACCGAAAATTTACGGTTCATCGCCCGTTGGCGTGCTTACGGTCCGTAAACCATTTTAATACAGTTGAAACACCGAGAATTCACGGCAATTTTTTACAGTGCAAGCCAAAGGTCCGAGAAATTCTTTATCTTTATATGTTTTTTTGTACTTCCCTCTGTTTCTTATCTTTCTTTTTGTATTTATCTTACCCTATCTTAATTTTTGTATCATTTACATGTAGCTAATCCACAATTTTCAGGGCTCATTTAAGTACTGTGTGCTGCACTAGTTAGAATTTGTTGTTCTTCAATACAATATGTTTTCCTAACTTTTTTTAGTTATTTACACGTTGTCATTACTGCTATGCCCTCCTAGTCAGGTTATGATATACAGTATTATTTATAAAATGTTGTATCATATATAATCTTGAAATCATTTTGGTTTGTACTTGCAAATCTGACCAGCTCTCCCGGAATTATTGTACTTTATGGTGATTACATATCTGCCGACAGATGGTGGCTGGTCCGTGTTTTGTTGGGGCGTAGCTTTCTTGCTTGGTAGCTGTAGTACTTGTGTATTCTATGAGCGTATGCTTTGTAGCGGGAGCTAGTATATTCTTTTTTATTTTTCGTTGTTCCAGGCTGCAATTTTTACTGGGCTACAAGATGTGGACTTGAAATAGATTTTTCGATGAAATCGGTAACAATGCGGGTACGTGCATTTCGTGGTGTGAATGTCAAGGATTGCTTTCAACTTCAAGATGTTCACGGGATCAACTAGTGGTTATCAGGGTAAATATAGTTCATCATTTTGGGCAATTCAAGTGTCAGAAGAAGAAGGTTTCAGGGAAATATACGTTTTAGTCCGGTAAACTTGGGACATGGTTTCATAATGCTCATATTCCTCTTGATATCGTAATGATTCTGGGGTATTATTTCGCTACAGGGTTGTTCAACGATGAGGAAATTGAGGAATGGCCACAGGGTGATGTTACCACATCCACTGAGGCATTAAGCCTTGTACCACTAATGCAGAGAACTAGTCTCAGAGTTCATGAGAGCCTCCCAGTGTGACAAAGTCAGGCTTGTTGGTGAACGGGTCATTAGACATTTCTTCAATCTAACGTAATCAATTAGTTTTCAGTGTATTTTAGTAATATTAATTCACGTAATCAATTGATTTATGCTGCCAGATAGACACTTTCCTAATCACGAGGAAACAAAGCTTCTCTGTCATAATAAATGTTTCGGAGCAGAGACCAAATCAGCATTCCAATGGCCAGGTACCTTAGTCACAAAACGTGATTTTTAAACATAAAAAAAATCAGAAACATTGGTTCCTGACTAGAACAAAACATACCTGTATAAAACAACAAAAGTATAAATAATTCCTCCTTCAGCATATGAACAATCCTTCCATTTTTTTTAATATGAACAATCGGGCATTTTCTACATGTTCTGGTCCGGCCGAGGTACTGCATTGGCATTTTGCTGCTACAGTGACGTCGTGAGCAAATCGTGAGTAAGGGGTTCACAATTAATCACTGAGCGTAGTTAATTGTGACCCCCTGCTCCCAACGGCTGTACTTCTATTTGCGACGCTCGTCGTCTGCTACGAGAGATGCAGTAATACCCAGCAAAAACAGTCTTGCTGACCCAGCACTATGTTGCCGCTGCCGAACCGTCAATAAAATGTCCGGGCGGCCAACAGAAGGGCCAGCAGTTCAGGCCAACAGTTGGCACCCCATCAGTTGTCATATGCCCTAACAGGGCCATCAGTTGTCCATCACAGGCAGTAGCTTCCACAAGTGACTTTTCAGCGGCCATGCAAAGACGTGCCAGAAATGATGGCTAGACTAATGTGGTCCGCCAATTTGCCGGTAGTAGCAGCTTGCAACCACGTGACGTATCTGGTGGCTTCCCGAATCTTGTCCGCCAATTTCCTAGTAGTAGCATTAAGAAAAATCAAGGATAACCGCAGTTTCCCAAAGCTACAACTTTTTTTTTCTACCCTTACGAAACTTATGAATTATAACACTGCGCTGTTGAAATTTTCTCAACAGACCGGAAAAATGCCCGTTTGGATCTGAGTGGATACAAACCAGGGTTGTTGGCGTGGGAGCTGAGCTCTCTACCGACCAGACTAATTTGCCGCGCACGAGTGTCTGCTTGAAGCGGTCAGTTTCGTGCGGAGTGTGAAATCGAATAGTTCCCTCTTTCATTTTACAACAATTCGAAGCATTTTTCATAAAAGTCAGTTTCATATAATTCATAAATTTAATTTTTTAACGTAACGACAGTGTTTTTTTAACATAAGGGAACTTCACTCATTTTCAAGGAGTGCACATATTTAGAGTCGCTTTCCAAAGTTTTGTACTGTGCTTGCCGTCTTGAAAAGAGATTGTTGAATTAATATATATTTACCCGGGTTCATGACGCATTCTGTTACATTTTTAAAGTTGTATCTTTCCTTTCCGTTGCGCGAAGCTACATTTGTTTTTAAAAGGAAAGACATTTTATTTTACTTCTCGTTATTCTTAGAAGCGGATTCCTCCCAGTCTTGTGTATTCAAACCATGGATGAGTACATTATATCCACATAGCGTTTGCTTTTTTCTTTTCAAATAATTAATAAATTGTGTACGCGTATAATTCTTTTATTCCAACGAACGTTTTATAATGGTTTTCCAGGACATTTGTTTAACGCGGTTTCAAATTTCTTTCTTGTTATTCACCCACTCCATTCGATGAATTGTTATTCATGACAATAGAGTGAGTGTATTTATGGCTGTAATCTAGTATTTCGTGGCTTAATCTGGTATCTTCTTCGACGTGGAATTTCATTAGGAAATTAATTCGCCTCTCTACATATGGATTTTGTTTCTTAACATCCACTAAAATAGCGCGATGGCGATAGCGTCGTCTTCAACTAACTGGTACCATGAGAGTCACAGCAAGTGTTTCTTCTGCGCATGCGCAGTCCCGTTGTTTTCACCTGCTGTTGGGGTTTGCATTGGTTGCCAGCAACAGGCCACTAGTGGCACTTGCTTGGAGGCCCACAATTCACGACCATGCTGCAGGCCATCAATGGCTCGCCAACTGATAGCGCTGCCACCAACGGGCCACTACCCAACCGTGAGAGGCAGATTTCAGCCAACAGTGACCCATCACTGCCAGCAGTTTCCCAGCGCTTGTGTTTTTGCTGGGTAGTAGCGTTCTGATGTCTATCGGGCAATAAGAAATACACGGAGTGGGTTATTTTTGTAACGAATGTGTTTCTGCAGTGTTTTAGCTGGCACTTAAAAGGGCTTTTATTGAATCTTAATTGTGTACCTATTCTGAAACATTTACTGGGACGGAAAACATGTGTTTCCACCAGAATGAAAACCTGTATTTCTGGTACAATAATGAAATTACACTTATTACGCACTTGGAAAGAACTGTTAGGGGATGCGGATCATCACCTCAAAGCACTGTTCTGAGGAAAGACGACAATTCCGTCGGAATTAATATTCCAGAATGTGGTCTGCCAAATGACGTTTTGTGAGACAAATCTGAAAGTCTGCGTTTCAGGAGCCTCCAGTTACTCTTTACACCTTGAGTATGACCACCAGTACAAGGATACACGAAATTGAGGGAATGCTTTTTGGACCGTCGTAATTCAGAACTTCCTCGAAAAAACCCTTCCAATACCAGAGACATGGCAAACCAAGTCAGACGCACTGACCGAACAGCGAAGACGTAACGGAGGCAGGAGCGAAAGCGTCACCTATCGGGAAAACTGTGATTTCACGTTACTCTATTCCAGCAGACCTCGGCGACCGCAAATCGAACTGCATCTTTCCCAACAAACATTAACGGCTGCGAATTCTAAGGAAACCGAAGAACAGCAGCCTTCAAGAATCCAGGAAAATTTTCTTCTGCATTAACTTCAACAAGAGTTCTATATATAAATATTTTATTTTTATTTTTAAGTACCGAAAACTATCAAGTACAATTACTTAATATCTAAGTATCGTTTAGGGAAGAAATTATCTAGGTGTGAAGGATTCCAAAAATTCGTTACTGAAGACTTTGTTATTTCATTGACATTGTTGATAAAAGTTTAGCCGGACTCACAAAACAAGATGTAAGAAAACGAAACTATTGGGCAAAAACCAAACAACAACCGGCTGACAAATAGAAAAAGGTCAGAACTGTTTGTTTTTTGTTTTTGTTTTTTTCGTTTCAGATATTAACAACCCTTTATGAGTAATATTATTCAAAATTCAGAGCAAATGGTTCCTCTGAAGGAAAAGAATAAATACTAGCGGACTGTAAAAACACCGACGCCTTGCAACAGTTTCAAACCCAGACAAAAAAAGTATGCACGCTGTTTATTATAACACGACGTGTAAGCGAAAAACATTGTGATGAGCGAAGTTACCTCACACCTGTAGCATTGAAATATTTTAAGTTTACGAGGTGCTCACATTTTGTAGATATCATAATACACTGGAATTATGATGTTCCACACTGACATAACCGTCTCCGAATGGTAAGAACCAAGTCCTCAGAGAACTCAAGTTCCCTAACGCATTTCGCTTTAGAGAAAATATAAGGTGCCTTTCCTCCACTTGTTGCATAGTTTTTTGTTTCATGTTGGTGATGATTGTATGCTCCAAACAGCAAAAGTACATAATAATAAGTCGTTGATGTAATTGAATAAACACTGAGGCAATGCAAAATAAAAAAACAAAACGAACATGATACGAATTTTGTAACGCAAACCATTAAAAAAAACAGGAATGCGGGAACAAATAATACCTTATCCGAATAAAGGTATTGTAACCCTTCTACGTGTATTTGTCCTCCGTTCATTTAGCTGTATTAGTCGTGGCAAAATAGCAGTGAAGAGCAGAATTCGGGGTATTAAAAAAATAATAAAAACAATTTCCTGTATTTTGTAAAAGAAACTCCGAAGGATAGCAATTGAAATAACATTAAGAGGGTTCATCAAAAATTGACATGTGGTGCCGTGAGCTATCAGTATATTTTTTACATAATACATTTTTGAACAAGAGGCAAACATGCCATGTTTAGTGCTACGGGATAACTTTTTGAGACAAGATGCGTGCATTTTTTTCATAAATGACAAGGCAAGATACTGAAGTACTGCCGTTAATTGAGTTCTAAGTTCTGGAATATTAAACTCTGAGTTGGCCAAGTATTACCACTTATGGTATGACTGGCTTGGTTATTTAAAATAAATAATTACAGAGTTCAGACTATCACCAATTGAAGAAACGACATTTGTTAATAAATATTAAGAATCAGAACCGACTGCAAAGACGAAACTGACTATCTCTTATCGCCAGTGTAGACCTGCATAATTAAATGCACAGTTTTACAGCATAAAAGAACTCATGGTTTGGATTGTAAAAGCAGAAACTAAAAACTGATATGTTAAACTTAATGAGCGGATGAAACCCAGACCGAATGACCAGAAAGTTGAAAGTTCAATTATAAACTTCTGTCCGAAAGCCAACAGAGTCAAGCACGAACCTCGCCGGATGTATTTCAACTCTCTTCAAGCCATTTTTAACCGTCGTACTTACCTATAATGTGCATTACAATAGTCATGCTTCAAGTGTTTTCCCACCATGCTTTGCAAGGTGGGTGCAGATCTGTCGTTGTCCTCGTTGGCTTTCTTGGTTACCCCGTATCTCAAAGGTTGTGACTATCAATTGAGTGTCATGGAAAACGGCATGTGTTGTGTTCAAACCAAGACAAAGGTTCGAGAACTTCTTTATTTTTATATATTTTTAAAGTCCCCTCTGTTTCTTCTCTTTCTTGTTGTATTTCTCTTCCCCTATCTTAATTTTTTATCCCTTATACATGTAGCTAATCCAAATTTCTCAGGGCTCAGTTAAGTACTGAGTGCTGCAATAGTTAGGATTTGTTGTTTTTCAATACAAACTGTTTTCTTAAACTTTTTTTTAGTTCTTTATGAGTTGTCAGTATTGCTCTGTTATATTCCTCCTTGCCAGGTTATGATATATTACTTATAAAATATTGTATCACATATGTTTTTGAAATCGCTTTGGGCTGTTCTTGCAACTCTGACCAGCTCTCCGAGAATTATTGTATTTCATGAGGATTACAGATCGGCCGATAGATGGCAGCTCGTCAGGTCTTTTGTTGGCGCGTGCTTTCTCTCTTAGTAGCTGTAGTTCTGGTGTATACTAAGAGCGTGTGCTTTGTAGCTGGATCCTGTGAATTCTTTTTTTTGTCGTTGTTCTAGGCGCCTTTTTTTAAACGGCTGTAGGATGTGGAATTGGAAGAGATTTTTCGATGAAATCTGTAAGGATGAGGGTACGTGTATTTCTTGGTGTGAATGTCAGGGATTGCTTTCAACTTCAAGATGCTCACGGAGTCACCGAATGGTTTTCAAGGTAAATATATTTCATCATTTTGGGCAATTCAAGTGTTAAAAGAAGCAGGTTTCAGGGAAATATACGTTATATTCTCTTACACTTGGGACGTGGTTTCCTAATGCTCATATTCCTCTTGATATCGTAATGATTCTGGTGCATTATTTTGCCACATCGTTGTTCAGCGATGAGTAAATTGAGAAATCACCACAGGGTAATGTTACCACATTCACTGGGACATATAGCCTTGTACCACTATTGCAGAGAACTAGTCTCAGAGTTCACGGAAGCCTCCCAGTGTGACAAAGGAAGGCTTGTTGGTGAACGGGTCATTAGACATTTCTTCAATCTCATGTAATCAAATAATTTTTCGGTGTATTGTAGTAATATAATTTCACGTAACCAATTCATTTATTCTGCCCGATAGACACTTCCCATTCACGAGGAATTAAAGCTTCTCCGTCATAATAAATATTTAGTAGCAGAGATCCAATAAGCATTCTGAAGGCCAGATACCTCAGTCACGAAACGGGATTTTTATTTAGTTTCCGCGCTCATCGTTCATAGCTGGCGATAGATGGATTCACGTCAACTCTGACTCGCAAATCGTGGAGAGCAGGCCGCATATAACTGTATTGTATCTTAGTAGAACCATAAAGCGATGTCAGGCAATCACGGCTGCGGTAGCGAATTGGTGAAGACTTCCGAAAGGTGGAGCTTCACCTGTTGTTTACGCCTCTGTATATTTACCTCTGGTGTGTCATGATAAACACTGTGATGTTTGTAAAGTATCGTTCGGTGCAAAGTTCGATGTACGTGCAATTAGTTTACCTATATTCTCTTGCATGGTAAGCATAAAAACACTGGAATATTTGTGATTCATCTTTGTTGTGGAATTCATAATGCGAGGAATTCATATATTCATTGTGTTGCATGTTCTTTATCATATGTACATAGTAAGGAACAACAACTGTCCGTTAAGTGAGAAACTTTCTGTTGAGATTGATGTTATTTTAAAAGGCAAGGACATTTTTGTATGTAGTTTGACTCGTAGAGTAAGGAGTGGCTACTATTTATTAAGTAAACACATCCCAATTCACTTTAGGGACTAGGAAGCATGGAGTTATGGAGACGTGACCAGAAGAGTTAATCCAGTTTCATGCAAAGTTGTGTTCCTAACGGTGAAATAGGCAAAATTGTACGGAAGGAAAATGCTTTTTTTTATCAGATTCAAATGAGAACATTTACAAATCTATAAAGTTCTAAATCCTAATGCCCCTTTTCTAAATTAAATTTTCATCGTAAGACAATTTTTCATTTAATTTTACGTTATGTTATTTCATCACGTATCAATTAAAAAAATGATCTCTCTCTCTCTCCGAAAACCCCATGGATTTGCCACAGTTTAACTACATTTTTGTTAACAAATCGTTTCCCACAACGGAGCAATTTTTCTGTGGACGAGATCAGAGATTAGTTCACGGCAGCAGATCGATTGCCGATGGCCCTGTAGATTCCTGAAAGGCTATTCTTTGTACCGTGATCTCCTCTCCCCAGAGCCGTCACGGAGTGAACATTATCAAAAATTTTCCACATGCATACGGACCACGTAAAGTTCGTGGTAGATATTTGCGGCAGGAAATAATATAAAATTCATATGTATGCGATGGTGACGTATAAATCAGTACTTATAAAATTTTCATCGTGGGTAACGACGAGCGGTGGAATAGCGGGCTAATCTACCCTCTGCAATGAGTGTAGGCCTTCTGCGCAAACTTTATCGCTTAAAGCATATTTATTCACCAGCCGTGACTTAATGACATTTATATCCGCAAGGGTGTCAGTGTTTTTTTCCTCTCAGTAAGAAAGAATTTCAAGAAATCAGCGGTAGATTAAAATTTTCCACACAATGAGCATACAGAACAACAAAAATAACCACTGCGACTGCCACTTGTCGACGAGATAAGGCAGACGAGATGAAATATAGATAATGTAACACAAGAAATACCTATCCTGAGTATAAGGTGTGGTTATATTAAGTACAGCTAGCGTTCCAAAATTCTGTAACCGTTATCTTTAATGTTTTAGTAAATCTTTAAATACAGAGAAAGTGAGATAACTTATCCCTTTATCTTTTCACCAAAAAGCTAAATTCCGTGAGTTTATTATTTTTTTTGTGAACTGACGCTCTCGTATTGCTCTGATTCGGGCCGGAAATAGAACAATTCTCACACTGCTGATGCATGGGAGCTCGTCAGCGTTCAATACTCTACTTCCATCTGACGCTTTCTCGAGCGGTGCCTTTTAGCTTCGCTGTTTTTTGTAGCGGTAAGTTGTTTCGCTGTGTGAACCGAGCGCATTAACTTTCTAACGAGTGCAATTCGTTCCGTTACGGTATTGCCGTAAACGAAACTCTAGGAATATCGGGACAGAGCGCTAACGTGCTGCCATGTGTCTGCCGATTGGTCATTATTATATTGAGCGCAGTCTCCTTAGTGAAAAGGAACGCTTCTACCGTGAGCACGACGTGAACGCAATTAGCATACGGCAACTGCCACTCCAAATCTATCACAGTGATGTTAATAGTGTTTCTGTTGAACAAAAATACCCGTTTCGGCAGCTTTTAAATAAGTTCTTAATGAACGGAATGCTACATTTCGTACAAATTCGGAATCGTGTCTTATGAATGTCATATCGCGTTTCAGGTTCTCAGACCACGACCGAATTTAAGGCTTAATACTTCTTTTTTCTCATTGAAAAACGTCAATGTCCAATCAACAGATAAGTCGATGTGCCGTATAAGTCGAGGCTTCCTGTAGAGAAAAGAGTATCGTCTAATTATCCGAAAAAGGCAGTATCTTTAACGTAACCTCTAAAATCACATGTCAGATGCTTTTATTCCAATCCAACGCTAACGGTACGTTAATTAAAAACCAGAAAAAACAGAATGTAATCACTAAATGAGGCTAATTCTTTCAAAAACATGCAAATTTACAAAGAATTGCAAGAGATTCCCTAAGCTTATATTTTGGTATGTCAATCTCTATGTATAAAAGTGAAAGTTTGTATATTTGTCTGTTTGTTTGTTTGTATGTTTCTTTGTTTGTATGTTTGTTTGTTTGTATGTTTGTTTGTTTGTATGTTTGTTTGTTTGTTTGTATATTTGTTTGTTTGTTTCTATGTTTGTCCGCTATAAAAATCTACAGTTTTCAGTTTCGAACCACTAAATTTTGTGTATTATCTCATGGTACTTTAACTTAGACCGTAGAAGGGTTTGGAAGGGATCGAAGCCGGAAGGGGGGGGGTCAAAGGGGACACCATACAAATTTCCGTTATTTTAGTTAAAATTTCTACAGTTTTCTATTCAGAACCACTAAATTTTGTATAGTATCTCATGGTACTCTGATTTAGACCATAGACGGTTTTCGGAAGGGGTCGGAGCCCGGGGGTCATAGGGCCCCCATACAAAAATGTCATAAAAAATTCTACAGTTTTCAATTTACAACCACCAAATTTGGTATATTATCTCATGGTACTCTGAATTAGAACGTACACAGTTTTTGGAAGTGGTCGGAGCCGGAAAGGGGGGTTCAATGGCTCCCATACAAAATTTTGGTAAAAAGTTCTACAGTTTTAAATTTAAAACAATCAAATTTGGTATGTTATCTCTTGGTACTCTAACTTAAACCGTACACCGTTTTTGGAAGGGGTCGGAGCCCTGGTAGGTCAAGGGGTCCCCAACAAAATGTTTGAGAAAATTTCTGCAGTTTTCGATTTAGAACCACCAAATTCGGTATACTATCTCATGGTACCCTAACTTAGACCTTAGACAGTTTTTAGAAGGCGTCGAAGTCCGGGTTCAAGGGTTCCCCACACAAAATTGTTGTTAAACCTATTCTTTTCATTTTAGAACCACCAAATTTAGTGTACTATATCATGGTACTTTGGCCGTAGACGGTTTTCGGAAGGGGTCGGAGCCCAAAGTCAAGGGGCCACCATACAAAATTTTCATAAAAAGTTCAATTTTTTAATTTTACGCTAGCTATTACCACCAACAGGCTTCTCCATCAGGCAGAAATGTAATGTTTTGTAAATAGAGAGTTCCAGTTATTCAAAATTCAAAACGATAAGCAAAAGGATGATCAATGCCAATGTCCAGTCGCATGCACGCGACATGATATAAGTACTTTGCATTTCAGTGACGCGGGATTCTCAGAAGCGCTCGCCAGATGTACGGCAGCTCTATAGATGTCTCCTTGAAGGTAAGCATTTTCATATCTGTTCCTTTCTTATTTCTTTTGTTAAAGTAAATTAACTAAATCGATTTTTTCTTATTTAACATTTATTATTTTTCTTTTTTTGTGTGTGTCTGGGGGGGGAGCAGAAACATTATTGCATCATAACATTCTGCGTCGGCAGTGGCGGTTAGTTTTTTTACATTCCCTTTTGTTTTATTTCTTTTTAGAACAAAAAATTAAACTAACGGATTTATAAATGGTTTATTTTAATATTTCAGATTATGCCTCTTAAAAAAAAAGTTCGATTGGGAGAATTTCCACTGATGCGAAACGAAAAAACACCGTGAGAGAAAATGAGATTTGCACAAACACAAACGAAGGCAAGACTTGCCGGAGTCAGAATAACGGCCTCCACCTCCAGGGTTAATGAGACGCCTGATTAAAGCCAAGAAAGATTTGCCGGTGTTCGCATAAGGGCCTCTACCTCTCGGGCTAATAAGACTCTTAAGCAAACCCAAGAAAAACTTGCCCGTGTTCGCATAAGGGATTCTACTTGTAGGGCTAATGAGACGCCTGAGCACCCCCAAGAAAGATTAGCCGGTGTTCGCATAAGGACCTCCACATCCAGGGCTAATGAGACACCTGAGCAAGTCCAAGAAAGACTTGCCGGTGTTTACATAAGGGCTTCCACTTCCAGGGCTAATGAGACGTCTCAACAAATCCAAGAAAGACTTGCCGGTCTTCGCATAAGGGCTTCTATCTCCAGGGCTAATAAGACGCGTGTGCAAAGCCAAGAAAGGCTTGTCGGTGTTCGAACAAGGGCCTCTGCCTCCAGAGGTTTTGCTTTACAGCGATATTTAAAACGCGCAGCATTTGCCTATAATCCAAATCAGAAATACTACGAACATCCGAAAATGGTGATTGGCGAAATGGAGATTGTTTGTGCTCATTGTCAAGCATACAAATGGAAGAGGCAGACGCCAGAAATGTGCTGTTCAAACGTCATGGTTACACTGCTATTGAATACTCCACCACCTGAGCCCCTAGAAGCATTAATGACTGGAACTACGCCACTTTCAAAACACTTTCTGGCCAACATAAGAAAGTACAACTCTTGCTTCCAAATGACATTTTTTGGCGCAACTTGGGAAATCGGAACACTATGATTTATTCACACTTTCAAAGTGCAGGGCCAACTTTACCACCGCTCAGGTTCATTGCTCCCGCAGTTCAATGAAGAGTCGAAGTTCCTGCAGATTTTCTTCATGAGAGATGAAACCGCACAGGCCCAACAGCGATGGTCCAAAATTTTAGATAGTCGACAAAATATTGTTCTGGACTTGGAACAATTATTCCACCACCACAATTTTTTACGTGAATCTGTTCAAAACAGCTTTGGGACGAATGCCAACAGATGATTACCAAATTGTGATCAAAACTGACAAAACTCCAGGAGGTGAGCCTCAAAAGAGATTTAATACACCCACAATTGAGGAAGTTGCAATTGTCATTGTGAGAAATGAGTTGGACTGCCACAATACTGTTCTCCAGAAGAGAAACAATATACTCCAGAGAGTAGCAGAAACTCATAAATCCTACGGTGCCCTCCAATACCCGAGTGCTTTCTGGCAAGGTAATGAAGAATATTACTTTGGGATTCCTCAGATTGATGCCAACACAGCTAACCCGCTTCCTAGAAAAAAGGTCTCATTCGTGGACTTCTATGTCTACCGAATTATGAGCAGAGTTGGAGATAAAAATCATTATTACAATTTCGTCCGCTGTTTCATCAGTTCGTTGTGGACATGTACGCCAAGACTGAGAGTAAACACTTGCTCTACATCTCGATCAACCGAAAGAAATTGCGCGTGGATGACTATGTTCATATCAGTGATACCGTAGCCAATGATGCCAATCCCAATGATTTGGAGAGAATGTCAATTCTGCCAGCAACGTACATTGGCGGCCCAAGACACCTGCACGAGTACACGCAAGATGCAATGATCTATATCAGAAATTACGGACACCCTGATGTCTTCATCACCTTCACATGCAATTCTCTTTAGCCAGAAATCCAAGAGAATCTTCTGTCTATTCAGACGGCATTTGACAGGCGCGACCTGAATACGAGAGTTTTAAACCTAGAACTAAAAAACCTGATGGACGTCATAACGAAAGGTCATATTTTTGGTGTAACACGATGCTGGATGTACTCAATCGAATATCAAAAGAGAAGCCGTCCGCATGCCCATATCCTCGTCTGGCTGCGAGAAAAAATCAGACCCACTGAAATTTATACGGTAATATCAACAGAAATGCCAGATCCCTAACAGGACTCTTTGCTGTTTGAAGTCATCACAAAAAACATGCTCTTCGGCCCATGTGGTGCACTTAACATGAAAGCTCCTTGCTTGGTGAATGGCAAATACTCCAAGAAATATCCTCGGAATCTGCACCAGGAAATTCAAATAGGCAAACATGGGTATCCTTTGTACAGGAGAAGAAAGCCTGGAGACGTTGGATTCTCAACAAAAATCAAAACGCACATTATCCAAACCGTCAGGAGTTGGACATAGAAAACAGATGAGTGTTTTCACAATCTCCACTGTTGTCCAAAATGTTCCAGGCGCACATAAATGTTGAATATTTCCAGTCTGTCAAAGCCATCAAGTACATCTGCAAGTAAATAAACAATGGAAGAGATCAAGCAGTTTTTGGTCTGGAACAACGAACAGAAACTACTGATGAAGTTGAGAGTTTTCAATTGGGAAGATACATCATCAGCTACGAGGCAGTTTGGCGAATACTAAGTTTCCCAATTCATGAACGCAATCCGACTGTTGTTAATCTCAGTGTCCTTCTTGAACATGGTCAAAGAGTCTACTTCAATTCAAACAACATTCAGCAGCAGCAACTTCAAGGGCCACCAAACACAACACTGACAGTTTTCTTTGAATTTTGCAAGCTTGATCCTTTTGCTAAAACCATCCTTAATTGTGATGTTCCTCGCCACTACACTTGGAATGCATTCAGAAAAAATTCCGAGCAACGCAAACAAGAAGTTGATGTTGAAGGACATCCTGGAATAAAATCTACGGATGTTCTTGGCCGAGTTTACACAGTTCATCCATCAACGTCGAAGTGCTTCTTTATGAGAATGTTGCTCCACATTATCAAGGGACCAACATTTTTTAGTGACTTGAAAATTGTGAATAATTAAGTTTGTAAAACATTCAGAGAGGCATGCCAAAACACAGGATAGTTGGAGAATGATGACCATTGAGACATGGCAATTACTGAAGCAACTGCCACCCAATCACAAACGCCCCTGGAACATCACTTTTTCATTTTGCTGACCACCTGCGCTGTCTCAAATCCACTTCAATTATCGTAAACATACAGAGAGGATCTGAGCGAAGACATTCTTTTGAGTGTCAGACTGGAAAATCCAACTTTGCAAATTGCCTTTTCACCAGACATCTTCAACAAGGCTCTCATCTTTGTAGAGGACCTGTGTTTGTCGATGGCTGGACGTGGCCTCAGACAGTGCGGACTGCCAACTCCTCAAAGAAACAATACCAACAATCTTTGCAGTGAAATCCTGTGGGAGATGAATTACAATGTCAATGATTCGGAAGAATATTATGCTGCCAATGAACCGCTCTTAATTGTAGACCAAAGACAAGCCTGCAATCAAGTTCTGTACATGATAAGCAATGAGAATGGAGTCATCTGTTTCTTCGATGCACCAGCTAGAACAAGCAAAATATTTGTCATCAACTTACTCTTGGCAACATTTTTTCTGCGAAAAAATGGCATCGCCTCAACACTGCTCCCAATATAAACCTGTTGTTCTCATTATGAAGTTTATTTGTATTCACACGTGTGAATAATTTGTTCTCGCACTATCGACTTACTTTGGAGGTCATGACGTTAATTGAATTGTTTCTGTAACTCAATGAAATTACTCGATGTTACTTGACTCACACTGTGGGGTAAGGGTCATGACGTTAAACGAATCAACTCAAAATCAGACGCAACTCACATTACGAGTCATGACGTTAAACGAATCAACTCATTATTTGATACAAGGAACATTGCGGGTAATCATATTAAACAAATTAGCTCAATCTTAGACTGACATGCACTTTGGTCTAAGAACAGGAATAATGTTCGTATGTGTGTCCCTGTTGGAACCCCACTCAGAACAAACTAGTAGCAACTTGCTCTGTAATACAGCGGACACATTTGTTATGGGTTCTAGTTTCAACAAACAGCTCTTTTGTGTTGGCTCTGTTTCTCATTTGCTGTTCATTTCTTATACCCCTCACAACCAGTCGCTCGCTAACATTTAAAATTTTGCAATAACTTTTGCTTAAGGCTTTCACAGTGGTAACCAATACAATCTATTTCTGACTCATTGTAGGCAACTGAATTCACACGAACAGTTGCCTTAACTTTAGGCTTTGATATCAGCTGCCGTTTTATGTACAATTTACTATACCATTTGCTTTACTTTGTCCACCATGTAATAACTGCACTTCTCCTGGTGTAGATTGAGGAATTTACTAACAATGCAGCACCTGACCCACCTCACCAACTTTCGCATTTAATACGGCATGTGGTCAATACCTTGCAGCTAGGTACATGGGTATTCACAATTTAGCGTCATGGTCACTTGCCGATGCCCACTTGGAGGAGATTACAGTTTTTTTTTCTTGACGCCTTGGGAGCATTTCTTTAACTCTAACTCTCTTCACCCCTTTTGCCATCTTCTGTCCTGTCAAGACGCCCATCTTATCCCTTCACTCTAAATGTACTACGAGAAAAGACGCGGCGCAGCAGTTAGGTGTCAGCCGACCATGAGAACTACACGTTCCCCTTTTTAAAGGTCCGACCATAGGCTTAATGGTAAAGAACTAAACCTAAGTTTGAGGACTGTCGCTATTATTATTATTATTATCATCCCAAGGGTGGTGTCACTAGGCCGCGCTGTTGAGATCGACGTAATCCAGATTTAGAAATACAAACATCAGCCACCCTGCAACCCGACCGATCTCGCCACTAATCTCCATGCGTCCCCTTACAGGGCACGTAGCACAAATCTCCTTGGTTCCTAATTCAAACTGCTTTCTAAGGTATGTGGTCAGACACTGGTTTCATAAAACGCTCTTCGGGCTCGGCCGTTTAAAAGAACCGTAATTACTATGGGAAACCATTTTACATAATGCCGTAAAATTGAATTCGCTTTTTGAAACTGTTCAGAATTTTTACCTGAAATTTATTTTTTAAGCAAAATATTTTACTCAGATGTAGAACACGTGACTACAACTTACAGAAATTGTTAGACGAAATGAAGGTATGTAAAACCTTTCATTCAGTAACTTCTGTTGTGTATATCATTTTGCTTCCACTATGTAATTCTAAAAAAGCAATCTTAAGGAAAAGTCATCCCGCTGAATGTCTGTTTATTCTTCTGTGTTATCCAGGTTCGAGGATAATCCTTTGGTTAAGTTCGTAATTCATAGGTAGTTGTTTAAAGCAAAAATTTTCCTCAGAGCAGTATGTTAATCGAAGGTCTTGATCCACTCCGTAATGCGTTGGTACACTCTGTCGGTGGGCCAAAGTATTCACTAGTAAACGGCATGTGATAAAATGCCAGCAATGGGTTATTTGCAAAAGGTGAATAATCAATGAATAATATCAACGTAAAATGTAACAGCTTGAGCAGGTTAATTGAGGCAGGGCCAAACAGGGAGAAAATCAAATGCATTTTCTTCGGCGAATGGCTACAATTGAAGTGCGATGTTTATAAAATCATCGAAACGCCGATAAAGATTTTAGGCATTACGATAACGATATACTTGTAGATAGCGATATACCTTTCGTATATATCGATATATAAGAAAAAGTCGATAAAGTAATACCTTTCTTAACGATATACTTATGTGAAAAATCATTTCCTTCTCTCGTTTATCTTAAAAATAAGTATGGAAACCATTTTAAAAACGTACAATCAGAACTCAGAAGACAAGTTTCAGCAATTAATCCTGATATGATACGGCTTTTAAGTGAAATACAGCACCAGCCTGCTCACTGATTATGTGAATATAATATGCTACATTTTTTCCCACCCGAATAGCGCTTAATGAGGTACGGTACTATTCTGTACAATTTATATTCATGTTATTTACTAGTTTTTATTTCCATGTGACATTTTGTATAGGTGTGACATATTCATTATGTTATGTGCGTGTAATACCCCCTTATCCAGAAAGAATTAAAGACAATTATCGTTATTATTTTAAATTTGTAAGGAATGATTCCAATATAAATATAATAGGAGTGTATGAATATGTCTCACTTCTCTCCAAATCTGAAGACTCTTAATGAGAAACTTTAAATAAATATTCGATGCACTTTAGGGTTTAAAATTTTAAGTAAAGTCTTGGGGTCCGTGACAACAGAAATATTTAAAGGGGTCCATGGTAAATAAAATGTTAAGAACTGCTGGTCTAGCTCATCGTAGTCTTTACTTTTGGCTTTGCGAAATAGTCGAAATACTTGTTACAACGTTCTTTAGTTCTGCATACCCGTAACTACAGCATCACGGAACTCTCTTATTTATATAGCCGTTTTAGCTGTCAGTTTTTAATCACGCAAAAATTTTTTCATGAGATATCAAAAATATATTGGACTGACAAAACAATTTTAGTGTTTGGAAACATAATAAATTTATGGTATTTATCCGTTAAATTAAGAAATAAAGTATTCTTGCACAGTGTTCAACCATGAATGATTATCCAAAACTTTATATTATATCGATGATTATAAAAAATAATTAGCTTATTGCATGTGAGTTTTGCTCGTATAATGCTTATTAAAACCCTTTGTTAAAAAACTTTGCCTTTTTTTATGTTCTTCATTTAACTCCTAATAAACATGTCCATTTTATCTCCGATGGAATCGGCATGTGGTTTTGGTTTCCTCTTTGAAACAAGTACTATCCATTTTGTTTGCTCGTCCTTCCTTGAAACATGCTGTCTCCGTAACCTAAATTCTACAAAACGAGGAGACAAATGGAATCGGAAAATCATCAGGTGACCTAGGGAACATCGTATAAATATTTGTATTCGGCCCCCAAGTAGTTCATGCCCTGTCGAAACGCGACGTGTACCTCTTCACGGCGTTTGTCTATGTTCCATATCATAGCTCTTACGATTTGTTTTTTGATTGGAGGTTTAACTTGCGACCACCGTAAGCTACTCAATGTGCTATAAGCAGTCGCCCGCCCCTAATTTAGGGTCACGGATTCCAGGGAAGGGAGAGAGTCAGTGCCGTAAGACAAACACAACATCCAAGCCTCACTGGGATCCGAACTTGGAGTTCTTTCGGACAAATGATCAGAAGCCATCGCTTAGACCACTGCGCCACCGAGGCGGCCTCTTACGATTTAAATCACAGATTGTTAAATTTAAGATGAGTTACAAACTCCGCTGCCCCCCCCCATCCCACACACACACACTTTGGGTGGGCGACACAGCTGAGGGTATGGCAAAGGAGATCACAATATAAACATTTTATCAATGACATCATCCAATATAATCAAATGAAAAATACTTCCGAAGTAAAAAACCCAATCTGGTTTAATTAACAGCCACCTAATCCAGGGAAAAACGTTACTGGCTAACGATATGTTTCCTTTGAAACCCCAAAGGTTACGGGCAAACAACTAGAAAAAAGCACATCGGAAGAACTTACAGGTTCACACTACAAAACACACCGACTGCACAACACTGTGGAGCTAACAGGTATTGCATGAAACGATTGGAGTGAACGCTGACGTGCTGGGACGAGTCGTCCGTTTTCGAACTATTTCTGTGCCGAAATCAAAGAAGACCCGGAACGTTTTAACTTCGGAAGCAAATACCATCTTTTGGACGACGAGATACACATATTCTGGTCCCCATCAATATGATAAAAAAAACTGTAAGTTTCACACCTCAAACCGAAGTAACCGCAAAAACTGGGTAAAAAAGGAAACAAAACATCTACAGGCACCCGCTTGAAATTCGTCGCCCTACCAAGACGCTGCTGCTGATGGGTACTGCGCACAAATGCTCTAGATAAGAGCAGAGGAGTGTGCACTGAGGTGCTGCCATCTGTCTGACATATTAGAACTTTTTCCTGGCATGGTCGGAAGAAAACCACAGCTGTTTAAAATACCTCATCAGCACCATCGGCTCTTTCTTCTGCAGCACTGCTGAACATTTTCTATGTCGGATTCCAGCAGAAAGCGAAGATGTCATATACCATGAGCAGGGGTCTTAACAGATCTACCAACGCTAAGTAAGCCAGTTGCTCATGAAACAAAAAAATGGTTACCACTTGAAAGGGTGTGGCTCTATAGGTCCCCCTTGACAAGAGTCAGAGCTCTATAGCTTGAGCAAGTGGCCCGCCAGTCTAGGTACAACTGAGACCAGATGGAACGGCCCCACAAACTGAAAGACAGCAAAATCAATGACATCAGCTTCGCCATGGGACGAGGTGCAAGTTGAATGGATCCCACATGCAATAGTGAGATCCAAATTGTTAAAGTATGGCGCTGGAGCCACACGAGCTGTGTTAGCGGTTCTACCATACCAATGAGGGTGTTTAGCATTCCATACAGCAGCAACATCAGTGAGGAGAGGCTCACAAAGGAATATATCAACGTCGTTGTCAGAGGGTTCTTTCTCTGGGCTGTTATAGATGGAAGCTGATTTAGTCAATCCAGAGCTTGCTTTTGACATGACAGCTAGTGTCCTTGAGGTTTTACAAATGCCGCCCTTGAGATCTTTCAAGGGTGCAAAATTTGCACTAACCATTTCTGACAAAAAGGATATTACCTTCTGTAGTGTGTCTGTTGAGTGCCGGAACTTTTCCTGCTGAAATACCGGACAAGTTTGCAATACAAACTCGCTTGATCTTAGGTGCGAGTTTCGATTCACAGAAAAAGCAACAGCGACTTAATGTTTCAGAAATTCTGCAAGCTTGTCCCTGATACCGTGCGTATTTCAAACCATTATGTTGAGACAAAGTGTGCTGTAGGCAATCTGAAAACATGTCACTCGTTGCCATGGATAAAGGGAGCGATTTATCAGATCTGCAAAAAGGAGTGATTATCGGCTTTGGGACAAAGGTGGCAGTATATCTGAAACAGCGCAGTTTGTGACCTGTTTGCGTGTTGCTGTGGTTAAAGTGTACAGTGATTGGAGAAATGGCACCATTGCAAATAAGTGAAGTGAAAACTGCGGAGCACCACGTGCCATTTATGTGAAAGGTGTAAGGTGAACGTCGGCCCCGAAGGTGCGTGAGGGCCAACCGACATGCCACAGTGGACCGACTCACTGGCCGAATGAAAAAGGGGCTACCAGAAATGTGTCTAAAACAGCAGTACAGCAAACCCTGCTGCGTATGGCACTCCGATGCAGACGGGTGGTCACTGCACCCATGCCCACGGGTGGTCACTGCACCTATGCCAACGAACGCGCATTGGCAGAAATGGCTTACATATGCACGGCAGTATCAGTATTGGACTTCCACTGACTGGCAAAGAATTGCATTCTCCGACGATTTACGATTTCTCCTTCATCGAACGGATGGACGTTGGCGTATAAGACGAGAAATATCGGAGAACACTCTTCAACTATTTCTGGCAGAACACAAGCTAGACATTTGCTTGATTGACCTGCAAATTCACCAGACTTAAATCCCATAGAAAACTTGTGGAATATTTTGAAGAGACGTTTAGCTAAAATGGACTGTACAGCCAAAGAACGCATGATAAAACGAATGCTATAAAAGTGTGGCTCCACGATTATGAAGTTAAAAATATGTGCACTCAATTAGTGGAGTCAATGCCAAAACGAATTCAAGAGGTTATTTCTGCTAAAGGAAGACATACTTCATACTAATACAGGTATTTATCAGTGTATATCAAGGCATAGAATGATATAAAGGCATAGTTTTGGAAAAAAGAGTGATTTTTTACTTTATCCCAATTAATTTGCACAGTATAGTAAGTGGTTGTAGTAGCTTTTTCAACAGTGTTAGTGGCGCTCTTTCCAAAATCGTGAGTCTCCATATTTAATTTCTGATTTCGTCAGGGCTTAAACTTTTATCCTGCACAATACGACAAGAAGCTCTTGGCCTCGCTGCCATACTACGATTTATGAATTGAAGAAACTCCTTTATTTTCAAAAATATCCGTTTCAGGACGGAAAAATGTGAGCTACGAAGTACGAAATAATTACGCAACTACAAATGAAGTGCTTGAAGAAATCAACTACCCCTGTACATGTTCGAAACCATAACCAAAATTTGGGATTCAACCGGAACCAAAACTCCTTACTCAGCACTTCTGTCGTACTTGAAAACATTTACATTTCTTCATTTCTTTCCATTCGGAGACATTGTGAAACTAATAATAACGACATTCCGCACATTTCTTTCTCAAAAATTAAGAATAGAATTTTGAAATACTTCTCTTTGCGCAGGATTACAGCACGCATCACCCTTATCCGAAAAATACACCCCACTCCTATTGTAATCTTCCGCGCATTCACTATGAACTTCTGCTTCCGTCCGAAGCACGGAAGCTTCACGTCGTCGCCGTTAGCACCGCTACAGTGCCTAGAAGAGATAGTGTGACGTGCTCCCTAAGATGTCCCTCACGGTTTTCTGATCAATCATCATGGAATAACAGAGAGCGCTGGCATCGCAAGTTACGTTAGTATGCTTCATCGGCTTCATGCTATTCAGTGGTAGGAAGTTTGTTTGCCAAGTTTTTGCCGCATTACGGAACTTCAAATTCTCAAAAAATAAAGGATAGTGGAGGAAAATTATTTTGTCAGTATCTTTCATGGAGGTAGGAACAAGGGGAGAAAGCATTCTCCGTTGGCGCAATGCAATCCAATTGAATCCAGCAAGCGTCACTGCAGCCATCTTAAGCCTGAGATGAGCAGACTATGCAATAGCTGTTAGTGCTGAGAGAGGCATGAAATTAGGAATTTGCTTTTAATATTAATACATTTGCCCTTCTTTATTATATTAATCGTTGATATACTGTTCACAACGATATTATTAGTGAGGGGATTTATCAATGTTTAGGACGTTACTGCTACTTCAACATTTTTAGAATTTAGGAAACATTTCGGCTGACTTCTGGGAGATGAGCTAAGTACCAGTGTTTTTCTCATTTTGTAGGTAAAACCGCCGTGTAATTTCATAGTTTTTAAAGTTGTGTGTATGCTAATCTAAGTTAGTAACGGGTTTTAACCTAATTTTAGTGATGTTTTACAGATATCTGCTCTGTTAAAATGAAGAGAATATGATAGTGTACGCAAATTAATGTTAAGCTGTAATACCGCAATATTACTTTATCATAGAGAAATTATGATTTTGCCTTTTCACCTGTGAACACGCACATGCCTTGAAAGATTACTTTTTCGAGGAAATTGCTTGGAATATACATCACACTGGTAAGGCTTTCTATCTGAATGAACAAGCAAGTGCCTTGAAAGATGATTTTTCTGAGCAAATTGCTTAGAGCACACATCACATTGATGAGGCTTTTCACCTGTGTGAAGGAGGACGGGTTGTTAATTGTTTGGAGCTTAGATTACATTGGTGAGGCTTTTCCTTGATGTGAATGAGTAAATGCTTTGTGCACCTACTGTGGTTCAGAGGAAACTCTAGAACATTTATTCGTTGATTTTAACTTTTTAAAACATATCTGGAATTGGTTACATCAATATTTAAATTATAAAGATAAATTTTCGACCCACCAAATCTTATATCATCTTTCTCTTTCCCGCTCTGAATCCAAAAATTTAATAATACATCATGCAAATAATTGTAATTGCAAAATATATCATTTGGAAAAACAGAACGCTTTATCTTTTGAACAAAAATCTTAAAATACAGAGAAGATCAAGACTGCCATAAAATGTGACCTTAGAAGATATTTGGAATTTAGAAACCAGAAATAACGGTGCTCAAAAGACTTTTAATAAATGGAAGCCTTTGGCTCCATTTATCTATAAGAAAGGATTAAAAGTTCTTAATAAAATTATAGAGTAACTTATTTTTATTTTAAATATTTGTAGCTAAGATGTTAAACGATATAAAATTTAAAGATATGCCAAATTCTTAAAAACATATTATTTGGGCTTCCGATATAGTGTTAGTATTTTGTTCAAAACATTTAAGTATACATTGTAATTCAATTTTGACTATACTATTAAGTTTTTAACAATTTACTGCATAAGAGTAAAATATAGAAAATAATTCATTCCACATACGGGATTATTATAGATAAAGAATAAAATAACTGTCACTAATAATAGTAATGTAAAGGATCAATTGATGCTTTTTAATACCAGCTTTCATATTTCTTTTACATCACTTTCCTGTCCTTTCGTGTTTTAAACAATTATTTTGCTTATTCTACTTTTTGTCAGTGTTTTTTTCCTGAAATGCCTTTGACAGGAACCTCGTATGTTTTGTAGAGTGTTCTTCAAGGGGATTCCTAGATAAATAGTATACTTCCTGTTGCATGTGGTCACTCTTGCGCAGGCTCCCACCTCCTCAGTTGGTTGTCTGCTCTGGAGGGAAGTATGAAGAAATGTTAGTTATTACAGGTTCCACTCTTATAAATATTTCATATTTCAAAATTTAGAAAAAAATAATTAAACACAATATTTTATTCTTTACAAAAATTATGCATGAGTGTGCAAATAAATGCTAAAATTAGGTAAAAGATTAATACTTTCCTAAAACATTTCTTTAACAATCCCTCATGCGCCGGACTTTTGTAAGTTTCGGACATGAGGAATAAATCAAAGAAACAGAACACTTTTTCGAGCAAATTGCTTGGAACATACATCACATGTGTGAGGCTTTCCCCGTGTGAATGAGTAAATACTTCGAAAGAACCTTTTTTGAGCAACTCACATTGGTGAGGTTTTCTCCCCGTCTGAATGAGTAAATGCTTCTAAAGATCACTTTTTCGAGCAAATTATTATCTTTTTTTATTGAAGGTTTAACGACCCCCGTGAGCAACTCAATAAGCAATAAGCAGGCTCCTGTCCCTAATTAAGGGTCACTGGTTCCAGGGCAAGGAGACAGCCAGTGCCGTCCGAAAAACACAACATCCATGCCTCAACGGGATTCGAACCCGGACCCCTTTCGGACGAATGATCAGCGGTCATCGCTTAGCCCGCTGCGCCACTGGGGCGGCGCAAATTATTTGGAGCATACATCCCATTGGCGAGGTTTTTCCCCAGTGTGAATGATTAAATGCTTCCAATGTTCACTTTTCCGAATAAATCGTTTAGAGCATTCATCGCATTAATGAAACTTTTCACCCGTCTAAATGAGTTAATGCTTCGAAAGATCACTTTTTCGAGCAAATCGTTTGAAGCATAAATCACATTGGTCAGGCTTTCCACCGTGCGTATGAGTAAATGCTCTGAAAGATCATTTTTTCGAGCAAATCGTTTGAAGCATAAATCACATTGGTCAGGCTTTCCACCGTGTGTATGAGTAAATGCTCTGAAAGATCACTTTTTCGAGCAAATCGTTTGAAGCATAAATCACATTGGTCAGGCTTTCCACCGTGTGTATGAGTAAATGCTCTGAAATATCATTTTTTCGAGCAAATCGTTTGAAGCATAAATCACATTGGTCATTCTTTCCACCGTGTGTATGAGTAAATGCTCTGAAAGATCATTTTTTCGAGCAAATCGTTTGAAGCATAAATCACATTGGTCAGGCTTTCCACCGTGTGTATGAGTAAATGCTCTGAAAGATCATTTTTTCGAGCAAATCGTTTGAAGCATAAATCACATTGGTCAGGCTTTCCACCGTGTGTATGAGTAAATGCTCTGAAAGATCACTTTTTCGAGCAAATCGTTTGAAGCATAAATCACATTGGTCAGGCTTTCCACCGTGTGTATGAGTAAATGCTCTGAAATATCATTTTTTCGAGCAAATCGTTTGAAGCATAAATCACATTGGTCTGGCTTTCCACCGTGTGTATGAGTAAATGCTCTGAAAGATCACTTTTTCGAGCAAATCGTTTGAAGCATAAATCACATTGGTCAGGCTTTCCACCGTGTGTATGAGTAAATGCTCTGAAAGATCACTTTTTCGAGCAAATCGTTTGAAGCATAAATCACATTGGTCAGGCTTTCCACCGTGTGTATGAGTAAATGCTCTGAAAGATCATTTTTTCGAGCAAATCGTTTGAAGCATAAATCACATTGGTCAGGCTTTCCACCGTGTGTATGAGTAAATGCTCTGAAAGATCACTTTTTCGAGCAAATCGTTTGAAGCATAAATCACATTGGTCAGGCTTTCCACCGTGTGTATGAGTAAATGCTCTGAAAGATCATTTTTTCGAGCAAATCGTTTGAAGCATAAATCACATTGGTCTGGCTTTCCACCGTGTGTATGAGTAAATGCTCTGAAAGATCACTTTTTCGAGCAAATCGTTTGAAGCATAAATCACATTGGTCAGGCTTTCCACCGTGTGTATGAGCAAATGCTCTGAAAGATCATTTTTCGAGCAAATCGTTTGAAGCATAAATCACATTGGTCAGGCTTTCCACCGTGTGTATGAGTAAATGCTCTGAAAGATCATTTTTCGAGCAAATCGTTTGAAGCATAAATCACATTGGTCAGGCTTTCCACCGTGTGTATGAGTAAATGCTCTGAAAGATCATTTTTTCGAGCAAATCGTTTTAAGCATAAATCACATTGGTCAGGCTTTCCACCGTGTGTATGAGTAAATGCTCTGAAAGATCACTTTTTCGAGCAAATCGTTTGAAGCATAAATCACATTGGTCAGGCTTTCCACCGTGTGTATGAGTAAATGCTCTGAAATATCATTTTTTCGAGCAAATCGTTTGAAGCATAAATCACATTGGTCAGGCTTTCCACCGTGTGTATGAGTAAATGCTCTGAAAGATCATTTTTTCGAGCAAATCGTTTGAAGCATAAATCACATTGGTCAGGCTTTCCACCGTTTGTATGAGTAAATGCTCTGAAAGATCATTTTTTCGAGCAAATCGTTTGAAGCATAAATCACATTGGTCAGGCTTTCCACCGTGTGTATGAGTAAATGCTCTGAAAGATCATTTTTTCGAGCAAATCGTTTGAAGCATAAATCACATTGGTCAGGCTTTCCACCGTGTGTATGAGTAAATGCTCTGAAAGATCATTTTTTCGAGCAAATCGTTTGAAGCATAAATCACATTGGTCATTCTTTCCACCGTGTGTATGAGTAAATGCTCTGAAAGATCATTTTTTCATGCAAATCGTTTGAAGCATAAATCACATTGGTCAGGCTTTCCACCGTGTGTATGAGTAAATGCTCTGAAAGATCATTTTTTCGAGCAAATCGTTTGAAGCATAAATCACATTGGTCAGGCTTTCCACCGTGTGTATGAGTAAATGCTCTGAAAGATCATTTTTTCGAGCAAATCGTTTGAAGCATAAATCACATTGGTCAGGCTTTCCACCGTGTGTATGAGTAAATGCTCTGAAAGATCACTTTTTCGAGCAAATCGTTTGAAGCATAAATCACATTGGTCAGGCTTTCCACCGTGTGTATGAGTAAATGCTCTGAAATATCATTTTTTCGAGCAAATCGTTTGAAGCATAAATCACATTGGTCAGGCTTTCCACCGTGTGTATGAGTAAATGCTCTGAAAGATCATTTTTTCGAGCAAATCGTTTGAAGCATAAATCACATTGGTCAGGCTTTCCACCGTGTGTATGAGTAAATGCTCTGAAAGATCATTTTTTCGAGCAAATCGTTTGAAGCATAAATCACATTGGTCAGGCTTTCCACCGTGTGTATGAGTAAATGCTCTGAAAGATCATTTTTTCGAGCAAATCGTTTGAAGCATAAATCACATTGGTCAGGCTTTCCACCGTGTGTATGAGTAAATGCTCTGAAAGATCATTTTTTCGAGCAAATCGTTTGAAGCATAAATCACATTGGTCAGGCTTTCCACCGTGTGTATGAGTAAATGCTCTGAAAGATCATTTTTTCGAGCAAATCGTTTGAAGCATAAATCACATGGGTCAGGCTTTCCACCGTGTGTATGAGTAAATGCTCTGAAATATCACTTTTTCGAGCAAATCGTTTGAAGCATAAATCACATTGGTCAGGCTTTCCACCGTGTGTATGAGTAAATGCTCTAAAAGATCACTTTTTCGAGTAAAGTGCTCGGAACATACAACACGTTGGTAAGGCTTTTTACCTGTGTGCATAAGCATATACTCCGAAAGATGGCTCTTCCGAGTTTTTAATAGAATTTTTTCCTCTGTTAGCCCAACAAAATGCGACACTGTTTAGTGCCATTCTGTCAATCAAAATGGGAAATTAAGTTGGCCATATCTAAATTGACTTCATACACGCGATTTACTAATAAATGCTCTTCGGAAATTAAAAGATTTCATATTAAATGTTTCTCCTTTGTTTACCTGTGAAAATTAACTGCAATTCAACAGTTGATTGCTAAAACGCAATAGTTTTATTCGGGTGTTAGTGTGCTAGTTTTATTCAACTGTGCATTGTTCATAACGAAATTTACTTCCGAAATTAGTAACTTTTTATTCGTGAGGATGTAGAAGTTGATCAAGTATTGGCTGTCATGCGTTAAACCTACTGTGTGGTTAAACTTAAGTGCAGTACTGAAATCGACTGCAACAGCTATAAGATCATAGAGAAATAATGCCAGCTATGAAAGGACTGGGAAATTCTGCATTAGAAAATAATAAAAAACATAAAAAAGGGAAAAGACAAAGCAGATGTTTTGTGCCAGGATGTAATACTGGCTATAAATCCTGCAAAAATAAAATATCACTCTTTGCTGTCCTCAAAATTCCTGATATGTTGATCAAATGGAATAAGGCGATTCCCAGAGCTGATAGGAATCTTGACGAAAGTTGTGTTGTACTTTTTTTCAATTCATTAAAAGGCCTCTTTTCAAAGCCACACTCTGCAACTAAATGGAATGCACTAAGTTTCAATATACATCTTGATTCCATGTTCTCACCAAGAATTTTAGTCACTCATTGCTGAAAAGTGAAGTACATTATTAAATAATTTATAAAGTTTTTAGGTTACTGGATTTCAAGACCTAATTGCATTACTGGAATGCAAATTATAAAGCCGATGTCTCATTGAGAAAATATTCCAACTTTTTTTTCTTTTAAGGTTTCGAGGGGCAAAACATTTTCCTTTTGTTTAATATTTATTTTATACTGTAAGTTGTTATTTCAGTGATTGTAAACTGCATATTGGTCTCCAGTGTTTTTTCATAATGTAACCCCTGTATGACTAAAACTTCCGAAATATCTAACGTTAATGTTGATGTTAGCACAGTGCAAAGCTTAACTTAACCAACGATACGCTTATTAATGTATCTTGAGCACCTCACCCGTTCGTTCGTTATTTTATTTGGGGGAGGGGTGAAAGAGGTGTATCGATTATTTCGTATATACTTAAGTTATCTGCTTATAAAATATCGTTCAAAGAAGTACATATAATACTGACGAACTAGGTGTGTGTCATAGAAAGATGTGCGTTTTCGTCGTCCTTCCTCCCTGAAAAGCGACGTGATATCCGATGGCAGCGCCATCCACCGCTTTCATGATTCTGGGCAGCACGTTTTTCTGCGAGCACGACACACTATTTCTTCTAGGCACTGTAGCATCGCTTAAG
Organism: Macrothele yani; assembly: GCA_039090855.1. Taxonomy (NCBI): domain Eukaryota; kingdom Metazoa; phylum Arthropoda; class Arachnida; order Araneae; family Macrothelidae; genus Macrothele; species Macrothele yani. The sequence goes on along the minus strand of CM077015.1, from coordinate 107,559,502 downwards.
TCGCCCACACCAACTGCTGCACACCATCGTACTCGCAAGTAAATACTTCGGCAAAATTCTTTCACGTTCTCTTAAATTACTGTATTCCTGCACCTTTCCCATTATTTTGCATGCTTAAAAAATTGTACGTCGCACTTTACCTACACAGTGACATTTTTTCTACAAAATAATTTAGGACGCTAAAGTACACATTTACCAAAATTTCATGTATTAACTGGTACATATATTTACGTATATATATGTGTACATTGAAACTGTATTAATTGAAACTGTATTAATGAGCTACAGAGTATGATCCAGGAACTTGCTGACAAGAGTAAAGAAGTGGGATTAAAAATGAACTTTCAGAAGACAAAAGTGATGTACAATGCTTTTACAAGAAATGAAGATTTATCGATTGATGGAGAAAAGCTGGAGATAACAGACACGTACGTTTATCTTGGACAGCAGATATCAAATGAGGGTCACATTGATGAAGAAATTAATCGGCGTACAAAACTTGCCTGGAGAGCTTTTGGAAGAAACAGCATAATTTTCAAGAGCAATATGCCATTATGTCTTAAAAGAAAAGTGTTTGATCAATGCATCCTTCCAGTGCTTACGTATGGTGCAGAGACGTGGACCTTAGCTAAAAGAGACATACAAAGGCTACAGACAACTCAAAGAGCATGGAGAGGTGCATGCTTGGTGTAACCAGGAGAGATAAGAAGAGGAACACGTGGATCCGAAAAATGACAAGAGTGGAAGACATCATGATCAGAGTTAAATCCCTGAAATGGCAATGGGCTGGACATACTGCCAGAAGAACAGACCATCGATGGACAGCCGAAATTTTAGATTGGATTCCAAGGGACAGGAAAAGACCCAGAAGAAGACCACATGGAAGATGGGTGGATGAAATTCGAAAGTATGCGGGAGTGACATGGAGGAGACTGGCACAAGACAGACCGTTGTGGAGGAAACTTGGGGAGACCTTCGTCCAGCAGTGGATTGATAATGGTTGACAATGATGATGATGATGATGATATTTACGTATTACAGTAGTTCTGATATAATATGTTTTCATTTTTTTATTCAGCATTTGGAAAAAGCACTGAAAGCATTTTCTGTGTAATTCAGTTTCATACCTTTGGTCGGCTTTTATATAAAATCAACTGACAAATAATATTCACGTAGGCCTAACCTCCGAACAACGGCACTGCCCAACAACAGTAACTTTTTTCAGGTCCAAGCGGTAACCCTTATTCAGAAGTTTCACTGTATAATAAAAAGGTTAAATCTCTATTTATAATTAATCAATCCATTTACAAGGAAACGGATCGTTACATTAAACGTTCAAATTCAAACAGTTTCTAACATCTCACAAACTTTTGAAACTGTATTTATTAGTAAATTATTTTTTTAATAAAATACTTCCTCTACGATACCTAGATATTCTATTGCTTCATTTGGGAACTTAAGAGGTTTCAGGGACAGCTTACAAAACCTTCATATTTACTTTAATTCAGAAAACAGTGGTGTAATTGCATTTTTGCAAATCGTGCTACGAAGCGACGTTTTTTTTTTTTTTTTTTTTTTTTTTTTTTTTTTTGATTGGAGGTTTAACGACCACCGTGAGCAACTCAATGGGCTATAAGCAGTCGCCCGTCCCTAATTTAGGGTCACTGGTTCCAGGGAAGGGAGAGAGCCAGTGCCGTAAGACAAACACAACATCCATGCCTCACCGGGATTCGAACCCGGACCCCTTTCGGACGAATGATCAGAGGCCAACGCCTTAGACCACTGCGCCACCGGGGCGGCCGAAGCGACGTTTCCTCACTAGCTCTGTGCTGTGTGCACTCCATTACGAGCGTTGCTTTGGCTGTTCGTAGGCAGTGTCAGACATGTGCGCCATTATCGTTCGATGAAGAATCATACCAGTTACTTCTACATCGCTTCGCATCAATTCAAACAGTTTTTGTTGAATAGTAGTCCAACACCGACACTTCTCTGTTCAAACTGGTCCACCACCGACACTTCTCTGTTCAAACTGGTCCACCACCGACACTCCTCTGTTCAAACTGCTCCGTATTAATTTATTGCAGGGGGGACAACGAAAGACGGAACACCTGAATTTTCTGTACTCGAACATTGGTATTGGAAGAGTAAAAGTGAAACAATTCTGCTTTTATAGGTGAAGCCCATTTTGTTATATAAAATCTACTGAAACAAAAATATTTGGTGAAAAAAACCAGCTCACTAGAGGTAAATGCATTTTTACACATGTCCAATGATAGGTTTAGAACGGAAATATCTTAATATGAATGCCGACTATTTTCCTTTCATTTTTTGCTTCTTTTTTTTTCTTTTTTTTTTTTTTGATTGGAGGTTTAACGACCACCGTGAGCAACTCAATGGGCTATAAGCAGTCGCCCGTCCCTAGTTTAGGGTCACTGGTTCCAGGGAAGGGAGAGAGCCAGTGCCGTAAGACAAACACAACATCCATGCCCGACCGGGATTCGAACCCGGACCCCTTACGGACGAATGATCAGAGACCAGCGCCTTAGACCACTGCGCCACCGGGGCGGCCATTTTTTTTTTTTTTTTTTGCTTCAGTAGATTTTGTGTAACAGAATGGGCTTCTCTTATAAAAGCGGAATTATTTCACTGTTACTCTTCCAATGGCAATGTTCGAGTACAGAAAATTAAAATTCAGGTGTTCTGTCTTTCGTTGTCACCCTGCCTTGAATTAATACGGAGCAGTTTGTACAGAGTAGTGTCGGTGGAGGGCCACAATTTGGCAAAAACTGTTTGAATTAATGCAAATTGATGTAGGAGTAACTGGTATAATTCTTTTTCGAACGATATTGATCTGGAACAAAGAAATATTTATAATTCTTTCTTCCAGATCAATGGCGCAACATCACGAAAGGTGGAGGGATTTCCAACTGGTCTTAATCTTTTCGGAACCCTTTTTATTCGTACTTTAAATTCTCTTGCTGTGTTACCTTTCAATCTTGCGAATCAGGTTTGTCCGTTGAACTTGTTTTTTTCTAGTACTTCTTTCTTTTACCCATTCGCATTACATTCTGTGCTTATATTCTCATATTCTCTGTTTTACATACAGGTTGCCGTATTTTCTGTCAGTACACTCGGTATGTTTTATAGTTTAAATTAATCTAATGAATCGTTCATTGCGACACCGGTGTGAAACACTGGACCGTAATATATAATGGAATTTGCTCTACAGAGCTACGGGTAGTAAGTGTTGCTCTGAATTTATATCAGCTAACTTTAAATATAGTTCCTATGAAAATCATAGCTGTTATTCTAATGAAAGGCAATGCTAACCCCGATTAATATCCAGTAAGAAGTACAAATCCGTACTTACAAATATTACACACACTATATGGAAAATTTCACAACGCTTTATAAATATTTCTACGAAACAACATAGGTTTTAAATTTATTTAAACCACCTATGGGAATAAAGTCGGATAAGAAATTTTTAAATTTTCATTTCAAAAAATGTATCTTCTCAGTTTAAAAATAAAACTCAAACAATTTTTCGAGCATCCACATTTTCGAAATTTCAAGGCAAGTGTCACTGTTTTGCCAACTACTTTCTCTAATTCAATGAAATCTGTCCCCACTCTGCCGTAATTCGCTGGAAAAGAAGAGCAGGTGGAATAATAACGTTTAACTGATACTTTTTTAAAAATAAACGCATACTAACGGAGTCAGCCAGCTTTTATCGATGCCAAACGATTTCGCTGCAACGACAAAATTTTCCAGCTTTTATGAATGCCAAACGAAAAAATGCTGCAGTGACAAAATTCTAAAATAATAGAGGATTCATGATGCCTAAGTTAATAGAACTTTCCTCAATCTACAAAACAGAAGCTGGTTCTAAATTCTATTCTGATACGCAAAATGATTTGCAAGATAAACGAAACCTGAAAATTTTCGATAAAAAATGCTAATATATATATATATATATATATACTATTCAAATATCTGGTTTTAGCCACAAACACCAAACATTTCTCTACATTTGATTTAAAACAATGACAATACATGAATGAACTATATTCTGCACCGTATGAGTACATAATGCTTTGCTCCCCTGGCAGGAACGTACGTGGCTGCACTTGTAGTATTCCGCGCCTGAATTACACGTCGCAGCGAATCTTCTTTTCAACGGAGCAAAGCTTGACGTCGTCGCGGTAACGATGCGTTAGGCCTACCGCAGCGTCTCTTCAAAAATACAAGATGTAAGAATGAATGGCTTTACTCTTTTTATCAGATGAAAATCAGTTTTATTTTCTTAGATATTACATCCTCCCGTTTTTTACTTAATAGTGCATTTATAGCCTCTGTGTCTTAGTTCCATGTTGCACACAATTATTTTATGGCTATATAGTTCGGAAATGTTTCATTAAATGAATTTTCCAAATCAATTAAACTTACATGAATTACGAAAATCGACCTGAATGGGTACTCGTGAACCAGTCAGCCATCATAAATTATTTATCATGATTAGCGAACTTCAAAGTAATTATATTTCCTAATATACAAAAGCTAGAACCCAGCGTTAAATAAAAATAAATTGACCTTTCTTAATTTTTGGTAAATTATCGTTCACTATTCATGAACCTACATATCAGTGGCGTACCCAGGACTTCTTTATTTCTTTATGGGGTGGCCCAAAATATTAAACATGCAAATGAAAATACCCTGGACAAAACATCTGAAACCCTACGAAGCAATAAAAAAATTCTGAAATATTTGTTAGCGATAAATACAGTATATCACCGCCATATTAAAATGCGTTTTCAATTATTCGTAAAATACAGTATACATGTTTAAAGTCGAGCGTTTCGTAGGTTTATTTTGTGCGCGCAGCATTTGTCGTTCGTCAAAAGAAATTTAGTGGCGGTGAGGGGTTGAAAAAATTCGTGTCAGTGATATCATTGACTTTCCATACTAGACAGTTCGAGACGGAACCTTTCGCAAAAGTGGAGATATTACACACCATGTATTTAGAAACGTGGTGGGGCTTTTTGCCGCTGGCGTTCTGTAAGACACGACCTGTCCTTCAGAACGCGAGGGCAACTTAAACGGACGACAGAGCATAAAATTATCCATTTGCTCTCGGTGATTTACAGAAAAGAATATGTTTTGCCGTCGTGTGTCGCGCGACAGTAAACCAGGGTTGTAGCTAAAGTGCGGGGCTTAGGGGTGGGGGTGGGGTACTTCCCTCCAAAAGGCGAGTAATCCCCCTTGAAGATGGACGTTGCAAAATTCTCTGAACTTTTATTTTCGGTGGTTTAAGAAAATTACTCTCGTGTTCCATTATAAGCATAAATTCCTTATTTACTCGTGTACAGAACATTTAGAAGAAAACGGCAAAATTGAAATGATACAGTACGAGCGATGCATAAATAAAAAATAATTTTCGGGATGAATCTGTAAGAACAGTTGTGCCAGTGTTTCTCAACTACGTAGGCACAAAGATTGGTCGTGTTAAGGGACAGGAGATAGAGAAATCCCCCCCCCTTTTTTCGAAAAAACGTAAAATAGCGAAGAACTTTACCGCTCCACCCATTCACCACCCGAAAAGAAAAGACAGAAAGAAAGGGGAGGGGGAGCAGGGGCGGATGCGCAAAAGGGTATAAACTCTATACGTATCTTGATAAGGGACTATGACATGCAATCTTCTGTTAAGAAACTTTTATGTAGTTAATTGCCTGTAAAGAAGTAATGTAGAGGGGAGAGCTAAATACTAGGGAGAATCAAAACGTAAAGGTAGCATGCAATTTAATCCCGGCTACTGTGAGCAAATGAGCATAACAGCTATCTCACTTCTCCATACAGTCCCTTGCAGGTAGATTCATATCGTTCCATAGCTTCTTCATTCGTTAGGAGAGGAAGCTTTTCAGCTGCCTCAGAAGTCAGGTTTTCACCGCTTCCTTAATATCATCCTCAGAGGTGATCATGCGACCGTGTAGATCCTCCTTGTGTGGACCGAAGACATGATAATCGCATGGCGCCCGATCAGGGCTGTAAGGGTATATCGAAGACGTTCAACCCGTAGTGGCTGCATTGCCTTCGCTGTTGCGCTGCCGCTACATGGGGTCCTGCATTGTCATCGTGCAGCAAGATTGTTTTGGACAGCATTCCTTTTCTTTTGCTGCGTACTGCAGATTTCAGTTTCTCTGTAAGCAAAGCACAGTACGTTGCACTGGTCACTCTTGTCCGCGTTCCTGATAATGTGTCAGGATAAGACATCCCATGTCCCAAAAGAAGGTGAGCATGATTTTCTTGACGGAGGGTTGTAGTTTGAATTTCTTCTTAACTGGACAAGGCGGGTGTTTCCGCTACATGCTTTGTCTCTTGTTTTTCGGTTCACAGTGATGAACTCATGTCTTGTCGCCGGTGACAATCCGCTCCGAAACAGTCGAATCTTCTTCATAGCGTTTCAGGAATTGGGTCGGAACGTTGTTGTTTGTGCAGATCAGTAAGCTTTTTGGGTTCCCATCTTGCGCAAACTTTACGGTACCCCAAATTAACATGTATTATGGTGTGTGTGGATCCATAGGCGATATCCAAATCTGCAGCAACAGCGGACAACACAATCCGTCGGTCTTTCTCCCTGGTGTGCGCGATATTCCATGCCGACCAGATCAAGCTTCACGCTTCGGTTAAATTTGTTCTTCCCGCTTTAAACCCTTTCACTCATTCATAAACTTTTCGTTGAGTCACGCTGTTTTTACTTCCGTACTGAACCAACATCCTTCAGTAAATTTCAGAAGGTTTCACTCCCTCTGTCCAAAGAAATCTCACTGTGGTGCGTTGTTCAACAATAGTGCAATCCTGCAGAAGAGCATTCATTTTTATGTTACCTTTGCCTCAATTAGACTAACGGTAGATCGCTGCGCTGCGCGTGTTCGTACTACCCATATGCTATTGGAAACGTGTATTGTGCCAGCTTCTACCCGTTGCGGTTACCCCAAAGTTTTAAAATATCCTTCACCCTTTGATTTCATTACGAATACATCCATCTAAACGTTAAAACATAATGCTAAAAGGAAATCTTTATGTGAGAGAGAGCTTTCAACTTCTTTTTCATTGTTTTGGGGTCAGTCGGAGCGGTTTTACGAAGAGTGTATGTGGGAGAAAAGGTGTTTATTAGCATGAATCTGAGGGCTTTTGGTTTTTGAGTGACGAAGGCAGGGGGTTTGGCTGTTGGATACCGTAAGATGAATCTATCAGGGAGCACCAGCTAAGGATAACGTATGATATAAGATGGAGAAGAAATTGGAACCGAAAGAAAGGGAGCTGAAAAATTCAAAATATGATATAAGATGGAGAAAAAATTGAAACCGAAGGAGAGGAGCTGAAAGATTCAAAATACGGCATCAATAACTCCTCGATGCTTCACTTGGTTCCACAGAAAAGACCAGAACAGTAAACTAAAATAAAGTAATATACTGCTCAAAAGAATTAGAAGAGCAAGAGATATTGTAAGGAAAATCATGTGCGACTGATGTTCTGTTGAACGTAAACTATTATTTTTATGTAAGATATAGTAGGATATTCAGTAATATGGATAAGAAAAGCACATTATCTACTACTTATGCAGTGTTATTATTCAGTGATTCGAAGCACATCATGCGATATATTGTACAACCAACAACAAGTGTATTTGTATAAGAAAAAATTACTTTTTGAAGGTGGTAACTGACCTCTTTTAGGATGTGTCGTCCCCTCGAATGGCTAGGACGACTGCACGTCTATGTGGCATGTAATTGACGAGGGTTTCGGGTTATTTTCGGCACTCTTTAACGAAAGCAGTCTCCAGTCCACGAAGAGTATCACGGGTCATACTGTGATACTCTTCGATATCACCGTACGACTCGTGATACCACGACCCGCTGGTCAGTATCTACGGATCGTACTGTTCAACGTGATTAAAGGAACACACACCATTGATCTACGTGCATAAACTCCCCCTTGGTTAAGGCGTTTACTGCTAGTTTAAGAACATAACCTTCTCCCTGTTGACACGAGGAGCACTCGCTGGAACTGTGTAACATTTTCCCGCTTGTTTTGACGGACGGTTGACAAAAGATAACAGTCGTCTTTTGCTGTAGTTGCATGTGGACAGCCTTCAAATTGCTTTCTTTGAACACTTTCCTTATTTTCGAATCTTCTACACAGTCGGGAAATGATACTCGTGACATTTCAATGGTTTCACCCATTCGCTGTGTCTGACCTGCTTCCTGCCTGTATATACCTCTCCACGCCGTTGATTCCAGTAAATCATGCTGCTGAGACATCGTTCGAACCAAAGATTTTAAGAAGGGAAAGGCCACGATAAATGCGATAGAATAAGGGAGCTCCCGGAAAACCTGCTTATATTTCACTCTGTTATTTGCTTATTCTGACGTCACAGACGTTCATTTCCAGAATGATATGCGTAATTCGGCTGTCTCACATTCGACGTGCGTTTTCCACGTTTTGGCGAGATAGCACACGATTGGCTTGCATGTGTTGCCAGAGTCATATGCTCCCCCTAATTATTTTTAACAGTAGTTTATCCAACAGTAAGGGACTTGCAATTCAACCACAAACAAATTCAGGAATATGATTTTTTTTAATATTTCAAGATAATTCAGTTTTCTTTCAGACCTTCGTTTTTCATATTTTGTTTTGTATTTTAATTGTGTCTACAGGGTGTCGCAATAATGACTGTGCACTGAATGTACGAATTACAGTAATGTATTATAAAAAGATTTATATGGAAGTACAGTACAAGTTACCCGTTATGTGGATGTGCTCTGTGTCTGGTAACCATGTCTCACCACCACGAGGTGCGAACGCAGTTGTCACTCCGAGCGAAGGTCTTTTCCGGGCGCTTGGTCGACGGAGGCAGACGTGTCGATTTATCACTCATCTCGACATAAGGACAGTGCTGCTGACAGTTGAACAGGGAGTGTTTTTGGTGAAACATGTCTTTCGACATCAATAATACACGGACGAAGTGCAAAAACAGTTCGCTAGGGAATTTCGTGATGCAGACGTCTCCCACCGCAAAGCTAGGCGTCAGCTCATAGCGAAGTTTCGGAAAACTGGCAGTGTTCGCTACCTCAGTAGGCCATCCACGGCAGACTAGACCGTACAGGATATCCAAGACATGATACAGAGGAGTCCACACAAGTCCGTGAGGTGGCTGTCACAACAAGAAAATGTGGCAAAGAGTACAACCCACGATATTCTGAAAAGGAAGTTACGTTTCCACACGTATAAAGTGTCTGCCGTGCATCAGCTGAAAGCAACAGGCCACGAGGCCCATGTTTGGCACTGCAGGTGGTTCCACGAGCTCCTGTCTCAAGAAGGTGAGGACGTTCAGCACGTGACTTTATCTACATATAAAGCATGGATACACCTGTTTGGCTACATCAACAGCCAAAATACTCGTCTGTGGGGTTTTGAATATCCCTACGAAATTAAAGAAATGCTTCTGCACAACCAGAAGGTCGGTTTTTCTGGTGTCATGACTCGTACGCGCATCATTGGGCCCATTTTCTTCCGTGAAACCATTAAACATGGTAAACAAGGCATTGCCTGAATCAAATTAATTAAAAAAAAAGTTTTACAAAATTTTTAAAACCTAAATCCCAGGCTGATTTTCTAATATTCAAACAGTTGAAAAATAATTTAAATTCTAAAATACGAAAGCTTAAACAGGACTGTTTTTACAATATTTTCTCGCAGCATAATTCTAAACTTACTTGGAAACTCTTAATTACATTACTAGGTCGAAATAAATCTCTAAAATCTCCTTCTCCCTTAACTTAAAATCAACCTAACTTTATTGATACCAAACATGACGTTGTAAATCTTATGATCGATCATTTCATTTCAGCACCTCAAACAGTACTAAACCATTTTCCTCACACTAATAACACATCTTCGACACTTCCTTCTAGTCCAATTAAGGAAAACTCAATTTACAATCTTAAAATTACAAAAACTGAATTCCTTCATTCATTGTACAATATCAAACAGCTATCTGGTCTAGGATACGATATTAGTTTACCAAAAATTTTAAACTATGTGGTTCCTTGCATTGTAGATCCCTTACTTCATATCTATTATTCTATCTTAACTACTGGAATTTGTCCATACTATTAAAATTGCAAAATTACTCCAATTTTTAATTCATGTCCAGAAAGGGTTGCTAAGAACTATTGGCCTATTGTTAATTCATCTGTTTTTACAAAAACATTTGAAAAATTAATATATTCTAGATTGATGGCTTTCATTACTAAATTTAACATCTTACATCAAAACCAATTTGGGTTTCTGTCAAACTGTTCAACAGAAATTACCCTGCTTAACCTAAAAAATGAAATCCAAAGTAACCTAGCGCATAATAAATTTTCCTTAGGACTGTTTTTGGAGCTCTCAAAAACATTTGATACTATAAACCTTGGTCTGTTACTAACTAAACTATATAGAGTTGGAATTAGAAGTAGAATGATTACAATTTTAAAAAGTCACTTATCTGGCCGATAACAATCTGTCGAAATTGATTGCGTTAAGTCGGATATAAAAAGTACCACCTCTGGTGTGCATCAGGGAACAGTGTTGGCCCCGTTGCTTTTTAATTTGTACATTAATAATATTTTCACTATTGTACCTAACATTGACATAATATTATATGCTGATGATGCTGTATACTTTGCTTTTACATGGAGATGTATTTCATGATTTAATTGCTAGATTGGAAAACTGTTTTTTTCTCTTTAATTCATTGGTTAACTGTAAGACTTAATACACATGAAACTAAATTAATGATCTTTTCTTATAACTGAACTCCCACATTTACATTTACTGAAATTTTGCCGAACAACATTTCTATAGAAGTTGTTCAATCTCATACCTATCTTGGTACAACAATTCAATGTGATCTTAAATCAAGCAAACATATTGAAGTTCTAACCAGTAAAATTTCACGAAACATTGGTGTTATTCGCAATGTTATGACCTATCTATCTCCAAAAATTGTGCTACAGTCGTATTCTACTCAAATTCAAGCTCACCTGAGGTACTGTATTCTGACCAGGAGAAAAAACCTCTAAATATAATATTAATAAATTCCGACTATAAAATAAATTCATTACGCTTCTGGAGTTGAAAATTCAAAACAGTTATTCCCGAAGTTTGATAACCCGATTAGACCTACATCCTAATGATTTTAATATCCTAACTATTGATCAATTATCTAACTATAACTTAGGAATATTAATATTTAAGAGAATGAAAAACAATCTTTATCGGGATTTAATTTCACTAAATTTTCACACCCATCAACATTCTATTAGTAATAAAACTAAACTATTGCCTATGTTCGTACAAACAGAACGTTCCAGAGCACATATTAATTATACTGGACCCACTTTCTAGAATACTTTGCCTGATAATTTAACACATTTAAATAACACTTGTTTATTTAAAAAAAAACGTTAATCAATATTTTTTACGATCGGCCTAATTGTAATTTTTTATTCTTTTTTCTACATAGGTAGCAGCTATTTCATAAATAAACTGGAACAGTTACTGTGCTTACAAGTTCCTAAACTTACTATTATATATCAGTAATAATTATTGTAATCCTTGAATCATTACACAAACTAATGTTTGATACTACTTGCAAGTTTAATGCGGAACATAACTATTCGAAGCTTTTACTAAGCTGGTAAAATCGCAAGTGGTATTGCTTTAATTTACATTTTTAATATAGATAAAGCAATATCGCATTGAGACGCTTCCGCAGTTAACTTGAAATTATAATGATGACGAATCCCCCATGAGACACGATAGAAAATTACGTTCCACCCGACAGCCGTCTGTCCGTCCGTCCAGAAGAATAAAAAAATTATCCGCCGATAAACAACTGATTTGCACGGAAATTATTTCTTTCGACTCAGGGACGCCTCACACCTATCAGCTATGATATAAAATTTCGTTCCATCCGTCCGTTGTCTGTCTGTCCGTCCGGAATATAAAAGCACGTAACCCCAACGAGAAACAACCGATTTGCACGGAAATGATTCCTTTCTACTCAGGGACGCCTCGCACCTATCAGATACGATAGAAAATTACGTTCCATTCGTCAGAAGTCTGTCTGTCCGTCCGTACGGAAATATAAAATCAAGTAATCCCGCCGAAAATCAACCGATTTTCACGTAAATGATTTCTTTCTACTAGGATACACCTCACACTTATCAGATGTGATAGAAAATTACGTTCCATCCGTCCGCTGTCTCTCTGTCCGTCCGTCCGGAAGAATAAAAACTCCTACCCGACCGAGAAACAACCGACGTAAATGATTTTTGTTGTAGTCAGGGACACCTAACGCCTATTAGAGACGATAGAAAATTACGTTCCATCGGTTGGCCGTATGTCTGTCTGTCTGTCCGTCTGTCCGGAAGAATAAAAGCCCATAACCTCATCGGGAAACAACCGATTTGCCCGGAATTTTTTCTTTCTATTCGGGGTCGCCTCACATCTATCAATATGATACAAAATTATGTTCCATCCTTCCGAAGTCCGTCTGTCCATTCATCTGGAAGTATAAAGTCACGTAACCTCACTGAGAAACAACCGATTTGCACGTAAATCCTTTCTTTTTACTCAGGGACCAACCGGACCTATCAGATACGATAGAAAATTACGTTCCACCCGGAAGCTGTCTGTCCGTTCCGAAGCATAGAAACACGTATCTTACCCGAGAAACAACAGATTCGCACGAAAATTGGCTCTTTTTCATAAAAAGATGTATTTTCAAGAAAATTGGACCTAAAAAGTAAAAACATCAGCCGCCTCTGAGAAACATTCGATTTGCACGAGAAGGGCACCTTTCCTCTCTATGATACCTGAGCTCCGACCTGCCAAACGGAACGTTTCATACGTCGTCCGTCTGTCCCACATTTCTCAGAAGCAACTATCTCCACCACAAGCAACCCATGTGCACATGAATGATCTTTCTTCACTCCGGTATGTATCATGTATTACATACGACAGAGGATTGTTATTCATACGTCAGATCATCTATCTGTCGCCAAGCGCATAAAACATTATCTCATTCCAGTTATACTCGATTTGTACAGTAACGGTATCTCTCCAATCCATGATACTTCAACTCTGATACATCATACAGGTATACATTCCATTCATTTTCCGGTTTTTCTGTCCGTATTTTCAGCATTTCGTTGCGGTGCTTCTGGACTGGAAGCTGAGGATCTTTACCTGGAGCACTGAATCCCATTCCTAACTTCCTGCTGACATTTCGCTCTGTATGCGCTTCACGTCTGGGAGGTTAGCTGGAGTTTAATATCCAGCAAGAGAAGCACATCCGACGAACCAATCTTTCTGACAGCTTCCTGTTGATTTCCTGGCGCCTTCAATTTGACATTTCGGTAGTCTTACACAGCCACCTAGTTATGGCTAGGCTTTCCCGCTACGTCTTGTCTCTACGAGGCGGGTACCATCGCCTATATTCTTTCTATGTGCTGTCTGTCGCGACCGTCTTATATCTGCGGACTGCAAAAACCGACTGAACTTATTTTTCCTCTGCCCCTTCACAGAGGCAGACTGAAATTGCTTCTTTTCGTTGTCAAGTGTATTCGCCTTGTTCTTTCCTTGCCTAAAACTTAGCGTTGCCCTCTGCCCTTTCGTACAGACCGCTCATCGCCTCTGTGAGGCTGGAGTCATTACCGACCTTCGACCTAGTGGGAAATCAACTGGCGACGTTTTTACATCTCATTAACGAAGTCATTACATGTTGCTAATTACAATGCAATGCAAAGACCGATCCACAAGAATATAGATGAATTCTTTGTTTTATTTAATTTTTCAGTGTTGTTACATCTATTTCAAGGCTCCCTAATGTATGCAACGCTGTGAACACATCTCATTACTGCAATGCATCATTGAAAATTCTGTTTCTGAAGTTTAAATGAAATTTAACTGCACAGGAGCAGTAAAATGGCCCAAACTAGTCATGTCTATTCATAAATTAAATTGAAATTGAAGGATTAAAGTATTCAAAAAACTGAAAATATCCTTCACTGTAGAATAATTTGTTCAACTTTCTTAATTCCGTAGGGAGTGTTTAATTGCGCAGAGCTAAAAAATACAATAAATACTGCCGGATACATTACATATGCTGGACACATTTCTCATTTGATAAGAACATACATTGGTACTGGATTTTTCGGACACGAGTGCAATTTGAAAAGATCGTGTTCTTGGAAAAGAAAAATAAAAGAATAAAAAAATATCTTCATCCAATCATAAAATCTAATATCGTAAGCAGTCGCGAACATTCACGTGAATAATCATAACTTGAATGACTTTTTTTTATTTGGGGTTTAACGACCAGCGTGAGTAACCCAATGGGGTATAAGCAGTCACCTAACTCTAATGGACCTTATTCACCTCGCATTGCAACAAGGGAAAGCCTTTCTGTGGCCGAGGCCCAACAACAGTTTGTTCACATGTGTTTCCGCATTGCTTAACATGGCGTTACGTTGCAAAGATTCAGGAAAATCACGATTTTCGTAAATTTATTAATGACATGTCTAACTTTTGCTCATGGTATGGTTAAGCTAATAAATCCTGCAACTTAAATTGTGTAGACGATAGTTAAACATTCCTTAATTTTCGTCTGAAAAAGACGAATTTATTAAAGGAGTGGCTGTGTAAAATGAAACGTGGTGATTTCTATTCCAATGTGCACACTTCTATATCTTCTGTCCGCTTTAACGTAAAAGATTTTGGATATTATGACACTACGAATAAAAGGCAGTTGAAACCTCGAAGTATTCCTTGGAACTTCAATTTCAAAAAAGAAAAAAAAGGTAGGAGAAAATTGATGGAATTATTAGATCGGTAAATTACGAATTACGTTCTACCTTGCTCAAAGAATAAAACAAACATATCTAGAATTTCTCTTTTATTTAATGTTACGCATTCTTTTAATTTTTAAGCAGATTGCCTAGCGTGCGAACCCTAGTTTGTTTTCTTCTTATGTATTTGTCTGAGCTTCTAAATGTTTTTTTTTTTTTTTTGCAAAAGAAGATACTCAAGTTTATGTTTCAGATATTTCACCCATGTCTGACAA
Source organism: Macrothele yani (assembly GCA_039090855.1). Classification (NCBI taxonomy): domain Eukaryota; kingdom Metazoa; phylum Arthropoda; class Arachnida; order Araneae; family Macrothelidae; genus Macrothele; species Macrothele yani. Next base: position 107,544,327 of record CM077015.1, on the reverse strand, counting down.
TAAGAACATGAAAATTTAATATACCGTGTACGAGAAATGCTACATTAAAAACTTCATGATGACTAACAGCGATGCTCTCCTGCGTCATGCGAAATAAACATCGAACACAAAATTGTCTTGGAATATTTTTGCAACTTTGATTTGTTCTTCTAAGAAGTTAATTTTTTCTTCTTCGTGCTGTAGCTCTATTAATTCCTCGACAGAATCCATGACGTTAGGATTGTAAAAATTAGCAAACAGTTAGGAACAATCCAAATAGCGAAAACATCGAATCTGCAGCCGTGTTGGCCCGCATAAAACCAATTTTGACATCACATGAATAAGGTCCATTTAGGGCTACTGGCTCCAGGGAGGGAAGAGAGCCAATCCCGTAAGGCAAACACAACATTTATGACTGACGGGATTCGATTCCGAACTCATCACGGAAGAATGGTCACAAGATAGCGCTTAAAACTCTGCACGTCCTTGGATCATTTAATTAATAATTAAACGAAAAATGCTTGGGCAAAGTTGTTCCGCTGTCATATTCATGTAATTAGAAAACAATGGTCACAATAAATATTTTTGTTCTATATATTCGCAGGAAGAAAACGGGCGAAATTAAATTCCTTGATTGTCTAGTGCAGTTGAATTTCTGTCTGCATTTCGCCTGCATATTACACAATTATCATTTTTGAAATAATTTTGGGGTTTCTAAGAACGCTACGAAATATTAAATTCAGAATTTAATTTGGGCGCAGTAATTGGTAAAAAACACAAGTTTTATACATTTACTCAAAAAACGAGAAACATAAAATGAAGAGGTACTTATTCTATCACGAAGGTTCCACTTTGGAACTATAAAAATAACATAATAAAATAAATACTTTATTAATGTCGCATAGGAGACTGGTGTGCTCCCCAATGCACTATCTTATTGGACGCAGCCAGTCACGTGGGAAAACAAATTCCACCAATTGATGTTGCCTTCCAGAGTACGAATCGCTAATGTTTAATCAGTGGAATGAAACAGCAGGGAGTTGGTGCATAACAAGAATGTAACTTTCTTCCTTGCAGATAGCTAGAAAAAAACACCGGTTTGTACTGACTTATACAACAAATTATTCATTTTCTTTTGGCTACCGTAATGCTGTTTCCAATTTATCTTACATAAGATATTATTAGGCTTTTTAATCTTCCTTGCTCATTTCTAGTTAGAATGAGTTTAACACGTTAATTCTGATAGCATTTAGTTCTAGTTTCTTCATCGACGGAATATATTGTGATCTGCTGTAGTCTTCTGCTTAAATACGCGGTAAATATTCATGGCTCCTGCGAACTTATTTACAAGTTGGAATTTTTCCGAAAGCTCATCTAGTGTAGTGGATGGTTCGCATACTTTTCCCTAAACGCTTCAGAAATGCTCTATTAGACGATGTCTTCGCAAATATTCGGAAATTAATGTGCTTACAAGAAAAACTTTTCATATCATAGCGTTTGCCACTAAATTATATTAAACTTCAGTAGAATCACAATTTCTGAAAATTTCAGCGAATTTTAAAGTAAATTTTAAGCACAATTTTTATTCAAATTTCTGTAATAATGCAATACAAAACTAAAATCTCTAAGAATGAACACATCTTACTTTCTTATATCAGTCCACACAAACCGGTTTTTAAGTTATCTACAAAGAAGATAGTCACATAGTTGTTATTTAGCTTAACTGTTTCATTCCGCTGATCAAAACTTTAGCTATTTAAATGGCGACCCCAATTGGTGGGATTTGTTTCACCCACGTGACCTGTTCCCTCCAATGACCTACCGCATAGAAGGACTCACATCCAGTTCGTTAGCTCTTGTGAGACATTAGTCTTTACAATGAACATTTCTTTTGCGTTGGAATAACAATACACGTCTAATATTTAGGATATATTCTTCCTTGAACTGGCCCTTTCGTTTTGATTTATTTTGAAATTTTTCCTGTTTTATAAGCTTTTTTCTCCAATAAGTCGCTTATTCCCTCGCAAAAGATAACACCTTCTCATAGTGTAGGCAACAGTCAGCTATATATCTTGCATATTTCCCTGTCACCACAGTAATTTGTTGCTTCCTCTTAGGGGTTACTATTCCTCAGTGCTTTTGGGGAGGGAGGATGAGTCATGATCAATTGGAATTTGTTTTGTTTTTCAATCCTTTGCACAACTGGTTAGGTGAAAATTGTAAGGTAAGTATCTAGTAATCTTGTTTGCGTTTTTGTTTTTTTTGGCTTTTACACCTTTTGTTCTTAGTTCAGACTTTTGAGCTCACCCTCCAAAATTTTGTTTTTCTGATATAAAGCAGTTTCGCTAGCGTCGGTCGAAACCCGATTTATACAGATTTACTTATTTATAATATTTTATGGGAAATGTGTTGGATTTTATTTCGGGTTGGAAGGGACCAGTGTATATATATATATATATAAACGGGATGTAAGGTCAGGTGATACGTAGCATCACAGCCTCTCCTTGACAAATGTCAACCCCGCCTTCTCGTGGTACATCCTGTTCCCACTAAAGGGGCTCTGACGACCGCCAATAGCGGTATAACTATACCATCGGGATTAGAGGAAATGCTATCCCACACTCACCAACCCGCTTGGCTAGCGTGGTGAGTAATGGCCAAACACCTCCAAAATGACTCCACAACTTATATCTTGGCCCTCAGTCTCCGGCAGCTGGAATGTATCTGGCCAAGGCAGCGGCCAGTGCGACATGAAGGCAGAGGGTGCTAAGAATCCCCGGAGGACCGCACTAGGCTGCCATCTGATGCTGACCTTGGCTACATATAACGGACGCTCCCTATCTTCTGATTTAAGGCTTCTTGAATTGGAAGAGGAACTACAAAGGATCAAGTGGGACATCGTCTGGCTAAGTGAGGTAAGGAGAAAAGGAGAAGATCTCATTGAACTGAAAAGTGGACATCTGTTCTACTATCGTGGGACAGATACTGGCAGAACTAGTGGTGTTGGATTTATAATAAACAAGAAACTGAAGGATAAAGTTGTAGAAGTTGAAAAGTTCCTCTGACAGAGCTGCACGACTTGTTATCCAACTCTCGAAAAGATACCAGGCTCAGATTATTCAAACTTATGCACACACCACAAGTCATGCTGAAGAAGAAATTGAAGAATTTTATGAGGAAATTCGTGATATAAATAATAAAGTTAAGCAGCACTTGAAGATAATTATGGGAGATTTCAATGCAAAAATAGGGCAACGGCAACAGAATGAAACTTCAGTAGGTAAATTCGGTCACGGACCAGCGTGGAAATACTCTCGTAGAGTTTGCAGAGGCAGAAGGGTTTTGCATCTTGAACTCCTTTTTCAAGAAAAAGCCACACAGGAAATGGACATGGAGACATCCAAATGGGACGACAAGTGAAATTGATTTTATTATGTGTAACAAAAAATTCGTCATAGAAGACTGCAGTGTGCTAAACAAGTTCAACACTGGCAGTGACCATAGATTGGTGAGATGTAAGATGCACCTCAACACTAAACTCGAACGTAGCAAGCTCATAAGACAAACAAAATGTATTGACATAACCAACCTTAAAAAACACCATAATACCTTCAAATTGGAACTGAAGAACAGGTTCTCTGCTTTAGAAGGCCTAACATCGGAAGAAGTGGATATTTCTGAAGTTAACAGAAAAGTAACCAAAGCTCTTATGGAAACAGCAACAAAATTATGAGGAAATTAGCTGGGTCTAAGAACAAATTGCATGTGAACAAATTATCAGGAAAAACCAAAATGTTGATGCAAAAAAGAAGAGTGATGAGGACAACTAAAGAAGATGTGACTTCCAAAGTGGAATATATAGAGCTATGCAAGACAGTACGAAAACGTATCACTGAAGACGTAAGGAAATTCAACTGTGAATTAGTAAGGAAAGCAATTGAAAACAACCAAAGCCTAAAGATAGCAAACGGACATCTCAGTAAGGGAAAAAACAGATTATGGCACTGAGAAAAGAAGATGGTTCTGTAACAAGAAATAGAGGCGAAATTTTGACAAGAGTGAAAAGATTTCTACTCCAAATTATATGAAAGGGATGATACATGTACTCCAGACATCATGAAAGGTACCAGTACCAGAGTTCTTCCAGTCCTTCCAGCAGAAGTTGCACATGCAATCAAGAACATGAAGCGGGGAAAAGCTCCAGGAGAAGATGGAATTACTGTAGACATCATACAAGAAGCAAGTGAAGAAATCGAAACAGTACTCGCCGAAATTTTCACTCCATGCCTTAATGAAGGGAAAACTCCTGAGGATTGGAACAACGCTACAATGATCTTGCTATATAAAAAAGGTGACATTGAGGATCTCGGAAACTACAAACCTATCAGCCTCCTATCAGTGGTTTATAAAATCTTCACTAAAGTTCCTTCACACCGCTTGAAGGTGACACTGGACATGGCTCAATTGAGAGAACAAGCTGGATTCAGGATGGCTACAGCACAATAGATCATATCCACGTACTGGGAGAACTAATTGAAAGAGCGAAGGAATATGAACTTCCATTGTGCATGGCTTTTATCGATTATGAAAAAGCCTTTGATTCCGTGAAACCATCAGCAGTTGCAATGGCTCTGAAATCCTGCGGTATTGAAGATGCATACATTAATATTATTAATAACATCTATGAAAATGCAAGTGCAAAGATTCGGCTGTTTGAAAATACAACACACATAAAAATTGGAAAAGGAGTGAGACAAGGTGACACCATATCTCCGAAGCTCTTTAATGCCACATTGGAAAATGTCTTTCAATCACTGAACTGGGAAAACAAAGGGATAAAGATTAATTGAGATTATCTAACCCACCTTCGTTTTGCTGATGACATAGTCATTTTTGCAACAACCACATCAGAGCTACAGAGTATGATCCAGGAACTTGCTGACAAGAGTAAAGAAGTGGGATTAAAAATGAACTTCCAGAAGACAAAAGTGATGTACAATGCTTTTACAAGAAATGAAGATTTATCGATTGATGGAGAAAAGCTGAAGATAACAGACACGTACGTTTATCTTGGACAGCAGATATCAAGTGAGGGTCACATTGGTGAAGAAATTAATCGGCGTACAAAACTTGCCTGGAGAGCTTTTGGAAGAAACAGCATAATTTTCAAGAGCAATATGCCATTATGTCTTAAAAGAAAAGTGTTTGATCAATGCATCCTTCCAGTGCTTACGTATGGTGCAGAGACGTGGACCTTAGCTAAAAGAGACATACAAAGGCTGCAGACAACTCAAAGAGCATGGAGAGGTGCATGCTTGGTGTAACCAGGAGAGATAAGAAGAGGAACACGTGGATCCGAAAAATGACAAGAGTGGAAGACATCATGATCAGAGTTAAATCCCTGAAATGGCAATGGGCTGGACATACTGCCAGAAGAACAGACCATCGATGGACAGCCGAAATTTTAGATTGGATTCCAAGGGACAGGAAAAGACCCAGAAGAAGACCACATGGAATATGGGTGGATGAAATTCGAAAGTATGCGGGAGGGACATGGAGGAGACTGGCACAAGACAGACCGTTGTGGAGGAAACTTGGGGAGACCTTCGTCCAGCAGTGGATTGATAATGGTTGACAATGATGATGATGATGATGATGATATACCAACAAGTAATTGGACACCCCAGCAATTGACGATATCTGCGGTCCTGATACACGTCTTGGCCGCCACCGTAAAATACCGTGTGGGAAACAACAACGCAACCAGTCGCATGCAAGATGCAACGCAGTTCGGAGCTCTCTGATTTCGAGAAAGGTGCAGTCGTCCGGTATCACAGAAATGGCCGATCCATACGTGACATATCCAGCGAGTTGAGTACCCAAAATCGACAGTGGCCTACGTGATTGACAAGTGCAAGATGACAGGTGACGGTCGGAATGTGACCCGACCCGGCAGACGCACAAAACTGGGAGTTAGAGACCGACGAGTGCTGGCCAGATAAATTCAAAAGAACCGCACTAAACCGACAGGCAACATCCGCTAGGAGTTTCAACAGGCATCCGGGAGTGTTCTTTCGAGTAATAACATCCGTAAGGAAGCCCATCGTTTCGGTTATCATGGACGTGCTGCAGCCCACAAGCCTTTGATCACCAAGTCTATTAGCGCTGCTCGGCAAACGTGGTGCAAAGAACGTTGACAGTGGACCGCTGAACAATGGAAACAGGTTCTCTGGAACGACGAATCAAGGTTCACCCGTACACCGTTCTGATGGCGGGGTCTGGGTTTGGCGTCTGCCTGGAGAACGCTTCCTGCCGGAATGTATTGTTCCAACTGTGAAGTTCGGCGTAGGTGGAATTATGTTATGGGGGTGTTTCTCCTGGTATGGCACGGGACCCTTGGTTGCAATTCCTGTAAGACTCAACGCCGAGACCTACTGCACCATTTTGGATGCCCATGCGCTTCCTACGTTGTGGCAGTTTTACGGGGTGGATCCATGTTACTGTTACTTTTAGGATGACAATGCCACTTATCATGTTGCGAGGTCATCCATGGCTTGATATGGTGACAATGGGATTAATAGAATGGACTGGCCTGCGCAGGGCCCGGACTTAAATCCTATCGAGCACCTCTGGGACGAGTTGGAGAGTCGACTTAAGGGGTGCCTCCACCGTCAGAAATCAGTGAAGGAACTGCCCTGTCTTCTCCAAGCCGAGTGGAAGAAATTACCGCTAGCCGTCGTACAACGCCTGGTTGAGAGTATGCCCCGGATGGTCGCAGCTGTAATCGCCGTTCGTGAAGGCTCCACCAAATATTGAAGGTGAATAAACTTCGTTCTCCTTTGCTATCACAGGTGTCCAATTACTTGTTGGGAGATAGTGTATATATCATCATCATCATCATCACCATTGTCAACCATTATCAATCAACTTCTGGACGAAGGTCTCCCCAAGTTTCCTCCACAACGATCTGTCTTGTGCCAGTCTCCCCCATGTTACTCCCGCATACTTACGAATTTCATCCAACCATCTCCCATGTGGTCTTCTTTTGGGTCTTTTCCTGTCCCATGGAATCCAATCTAAAATTCCCGTTGTCCACCGATGGTCTGTCCTTCTGGCAGTATGTCCAGCCCATTGCTCGTTCGTGATAGACGTAGTGTTGGTGGCTCCAATATTTTATGCGTTTTAGTGTGGAATACCTTGTCCCTCATTTACCTGTTGCGTGGCCCGGCTGTCTAAAGGTACTGTGTACGTCTTGAGCTACTTTTCTAGCGTTCTCATCCTCATATTAGTTCATATTCATCCGTTTTCTTATCGTTTGCTCGTTTGTTTACGTTTGGAAGCTGCCAACATGGCGGCTTCCGGTATTTCGTTATCGTCTATGGGCGTGGCGGATGCACGTCACGTCACACTTCCCACGTCCATGGAAGTTAACATACTCTCGTCCTCAGATGTGTCTGCTCAGATGCCTTCCCAGCTTTCTAGTACTCCTGCACCGGTGCCTTCACTGGACTTGGCTGCGCTTTCTTCAGCTCCTGCATCTGTCTCGGTGCCCTTCCTGGGTACTACTGATTCTACTGCCTTGCCTTCGGCCTGTGCTTCTCTTCCCTTACAGCCTTCTGTGCCTGCCGGATCCGAACAGACTTCTCTACCGAGGATGTCATTTGCCTCTAAAGTGCAACGAGGCGCTACTCCTAAGTCCGATTCCTCTCAACCAGATGGTCTTTTGCAAGCAACACCTATTATTCAGGTATCCAACCACAAGGTGAAGGTAACGATTGATGACAATTCGCAGATTAGCCGTGAGTTCCATAACCTCCTGGATAGAGGTGTGTTCTTTCATGCTTTACCAAATACTCCATTGCCACGCTACATGGAAGCCCTCTCTGTACATGTGTCGTCAGCGTCCATTGCAGGACTTTCCCGTACTCCTCGGGGTATTTCGGTACAGTTCAATCACAAGGAGGATGCTGACTTTTTTCTAGCTAACGGACTTTCGATTGGGACAAACCATCTCATCCCGTCGCCTCTTTCCAAGAGACCGGTGAACATCACGTTCTATCCTGTTCCACAGGAAGTGCCGGATACTGCACTTCCTCTCCTTGTCAGTCATGTTTGTAAAATTGTTGGCAAGGTCCGTCGCCTTTCTGACGCTCCCCACGGAACTCGATTTGCACATGCTACAGGACATCGTCGTCAGTTATTGGTCGTCTTTCCCACCGAGAAAGTCTTGGCGGATTGCCCTACAGAAGCTACTGTTGAATTTGGCGCACGAACGTACAGTTTCAAGATTTTCACTGCTCACTATTGTACACACTGTTTAACACAAAATCACACCACTGCCTCCTGTGACCGCGTTCGACGTGGACGTTCGTCAAGTTCGCATTCCACTGCTGACCACATTGGTCTTTCTACTATTACCAGTACTGGTAGTTTGCCTAACGCGAATTCTTCGTTTCTCCGTCAGACGAACATTTCCGTCACGGACAATGCTGCCTTTCCTCCTCTCCCGACCCGTACGATTGTGCATCCACCTTCAAGATTGACAGAGTTGTCTTCGACTACCGATGTGTCTACAGCGGAGTGTTCCGATCCGGGTGTGTTGAGTGGTGGTTTGGCAGATCCGCCGTCTGGCTCTTCTCCTAGCCTCTCGGATATCGGATCTCCATTTACAACCTTGTCTACCATACCCTTGTTGCAACATCTTCCTGAAGCCTCGGCTGTTGTACCAATCTCCACTAAGGCAGCTCAGCTACGTCCTGCTTCTTCGGCGACGTTCGTTTCCTCGTCACCTGACTTGGGAGGTGAGCCTGATCCACTAATGGATACATCCGCCTCAGCTTCTTCTTCGAAGCGGAGTGGAACTTCCAAAGGCGCTGTAAAACAGAAAAAGTTAAAACAACTTTCTGTGCCACATTCAGAGGATTCATCTAGTGTTCCCGAGGTTTCCGGTTCCGGTGTTTCTCCACCTGATGATTCTTCAAACAGTATGCTTCTCCGCTCAGGTCCTGTCAATCCTCTCTCTGATGCTGAGGTTCTACAGGCCGTTGATACGGTTCCTCCAGTTCCTGGACCACTATCCAGACAGCAACTTTTACGTCTTTTTCAACCTGCACGTACAATTGTTGGTTCTGAAGAATTCCTTCACCCACCTGATCTGGACCTGTATGCAGCGGCAACGCAATTCGAATCTTATGTGTCACTTTTTAAATCTCTGTGTGCCACCGATCCTCGGTATCAGCCTTTTTCGAGACGTTACACGCGCCGTCTCGCCTCCTTGAAGGAGCTCGTTGAGAAGCATATATGTGATACCTTCTATCCTTTTACCGATGACTTTTAGCTCTCTTCCTCACACCGATTACTTTTTGTTCTCACAATGCTAGGGGATTTGCGAACCCGTTCACAGATTCCCTGGTTTTGCAGACTTAGTGCATGTTGATTCTGATGTTTTCATTGTGTGTTTTTACTGTGATTCACAAGTAATGTATTGTAAATTTGCTTTATTTGTGTCTTTGGCTGTGTTTCACAAGTAATGTATTTTAAATTTGCGATAATTGAGTGTTTTTGCTGTGTTTTCACAACTAATCGGTCTCGTTACTTGTGTGATCTCCTCATTATCTTATCTGTTGTTTCCTGAATTTGTGCCTGTTTTTTTTAAACTACCTATAAGTGTGAGTGTTTGCTGTATTAGTGCTTTCCTCTATCGCGGATTATTATAGTGGTACGTTTGTTACCTGTGTTATTTTTATACAGTTGCTGAGGTACTCAATGTTGTTTTGCGCTCTAACCACATTTCAGCTCCGTTCGGTTGATTTATTATAGCATAGTACATTACATGCATTTGTGCACATGTGTTATAGTGTTTGACATGCCGTTAGGCCATTCATTGTTCGTGTGCATATTCATTTCCTTTCTGTGTAACGTTGTGCTGCATCGTGGATATACTGACTTTCCGCACTGTTGTTTTCTGTACTGCAGCTTTTAATGAATCTCCTACGTCTGTATTTCGTTATAGCAATAAACTGGGTACCACTATGGTACCCACAGTTACCAATACCAATACCATTGCCATTTCAGGGATTTTACTCTGAGCATGATGTCTTTCACTCTTGTCATTTTTCGGATCCACGAGTTCTTCTTTTTATCTCTCCTGGTTACACCAAGCATACCACTCTCCATGCCTCTTTGAGTTGTCTGCAGCCTTTGTATGCCTCTTTTAGTTAAGGTCCACGTCTCTGCACCATACGTAAGCACTGGAAGGATGCATTGATCAAACACTTTTCTTTTAAGACATAATGGCATGTTGCTCTTAAAAAATATGCTGTTTCTTCCAAAAGCTCTCCAGGCAAGTTTTGTACGTCGATTAATTTCTTCATCAATGTGACCCTCACTTGATATCTGCTGTCCAAGATAAACGTACGTGTCTGTTATCTCCAGCTTTTCTCCATCAATCGATAAATCTTCATTTCTTGTAAAAGCATTGAACATTACTTTTGTCTTCTGCTAGTTCATTTTTAATCCTACTTCTTTACTCTTGTCAGCAAGATCCTGGATCATACTCTGCAGCTCTGATGGTTGTAGTTGCAAAACTGACTACGCCATCAGCAAAACGAAGGTGGGTTAGTTAATCTCCATTAATCTTTATCCCTTTGTTTTCCCAGTTCATTGATTCAAAGACATTTTCCAATGTGACACTAAAGAGTTTCGGATATATGGTGTAACCTTGTCTCACTCCCTTTCCAATTTCTATGTGTGCTGTATTTTCAAACAGCGAATCTTTGCACTTGCATTTTCATAGATGTTATTAATAATAATAAAGTATGCATCTTCAATACCGCACGATTTCATAGCCATTGTAACTGCTGATTATTACACCGAAACAAATGATTTTTCATAATCGCTAAAAGCCATGCACAATGGAAGTTCGTATTCCCTCGCTTTTTAAATTAGTTCTCTCAGTACGTGGATATGACCTATTGTGCTGTTGCCACTTCTGAATCCGGCTTGTTCTATCGGTTGAGATATGTCCAGTGTTACCTTCAAACTGTGTGAAAGATTTTTAGTGAAGATTTTATAAACCAGTGATAGGAGGCTGGTAGGTCTGTAGTTCCTGAGATCCTCAATGTATCATTTTGTATGTATAGGATCATTGTAGCGCTGTTCCAATCCTCAGGAATCTTCCCTTCATTAAGGCATCGAGTGAAAATTTGGGCGAGAACTGTTTCGATTTCTCCACTTGCATCGGCTATCATGTCTACAGTAATTAAATCTTCTCCTGGAGCTTTTCCCCGCTTCAGGCTCTTGATTGCATGCGAAACGTCTGCTGGAAGGACTGGAAGAACTCTGGTACTGGTACCTTTCATGATGTCTGGAGTACATGTTTCATCCCTTTGATATAATTAGGAGTAGAAATATTTCACTCTTGTCAAACTTTCGCCTATATTTCTTGTTACAGAACCATCTTCTTTTCTCAGTGCCATAATCTGTTTTCTTCACTTACTGAGATGTCCCTTTGCTGTCTTTAGGCTTTGGTTGTTTTCCTTACGTCTTCAGAGATACTTTTTTATACTGTCTTGCATAGCTCTATATATTCCACTTTGGAATTCATATCTTCTTTAGTTGTCCTCATCTCTCTTCTTTTTTGCATCAACATTTTGGTTTTTCCTGATAATTTGTTCACATGCAAATTGTTCTTAGACACAGCTAATTTTGTTGCTGTTTCCGTAAGAGCTTTGGTTACTTTTCTGTTAACTTCAGAAATATCCACTTCTTCCGATGTTAGGCCTTCTAAAGCAGAGAACCGGTTCTTCAGTTCCAATTTGAAGGTATTATGGTGTTTTTTAAAGTTGGTTATGTTAATACATTTTGTTTGTCTTATGAGCTTGCCACGTTCGAGTTTAGTGTTGAGGTGCATCTTACATCTCACCAATCTATGGTCACTACCTGTGTTGAACTTGTTTAGCACACTGCAGTCTTCTATGACGAATTTTTTGTTGCACATAATAAAATCAAGTTCACTTGTCTCATTTGGATGTCTCCATGTCTATTTCCTGTGTGGCTTTTTTTGAAAAAGGAGTTCAAGATGAAAAAGCCTTCTGCCTCTGCAAATTCAACGAGAGTATTTCCACGCTGGTTTCTGTTGCCGTGACCGAATTTACCTACTGAAGTATCATTCTGTTGACGTTGCCCTATTTTTGCATTGAAATCTCCCATAATTATCTTTAAGTGCTGCTTACCTTTATTATTTGGATGACGAATTTCCTCATAAATTCTTCAATTATTTCTTCAGGATGACTTGTGATGGGTGCATAAGTTTGAATAATCTGAACCTTCTATCTTCTCGAGAGTTGGATATCGAATCGTGCAGCTCTGTCAGAGGAACTTTTAACTTCTACAACTTTATCCTTCAGTTTCTTGTTTATTATAAATCCAACACCAGTAATTCTGCCAGTATCTGTCCCACGATAGTAGAAGAGATGTCCACTTTTCAAATCAATGAGATCTTCTCCTTTTCTCCTTACCTCACTTAGCCCGACGATGTCCCACTTGATCCTTTGTAGTTCCTCTTCCAATTCAAGAAGCCTTGAATCAGAAGATAGGGAGCGTCCATTATGCGTAGCCAAGGTCAGCATCAGATGGCAGCCTAGTCCGGTCCTCTGGAGATTCTTAGCACCCTCTGCCGTCATGTCGCATTGGCCGCTGCCTTGGGCAGATACATTCAAGCTCCCGGAGACTGATGGCCAAGATTTAAGTTGTGGAGTCATTTTGGAGGGTTTGGCCATAACTCACCACGCTGGTCAAGGGGTTGGTCAGTATATATCATCATCATCATCATCATCATTGTCAACCATTATCAATCCACTGCTGGACGAAGGTCTCCCCAAGTTTATTCCACAACGGTCTGTCTTGTGCCAGTCTCCTCCATGTCACTCCCGCATACTTTCGAATTTCATCCACCCATCTTCCATGTGGTCTTCTTCTGGGTCTTTTCCTGTCCCTTGGAATCCAATCTAAAATTTCGGCTGTCCATCGATGGTCTGTTCTTCTGGCAGTATGTCCAGCCCATTGCCATTTCAGGGATTTAACTTTGATCAAGATGTCTTCCACTCTTGTCATTTTTCGGATCCACGTGTTCCTCTTCTTATCGCTCCTGGTTACACCAAACATGCACCTCTATGTGCTTCTTTGAGTTGTCTTCAGCCTTTGTATGTCTCTTTTAGCTAAGGTCCACGTCTCTGCACCATACGTAAGCACTGGAAGGATGCATTGATCAAACACTTTTGTTTTAAGACATAATGGCATATTGCTCTTGAAAATTATGCTGTTTCTTCCAAAAGCTCTCCAGGCAAGTTTTGTACGCCGATTAATTTATTCACCAATGTGACCCTCATTTGATATCTGCTGTCCAAGATAAACGTACCTGTCTGTTATCTCCAGCTTTTCTCCATCAATCGATAAATCTTCATTTCTTGTAAAAGCATTGAACATCACTTTTGTCTTCTGAAAGTTCATTTCTAATCCCACTTCCTTACTCTTGTCAGCAAGTTCCTGGATCATACTCTGTAGCTCTGATGGGGTAGTTGCAAAAATGACTATGTCATCAGCAAAACGAAGGTGGGTTAGATAATCTCCATTAATCTTTATCCCTTTGTTTTCCCAGTTCAGTGATTGAAAGACATTTTCCAATGTGGCATTAAAGAGCTTCGGAGATATGGTGTCACCTTGTTTCACTCCTTTTCCAATTTTTATGTGTGTTGTATTTTCAAATAGCAGAATCTTTGCACTTGCATTTTCATAGATGTTATTAATAATATTAATGTATGCATCTTCAATATCGCAGGATTTCAGAGCCATTGCAGCTGCTGATTGTTTCACCGAATCAAAGGCTTTTTCATAATCGATAAAAGCCATGCACAATGGAAGTTCATATTCCCTCGCTCTTTCAATTAGTTCTCTCAGTACGTGGATATGATCTATTGTGCTGTAGCCACTCCTGAATCCAGCTTGTTCTCTCGGTTGAGCCATGTCCAGTGTCACCTTCAAGCGGTGTGAAGGAACTTTAGTGAAGATTTTAGAAACCACTGATAGGAGGCTGATAGGTCTGTAGTTCCTGAGATCCTCAATCTCACCTTTTTTATGTAGCAAGATCATTGTAGCGTTGTTCCAATCCTCAGGAATTTCCCCTTCATTAAGGCACGGAGTGAAAATTTGTGCGAGTACTGTTTCGATTTCTCCACTTGCTTCTTGTATGATGTCTACAGTAATTCCATCTTCTCCTGGAGCTTTTCCCAGCTTCATGTTCTTGATTGCATGTGCAACTTCTGCTGGAAGGACTGGAAGAACTCTGGTACTGGTACCTTTCATGATGTCTGGAGTACATGTATCATCCCTTTCATATAATTTGGAGTAGAAATCTTTCACTCTTGTCAAAATTTCGCCTCTATTTCTTGTTACAGAACCATCTTCTTTTCTCAGTGCCATAATCTGTTTTTCCCCTTACTGAGATGTCCCTTTGCTATCTTTAGGCTTTGGTTGTTTTCAATTGCTTTCCTTACTAGTTCACATTTGAATTTCCTTACGTCTTCAGTGATGTTTTTTCGTACTGTCTTGCATAGCTCTATATATTCCACTTTGGAAGTCACATCTTCTTTAGTTGTCCTCATCACTCTTCTTTTTTGCATCAACATTTTGGTTTTTCCTGATAATTTGTTCACATGCAATTTGTTCTTAGACCCAGCTAATTTTGTTGCTGTTTCCATAAGAGCTTTGGTTACTTTTCTGTTAACTTCAGAAATATCCACTTCTTCTGATGTTAGTCCTTCTAAAGCAGAGAACCTGTTCTTCAGTTCCAATTTGAAGGTATTATGGTGTTTTTTAAGGTTGGTTATGTCAATACATTTTGTTTGTTTTATAAGCTTGCTATGTTCGAGTTTAGTGTTCAGGTGCATCTTACATCACACCAATCTATGGTCACTGCCTGTGTTGAACTTGTTTAGCACACTGCAGTTTTCTATGACGAATTTTTTGTTACACATAATAAAATCAATTTCACTTCTCGTCCCATTTGGATGTCTCCATGTCCATTTCCTGTGTGGCTTTTTCTTGAAAAAAGAGTTCAAGATGAAAAACTCTTCTGCCTCTGCAAACTCTGCGAGCGTATTTCCATGCTGGTTTCTGTTGCCGTGACCGAATTTACCTACTGAAGTTTCATTCTGTTGCCGTTGCCCTATTTTTGCATTGAAATCTCCCATAATTATCTTCAAGTGTTGCTTACCTTTATTATTTAGATCACGAATTTCCTCATAAAATTCTTCAATTTCTTCTTCAGCATGACTTGTGGTGGGTGCATAAGTTTGAATAATCCGACCCTGGTATCTTCTCGAGAGTTGGATAACGAGTCGTGCAGCTCTGTCAGAGGAACTTTCAACTTCTGCAACTTTATCCTTCAGTTTCTTGTTTATTATAAATCCAACACCACTAGTTCTGCCAGTATCTGTCCCACGATAGTAGAAGAGATGTCCACTTTTCAGTTTAATGAGATCTTCTCCTTTTCTCCTTACCTCACTTAGCCCGACGATGTCCCACTTGATCCTTTGTAGTTCCTCTTCCAATCCAAGAAGCCTTAAATCAGAAGATAGGGAGCGTCCGTTATACGTAGCCAAGGTCAGCATCAGATGCAGCCTAGTCCGGTCCTCCGGGGATTCTTAGCACCCTCTGCCTTCATGTCGCTCTGGCCGCTGCCTTGTCCAGGTACATTCCAGCTGCCGGAGACTGAGGGCCAAGATTTAAGTTGTGGAGTCAATTTGGAGGGGTTTGGCCATAACTCACCACGCTGGCCAAGCGGGTTGGTGAGTGTGGGATAGCATTTCCTCTAATGCCGATGGTATAGTTATACCGCTATTGGCGGTCGTCAGAGCCCCTTTAGTGGGAACAGGATGTACCACGAGAAGGCGGATTTGACATTTGTCAAGGAGAGGCTGTGATGTTACGCATCACCTGACCTTACATCCCCAGTATATATATATATATATATATATATATATATATATATATATATATATTATTTTTTCCCTTTTTTAACAAAACTCCATGTTTTTATGATTATTTTTATTATTACTATTATTATTATTATTACTATTACTATTATTATTAATACTAATTTAGTTTTGCTTTGTACGGTTTTGCGCTGTTTTCCATTTCGGAAATAAAGAATAAATGAAACGATTTGTAAAGCGGATTTGATTAAAACTACGTACTGTGGACCACGATAAGTCGGTATTGCCGCCCCGGTAGAGCAGTGGTCTAAGCGATGGCCTGCGATTATTCGTCCCAAGGGGGTCCGGGTTCGAATACCGGTGGGGCATGGGATATTGTGTTTGTCTTACGGCACTGGCTCTCTCTCCCTTCCCTGGAGCCCGTGGCCTTAAATTAGGGATGGGCGACTGCTCACAGCCGATTAAGGGACTCACGGAGGTCGTTAAACCTCTAATCAAAAAAAAAAAAGCTGTCTGGGATGCCGTGGTACGGAATATCAGGTGCATGGATCCTGAACCGACGTTTCAGGCGGAGTTGATGACAATGCTTCAACAGGCATGGCCTGGCATTATCATTAAAACCCCTCTGGCATCTGGTGGAGTTGATGCCACTGCGTGTACAGGCTGTTTTTATTCTCTCTAAACTTTTGATGGGAGCTACATATGGAGCTTTTTTATTTAGTGACTTTAAATCAGAACTGCAAATCGAAAAACAAATTTTTTTTTTATGTGAGCGCTAATATGTCAGTTATTTAAAAGTGTATTAAAAGTAAATCACAAAACATGTATGTATCAGGGGAAAAAACTACACTGGCGGAAAGTGACAAATTAACACCAAGAAGGAGACGTCTGATACCAACGAAAATTATACAGCATAATACCGGAATACAGAGGATAACGTGATCGAAACAATATGGCAAGATACAGCTGTATTTGCTTTTAAACTGAAAAATAACATTTCCATGTAACTTGGTTAGTACGAGGTTGAACCGCCATGAACTGCGTCACACTGTGCAATTCGGGCATGGAGTCTTTTTTTTTTTTTTTTTTTTTGATTGGAGGTTTAACGACCACCGTGAGCAACTTAATGGGCTATAAGCAGTCGCCCGTCCCTAATTTAGGGTCACTGGTTCCAGGGAAGGGAGAGAGCCAGTGCCGTAAGACAAACACAACATCAATGCCTCACCGGGATTCGAACCCGGACCCCGTTCGGACGAATGATCAGAGGCCATCGCTTAGACCACTGCGCCACCGGGACGGCGGCATGGAGTCTGTCGTACAGATGTTGGATGTGAGTTTGGGGTATTGAGTTCCAAGAATCCTCAACCAGGACGCGTACGTCGGGGATGGTCGTGGCTGGCCGTAGAGACCGGATGAGTCGTTGTCCCATAAAATCCCACACGTGCTCAATGAATGCCAAATCCGGTGAACGTGCAGGCCATGGAAGTTGTCTCACACCCTGAAGTGCATGTTGCGTTGCGCGTGCCGTGTGTGGGCGTGCGTTGTCTTGCTGGAAAACCCCACAATGGACCGACCTTACAAATGGCACAACAACGGGCTGAATGATGTTGTTGATATAGGATGTGCTGTTTAACGTACCCGATACAAACACTAGTTGTGTACGGGAGTGATAGCTGATCGATCTCCACACCGGGAGACCAGGTTTAGGCCCAGTGTTTCGCTGGCGGATGCAAGAAGGGTGGAGACCCTCCCCTGTGCGTCTGCGAACACACATACGGCCATCGGGGGCTCCTAAGCAGAATCTGTCTTCATCGCTGAACACGACAGATCGCAATTACGTTCTCCAGTGCAGACGTTGGCGACACCACCACAGCCGTTCTTGACGGTGGGCTGGAGTCAGAGGTACACATGCCAGAGGCACACGTGCACGTAGTTCTGCATCCAGTAGACGGTTGCGGATTGTTCGCACAGTCACCTCAGGTGCAACGGCAGCTCGGATTTGCGTCGCAGTTTAGGTTCTGTTTGACAACGCCGCTCTTCTTATGCGTCGATCGGTCCACTCATCAGTCCGTCAGTGACTTCCGGTTCCACATCTTCTCGTATGGGAATGTTGCTCGGACCATCTACGCCACCATCGTACCAGCACCGATACTTCCCGTCCAATTCGCTCCGCATAACGACGATACTACTACCTGGCCTCGCGGAATCCGATTAGACGACCACGCTCAAAGTCCGATAATTACTGAAATTGTACACGTCTTCCATGTCCAGGCATTGGAGCTTCATCAGAGTATTCGCACGTGTCCGTACGCCGACGACTGATTACATTCACTTCGCTGTACTCCTTAAATACCACCGACGATAATTTGCATATTATGCCGTGCTGTGGCGTAAGCGCTCACTGGTTGGTCCCGAAATTAACATCACACCTACGCAAACTCGACCCCATTAACATGTGTAAATTTCATGATCGTCCGCCAATTACTTCTTGGTGTTCTTTTTTCACTTTCGAGCACTGTATTTATATGAATTCAATTTAGAGGGATCCTTTTCTACGCTTTCCAACCGTAGGTTGAAGAAGCGTATATACTCCAGCTTTGTCCGTCTGTCTTCCGCACGATAACTGGGGTAAAAATGGTTCGATTTCGATGAAATTTTAGTATGTGGTAGGGGACAACCTGGGGATGAACCCTATTAAAAGTGGACAAAAAGGGGTCAAATTTCAGGGCAAAGGAGCGGAAACCATTCCATTGCCCGTAGTTCATAACGTATGTAAAAATGCTACGATTGCGACAAAACTTTATCATGTTGTTCCAGTGGTATACTGAACCGGTTCTATTGAATATCATCGAAATGAAGTCAAAGGAAAGGGCACAGGAGCAAGATTTATTCCACAGCCATTATCCTCGTAACCTAACTAAAAATGCTTTTATTGCGACACAACTTTAGTATGTTGTTCCGGGAGTATGCTGAAACAATTCTGCTTAATACCATCGAAATGGGTTCGAAGGTCAGGGCTCAGAGGCGATATTTATTCTACAGCCATTATCCTCATAACTCGAGTAATAACTTGAGTATTGATTTCTAGTATGTTGGAAAGCGTTTAATAATTAACGCGTTGCATTATTTTACTAACTTGTTATTCACTATGCAAAAATGCTCACCATGTAAAAATATTCGCTATGCAAAAAATTCGCTTCGTAGAGTAATTGAAGCTATCTTTTAATCACAGTGTGAGGAATTTATTATAAAAATCTCGATACAACCTCTACCCACTCTCCCGGAAAGAAAATCGTAGATTTTAACACTTTTCACTTCCTCACACTCTGCCAGTCGCGTAAGTAGCGCAACGTGCGTCCCCACCACATAAGATTTAATTCAGCAATCTGAGCACAGTAATGTTAACACGATTTCGAACTCGAGAGAGGCTGTATTTTTCACGGTACGTGGTGGGGATGTGGGCGGGGGGGGCAAGAATTCAGGGAGAGTGCGTGGAAAAGTAAGGGCGGCAGCACCGTAGTTTTTACTTTTTAAGTAAATTTTGGGAAAGTAAAATGTTATTCAAGATTATAAAGCCAATCAGCTAATCAAGATTAACACGGTGCGCGGACTGGTGCATGAGCATGCATATACATTTTATCGCAGGAAAGGAATTCTGGAAAATATATTTAAATGGTTAAAGTATATAACTGTAAGATTTCATTATTACCCATTTTACGTTCACTTGTTTCTGAAGTGCCTGGTTTATGTAAAATGCCTGTTTCGAAACTTCGAGCAGGTGACGTGATGAACAAATCATTATTCTTTCATCAGAAACGACACTTTAACTTAATTGATTCTTCTGCAAAAAGGAACTGGTCGAGTTTTAAACGTTTCGGGCGCTCTACGTTTTCCTTTCGCCGAAACTGTGCTCCACTTGGACGCTTTTGTGACATTTTGCAAATGGATGTTGTTTCCTTGTATATTAAAGTTTCCACACAGTGAATGAGATTCACTTACTATAAGAAAGAACTAAAAGCAATAGCAACATGTAATTGTTTTGTTCGTAACTAAAATAAATCACTTGAAGAAATCGCCTTCTTTCACATTGTAGATCTTCGGCTGCTGTGAATAAATGTTGGCGCCTGTCGTGTACGTAATCCGCGGTGACTGTTTTCCCACATCCTCCACAAGAAATCCCCATGTGGCTTCGCACTTTTCCTCAGCAGAGTAGAAATAGGATGATTGGAGAACGATGGTATCACAATCCGGGTCCAAAGGTCAGAGTAGCTTCAATTATATCTTAAGGGAAAATGTGAATCTTTGGGTCATCTATTTGTTTCCTTGTTTCTGTGCATGTTCGTATATCTTCATAAAACTATAACTGGCAGCAGCAGTGCGCCCCTTTGTCAGCTGTGCCTCCCCGCGGCTGCGGGGGAGGCACAGATGATATAGGAGCGTTTCTCTTTCTGCTCCCCGTTGTGCCGTGCACTCTGCACTTTCAATACATATTATGGTCTTTTCAGATAATCATGATAGTTTTCTTGTGCGTCCTGTACGGGCGTAATTTTTCACGAATGGTTCTATTAAAATACGATATTTATCGTCTGCGGCCCGCAATGAAATTTTGCTGCGGTCACACAATGAAGTTTCGCCCCTTGCCCCGCTATGAAATTTTGCCCCAGGTGCAGCAAGGATTCCGTCCAGCCCTGCATACAGAATTCAAGTTTTTTAAAACTTTCACTTAAGAAAAGCCTCAGTATTTCCGCACATTATGAAAAGGAAAGTTGTTTGAGGAGAAAATAGCAATGCGTTCACAAATTTCATCATCCTTTTTCAATTTCTTTCACATTGTTGTCTTTCATTTATTAAGAGTAGCCGCATGATATTTCTTGAGGGCCCATCTTCAGTGTTGTGAAACAATGGTTTCTATTACCATCTTCGATGTGGCAGCATAATTTCTGGGTTTATTTAATCCTGTCTAACAAAGGCACTTGATCAATTACGCCACGGATTGGCGATCATGCTCCCTCTGGTTCATATTGGGAATAGAAATTTAATAATTAACACATTCTCTGCCATTTTCTTATTATTTAATTTTTTTGTTTAATCCGATATTTTTTAGAGTTCCTCAAACTTTTCATACCGAGTGGCTATAAAATTAACGTCCCTATTTCTGGATGTCTAGAAACACGAGAAATGGAAATTTCGCAAGGAAATTTCGTAGGTAATTTCGTAGGTAATTTTTTGAAGGCATGACAAAACGATTTAAACGGGGGAAATAGTTCATTACTGAGCCGATAGTGGAGCAATGATTGTGGAGCAATGCCTGAAAATAACTCACACGTGCTTGAATCTACCGTCTGTCGACAACACAACCATTTCAGGATGAAACCTGCTCAATATACTGGCCACCACAAGAGATGAATATTTTTCCTTTCAATGTTTTAGAGGGGAAAAAACCGCACACAAATTCCACGGTGTTTCTTACACATCACCATTTACCCGGTGTTTCTTACACATTACCATTTACACGGTGTTTCTTACACATCACCATTTGCACGGTATTTCTTAAATAACACCATTTACACGGTGTTTCTTTGTGACCGTAATTACCTTAAATTGTTCTATCCGAACAGTCTAAATGAGACAGAAGGTAAATAAAGATAGTACTTTATTGGTAAGAAACCCTTCAGTTTTCACTTTAATGTGACGAAAATTATGTATCTTGTGACTTATCTTCCAAATTACTCCCACTCGGTCTAGTTCTTACAGGGCAGAGAGATATCAGCGCTCACTCCACCGTTAGCTTCAAATCATTACCGGTGTGTTTTGTTCCGAGAACTCATAAGTTGTTTAACTCTTTTTTCTTTAATTTTTGGGGAGGGGTTAAGATGTGGAATTGAAAGCATTTTTTATTAATTTTGGTAGGACAAGAATATGAGGAATTTCCTAAACATTAGAAAACATTCATATGATACACCACTTACTATTTAATCAAACACAATATATGACAGACAGCATTCTGGAATATTTATTCCAACGGAACTGTCGTATTTTCATAGTACACTGCTTTCAGGTTTTACTTCGCATTATGAGAAATTCTTCCATTGCAGAAAAATCAGTCTAGTTGAAAAGAACTGGCAGTATAATAATTGATTATCATTTTCAAGATTCGTACAAAACAATACAATCCAGTTAATTTTTTCTGCTAGCTAGACATCTTTACATTTATGAGGGAAATAAGCTTAACGTCGCACTAAGTATTTCCGTGTGATAAGACGCTTTTAATTGATAAAGTTCCTTTAAAGGGTAATACAAATGTCCTTTAAAAGGTTACTTTTTAGTATCCTTAATTTATTTAGCCACTTTCACGCAAGAATGAATCGCTATTGGTTCTCAGGTGACGTGCTACCAACTATTTGCCGATACTGAGTCTTTGGTATTCAATTAACTATTTATAAAAGTCGTCCTTAGTTTTAATATTAAAATGGATTTCTACTTGCATTCCTATTAGAAAATGCAAATACTGCTTATGATATCGCAGACAAATTTACTTTGCAGTATTATTCAATACGATCATTTGTCACTTATGCTGAGTGAGCTCACAGTGAATTTCGTAGCACGTAAAACTTCCCGTGGTATATAAGACAGGTTTCCTCTTACATGACACTCCTCATAGGCCCGCCTACTCCCAATCACGGAAACATCTCTGAACCAGTGGCTTGTCCAAAAATAATCACAATTCCGTAAATGCACTTGCGAAATACGTATCCGGGCCCTGCTTCGAGTCCAGGAGGGCGCATGGGTGATGCACTTTGTCAATGGCGCTGGATTTATCTCTTAACCCAAGCCAGTTTGCGCTAGTTTAAGTACGGGCGACTGCTTATACCTCTACGAATTGCTCATGGTGGTAAAGAAAAAAACATTTTGTGGATGAACCGATACAGTTTGTTCACGCGGTAGGGGTCTCACGGATCCTAAAGGTTCGAGAGTACAAAGTCAATGTGAAGTTTTTTTCCTTTAGACAGTTACAATAAGGTTATAGGTGATGAATACACCGTGGATTTAAGATTGCTCTGTCCGGAGAGATAACAATAGTAGTGATCGGTATTTCTAACAGATTGCTCGACATCGTCTCTAATAAAAGTTATCATCTGAGTTCACTCTCTGTTTCCTTAATGGTAACACAAAAGACATAGCATTTACAATACTTCATAATCTTATAAAGGAACTACGAATGGTAAATGTATAGTTTAGCGTCCTATATTATTGCGCCGCAAATGTTGAAATATTTAAAAAAAGTGAGACGTGCAGATTTTAAGTTATGCAATTTCGTGGCAAATGCTGAAACTTTTCGTCTTCAAAGTGCATATTAAAGATCGTTACCGTAATATTTACCTGTAAGTACGACGCTGTGAACAGAAGATGCATTTTGGTAAATGTGTAAATTCGCGTACTAAATTATTTCGTCGGAAAAATGTCAGTACCTGGAAAACGTGCGACGTACAGATTTTGAGTATGGAAATTAATGGCAAATGGTACCGGAATTTCATATTTTGAATGTGTTTCAAAGATTTTTAACGTAATATTAAACTGCGAGTGCGATGCTGTGAAAAGACCGTGCGGTAGGCTTAACGCATTGCTATGGCTACGATATGAAGCTTTGCTTCGTTGAAAGGAAGATTCGCTGCGTCGTGTAATTCACGCGCGGATGGCTACAAGTCCAAGCGCGTACGTTCTTGCGAAGAACGCGAACCATGTTGTACTCATACGCTACAGAATACAGTTCGTTCAGGTTTTGTCATTGCTCTTGAAAGTCGATGTTGAGAAATTTTTCGTTTTTTCTCATATGATTCTCTGATTCGAAATAGAAAGTTCTAATATGCTTTTCTATGTTGTACCGAAAACTGGGGAACTATAACTTTCGTTTCTGGTTTGAACGACTTCCATTCGTAGCTGATTGCTGTGTCACTGCACTTTTGGTTCTCCTGTTAAAAGCTTGTTCGCAGGTCAGTTTATATCTTACTCATACGTATATTTTGCAAATCGAAGAGGTTTCTTCCGGTTTTTCCTGTCAACAACGTACAGGATACAACAAAATAAAGGATGGATGATGTGGACCTATTTTCTGTAGCGGATCACTACAGCGTTTATCGCTTTTCTGCCAACAACGCAGCCTCTTTCGCTTGTACTCTTCCGCCCGTAATTTCGGCACAGCAACGAATCTTTCTTTAAACGGACCAAAGCTTCACATTTTCGCCGAAGAGATGCGATAAGCCTACCGTAGCTTCTCTTCATAGCGTCGGGTCACAGGTCAATATTACGATACAAATATTTGAAAGACACTTAAAATATGAAATTTCTGCACCATTTACGATTAATTAATTAGCATACTCTAAAATCTGTACGTCGCACTTTTTACAGGTACTAACATTTTTTCGACGAAATAATTTAGGACGCTAACTACATATTTGCCGAAGCTGCGGCAATGGCGTCAATCATTGTTCGTTGAGGCGGCCAATTCACGGTTGAAAGAGTGAAAGTGGAACCGGTTACGATTTTGCCAGCAGAGCGTTCCATTTTGTAATACTACGCTACGAAAAATAGATCCGTATCACTCCAATTTTTGTTGTCTCCTCAACGGTAATTTTGTGCAAGTACCATTAACAAATTACAGACTTAATAGCAGAACCAAACGTGTACTAGGATACTAAATGCGGTGCGAATACAAGCCGTTAAAACCAGAAACAAACCTATAGAAATTTCTGACTTGCCATCTAACTTTTCTTGGTGAGAACTGGAGATCTACTTTAACTCTTCTGAACAAGCAAGAAAGGAATCTCCAAACTTTATATTTCGTGTGAGGGAATCATATGCGAAATAACGAAGAAATTATCAGCATGTGCTTTAAAAACAGTGAGAAAAAAAGGTGAACTATACTCTGTAGCGTAGCACTACAATATGTAACTCTTTCCAGACAAGAACCTTCCCCTTTTACTGTTGTTGTCTTCCGCCCGTGAATTGCCCGCCTCGGAGCGAACATTCGTTTCAACGAAGCGAAGCTTGTCGTCATCGCGCAGCTTTGTGTTACGCCTGCCGCAGCTTCTGTGCTCAGAGTCGCACTTGCAGGTAAATATTATGGTAAAATTTTTTAAAATGCATTATAAAGATGAAATTTCTTCACCATTTGCTATGAAATTGTATACTTTAAAATCTGTACATTTCACTTTTTTCTAAATATTTAAACATTTGCGGCGAAATAATTTAGGACGCTAAACTACGCATTTACCCTAAGAATTAGCCACACTGAGGTGGTATTAGTTGCATTTTTTCAATGTGATTAATATGTAGTTATTCACAACGAATATTTGGAATCGTGTAGAACGTGAGAGAGGTACTTAAATAAAAATTTAGTATTCTTAGCATAAGACTACCATGTATATTATTTCTTTAATTTAAAATTCCTCAAATTGTTCGATTTCAATATAGATCGATAAAAGTAAGTAGTGATGAAAATTTAATAAAAAGTTACTAAATATAATAATTAAACAAAATCAGATTTCGCAGGGTATTTGAAACTTCCTGGAGGGTATCCTTCCCAATTGTGGTAATAAGTCGTTCAGCGCTAAGGCACTTTTTTATTTAGAACTCCTTTCTTATCGCACTTTAATGAAATTACTATAATCTAAGGGTGCTGAAACCCTTGGTGGTTTTAAATCTGATTTTTGTTTGTTCAGCGAATCCTAGTTTAAGCGTAGGAAGGCTGCAGAAAATATTTCGACCTGTAATCTCTGAGACTCAAAACAGATCAGATCATATGTAAAGCATTTTAGGAAGGGAGTGTCTGACCCCAGGTCTTAAACAACCCTTAGAAATATGAATCTAGGCTAGAGTGCCCAATAGGAAGGTACACGGAGGCGAAGTAGAAAGGGGTAGGAATACGCAGTTATTTATTACCAGGGGGCCAGCACCCGCGGTCCGATGGCTTAACGTGCCCATCCGACTCACGGCGGATACTTAGTGGATCGAGCTTGAGGTCCTTCCCGTGGCAATCAAGAACGTTGCCTACTAGGCCAACCGCTGCCCCGAGACTCAAATTAAGTCTTTAGTTAATTATCTATAGTTTATTATTTCAATACATTACCGCCATTTTCGTTTATATATTGTCCATTGGCTGCTTTCAGAAATGTTCCCTTTACTCTGGTGAAATTGCGCTGCTAGGACTGCAGAAAACTGCTTCGATTAAAAATTATTGACTTCACGAGGTCCATGAGAAAATTTAAAGGCCACTATGTTGTACATTAATGTTTTTAAATATAACTTACGTTCAGTGGCGTGCCGTGAAGATTATGTGCAGGCACGCAAAAATGAAAAAAAAAGAAGCATACGTTATTTATAGTGGTATTCCATCCAGCGCAATTTTTTTTATTCTTCCTTTGCTTTGTTTTAAAATATAGGCTTTGACATCGCTAAACTAAAAAGTTAACATTTCTTTTTCACTATCGCAGGACTAATACCGCGGAACTAGTCTTGTTGAGTTTGTAATAAAAAAAGAAACTGAAAGATGATTTTCTAGAAGCTGAAATCCTCGTACAGAACTTTATGGGTAGCTATCCGCCTCTCAAAAGATATCAGACTAGATGATTCGAACCTACGCACTGTGGTGTTTGGCCCACATTCAGCAAGTCATTCTAAGAAAGAAATTGAATAATTTTACGACGAAATTCGGCTTCTAAATGGCAAGGGCCAGCAGCACTTAAATACCGTTATAAGTGATTAAGGTCAGGTGATGCGTAACATCACAGCCTCTCCTTGACAAATGTCAACCCCGCCTTCTCGTGGTGCATCCTGTTCCCACTAAAGGGGCTCTGACGACCGTCAATAGCGGTATAACTATACCATCGGGATCAGAGGAAATGCTATCCCACACTCACCAACCCGCTTGGCCAGCGTGGTGAGTTATGGCCAAACACCTCCAAAATGACTCTACAACTTAAATCTTGGCCCTCAGTCTCCGGCAGCTGGAATGTACCTGGCCAAGGCAGCGGCCAGTGCGACATGAAGGCAGAGGGTGCTAAGAATCCCCGGAGGACCGGACTAGGCTGCCATTTGATGCTGACCTTGGCTACCTATAACGGACGCTCCCTATCTTCTGATTCAAGGCTTCTTGAATTGGAAGAGGAACTACAAAGGATCAAGTGGGACATCGTGGGGCTAAGTGAGGTAAGGAGAAAAGGAGAAGATCTCATTGAACTGAAAAGTGGACATCTCTTCTATTATCGTGGGACAGATACTGGCAGGACTAGTGGTGTTGGATTTATAATAAACAAGAAACTGAAGGATAAAGTGGTAGAAGTTGAAAGTTCCTCTGACAGAGCTGCACGACTCGTTATCCAACTATCGAGAAGATACCAGGCTCAGATTATTCAAACTTATGCACCCACCACAAGTCATCCTGAAGAAGAAATTGAAGACTTTTATGAGGAAATTCGTCATCTAAATAATAAAGGTAAGCAGCACTTGAAGATAATTATGGGAGATTTCAATGCAAAAATAGGGCACCGGCAACAGAATGAAACTTCAGTAGGTAAATTCGGTCACGGCAACAGAAACCAGCGTGGAAATACTCTCGTTGAGTTTGCAGAGGCAGAAGGATTTTTCATCTTGAACTCCTTTTTTCAAGAAAAAGCCACATAGGAAATGGACATGGAGACATCCAATTGGGACGACAAGTGAAATTGATTTTATTATGTGTAACAAAAAATTCGTCGTCGAAGACTGCAGTGTGCTGAACAAGTTCAACACAGGTAGTGACCATAGATTGGTGAGATGTAAGATGCACCTCAACACTAAACTGGAACGTGGCAAGCTCATAAGACAAACAAAATGTATTGACATAACCAACCTTAAAAAACACCATAATACTTTCAAGTTGGAACTGAAGAACAGATTCTCTGCTTTAGAAGGCCTAACATCGGAAGAAGTGGATATTTCGGAAGTTAACAGAAAAGTAACCAAAGCTCTTATGGAAACAGCAACAAAATTAGCTGGGTCTAAGAACAAGTTGCATGTGAACAAATTATCAGGAAAAACCAAAATGTTGATGCAAAAAAGAAGAGAGATGAGGACAACTAAGGAAGATGTGACTTCCAAAGTGGAATATATAGAGCTATGCAAGACAGCACGAAAAAGTATCACTGAAGACGTAAGGAAATTCAACTGTGAGCTAGTGAGGAAAGCAATTGAAAACAACCAAAGCCTTAAGATAGCAAAGGGACATCTCAGTAAGGGAAGAAAACAGATTATGGCTCTGAGAAAAGAAGATGGTTCTATAACAAGAAATAGAGGCGAAATTTTGACAAGAGTGAAAGATTTCTACTCCAAATTATATGAAAGGGATGATACATGTACTCCAGACATCATGAAAGGTACCAGAGTTCTTCCAGTACTCCCAGCAGAAGTTGCTCATGCAATCAAGAACATGAAGCGGGGGAAAGCTCCAGGAGAAGATGGAATTACTATAGACATCATACAAGAAGCAAGTGGAGAAATTGAAACAGTACTCGCCCAAATTTTCACTCGATGCCTTAATGAAGGGAAGATTCCTGAGGATTGGAACAATGCTACAATGATCCTGCTACATAAAAAAGGTGACATTGAGGATCTCAGGAACTACAGACCTATCAGCCTCCTATCAGTGGTTTATAAAATCTTCACTAAAGTTCTTTCACACCGCTTGAAGGTAACACTGGACATGGCTCAACCGAGAGAACAAGCTGGATTCAGGAGTGGCTACAGCACAATAGATCATATCCACGTACTGAGAGAACTAATTGAAAGAGCGAGGGAATATGAACTTCCATTGTGCATAGCTTTTATCGATTATGAAAAAGCCTTTGATTCGGTGAAACCATCAGCAGTTACCACGGCTCTGAAATCCTGCGGTATTGAAGATGCATACATTAATATTATTAATAACATCTATGAAAATGCAAGTGCAAAGATTCGGCTGTTTGAAAATACAACACACATAAAAATTGGAAAGGGAGTGAGACAAGGTGACACCATATCTCCGAAGCTCTTTAATGCCACATTGGAAAATGTCTTTCAATCACTGAACTGGGAAAACAAAGGGATAAAGATTAATGGAGATTATCTAACCCACCTTCGTTTTGCTGATGACGTAGTCATTTTTGCAACTACCCCATCAGAGCTGCAGAGTATGATCCAGGAACTTGCTGACAAGAGTAAAGAAGTGGGATTAAAAATGAACTTTCAGAAGACAAAAGTGATGTTCAATGCTTTTACAAGAAATGAAGATTTATCGATTGATGGAGAAAAACTGGAGATAACAGATACGTATGTTTATCTTGGACAGCAGATATCAAGTGAGGGTCACATTGATGAAGAAATTAATCGGCGTACAAAACTTGCCTGGAGAGCTTTTGGAAGAAACAGCATAATTTTCAAGAGCAATATGCCATTATGTCTTAAAAGAAAAGTGTTTGATCAATGCATCCTTCCAGTGCTTACGTATGGTGCAGAGACGTGGACCTTAACTAAAAGAGACATACAAAGGCTGCAAACAACTCAAAGAAGCATGGAGAGGTGCATGCTTGGTATAACCAGGAGAGATAAGAAGAGAAACTTGTGGATCCGAAAAATGACGAGAGTGGAAGACATCATGATCAGAGTTAAATCCCTGAAATGGCAATGGGCTGGACATACTGCCAGAAGGACAGACCATAGATGGACAGCCGAAATTTTAGATTGGATTCCAAGGGACAGGAAAAGACCCAGAAAAAGACCACATGGGAGATGGGTGGATGAAATTCGTAAATATGCGGGAGTGACATGGAAGAGACTGGCACAAGACAGACCGTTGTGGAGGAAACTTGGGGAGACCTTCGTCCAGCAGTGGATTGATAATGGTTGACAATGATGATGATGATGATAAGTGATTCAATGTGAAAATAAGGCAACAGAATGAAACTTCGGTAGATCATTCTTTCACGACAACAAAAGCAGGCGCGAAATTCTCTTGTAGAGTTTGAAGAGGCAGAAAGGTTTTTCATCATGAACTTCGTTTTCAAGAAAATGCCACGTACGAAATGGACGTGAGGCATCCCAGTGGGATGACAAGTGAAACTGACCTTATTAATTGTAAAAAGAAATTGTCATAGAAGACTAGAGTGTGCTAAACAGATTGAAAACAGGATGCTGAAATGAAAGTTGCACCTCAACTCTAAA
The DNA here is from genome assembly GCA_039090855.1 of Macrothele yani. NCBI lineage: Eukaryota > Metazoa > Arthropoda > Arachnida > Araneae > Macrothelidae > Macrothele > Macrothele yani. The sequence goes on along the minus strand of CM077015.1, from coordinate 107,514,124 downwards.
CTCGAACTTTGCAAGACCATGAAACAAAAATGTACTTTCACTATCAACTTTAAAAAGCATCATAATAGCTTCACGTTTTAACTGAAGAACCTATTGTGTGTTCTATAAAGTCTTCCATCGGAAGACGTGGACAGCTTTGAAGTCAGAAAACAAAAGTGAAAGGCTTTTACAACAAAATGAAAGCGAAGGTATATCTTTTACAGACGTTAAGAAAGGTACAAGTACCGAAGTTCCTCCAGTCCTTCCAGAAAAAGTTGTAAATGCAAATCAGACAATAAAAAAAGGGGGAAGAGCTCCAGGAAAAGATGGAATTTCCAAGGACATTATAAAAGAAGTCGATGAAGCAAAAGAAACTACACTCGCCCACCATTCCACTAGATGTCTCAATGAAGGGGAGACTTTTTATAAAAGGGTCGTTCAGTAAGCCTGAAAGAGCCAAAAACATGACATAGTTAAACGTTGTCGCCACCAGTATTTAGACAGCGGTTCCATTGTTGCACAAGTGCTTGCATTGCTACTGCATAGGATGAGGCAAACTGTTGCTGCAACCAGTTATATAAAGCTTCACGCATCTGATCATTTGAAATAAAACGTTTGCCTTTGAGAAATTTCTTCATGGCTCCAAAGATGTGAACATTGCAGGACAATAGGTCAGGACTGTATGCCGGATGTTAAAGGACTTTCCTGCGAAAGAGCTATAATGCTATTTACGTGGTAACTGCCGTATGCTGCCGGGCGTTATCACGCAGAAGCACAATACCCTGAGTGAAGTTGCCAGGCCTCCTGTTTTTGATGGCTTGCGGTGCTTCATTAAAGTTTTATAATATCATTCAGCATTGATGATTGTTCTTTTTGGTAGCCACTAAAGAAGCAATGAGATCCGATATCCTCGATGGTCAAAGAACTGGCTTAACATCACCTTAACTGCGGAAATGGTGGACCGTGATTTCCTCGGCGTTGGAGATGGTGCATGTCTTCACTGCCTGCTCTTGCGTTTTGACAGTGCCTCGAAATGTTGACACATAGCTTTTGTCAACACAAATAATACGTAGAAGGAAATCTTCACCCTCTTCATGATAGTGGAACAAATACTGTAACGATACTCCCATTCGTTGTGGGTTATCTCTTCATCAGACAGATGTTTTGGTATTCACGTGGCGCAGGCCTTACGATATTCAAAGTGGGAATGCATGGTCGTATTGACAGTTCCGATGCTCGCCAGTTCACAGATCGTGATTCTTCGGTTGGCCTTTGCTGCAGGATCCACACGTGCAATTATTGTCCATGAAACAGCGCGACGTAGTGCTCCTGATCTAGGCTGGTCTGCTGTGCTTTTTCGTCCACTAATAAAGAACTGGCACCATGGCATTACAGTACTGCGCGAAAGACAAGTTTGCCCATACAGCGCTTTCATTCGTCTGTGAATTTCGCTTCGTGGCGTTTTCTCCGCAGAAACTGAATTACAGCACGTTACGAAACTTTGGACGTATCCATCTCCTACGAGAGAATAATAAAGTTAGTCCATCTCGTTACACGACTCCCGTGATAAACAAGCTGCAATGCAGTTGCATAGCCTTTAAATCGCCTGTACTCTAGCACTAGCCATTGATAAAATTAGCAAGCGTAAACGCACTGCAGCCGAAGAATCTCACTATCTGTATTTGGGTAACCAGAAATTACTCACCTTCATCAGTGTCAACAAAATAAAGCAATTCGGAGTAATACATATTTAGGAGAGCAATTACATAAAATAAATCAATTTTAATACATAATTGCTCATAAGAGAGCTATTATATATTAATAAAGCAATTTGAAGTAATACAAACTTAAGAGAGCAATTACATAAAATAAAGCAATTCGGAGTAATACATATTTTTTCCTATTTATATTAACAAATTGACACAACTCAGCGATTTACCGGTTGTTCGTGTATCTATGGAAATTTTTATTCTCAAACATTTTACTCTTCAACAATATTACGTACTGGGCCAACACTCCTTCATTACAAAGCAACAAAGAAAGTTTCTTCTCTAAGCTTCTGCTGAACCATTTTCAGGCATTTCCGGTTCTTCTAACCTGAAAATAAATGCAATACTTTAGCATTTTAGCGAAGAATTCCCGTATGTGTTAGGTTTTACTGTGGCTACTGTTTGGATATGAATAATGTTATCGAAATACGTACATAACTTATTCCAATTTTTCGACGCATGCTTTAATGCTCTCAATTTCTGCTAAGATATGTTGTTATAATTCCAATCCATGAGGAAATTTTCTTCGCTCTTGTCAGGACAAGTTTGAAGGATTTTGTCATAGCTCGTAAGAAACGTATTACTTCTAAGTGTTGTTATAAACAGTTCATTGCCTCTTGGTCATGATTGTCTTATTCCTTGTTACGTATCTTTCCACGGAAAGTCACACATTTTAAATTGCATAATCCTGATTTCTGCTAAGGGAACCGAGGTCGGAGCGGTATATGACACCGTCAATGCAACACAGTACTGTAATTGTAACTTTCAGGTTGCTGTATCCTGTTTATCGCGTTAGAAGGCATTTTGTATGTTTTCTATATCGCAGTAATTCTTCAGACTTGGAATTCCTAAACTTAAGAGAGCAATTACATTTTCCGTTGAGAAATTTCAGTTAACATATTTAATGCGTTTCTTAGACTCATTAGGAAATAACCGCCCAAGTAGCAGGGAATATCGGCTAGATATCGGACCTATATCGGTTATGTCTGCTGAATGTCGTTAATATCAGTCGACATTGAGCCGATATCGGCATTGTGGATATATCCGACATTGTCGTGCCGTTCTTCAGCCGATATCGGCATTTCAGATATATCCGACATTGTCGTGCCGTTCTTCAGCCGATATCGGCATTTCAGATATATCCGACATTGTCGTGCCGTTCTTCAGCCGATATCGGCATTTCAGATATATCCGACATTGTATTGCCGTTCTTCAGCCGATATCGGACCGATATCGGCATTTCAGATATATCCGACATTGTCGTGCCGTTCTTTAGATGATATCGGACCGATATCGGCATTTCAGATATATACGACATTGTCTTGCCGTTCTTCAGCCGATATCGCCCCGATATTGGCATTTTATATATATCCGGCATTGCATTGCCGTTCTTCAGCCGATATCGGCCTTTCAGATGTATCCGACATTGTATTGCCGTTCTTCAGCCGTTATAGCCCCGATATTGGCATTTCAGATATATCCGACATTGTTTTGCCGTTCTTCAGCCGATATCGCCCCGATATTGGCATTTCAGATATACCCGACATTGCCTTACTGTTTTTCAGCCGATATCGGCATTTCAGATATATCCGACATTGTATTGCCGTTCTTTAGCCGATATCGGACCGATATCGGCATTTCAGATATATACGACATTGTCTTGCCGTTCTTCAGCCGATATCGCCCCGATATTGGCATTTTATATATATCCGGCATTGCATTGCCGTTCTTCAGCCGATATCGGCCTTTCAGATGTATCCGACATTGTTTTGCCGTTCTTCAGCCGATATCGCCCCGATATTGGCATTTCAGATATATCCGACATTGCCTTACGGTTTTTCAGCCGATATCGGCCCGATATTGGCATTTCAGATATATCCGACATTGTATTGCCTTGTTCTTCAGCCGATATCGGATATATGGCATTTCAGATATATCCGATATTGCCTTACGGTTCTTCAGCTGATATCGGCCCGATATTGACGTTTCAGATATATCCGACATTGTATTGCCGTTCTTCAGACGATATCAGTATTTCAGATATATCCGACATTGTCTTGCTGTTCTTCAGGCGATATCGGCATTTCAGAAATATCTGACATTGCCTTGCTGTTCTTCAGCCAATATCGCCCCGATATTATCATTGCCGATATATACGATATCGTCTGGCTGTTGTTCGCCCGGTATTGCCATTGCTGAAATCATGATGTCGGCAATGCCCATCTTTCCGTTCTTCACCTTTTATGCAGATAGGTATATTAAATAATCTAAAGTACACCGCTACCAGTTTTTATATCAAGTAAAATAAAAATAGTATTATATATACTGTATAGAAATAAGTAGAAATAACAAAATACTATTATGCTTCTCGTATCAGTGCAATGTCGAACTAAACCAAGAACGGCCGCCCCGGTGGCGCAGTGGTTTAAGGCGTTGGCTTATGACCATTCGCCTAAGATGTGTCCGGGTTCAATGTTGTTTTGTTTTTGTTTTTTTAGGTTGGAGGTTTAACGACCACCGTGAGCAACTCAATGGGCTATAAGCAGTCGCCCGTCCCTAATTTAAGGCCACTGGTTCCAGGGAAGGGAGAGAGTCAGCTCCGTAAGACAAACACAACATCCATGCCTCATCGGGATTCGAACCCGGACCCCTCTCAGACGAATGATCAGAGGCCATCGCTTAGACCACTGCGCCACCAGGGCGGCGGATGCTGTGTTTGTCCTACGGTACTGGCTCTCTCCCTTCCCTGGAACCTGTGTCTTTAAATTAGGGACGGGTGACTGCTTATAGCCCATTGAGTTGCTCACAGTGATCGTTAAACCTCCAACCAAAAAAAAGTAAGCCAAGAACGTTAAATCAAGTTAACCTAGGCGCAACGCTGTGCCACCGTATTCTATTCCCAATCTGGTAGGCAAGACGTCAACGTTGAATTTTGGCGTAAAGCCAACGATTTTCTAACTGATAAGGTACCGCCTACGGACGGGAAGGATTTGGCGTTTGGGTAATCCGATTACAGTCAAGCGTGACGGGAGCAGACGAAGCTCCAAACTTGTACTCGCTTTGCCTGTGAGTAAACATGGAGGAAGACTACGCCGAAAGCAACTGCAGGTTCTTGTTCCACCATTGTTCACAGAACACGTACTAACTGGAACTTTCACGTAAGTAGAATAAATCTTATTATACTTTTCTGCATGTTTTTATCATACAAGAATTAATTTTAAAATAGCTCTTGCTAAATTGTAATGTCATATTTTTATAGATGTTGCATTTTTATTGCTGCTTTATCTGCAATACAGAACTGAAGTTTGGAATTCAGAGTCGAAGAAATATTCTTCTCATCCCAAGTAGCAGTGAATATCGGCTAGATATCAGGCCGATATATACGATATCGTCTTGCTATTGTTCACCCGATATTGGCATTGCCGAAATCATTATGTCGGCAATGCCCATATTTCCGTTCTTCACCTTTTATGCAGATAGGTATATTAAATAGTATAAAGTACACCGCTACCAGTTTTTATATCATGTAAAATAAAAATAGTATTATATATATTGTATAGCCGAGTAGAAATAGCAAAATGCTATTATGCTTCTCGTATCAGTGCAATGTCAAACTAAGCCAAGAACGGCCGCCCCGGTGGCGCAGTGGTTTAAGGCGTTGGCTTATGACCATTCGCCCAAGATGGGTCCGGGTTCAATGTTGTGTTTTTTTTTTTTTTTTTTTGGTTGGAGGTTGAACGACCACCGTGAGCAACTCAATAGGCTATAAGCAGTCGCCCGTCCCTAATTTAAGGCGACTGGTTCCAGGAAAGGGAGAGAGCCAGCGCCGTAAGACAAAAACAACATCCATGCCTCGTCGGGATTCGAACCCGGACCCCTTTCAGACGAATGAGCAAACGCCATCGCTTAGACCACTGCGCCACCGGGGCGGCGGATGTTGTGTTTGTCTTACGACACTGGCTCTTTCCCTTACCTGGAACCCGTGTCTTTAAATTAGGGACGGGTGACTGCTTATAGCCCATTGAGTTGCTCACGGTGATCGTTAAACCTCCAACCAACCAAAAAAAAAGCCAGGAGCGTAAGAGTTCTTGTCACCTGACGCTGAAGTTTCAGCCAATGAATTCTAATCCATTGCCGCCCCGGTAGCGCAGTGGTCTAAGCGATGGCCTCTGATCATTCGTCCGAACGGGGTCCGGGTTCGAAAACCGGTGAGGCATGGATGTTGTGTTTGTCTTACGGCACTGGCTCTCCCCTTCCCTGGAACCAGTGACCCTAAATTAGGGACGGGCGACTGCTCATAGCCCATTGAGTTGCTCACGGTGGCCGTTAATCCTCCAATAAAAAAATCTAATCCCGTTTGTTAAACAATAACCGTAACCTTTAGATACAAGCAAATCGTGGTCGGTGCAAAGAATATAAAGTTAGATATTCTTTGGATATTCTTTGGTCGGTGCAAATCACACATCATTGACACGAGCTTTATTGTGGATTACTGTTTGTACTTCGCTTCGGTGCCTGATTCCTTTGAAACATTTTTTTTTATATCAGCTGGTATGTATAAAAGTAAACCTACCAAATCTCGTTTTGTGCAAAAACGTGTCGCAGCTGACATGCTTACGGTTTTTTGTAGTGGAGCATCTGATAATTGCCATACTATTTTGAACGATAACGGAGTTCCTTGTAAAATGCCTAAAATTAATGAAAACTCCCAACAGCCCTTTCCCGTTTTTATTGCAGCTAATAATACTATTTTTCACGGTGAAACAACTTCACAGAACGCAGTATTAATTGAGAATGCTGAAGTGCACAAAGATAAGGATAAACATTCAGGCGAGTTTCGCAATGAACTTTCTGCATGGGCTATCAGAAATAATATTACCCATAAAGCACTAAATGAGCTGATAAAAATATTGAAACCCATGAAACCTGATCTTCCTGATGATTCTCGGACCCTATTAAATACTAATGTAAGAGATTGCACGTTGCCCATGAAAGAAATTGCTGGAGATTGGGGGGAATATTGCTACATTGGGTAAAGGCAAAGCATTTTAGAGCAACTCAAGTGTTTAAAATTGTTCAATGTGAATAATCGCACGTTGACATTTTCTCTAAATGTTGATGGCTTGCCATTATTCAAAAGTTCTTCCTTACAACTTTGGCCGATATTAGTGAAAATCGATGCTACAAAAAGCTCGGAAAGATTTGAGCCTTTTTTAATTGCAGTGTTTTGTGGCAGAAAGAAGCCGATGTTGAATGCCTTTCTACATGACTTTATTACAGAATACTGCACATTAAAAAGTAAAGGTATTGTCTATGATGGTAATACTTACATTATAACCTTAAGCATAATTATTTCGGATGCACCTCAAGAGCATACATTAAATGCATAAAAGGGTATGCTGGGTACTTTAGCTGTGAGAGGTGTACTGTTAAAGGTCAAAGAGTATGTGGACGCATGGTGCTTGATGATATTGCAGCACCAAATAGAACTAAAATGAGTTTTGATGCTCAAATTCAGCATGAGCATCATACTGGTATACCACCATTGCTGGATACAGGAATCAACATGGTAAGAGATGTACCTTTTAGATTATATGCATTTGATATGTTTAGGGATTATGAGAAAAATGCTTCAGCTATGGATTCGTGGCCACAATGAAACACGTATAAGCTGCAAACTAAAGAAAAAATTAAATAATCATTTAGAGGATCTGAAAAAGTACATGCCAAAAGAGTTTTCACGCAAACCTCGATCTGTAAATGAACTTGATAGGTGGAAGGCAACAGAGTTCCGACAATTTTTGTTATATATTGGACCAGTTGTTTTAAAAGGTGTTTTAAAAAAGAAAGTCCATAACCATTTTCTTCTGCTCTTTGCAGAAGGAAGGTATCTTAATCAACGAAGAATTTTGCCATGAACATTGTAAGTATGCTGAAGAATTACTGAAATTATTTGTCAAGGAATTTCGTAAATTGTACACAATATATCAGTGTACTTACAATGTCCATTCAGCAATTCATATTGCAGATGATGTTAAATACTTCGGCAAACTAGATAATTTTTCCGCATTTCCTTTCGAAAATTTTCTAGGCAAGTTGAAAAAAACTTATACGCTCACCAAATAAGCCTTTACAGCAAATATTTAGACGATTATCAGAACTGAAAAGTGTTCCTGTAAAAACAAAAAAAATTCTGCTAATAAGAAACACCACAATGGACCACTAGTGGGAAATCAGGATGTTGATCAGTATTTGGAAGTAATAATGTCTAACATGATGATGTCTGCATCATCACAATGTAATAGCTATCTAATGCTCTCAAATGAAAATATAATAAAAGCCAAAAATTTTGTTTCGAAGTGCACAAATCGTAGCCATTCTTGTTCGGCGGCTTGCTTTAACGTTATTGGATATGAATTTAAGGAGAAAAAGCCATTTTTTAAATATCCTCTTAAATCATCTCATTTGAATATTTATGAAATCTCCAACTTGTCCTCAAACCTCCCAATCTGGACATTACAATCAGTTCAACGGAAGTGTGTAGTTTTACCAAAAGGCTTTTCATTTGTTTCATTACCTTTGTTATATGAGCCACATTTGTAATTTTTCCTCCTCCCCCTACTGTTCAGATTTATTAAAAATCTGTAAAATTTGTACTTATGATAGAATATGGTTTAGAGATGCTGCCATATTCCCATGACAATGTGGTGCAATCAGGGTTGGAAAGGTAACTTATTCGTTAAGTAATATACAAGTAGATTCAGAGTTGAAAAAATATTTTTCTCATAATACGTGGTAAATACGTCATGATAATTAACACAGCAATCGGACATCGCCGAATTGACTGTAATTACTGTTTCACACATGAATTAAATCACATAAGAAAACTTGTAATTTTCACGTTTTCTGATGTGATTTAATTCACGTGTGAAACAGCAATTACAGTCAATTCGGTGATGTCCGATTGCTGTGTTAATTATCATACAAGTAATTTACTTCACGTAGAAAACCAATTTTTTACACAGACGTAAAAAAACTGCTGTCAGGTATGATATCGTGTTCAGAGGAACACAATACGGTTACCCTATTCATGTTGAAAACATCTGCTCCATTGATAAAGTTGTGTTATCTGCTCAGGTTTATTTTATAGTGCACAGAATTGGGATAAACCTAAAGTTCTGAATACATGTCCAAAGTTTTTACTCGGGGATCCGAAATGTTCCTACAAACCAAAACGCTCTAGAATGCGTATGTGAAAACTTCTGCAGCATGCATAAAACAAAGTTCCAAACGTTTATATGAATTTCTTACCAATGCAAAGGCACTCTTAGTAATTTTAGTTTTAAAACCTTTAGATATTTCAAAACTTGTTTGCAGTGAAAGCAATTATTTATTAATTTTAGAGTGTATTTTTTTGAGGGGTGGGGGTTAATTTGTATCTAATCTCTTCTTTGCTGCTCTCCTTCACTATGCAGGGAGCACATATAATGGCAAAGTACTGCATTGTTGAGTTCATGGATGAAGGCACAGTGGAAGCCATTTCAATGAATTGGTTGTCACCAAAAAAAACTACAGCAAAGTGGCCCAAAGTAAATTCTGTAGTGAGATGCCAGATTATGAAGGGAAAGGAATATGCAGATACTCGCTGGAGCCAAGTTAAGGTGCGACAAATTGGCAAGGCTGGTACGTATATATTTCATCATTTCTAAGATTTGTGTGTGTGTGTGTTAAATTATGACAGAAGTTGTTTGGTTTCCTGTGCATATTTATATCTTCATGATTCATGTGTACTGTTAATAAATGAGTGGTTTTTTTTTCTTTTACTCAGTTGCAGGTCAAAACATTAGCATATTTTTGTAACGGTGGATTCATCTCACGAGGTCTGTGGATAATAAATGTGATGTAATACATACAGCTTAAATTGAATGTTGCATCAAATCAATGCGAAATGCTCAAATCGAACCCATGCATTGTATATATTGGGAAGAATTAAATCTGTTAATGTAAGTGTTTGTGCAACTGAAAGCATGTATATTTGTCAACAGACATGAAAAACTTGCACTGAAAAATATATTTCTGGTTGTACGTGCACCACTTATCACGATGGTACTGGTAGAAGTTTTGACCATAAATATCTGTCTAGTGGGGAAAAATGCACTTTTTTTAAATTTAGGGGGTATATCTTCAGAAAATTGCAAGTTTCTAGGAAATGGGCTCTGTGCTTTACCCTAGACACTATATGGTAAAATACCATAAAATTGTATATCAGTTTAATGTCGCACGGGTTTGGGAGCTTTTGCTATTTTTTTCTAGTTCCTCTCTACTTACCATTAATATTGCCATTGGGATGTTTCCTGCCAGCTCTTGTTTTTTTTTTCTGGTAATTTTTTTAGATTTGGGACTACTTTCAACGGCGGTTTTAATACTTCCGCCGTCTGTTTGTTTTTGCTCCATTGTATTCTTGGCGTACAACGCATTCTCTTCTCTGTTGTCAGAGTTAAGATGGCGTCCTTGTGGTGGTGCCGTGTTGGGTAGTTTCCCCGCTACGAGTATTTTTTAGGAACGTTTGGAATATGGATACTTGCCCAATGGTATTATTCCTGCGTTATTTGCTTTCCTCATCGTTGTAAACTAAAGTCGTTTCTTCCAGTAGCTACGTTTCTTGAATCCCATTGTTTCTGCAACTTCAACGGCTTCTTACCTTCTTAGCCGTGGCAGTGGCATTCTGCGCAGGCCGTCGGATTCCTGAAGCTGAGAGATTCCGTATCAATTCAACACAATTTGAAGACATTTTTTACCTCACCATCTCAGATTTTATTGAAATTTGGTACATAAGTGGCCTCTATATAGATTAAGAAAAATACCAAATTTCATCGTCATATATCCACCAGTTTTGAAAATACAGCTATATAAAATGTCCCAAAACACCTCAAAATCGGAAGATTGATATGTTTTTTAAATTGTGATTGCAGCTCAACTAATTAAGATAGAGAGATGGGAAAGGTATCTTTTTGTAGTATTTTTATACTCTTTTATTTGATGCAGGGTTCATTCTAGGATTAAAAAAGGTCACGGTGCAGACTTTGAAAAAGGGCACATTTTTGACTGAAAAGGGCTTCATTATTTTTACTTATTTAGTTACCTAAACAGAAAAAAAGTTGCACATAGTATTATGCAAAGGTTTAATTATTTGAGAAATGACACATTCTTTTATTGGAGCTTTGAGAACTGTAAATGTTAACGTTTAGCATAATTATTAGAATACAGTAATAATCATAAAATATATTTCTAGTGTTAAATATTTGAAAGAGGACAAACTTTGTTAATGTGCCACTGCATTCAGCAATGTTAATATTATATTATTACTTACAAATGTGAGTTGTTTACAAATTTTAGAGTATAATTTTTTTTTCTTTTTTCTATTGCAGTTTCCAGTCAGAAGCCATAGGAAATTCAATCTGTGCTATTTTATTCTGAAATTTTTGAGTTTATCCTTGCAGGATTTTTTTTTATAATAACTTTATTGTATTGATTTGCTTCTGAATGAAATCATGGCTGCTTTTTATTTAGTTCACTGGCAAAGCCATTTCAAGTAATGAAAAACATGACTTTGATGTAACGTTCACCTTTAGCAAAGTTACTTCACCATCCTTCACATATTAATTTCCAAGAAAGAAATGAAATATGTGAAAAAATTTTGTTTCAGAAAGGTATAAATTAGTTTTGGAAAGACAGAAACATAGTATTCTGGGAACTAGACATTTTAATGTAGCTTAACTGTCATGGTCACTCAATTCAATAACTCAGTATGCTACATAATAATTAAGCAAAAAATAATGTTAAGTATCTTGAGTTTGGGAACTCTTGCTCCCTCCCATCAGAATTCCATAGGTAAGTGTATACACTAAAGACAATTTTTAAACATAGTAAAAACAAATTCAAATTATAAAATAAATTAAACTTTATTATTTCAAAAACATAAATCATCCCATAGCAGTATATTGTGCACTGTACCAAAATCCATAAATTGCCATCATGTCAGTAGGCTGCTACACCATTGCTGAATTTCTTGTGTGCAGTAACAAAGTGAATGTAGTTTGTTTCCAATTTTAAAGTAGATTTTGATAAAGCCTGTACAGTTACATATTGACAGTTAAAATACTCACAGGAAATTAAATTAAACAAATGCAGTTTTGATGCCTACTCTCCAGGACCAAATGAAGTTTTCCATAGATGCTGCGTGACACATGTAAAAGATAACATAAACATGTATTTGCTTAAATAGTCAAGGGAGTTAAATTTTTGTAATTACAAAAACAAGCGTCTACTTTTCATACTTTTCCATTTGCGTGCTGCATCTATAAAATTTAAATTATTGCCTTTGTTTAACTTCAGCATCATTAATTTATTTACGTGTTCAACTTTCAGTCGATTCCTATTATCAGTAAGTACCAACTTAATCTGCAAAAAAATTCTTTCAACTTCAGCATTTGAAATCGGTAAGGTGCAAGCTATATTTGCAAACTTCTGCACTAAAGGAAATATTCTGCCAGTAGTAGCTTCAGATTTTGTAAGAAGCAAACACAATTTCTGAATTGATAAAGTGCTTCTCTCAATATATGTTCTGGTGTAAAATACTGTCTTAAAATCGTCCCATTCTTGTAAGAGTTCATCTTCATCTAGGTGAAAGTATTCTGCTAACTCAATTATTTGAGAGTTACCACAAAGACTTAGCATAGTTTCTTTAGGTACTTTCCTCAGATCTAAAATGCCAAGATAAGTTAGTACAGTCTGATTTTCTAGCCTTTTAGATATGCTTTCATACAAATTGTCAATGAAAGAACGGGCATCAGTTTCAAAAGGACCATCAGTAGATCCAACAGGTGCATTGATTTTAAGGTGGTGGGCACGATCTGCTAACTTCTTACAAAAAGTGCTACCAGGTCTTTTCTTAAGCTTTTTTAGTTCAGCAAGAGTGTTTTGAATGCTTGGCTCAATGGAAGAAAGATCTGCATCACTTCGTTGAAATGCAAGATTTAGTGTTGATATGACTGACAATACATCACAAAGGAAGTGTATAGCTTGATAAAATTCATATGACTGATAATGCTTTAACAATCCACTTGCACATGGCCCAGAAAGATTAGTGGCCTCACCATTCGCAACTGCATTATTCAAGTCTGCTAAGATTGGCTCATAATGTACTCTAATGGAATTTAAGGCTTCACTGTGGGACAACCATCTAGTAAAGCCTGCCCTTTTAATAGTGGTTCCTTTTCCCTTATTGAAAATATTCTGAGCATTAACCAAGCCATTAGTTCTTGCTGAACTATAATTGTAATATTTATATGTACTATTTAGCACTTCATCAGCTTTTATGAAACATCTTAAGGATTCAAAACTGTCCTTAGCAGCTAATGCTAACCTGTGATTCAAGCAATTTATTGGTATAATTGCATTATTTTGCCTCTCCAATTTTGCAGTCACGCCCTCATTCTTCCCAACCATGGCACTATCCCCATCACTGACAAAACCACACATTTTGTCAAAACTTCCACATTCCTCTATGACTGGGGTAAGCTCTGAAAAAATTGTTTCTGCCTTGCCATCTGGCAACTTACAGTCTCTAATAAATGATATTTGGGCTTCACCATCTTTCACATACTTTGCAGCAACTGCCATATGCTTCATGTTGTTTACATCCGCTATTTCATCTCTCAAAACAGAAAAACAGGGACTGTTATTGACATCAGTCAATATTTCATTTTCTTTGACAGAAGCCATGGCATCCAAAAACTCATTCACTATTTGATAACTCGTGTAGTTGGCGTTTTTTGCTTTTCTAAGTGGTGCTAGTAGAGAACTCTGCAATTCATCTATGCAGAAATTGATAAGAGGCTCAAACATTTTATTGCATAAATATTTATATTTTAGCTTCAAAATAGGGAAAACATTTCCAAAATTGGAAGTATGCCCTCATAATGCTACGTTAACATATGGTTGAGCGGAGGAAATGTTCCGATTAGTTTTTGCCCATTGCTTTGTTGAAATTAAGATATTTTTTCATGAAATTAAGAAAAGCCTCATTCTTTTTTCTATTTTCGAGAAGTGGGCATTTTTTCCATAGGCATTCATTCTTTCCTCATATAAGCACCGCACCACCCACGTTTTGACGAACAAAGAATGCTTACAGTAAGCACCTAAAACAAAATGCGATTTTGAAGCAGTCGCCTCGAAAAAAATGAATCGGAATTCGCAACAGAAACTAAAAATCATACGTTAAATAAAATGGAATAATCCAAGGCTTAAATAAATAGTCTGGCTAAGCATTTACATACTTTCAGTAATATCCTTATTTTTGTGCATTTCACAACTGAGAAAATAAATCGGGCGCATCAATCTTGTAAAAAAAATTACATACCTTTGTTCCAGAGAAGAATGCTGATATTTTTTTGCCTTTATTAGCTTCTTTTTGAAGCTGGCGTTCACTTTCACGTTTTCTTCTGTCTTTCGATGGCATGGTAAAAGGGTCCACGTGTTGGTTAAAGGTTATAACTGGAATACTGGTCACTAACTAACCTCGGTAGATTTAGCGTCTTACAAATTTCCTGTAGGCCGGCTGGGAAGGGGGGGGAGAGAATGGCGAGAGCGCATCGGAGTGGAGGTAGAGACAAAGTGGGTGGGTGGGGGGGATAGAGGGAGCAAATACTGGTCAACTCTTTTGTCAGTACTTTGTACAAACTCGTTCCTCACCTAGTAGCTCAGCGCGAGCGAGCAGGTCCTTTTGTTCTAAATCTCACCCTTCCTTTCCTTTGTACCTTATCGGCTTTCGTCTTCCAGGAATCTTTAGGAGTGGGTCCCTAGTTGCAATGACAACGGGGTGGTTACGACTTTCTAGCGTAGACGAGAGGTTAATATGGAACCGTTTTGGTTTCACAGCTGTCATGATTGATTAGCGCAGGTCGGCGCGCGCGGTTTGCAGTTTTCATTTTAGGGCGGTCAGGGCGGGATTTTTTTTTAAGTAATTGGCAGTAGGGCGCATAATTTCAGCGTTAGGGCAGGCAGGCCGGCATTTTTCAAACCTGAGGTCGGGCAGGGCGCCCCGCCCCGCAAAAAATGCCTAGAATGAACCCTGTTGATGTACACCACCATAGGGGTTAAGATTAAAAACAATTTTAAAATTAAAATTAAAATTTTGAATTTTTCAAAATGCGACGCTCCAAAAAATTCGAATTTTTTTTAAATCAATCTTTATATGTTTGGTATTTGATTGTGTGAGTTGTAACTTGGGATGATAATGGGTTTACTTAAAAAGCTATATTCAAATTTAGCCTAACACAAGAATTTAATGAAAAAAATAAATAAGAAAACATGTAAATTGAAAATAAATTTGGGCTAAATCTTAAAAAATTTCATTAATAACAATAGATATAGTATTTTTGTTATTTAAAACCATTTATTTAAACAATGTTTTATTTTTAATTGATTGTTTAAAATCTGAGAACATGGGTTTAAAAATGTTATTAATTTCATTATTCAAAATTTGTAATAATTCACAATACAATATAAAAAAAATGAACAGACTTTAAAAAGTAATTTCAATTACTGCTCCAGAAACACATCAAAATAATAACATATGGCATTGAATTGCTTACATTTATGCAAATTATATTCCTAATCTTAAACTTAGATCGTCACTTAAGGCAGAATCTCCTAAAATTTAAAAAAAAGTTGCATCATTGTTTTGAAGTGAAATCATACCTGTATATATCCTTTATATAGTCTTTAAAAGCTTCAGTAGTTTGGTGTATTTCTGTTTCAGAGAGATTGTAGAGTCTTCCTGTCGGAGTCACAGGATTTACTTTACACAAGACGTAACTTACAGGAAGCCATAATACATCTTGTGGGCTAATGTAGGAAAAGGATGTAGATGGACCAGCTGGATGTAAAAAAGAGACCTTAACTTCATTCTCACTCTCTTCTTTGGCTAGAACATATGCTACCCACCAGTTGTTTTCATAGAATATGGTTATGTAACCACTAATTTCTGTTATTTGCAGTCTGTCTTGTAATGCTGATACTTTTTCAGTAGCTGACTCGTTTGATTCTGAGAACATCTTCACTTTTATGTTTGAATTACTCAATGGGATAGGAATAAAAGCATGAAGTTTCTGGGTACCTTGTAATGTTAGAGACTTGCTTAGAAACAGACCAATTTTTGAAAAATCGCCTATGTATTCTTCTTGACTTACATATGTAAAGTTTGCCACAAACATGTTCTGAATTGCCCATTCGTACAACTGAAATGGTGTTTGAAATTAATTCTCATAAGGGCGTTGTAAGCGGGCTCGGGCAGCTAACCTTTTCACCGTTCCACCAAGGCCATCACATGGCCCCTTCCTGTGTGCTGTTGCTGAAAAATGCCATTCCGCATCAATGATGAAGTCATCTTGATGGAAACATAAGTTTGTGAAATTTTTCCGATTTTTGTACTGGGCTGCAGACCCGTCAGAGAAATAGTAAATTTTTCTGACGCTGTTGTCACCAAACTTACTTTTCAAGAAGTTAATAAGATTTTTTGGAAGCAGTACAGTGCAATTGTGTTGTGCTCTAAACATTCAGAAATTACTACAAAACTTACATGTTCAGTCTTTTCTGTTTTGTAATAGATGACAAATGGGTGGACTGTGGCTTGCCCACTGGTACATTGATAACTCAGGGCTTCATCTTACAGAAGAAAACTATAATTTTCGGCAAAATCACAAATGGCGATAAATTCTAAGTCCTTGAGGTTTTCCTTAGTACTATTCATAAAAGAGCTTTGCTGCTTAGCAATGAAGTCATGTCTGACCAAAGCAGACAGTTTTTTGTAAAACAAATCAATAAAATCTGAAGTTGATTTTTCTAATGTCTCCAAGTTGCATCTTTAACGCCTACAGATTCATGAGGGAATAGCAAAAATTCCTCCTCCCCCAAATGAGGCGTGGCGGATGACGAGACCAACAGGAATATTAATATCTCGAAAACAGGGGTATTCAGAGCCCCTTTGGGGTTAAAATTTGTGAATTCTCGGTTGTTCATCCAAAATGTCAAAAGAGCCATCTGTCTAGCCCAAGGTTATATGAGAACAAAAGATGAATAATTCCTAGAAGGAGACTGAGAAAAACTAGGGTTCATAAAAACTAAATATGGACCAAAAAGTAGAACAATTGACAGACAGTATTTCATACAATATTTGAAGTGAACACAGTCAGTTTGGGTTACGTATTGAGTTGGATGACATAACTTTGTATGGTAAATTATTCTGCAAGATGTCAAGGTCTCTTAAGTACATAGTATGACTGAATGATGAAGGGATGCTTGCACCAACACATTGAGGTGTAGTTTCATTTTTACAAGTTGTTTCTTCCTTGTTTCTTTGATGTTATTGTCTATATTCAAAATCTGTGAGGTAGAAGACTGGGCCATAACAGGGTCAGCTAGCAGCACTACCTTTTTTGTGTCATTCAGTTTGTAGACAATAGGGCTCTTCTGTATAGCTGGATTGCTCATCACATGCTTCCCTTTATAAACTCTCGTCATATATGTTATTGTATGTCTATAGTGACCCTTTATTTGATGTTTTGCATTTTTTTAAATATTTTTAGGTAATTACGACTCTGCAAGGAAGAAAGCGAGAAAAAGCAGAGTTTACATCAATTGTGGACTCAACCGATTTTGATGAACCTCAAAGAAAACGCAGGCACATGGAATCTGAAACATCGCAGACAACTAATAAAATAATTGATGTATCTCGTGAAATTGATTTTTCCAAAACCATTCCTCCACTGTCTGCAGATAACAGTTCAGGAGACAGCACTGACCTAGAACTAACGGAAGTAGACAAAAAAACAGCAAGCCCTCCTAGGAATTTGGGTGTGCAGACAAATGATAAGCTTTTTGGTAAGTTCTTCACATTACATTGAAAATGGTAAGATATGTAATTTGTTGTGGAAAAAGAAATTAATTACAAACTATTAGTGCCTTCTAATCTTCTTTTTACAGTGCGATTCACCTCATAGTGACCCCAGGTGTTAGGCTGTAAGCTGTAACCTCACTATTTTTTGCCTTAATTGCATTGATAATATTTTGTCTATGCCTTTCAGCCCTGTGAAATTGCAGCTAACACCTTGCCAACAGCAGTAGCCTCTTCCAACGGAGACTAGGTTTATGTTAAGATAGTTCAATGTGCTGGATATATGAGTGGAAAATATGCCATTTGTGCGGAAATAAGGAGGTTACTGGAAATAATTGAATATTTATGAGTAACAATATGGTTGAGTAGCAATATTATAATGAGTAAATTATGATGAGTGACTGGCACATCATATCTAAACATCATTACGGACCAAGTGCATCCTGTCATGTGGTTGGTTTATCCCAATGGCGATGGATACTTTCAACAAGATAATGCATCCTGCCATAGTGCTCGTATTGTACAGGATTGGTTTCAGGAACACGCCGGCGAGTTTACTTTGCTTAGGAGCCCCCCCCCCACAATCTCCAGATCTCAATCCCATTGAGAATTTGTGGGATGAAGTTGAACGAGCCATCAGACAGCTGGATCTACAACCCTGCAATCTCACACTCCTGGAAAGTGCTATTCATCAAGCATGGTCTCAGATTCCACAAACCACCTATTGCCGCCCCGGTGGCGCAGTGGTCTAAGCGATGGCCTCTGATCATTCGTCCGAACGAGGTCTGGGTTTGAATCCCGGTGAGGTATGGATGTTGTGTATGTCTTATGGCACTGGCTCTCTCCCTTTCCTGAAACCGGTGGCCCTAAATTTGGGACGGGCGACTGCTTATAGCCCATTGAGTTGCTCACGGTGGTCGTTAAATCTCCAATCAAAAAAAAAAAAAAAACACCTATCAACATCTCGTGGAGTCCATGCCATGAAGAATCGACGCAGTATTAAAAGCAAAAGGTGTCCCAACGAAGTACTGAGGGAGTGGTCATAATAAAGTGGCCACTCGGTGTATATATATGTATATATCCCCTCCCCCATACATGATGAAAAATTGGCTGTGCCCAGTGTACTTACAATTTGAAAATTTTATATCAATTAACTTGTGAGTTTATAAAACTGTCCAACTTTAAATTGTGGCTTTTTTATTTTTATTTCTAGGTATGTTTGAAGCTATAATGAAGAAAATTGAAGGGCTGAAATATGACTTGAAATTCCTGACTAAAGAAGTTAGTCGCAACAGTGATGCAATTCAAGCTCTTCAGAGCTGCAACAACTTGCAGCAGCCAAATGTCATTCAGAGCAGTTTTTCTTTTCCTGTTTCTTCAAAAGAAGAAATGAGTGATGTTGAGACAATGCTGCAGAAAGATGAAAACAAGAGTATTCTGGTAAATTCGAAACTTAATTGTTCCAGTGTTAATTGAAGTTTGATAATACCTTTTTCATGTTGCTGATATTATTCCTTGCTGCATTAATCCGGGACAGTAGAGACAATTACCACTGGGCAATGACACACAATAACATGTAGATCTTTCTAGTGAACTCTTTTTTCAAACAGGGAGGGCCACAATTCTGACCTCCTCTGACTGTTCGCTTCTCCACTCGACTCGTGTTGGGGCTCTGCCCATTTCACACTCATTTTGAGAAACACGTCACGTAGACCTCTTGGAGTTAACACGCTTGTGCTTTATAATTGGGCAATTATATGCGTGAGTAAAAATGAAGAAATATTGCAGAGAACTACTCTATTTACTAGCATTAACAGTGATAGGTATGATTTTGTTAATCAAAATTGGGGTGGGGGTCTCATAAATAGGATATATACCACGTAAATTTACTACAACGAGATATTCTGCTCGTTACATCAGAGTGCTTACTAAATTCTACCACTTGGCCTGGTGAAAATTCCTTTAGTTTGGTGTCTTGTGGCTGACGAGTGTAGGCTGCTATGCTGAGTATTCTTGCTTATGGTAATTACCCAATCCCTAGGGAAATGGCTTATCCTGCTGACATGAAAGAGCTTTATTTTCAGATGACTATTTTTTTTGTGATATTTTAATGTGTGATTTTAATTTCCATATTCATGACCTCTTCTATCCATGAAGGACACTATCGTAGTTAGCCCCAGATAAAGTACACTATCTTATTGGTATTTTCTTAGAAATCATACACGAGATTCTTCCACTGATTCGCGGAGTTCCACTTTTTTCGTCATCATTTGTGTCATACTCGAGATCGATGCAAAACCGAAGAGAAATTTTGGGGGTATTAGTTAGAGGAGGAATTCATTTGCCATCAGGAAGCGATATTTCATCTCTTAAAACTTTCGGAAACGGAAATTAAACGGAGAAAAGGCTTTCCCCGTTATCGTAATGCCCTTTTCTAACAATGTTTCTTCTGCCCAGTATTGTTAAGTATAATTTTATTAAATAAATATTTGTATTTCAGCTTGGAAATGGAGGAAAAGTTTTCGAAAATGGAAGTTAGACGGCGCTGAATTTTCCTCTAATCTTCAGGCATGAGATTTTTTGGAGGATTCAAGGTATTTTGGCATTTTTATCAGCATTTGTGTGATTCTCGAGATCGATACATAACTGAACAGAATTTGGGGGAAAGTAGTTTTCCGTCGGTGGATGAAAGTGCTACTTTCGAAATCGGAAGTTAGAATGGAGTGAAGGTTTCTCCAGTAATCGTAATTTTTTTTTTCTTGCAATATACTTTTTCTCAGTATTGTTGGTAAATATAATTTTATTGAATGGATATGCATTTCAGCTTGAAAATGTACGAAAAATTTCTGAAAACGGAAATCGGTGCGAAGATTTCGCCCGTAATCGTTACCCCCCCCCTCCCCTTTTGCGTAATGTTTCCTCTATCTTGTGTTGTTAAATGTTAATTTTATATTTTGAATAGAGTAATGTGGTCCAGTTTAATATTTACATAAATAAATTAACGTTAACAATTTTGTCTTGCTAATGCGGTGTTTTATTCACACTGTTTCGTCGTACATTCCGATTTTTTACCCAGTTAAAAAGTTCAGCTTTTTTTCTTTTCTTCGTCAGTCTCATGTATGAGAAATACAAAGGAACAAAAATTATGCTTGTAATTTAATTCAGTGTATTAAATTACATACTATGTATGAATTCTTAACAGCTAGAACAAGTATATAAATAGGGAAAGAGCTCCAGAAACAGCTGCCTAGACCATAGTTACAGACAACTTGTCCTCATCAGTATAAAGCATGGTGCCCTCCGACCACAATTAGCAATGGTTTCCTTGTGTGTTTTGTATAAATTTTATATTATTTGGCATACAACTGGAGTTTTCCTGTAGTTCGATGCTTTCAAATCAGATGCCATTGTTTTAATTTGATGTGCTAGCAACTGCAAATAATTTGGAAAGGATATCTATAGGTATAAAAAGCAAACTATATATATATTTAAAAATTCTCATGCTGTTTAATCTGATTATTTCTTCCAAAATTCTTTTGCAGTAGCAGTGTACACAACACTTGTTCTAATAAATTATATGTATTTAAACTCAGCAGCCTTTCTGCTGTCAAATTCTGAGAATTTATTTAACTTAGTGTTCATTCTAGAATTAAAAAAAAAAGACAGGGTAATTTTCTGGAAACGGGGCAGATTTTATAATGGGGCAATTTATATGCGCGAGTGTATAAAAAAAGGGGCATAATTTTACCTTCCCCCAAAAAATTCAACTGCTGCTGTACAGATTCTACTTTTAAAAGCCTGGAAATAGTGTTTTTTTTTTTTTTATTATTTAAATATTTTTTTTACGTCGAAAAGTTGTCTACCTGAGCAGTCAGCCGATTTCAAGGAAAATGCAATTTTTTTAATTATTGTTCACCGGCGTTTCATGTTATGAGAGAAGCTGAGTTCATAATTCAACAGTAAAAGAATTTAGCAGCCAGCTAGGTTATTTATTGGTATTTAAGCGTGAGCAACACTAAGCAGTTAACAGAATCAAAGTATAAAATAAAGAAAAAAAGGTTTAGTCAGTTGTAAAACAATGATAAATAAGTCATATGAAGAAAATTGAAACATCCGTTTTATCCCCTACCCCCAAAAGATACACAAAACATCTTAACACTTTTGAAAAAAATACTTAATATCGGCATATGGGACACTCTTTTTGAAGAAGTACCTAATTTCTGCAGATTAGCATCTGTTTTAAGTGCAGCATTTTTGGGAAATCTGGCTTTTTTAAAAGCACATGAGAAGCTGCCGATAAATTGAAAAAATATGTAAATGAAACAAAACTTCCTACTTTAAGTCCAGTTTTTAAAAATTCTTAAAAATTAACTTTTAAGCAATTAATGGTTGCAAATGAAAGAGCCAGTATTCCCAGATTTTTAAGCCTGAACCAGCATTTGAAAAATAGAGCACGATCAACATCTACCCCCCCTCCCCTAGTGTTTTTCCTCCCTCCAGAAGCTTTGTTGTAACTTCCCTTCCATTGCAAAGCACTTATTTAGCTGAAATTCAGCTTTTTTTTGTTTTTCTTAATTTGGGAAGGGAGTAAAGCCATCACTTTGCATTCACAAATTTGGAACTTAATGAGTGGGAGGAACGGCTTTTGGTGTTGCATTATAGAATTTGGGTTCTGAGGCTGTATCTTTCGATGACTGATGAATTGACGATTTCTTAGTTGGGTGGGGGAGCACACTGGCTGGGCGGCCCACCCTGCAAAAAGGCTATAGGAAGAACACTAAGTTCTGGGGGAAAGCAGGGCATTTTTTTACTCTCTAAACAGGGACAGGGTGCATTTGATCATTTAAAAAATGGGCAGGACAGTGCACCCCTATTAAAAACTGCCTAACGTGAACACTATAATTTGTGATAATGAAAAAGTATCCTCAGAATGAATGTTTTCCCCCCTACAATTGTTTAATGATGTTGAAAGCCAGCACTAACAAATTTTAATTTTTGCATTTGTAGGTCCAGCAATTGTCAAGAACTGGAAGAAATGATGCAAAGCAGTGTGTGTATCTCATTATAAAGAAAGTACTGACAACTGAAATGGCTTTGGTCTTCAGTTTCCATGGAAAGAAGGGGAAGCAAGCCTTTAGTGCTACCCTGTTATGTGATGCAATAATGAGTAAGTAAACAATTTAGAAATATTCTGATATCACGAATACAAAATACTTCGCATATCACACTGGATGCTAAATATCTCATTAAAAGATCAAGATCAAGTTTCGAAAACATTGATTTCCGTTAGACAGGATTGGCAAGACAATATCGACACACACACACACACACACAAAAATATATGTATTCAATATAATAATTCTACTGGTCCATCTGCAATCGTTAAGAAACAAGAGTTTGTCTGATTTTTTATGGCTCTGCTTTTATTGCCTTTGACTTGGTTTTACCCCCAGTTGCCAATTTCTGTGCCTGTTACTACATTACTTCTAGTTGCTCATTTTTTTTTGTGATTTTATTATTCTTATCCAATAATTGCATGTGCTACTGTTGTACAAAAGTAATGAGCGATATTCACATTCCATCACAATCACCATCATGAGTGGTATGAAAAATCCCACACTTACTATCATAGGAATTATGTCACAATCATGTGATCAGTGGACACCGTTAGGTTGATGCCATAAGATTGCTGCATCCTGGAATATAAAGTATGAAGAATCTCCTTTTTTGCACCTTAGACTTTGATGATAGACATCACACACCTCGTATTTTCTTCAAATTCAGCCGTCATATGCAGACAATATCACCATAACGAAATGACATTACTGTCTAGCAGCTTTAAAAAGGATAGCATGCAGCACTGGAATGCTTTTTTCAAATTTAGTCATCATACAAAAATAATGTCCTCATGAAATGGTCTTTAAATTTCTGAAGGAATGCACAAACTAAACCTCCCACCAGGACACAGACACCCTATGAAAAAAATTCCATCCTGACAGGGCTTGAGTGCTGTCAAGAAACATTTTTGTTTAGTTTATTACCAAAAATAAAACATCAGTAAAAATTACAAACAAAACAAAATCTGGCAACTTTGTATTTTGAAATCTGGCTCAATGTATGTATTAAAATGTAGTAAGAAATGTTTATCTGCTTTATTGTAAAGCAACTTTCTTCTTCATATTTCTCTTTTAAGGAGCAGTTCAAGTAAAAGTTCCAGTGACAGATTTAGAAATTAGCAAAATAATTGGAAAGTTCTTAGCTACTGCATCAGACAGAGATGGAGGTAGAAAGGAAAGAGCAAGTGTTAAAAATGTAACAATATAACATCACTGCCATATTGGGCTAGTTAAAGAAAAATATTGTTATTACTGTAAATACACAATTTGTTTACCTTTGCATTGTGTTTAAACTGGTTTTCTAATAGAATTTTAGCATTTTAATTAGCGTAAATAAACTGCTTTTTTTTTATTATGTTTTACGGGACTTTGTAATATAATAATAGCACTGCTGTTGCTCAAATCTAAGGATATAATATTTTGGAATTTGATGTGCACTCCTTACACAGGGTGCCCACTGGTCAGGGAAAACCTGGAATTGTCAGGGAAATTGATTTTGTCCAAAAAAGTCGAGGAAAATTGCTATTTTTCGCCTAAACCTGGAAAATCCGCACAACTATCTTGGAAAATGAGCGATCCCTTGTCAGATCAGCTACATGTTAAGATTTTGCCGTATTTTGAGCCTGAATCCTCCTTCGCTAGCCCGGTTCTATTCACTGATGAACCCGGAAGTCCGAGGGAGAAACAAGGTCATGTGCCGCTCTTGCTGAGAGAGAGAAAGGGGGATTGAGCAGGGGGAGCCCACAATATTCGCAACATAGCAAAGATTTCCCACACCTCTGCTGTCTCCTCAGGATAGGGGGAAGGAATGTTAGTGCCCCCCCGCTCTTTGTCTTTGTTGACGCAAAGTTGCTCCAACGAATGAGAATGCAATCGTAAGTACGGGCTATCGTATTTTAGCGTTATCTTTCAAGTGGAAGCACATGAGATGAGCTTTGAGCAGTCTTTGAGTTAAAATATCTTCATGCTTCTTTTACATTGTGCACGATCGCATTTTCTTCAAAATGAGCAATAAGAAAATGGTTTTTAAATTTGGAATTGACTGAAAAAGAATTGAATCCACAATAGACAGAAAAAAACATTAAAAAAAATAGAAGAACAAATTATCGAACTACAAAAAAAAATAATAAAAAAAGGTTTTGTACATGTACGAGTAATTTATTTTTCCAAGCAATGTAAGTTAATACAGCCAATTCCTTAGGGTCCCAATTTTGCTAAAGTCCCCTGATTTAATGATACCCCCAATTTGGTGATTATTTTTGCCAGTTCACTGAGTCATAAATTGTGCTTTAATTGCATTTTAAAATATTTTGATTGATAATTACTAGTATGGTATATGGTTTAATTATTAATCTGTTATGTTCATACGCTTAGGATAATTTTTGCTTTGGTCGATTTTACTTCATATTGAGTAGAAATCCTAGTTTTTCTACTGTAAAAGTAGAGTGGATTTTAAAAGTATGGTCTGGAATTTTTCTGGAAAAGTCGGGGAATTTTATTCGTGAAATTGAGTGGGAACCCTGTTACATTTAATGTAAGGGGAGTTAAAAATCACCATTCTTTTCAATGCAAATACATACAAGGAAAAACAATATCAGAATCCCAGTATGTTTATTCTCATGTTGTAATGACTGTAAAAAGCACTTGGAAACTGTCAGCAATAAAGGTGCTCTTACGTGAAAAAACATGGGAAAATTGTTAAAAGAAAAGGCAATTATAACTGCCCAAACTCTTATATAATTCTCCATGATTAGATACACTGTACTATTGCATTCTACCAGTGGCTCAGAGACCTGATAATTCTGACATCTGTTAGGTGAGGACATTGAAACAATGTTACAAAAAGTTATTCTACCAAGTATTCAGCCGAGATTGGACCAATATTTTAACATAGCACTGTGTTACTCAGAGCTAAAGATATAATATTTGGGGTAGGTATAAAAAGAGTGTAATTCAATCTGCACTCATTACATTAAATGTAAGGGTACTTTGACAAAAAATAAAATAAAACGTTATTTGCAAATGCAAATATACTTACATACAAGGAAAAAAAATCTAAATTTCAGTACATGTTTATTTTCTAATGTAATTAATTAAAAAAAACACAATTTAAAAAACACTTGGAAACAGAACACTGCTCACACTTTTACATAATATTTCTTGATTAGAGTCACTGAACTATGACATTTTACCAGTGGTTCTGACATATATTAGGTGAGGTCATTGAAACGATATTGCAAAAGGTTATCCTCCCAAGTATTCAGATGACACTGGCTAAGTGTCGGTTGCATTAAATCCGACAAACAGCCATTATTGGTTAGATGATGGTTATAACTGTCATCTAACCGATATCGGCTCCACCCAATGTAACCGATATCGGCTACAGATATCGGACCGATATTGCAAAAAGTTATCCTTCCTGATATTCAGCCGATATCGGTTATATCGGCTACTGACATGGAGCCGATATCGGACCAACATTAATTGCTACTTGGGCGTTCACTGATTATAAAAGTTCCAAACGGTGTAAGGTTTACTTATTTTCCCCTGTGCTAATAGAGTTTACTGAACCGTTGTTGTTTCCTTCTTCTGCTTCCGCGAAAAGCATGGTAATACAGACCTTAATTATTTTTCAGCTAAGCACCTGGCCCAACATATGAAGTTTTAACTTTTTTTTTTAGATTTTCAGCAGAAAGGAGTTGTTCTTGTGTGTCTTTCACATAAAATTTCAAAACTCTTTTTCGAAAAAACTCTTCTTTTTGCAAAATCATTTACAGTTCTGTTGACAAAACGATTTTGCATAACACTACCGATGTTATTTGGCAGAATTAAAAAAGCAAAATGCGTATTTAATTTCGCAGAAAAATGAAATAAACAAAAGCGTATGAGTATTTAATTTTAAGAAAATATTAAAAGCGTATGCGTATATAATTTCGCCGAAAAAGGAGATTATTTTGTGAGGCCTAAAACAACTTTCGTATGTTTCCGCGAAAACTCACACATTTTAAATTGCAGGCATGAGTTTTGAAAGCTTTGAAAACAGGCATGTCGAACTGGTGGACCCAGCCTTCACAGTGCAGCTCCCGTTCATGTCATGGAATTTTTGTTTTTATGTTTCAGTGAATTTTTTATGATAAGGGTAACAGATCTGACACAACCCTAAGTTTTTTTTTACGTCAGAGAATTACGTGTTTTGTTTAACATTCAGACAGGATGAAAGATATCTCTAGTGCAGATATGAAAATTAACATCAAAAATAAAGCAACGTGGAAGCTGGCGTAACACGCAGTACAGCTGGAAAATACTAGTGTATCACGCTAGCGTGCCCTCCAAAACTTTACCTCATTGGAGGGAGCTGTCACGTGGGAAATCGAATCCCTCCAGTTGGCGTCGTCCTCTAGAATACGATACGAATCGCTAATGTTATCGATGTAATCCATCGCATTTTAACATTTGAGGAAGTTGAGGTGAATAACAATAATGTGTCTTATCTTCTTTGTAAAGCTGAAAAGGCGGTTTGTATTGACTTTTCGCAACATATGTGTTCGTTCTTAGAGCTTTATTTACCAGAAATTCGGATAGAAATAAAAATAAAACGGTTTGCATTGACTTTTCGCTACCTAAATGATAACAGGTGTTCATTCTTAGAACTCTAGTTACCATACATTCGGACAGAAATTATGTTTGAGATTTGCATAGGAAAGTGTTAGTTGAAAACGCAATGCTGTGATTTTTTTTTTGTTTAGAACGGTTTGTATTGACTTTTCGCTACTTACCTCTTTTATTCAAAGGTATTGTGTTAAATGTATAGTTTGCAAGTACCATGAATACTTAAAACAAATTCTAATCGCTTCTGCCATGAATATCTAAAAAATACCAATCGCTTTGGCCACGAATACTTAAAACAAATACTAATCGCTTTTTGCCACGAATACTTACCACTTTTATTCAGCAGGAACTTACCACAAATACTTACAGCTTTTATTCAGATGAATTGTGTTAAATTCAGCAGTGCATGAGTTAAACTTATTCTATTTCTTGCTGTTTCATCATCACGATTGATTCCATCGATAATATTAGCGATTTGTTATTTCATCCATAGCTTTAGCTATTCGTTTATTATTCTAGATAACGAAACCGATTGGAGAGTTTCGGTTTACCACCTGACGTTCTCCCTTTAATGAGGTAACGCTTTGGTGGGCATACTAGTGTATCATGAGACACCAGTCTGAACAATGCCTCGGCACAACGCGGCGTGGCTCCGCTGGGAACAATTGCTACGGAGATCGACTATTGGTGCTGGGGAATGCGAGTAAGCTTGTTTCCGCAGCTCGTCTTTTCTGTAGTGACCTTAATGTTCGTATTAAGCAGAGTTATTTTGTCATTGTAACGTTAACTTCTTTACAGTCAGTTATTCTTGGTTTGCAGTCCTAATTTTGAACAACAATATCTCTTTTTAAGCCTTGCGACAGCAAGAAAAGATAGACTGAAGAAGAGTGTATATTATTATTTCATAATTTTATCTTTTTCAGTTTGAAGTCTGTTATTAGATCAAACACAATTCTTTTTGGAATGGGGTTCCTACAAATCAGGTATACTCTTAAAATGATAATATGATCCTTTACATGTTACTGATATATATTTGGCGTTGGATGCTTACGTTTTAAATTGTATGCAACCCTCCCATTCTTGCTTTGTCACTAAAATCGCCCCATGACAGATTTCAGTTTGACGTGTCTACTCATAAGGATTTTCTTATATGATTTCAGTAATCTCTCCGAAAAATAAAATAAAAATATTAAAGTTTATCTTACCTTTCATTTAACAATAGCTTGGCGAATGCTGCTGGAACTAAAGGTGGATAACAGTCGATAGTTATGACTTTCAATAGTTTTGGATAGTCAAAAAATAACAATCGATAGCACCATTGATAGTGTGTTGGCAAAGTTTCTCGGGAGAAATTCGTTTTCCGGGGTAAAAAATTATTTCTGACAAGAGTTTTTCTTACTTTCCTATATTGTCAAGCTAAGCTCTGATAAACTTTGAAACTAAACTTTTTTGTGGCTTAGCGACCACAGTAAGCAACTTAAAGGACTGTAAGCATTTGCCCTTCCCTGATTTAGGGCCACTGATTTCAAGGAAGGGCAAACCCAGTGCTGTGACACAATCACAACATGTGTTCCTCACGGGTTTCGAATCCGTGCCCATATCGGACGAATTATCGGAAGCCAGCCCTTAGACAACTGCTCCACCTGGTTGTGGAGTCTACGTTTTGACGATATTCTCCCTAAGTGAGTGAGCAGAAATAACGAAAAACATGTTTTGCATAAAGAACTAGCTAGTTCGTGCTCCTTTATTCTAATTTTCCGTTTGTACTGTATGTTTTCTTTATGTTTCTGTTCACAAAAGCTAAATAAGAAAATTCTGCAGTTTTGTATGCAAAAACATTTTTTTCTATAATGCTTAGCACAGTCCTGGTAATATTTCGTGAGAAATACAATAAATAAAGTTTTGAGTGGGGCAGTTCTTCAATTGCTTTTTTTTTTTTTTGGCATCATTTAAAAGAACAGCAGCTCGATGCTGTCGTTTTAAATTATGCCTAAGATTTGACGTATTGCTCGATGTTTTGTAATTCTTTCAACAAAGGCTACATTTAGCGTAGACCTTATCCTTACCAAAAGAAAAATAAAGTTGCACAAAAAGTATTTTACATTTACCAATTATTACTGATTACGTATTCTCAACAAATAAATGTTTCAGCATCTGACGCACCTTCGAACTACCACTACAAACAACTAGAACAATGATTTTGATTCGTCTTTATCCGATTGCAACGTGCAACAGAGTGTCAAAACCTCATAACCTCACCGTTTATTTTTTTCATTACACTTAAGTTTAGTTTCACATTGTCATCATGTATTAATATAGCTGGGCTCAATGTTTTCGACACCAGTATAAATGAGGTGAAAATGAGCGTTTCAGTCATCAAAGCAATTGGTGGAAGCTGAATAGTTTACAGCATCGTGATTTACACTTGCAGCATTGAAAAACGTAAAACAATCGATAGGTACAAAAAACTATCGATGCACTATCGATGTACTGAGTAGGACAAAACTATCGATACTATCGACAGCGCATCGATAGTTACAAAAACTATCGATATACTATCGATGTACTGAGTAGGACAAAACTATCGATAGCGCCATCGATAGTACTTCCACCTCTAGCTGGAACGAAACATTAGGTTTTAAGGAATTTTTATAGCAGATTCCGTCATTTGTTTCGATAGCTGTGTCCTCTAAATTCGTTGGATTAAAGCTTTAAAGTAATATGTAAACGATTTGAAATTTCATTTTGTATTCACCGTGTCCAAATTAGGTCACACCTGCACGTTCTCATATTTAAAGAGCACATTCCGTTGAAATAGAAATGAAAAAACTATAGTGTCTTAATCACATTGTGTGGTGTTTAAAATTATCCAGGCCGCATGAATCGGGATAATTTGGCCTTTAATAATAATGTCCATTCAAATTCAGTTAATTCTCCTAGCCAAATAAATTATGCCATTGTCTGGCTAAACTACTTTGATCATTAGAAATTGCATGAAATGTAATTTTTCTTTCTGAAAGTAAAGGTATCCCATATACGAATCCATGTGATTTGCTAATCAGAGAAATTACTTAGTACATATTACAAAGGTTCTCACTATGACGTTAGAGGAAAATTCTAAAAGAATTGACAGAAAATGTTTTAATATTTCTGCTTATAGTATGAGTGGCACAGTGGAACCACAATTATTCTTTCCCCAGTTATCGTTTTTTATTTTATACGTAATTCTGTGCTAGTCATGATATTTTACTGTAGTGTCTATGGCCGTTTCAATTCGGAATACGTCATTCATTCATACACTTTTGCGATCATTCGTAAAATTTCGAAGTTCAGATTATGAAAGAATCACGGTTCTTTCATTCTTTTATATGTAATCCAACATGTAACATTGCTGATAGAATTGAGCTTGCGTTTCTTTATTTTTTTTTCTTTTTAGCCATGAAATAGATTATTCAACTAAAACTTTAGTACATAACGTTCACAATTATTTTTTCTCCGAGTTCAAGAAATTTGAAACCAGCAAAGGCCATTAAATATTAAAGCTAAAAAAGTGCACAAACTGCTTTGAAAAAAACGACGCTTATATAGTCATTTGCAAAAGTTTAAGACCACCTGTTGGTATTAGGAGATTTCTTCCGATTGCGTCAGCTCTTGTCTGTATTACTCAACTTCCCGTCGGTATTGCATCATCCTACAGCGTCAGCTGTTTCTAGAGTTGGGAGAAGCGTGAGAGCGTATGTTTGCATCTGGTTTTCATGCTGATAGGTTTTGTGCGTGTTTTCTATATAGGGGAAAATGGGAAATAAAGCGTCATTAAGTGTAACTCAGAGGGCACAAATCTTGACTTTATATCATGAAGGATACTCCGAATATGACATAAGCAGAAATGTGAATGTGAGCAAGGCTGTTATTCATAATACGATCATGAATTATCGAGATATAGGTGAATTTAGTCACCGAAAGAGAAGTGGACGACCAAGAAAATCAACCACAGTTGATGACAATACCATAAGGCAAATAGTTATGCGTTCTGCGAGGAGTTCGTGCAAGAAAATCAAGGCCGTTCTACATCAATGTTTCTGATATCAATATCAGCACTCTTTCCCGACGTCTTAGCAAACTTCAAAAACTCCAATTTCTTTTGGAATAAAGTCTTATAAACCTGCACATAAACCTACACTAACCTCTATCATGAGAAAGAAGAGACTCCTGTTTGCGAATTTTATCAAATTCGAAAATTCAACAGAGTGAACTGTTCTTCAATAAACTATAATAATTGCAGATGAATTTTATTTCATTTATTCCTTCAAATAATTGAAAGAAGGTTTTTCTTCAAAGAAATGTCTGCTTTAAGTATTTAATTTGCAAAATAAATCTTAATACCATAATACTTCCACAACGCTTATTCCACGAAATTATAACCACATGATATCGGAAACGCAGATATGCGTTTCTTACTAAATTGTGATTGTCTGTTCACGTGTGTGTTGCTGCGACATGCAAAGACGTGGAAATTTTGCACCTTCGACGGTTGGTGATCATTGGAGGGGCACTAAGCCGTCGTCGGGAGTGCAGTGTCTGGCAACTCCAACGTGGACTATTGTGCTGACCATGCACACGGATTCGCATGTGCTTATATTTCTTTCACTAATTTACCATGTGATCTGATTACTCTTATTATTGGATCGACAACATTGACTGGATGTAGTCTAGGAGTTAAAAATTTGCATTTCTGCAGCAAAGCAACTACACGCTCATAAAGCTATGCTGAATTTAACCAGATTCAGTGCTGACTTAGTATATGAAATGGATGCCAGTATTATAAAGACTGAATATTTTTTCCGTTATTTAGACTTAGTGAAATTTGAATATGTGACACTTTACTTTTTAAGCATCATGAGAGAAACGAACTGTACTGAAATTCCTTGTGAAGAAAGGACATGATTTAAATGAAGAAAGAAGTTGTAGTTTTTTAAGACAGAAAAGGTTTTTTCTAACATTTTTCATTGTTGAACCATTTTGTAAGAAGAGGAAGACCTAAAATCTTTTCAGATCTAAACTTCTGGCTGGAAGAGTATCCTAATGTTTCAAACAAATCGCTGCATCTGAATTTGACTGCATAAGGAATTCAGAAATATTGCTGATGATTTTTATCTAAATATTACAAATGTCCCTGAACTGACTGATTTCTACGACTTCTGAAAGACCCTTTTGAGGGTGGGGGTGGGGGTGGGGGTGGGGATATTGTTTCGAATTAAAAGGCACCAGTGCTCAAAATGTTAAGAGTACTTCATATTTATTGTTAAGAGTACTTCATATCGCAGCTGTGCCGATAATAGCTGGGAATCATTTATTTCGAATAGATATGGAACAGAATTTTCATGACCAAGTTTAATATCTAAGCTTTGAAAATATATGTTTCATTTTTCATACAAATCGGAATAATATTCCTATGATGCATCACTTCATTCGTTGATTAAAATGACGGAATAAATTTACAAGTAAATACATGAAATAATAAAAAAACGGTATTATAATATCTTTTCTGATATCAGTAACGTTAAGGCGTTCTCCTGTGCCTTCATTTCCTCTCAGTATGATGGCAGGAACGATTGCGTTCAGAGTGAGCGCATTTGTCAATAACATATTTTAAATCGCAAATTCATTAATGCCGTTTGACATTTTAACGGAACGTCCACCTTAAATGTTAAAGCTTTTAATAAGCTTTTTATGCTTTAACAAGGGTGTGAAGCTCTCGTATTGAATATAAACTATTTATAGAAGTGCATTTCTACAATTTACTTTAATGTATACCGAGTGGTTATAAAATCAGTAGTCCTATTCCCAGGGCTTCAGAAAAGCCTAAAAGGACGATGTCACGACGAAGCTTAGTTTTTAGCTTATCGAGGGCATGGGAAAAATGATTTCGCAGAAAAAAACGGTTTAGTTAAAAACATTTCACATGGAAAATTTCGTATGCAACTGTTCCTGTGGATATTTAGCATGATGCGTCCGGCAGAATAAAAGCGGCAATTATCACGCTGCTTGCACTAATTAAGTCTCTTACATGGAAGGCATGCGCGTTAGTGATTCATTATCAAAATCAGAGTAATATTAATAGTGCACTACGCCAGTATCAACGAATCAGAGTATAACGGAAAGGAGGAGCCCTTACGCACGTGGCGTTGAGGAAATGATACGGAAGTTCGAAGACAGTGGAGGATTCGGGATAACGTTGGAATGAGGACATTCGCCAGTTTCTGAAAATGTACATGAAGTTTCAGTTGACAATACCGACGTGGTAAGCAAGAACGCACTTCACACAGTTGCTCCACAGCGATTGCCCGTGAGCTACACCTCTCTTCTGTCGTGGGATAGTATCCGTAAAAGAAACGTGTTATGCAAGAATTTCAACCGGGAAACAAGCAACAACACTTGAACTTCGCTCTCAGATTCCAGGCCGGGATGGAGGTTGACAGCCTTTTGCCTTGTGCAATCATGTGGTCAGATTTCCCATTTACTGCGATTGTGAACTTGCAGAACTGTCGAATACAAGAACTTCACGGTCAGCAGCTATTCACAAAAGATCTGCGCAAGGTACGTCTGTAAGGTTACTGTTGGCTTCACAGCAGATTTCATCATTGGGTATTTTTTTGCTAAACCACCATACCCCGTGGAGTACTAACTAGTGAATTTCACTCTTCTCCGTCACTACCGCTTTCATGCCAGACGGTGTACCTCCACCCGTTTTTCGGCAGGTAAAAGAAATGTTCAGTCGAACATTCAGCAATGAACACGTAATTCCCGTTTTTTTCAGCAGTCCTGGCCAACACACTCACCAGATATTACTCCTTGTGGTTTCTGGCTTAGAGTATACCCGAAAGACAGACTTCACCGGAAGGCATAAGTTCTCCCTCAGATCTGAAGACAAGAATTAGACGTGAAGTAGCCAACATCGATCACGACATGGTCAACTCCCGTTTTACATATTCGCAGTGATAAAGAATTACCACGTGATATCAACATCGCGTGAGGCTACTATAGATTGTGCACACCTATTCTCTGTATGTAATCAGTAAACGTCTGCCAGCAGCGGGAAAATTAGTGACTTAAGCTAATTTGACCGTGGCCAAATAATTGCGGCCCGGTGGGCTGGTGCCAGTGTTACGGGAACAGCCGCTCATGTTGGTTACACACGTACTGTCGTATGAAGGGTGTAATACGAATTGATCAATCATGCAGACAATCCAGCAAAAAGACTCACATTAGTCAGAAACGATCGGATGATCTGGAAGTGAGCTTCAGATGTCGCTACTGGAATCCCAAATAAGACGTTTAATAGTTACCGAGCTCACCAACCAGCACAACAGCGGTTTAGTTAGTTCTCTTTCCTCATGAACCATGTGCCGTGCCTTTCTTCACCTGGGTTATCACAGCCGGAGAGAAAGGAGGGTTCCAATGATGACGCACTCTCGTTACACAACAGCTTTCATGAACCAAGGAACATCGGCAACGGAAAAGGTGCTACGCTGTTGTAAACAGCTACATAAAATGTCCTGCAATATACTTCTTTGGCACTGGATGCCTTCTTTCAACACGACTGGTTGGAGAAGCATTTCCAAGACAGCACATAAACATCGACTGACCATCTCCCTGGTCGGATTTGAACATAATTTATTATCATTAAGACAAATCGAGGTACGCTTTCTATCCCGAAACTGAGCACTTGGAAATTCTACGCTTTTCGCTCAGGCGTGGTAAACTCATGAGAAGTAATGCCAACTGAACTTTTCCAGCAAATTTTAAAATCCACGCCAAGAAGAAATGCCTCACTTGGAAACTGTGAAACGTGCCCACATGTGTTTAGGGGGATTTGTTAAATAAGTTGTATTTTTATTGTATTTGTAACTTGTTTACGTCCGTCAAGAATAATATTTTAATAATTAGTTATCCCGGTATTATCCCTAGCATAAGCAGCAATATTGAAGCAAAATCTGCTATACATCTTAAGATATTTTTGCTCTATGATACACGGTTTTATTTGCATTTCTGAGTGATTTTCCTGGCGATCAGATTAGATAAATTCTTATTTGAGACATCTTTAATTTCAGAAAGATAGAATGTATTTCACAGCTTTTCTGTGGACAAAAGGAATTTGGTAAGCTTCAGAATATACTCCGGTAGAGCTTGATTTGATTGATGTTCAGGCCAAAACTGTTTTCTCTTCTGCATGACGGCGACACACTAGTCATGCAGAGGAGATAATAGTTGTGGCCAGCCAACGACGAATGTCATTGGCTGCGCGCATAGCAGTGACTTCATAATTGCTGCTGCAAGGAATGTACGACATTGGCTGGGAGAATGTGTGGTTCTCTTCCAAGTCTTCGGGCAAGCACCGCGGTACCGGCGAAATATTTCCCCTGAGGTACGGCCATTTATTCATTTCGGAAAGCGCAGGACAATGTTGCCGTAACAAACATAATCGCTTTACTAGCCATAAATACTATTTATCATCCATAGCTGTGAGCCTAATGTTGTGAGAACAAAGCCAAGTATATAAATGACATAACAATAGAGAACTATAGGGGGAAGCGGAAAATATAAAAGCTGTCTGGAGGACGTTCGTAAGACAGCGGATGCCAATAGACATCTACACAAAAGCAGAAGCTCAGACCAAGATAAACAAAAATTGGTGTTGGAATGCAATGAGCAAGTGAGTGCCAAGTTCTGGAAATTAAAAGAACGTCCATTCTGCATAGATTGGACAATATCAGAATACGTAGGGGAACCATTTTTAACGTTCAGCATCGGGAAGATCAAATGTCTGAGAATTCAGATAACATCTTACACCTTCATTTGGTCGGTCGAACTCGAATGTTATCTTCGGAACAAAAATGAAGACGAGGATATATGAATCCGTGTACGCGTTGCACAAACACTCGTTATTTGTATTCTGAAAATTAGATCGGTCTAAATACTCATGTGATATTGCCTTTGCCTTCATGTATATTTCGTTTTTAGGTGTTACCTTTGAATTCTTCAGTATTGCCTGTGTTAAATGAATGTTAGACAGTTCAAGATCTATTAAAATTGTCAAGTAGTAATACATTTAACGTAATAAAAGCGAAACCGGTAAAATTTTTATCCGCGACCTCCGAAATTCATCGTATGCTGTTCTCACTATGTCGCAAATTTATAAAAGACACGTTTTCCATTGTTTGTTTTAAAATAATCTTAGTTCACGAATTTTGCATTTGTATCAAAGAATAAATGTGGTTTGCATTTCAAAAGGGCCATTTCATTAATCACTGGTGATATCGCATTTCAAAAGATCCATGCTAACTTAATTCGTAGATTTCTGCAACGATCACTAAATCGGAATTTTGCGTTACTTGGCCGCAAAAATTCGCTTATTTGCGTTATGTTACATATGTTTTTAAAAATTACTTTAAACTGTCAAGGTTCTTAGATTATAATGTTGAGGTTCTTAGATTATAATGTTGAGGTTCTTAGATTATAATGTTGAGGTTCTTTGATTAATGTTAAGGTTCTTAGATTATAATGTTGAGGTTCTTTGATTAATGTTAAGGTTCTTAGATTATAATGTTGAGGTTCTTTGATTAATGTTAACGTTCTTAGATTATAATGTTAAGGTTCTTTGATTAATGTTAAAGTTCTTAGATTAATTTCGATACGATTCGCTATTGGCTGGCGAAATAACGTCAAATTGAAAGCAAAGGAACCTAAGAAACAGCTATTTCTCGTACGGTTGTATGTTATACAAGGAACGTAAGCAACAAATACAATGAAGAGTACTTTTCAACTTTTGTTCGAACCCTGGCCCGTCCTGCTTGATACAGTGATTACATATCGTCTGATAGATGGCAGCACGTCATCTCTGTATCAATCGCGTTTCGTTAGTATTTTGGCTGGCGTGTTTTTTTTAAATAACCTTCAGGAATTTTAATGGGGCGATGATGTGAAATATTTTATCTGAAGAAAAAGGTTTTCTAGCGAAGTGAACCCGTGAAACCCTCTCACTCGGGAGCGTGACGTCACCGCGATGACACTGAATACAGGAGCAGGAGCCCAACAGTTAAAAAGACATAGGAACGCGTGCATATTTGTATTTGAAACTACTTTTATATAAAAAAATCAGTTTCAATCCCTGTTATTGTGTATGTTTAAAAGTTAAATTATAGTAAACGAATTTTTAATCTAATCTAGAAAGCAATGCTGCAAAGAACAAAAAGTATTAACGCACCTACCAACCGGGCGTATCGATCATGAAAATTCCAAACACTGAACTAAATTTTTCTAACGGTCGACTTTGTCCACTTGTTTTCTTTTTATTCATTTTTCGTGTTGAAACTCTGTTGCTCGGTTGTGATTTAGATGTCAAATGAGAATAAATGTCCGCACACGAGAATAAATACCCACAGATTCTGTGGAAACATTCGGAAATTGTTGTTCTTAATTTTTGTGTGACACCCTTTCCCAGAGAAAAATCTCTTCCATGGATTGACTGGAATTTTTTTCACAATATTCAATGGTTTTCATCCAGTCCTCAGAAGGCACAGTTGGTCTCCTTGGAGATAATATATTTATCCACTTGCAGGAATTTAAATTTTCAGCTTTCCTAGATATAGGTCTAAGAGATGGATCTTTGTCCCTTATGGGGTAGGCAATGTAACCTGCAACATAAGCCAGCGCTTCTTTCTTGGCCTCACACTTCAGATTTTCATTGTTTTCACATATTTCATTGTTCTACTTTTCTGGCCATGATTCTTTGCACATTTTTTTCTAAAGCTTTTATGACTTCGGTATCTATGTCCTCAGAAGTTCCGTGAATAATTTCCTACGTGTCATCAGCAGTGAAAGCTTCTTTTAACAAGTCCACTGTTAAATACGTTTAGATCACTTTTTCTTCATCTAATGCTGTACTCACTTTTTAAAACTTGGCAATTTATTTCCTAGCAAAATGTGTTTTAAGCGACTAATGAATTCTGTTGGTGAGGGATGGTCATAGAACACTCCGACACCTCTGATTTAATTGAATAAATTTTCAAGTGCATCCTTATTCAAGCGAGTGGTTAATATATATCTTACTCTATGTTCCTTTAAATCTTCGTACAGGCCCAAAAGCGAAGAAATCAATGCAAGCATTCCTTTTTGAAAGAATGCATATGGTTTCTACCTACTACCCTTAAATGCTATATTTCTGACTGCATTTCTTCTAGTGTTTCGTTTTTCTCCCAAGAAACATGGCTTAATGCCGAAACCAGCTGTTAGAGGCTTGCTGTTTTCAGGAAACGGGTGGAATCTGTTCTTCATTTCAAAAAATGAATCGACTGATTTAAAAAATTTCGCTGAGTTCTTATGCTCCGTCAAAAATTCAATAGATTTTGCTGTAGTGGCTGAGAAGAGACTTTTTGCTGGCCCCATGTTTTGCCATTCGTTGCCTTTTACTGTAATTTGGGAAAGCAAGAGTTTATGGCACATGTTTATTTCCCCACAATCTTTCTCACAGATTTCCTTTGTAATGTCTGCTTCTAGGACTGACCCATATTTCAAGATTAAACCCTGGTCTATAAATTGGTTCCGCAATGTTTTCAAGAAATGAGGCGGGTCTACAAAATCCAAATCTTTCTGACGCTGTTTAAAAGATACGTGAAAAACGACTTTTGAGGCGAAATTCACAATTCCTTCCATAACATCATGCAACTTCCCGAATCTGAAACCACTACTTTAAATATTATGCCAGTATTTTCTAGAGTTGTAATGATCTCAAAGAGAAGCTTATTTATTCATTATGCGTTGAAAATCAAAATAAACCGGTTGCTTCCATGAAGACTAAATTCCTTTGGCTAAGACAACTAAGACTTCAGAATATGGACCTAGAATCTGATCCATCCCTGTGTCGTAGCATATTTTGCTGTCAATGTGTATTTCATGGAAGCTGAGAGCACAAAGCTTTTCATTTGTAATAGGTTTACTCCGTTTCTTCATAAGTATCAGAACGTTGTGGAGAATTCCAGGACGAAAAATAAATTTAGCACAGGATCGTTTTAACGTGTTTGCACATGGCAAAGGGATACCAATTTTATCCTCATAGAAATCATAAGCTTTCCTAGAAATAGCTCTACTTACAGAAATATATCTTCTCTCTCCACTTGTTTCCTTTATTTTGGTAAGCCATGCATTCTTGCTGTGAAGGCGTAACATTTTTCTGAAGGTTTATTTCCATCTGTTGCAATTTTTCATTTTTATGTGTCCTTGTAATAGTTTTTTTTCCTGAGAAAAATCTGTGAACGGTTGTTTTTTGAACATTTCGTTTTAACTCTTAAAATTCTTTGCAAATGTGTTTTTAAGCCGTCGGTCTATTTCTCCATCGCAATAGTTCTTTCAGTGAAAATTTTATTTTAGTTTCAATTTTTGAGCAAGACATGCATACTGTTGTAAATGTTATTTCTTCTTCTGAACCATGTTTTTTTCATTAAAAATATCGTCCTCCTCAACGCGCATTTTTTGTACTAAGTCCTGTGATACGATCCCGAGCATTTCGACGTACATATCACTTCATTTGCCTGTGTTCTTGTGCATTATCGAGAACTCTGGCTGATCTTGTACATTCCAAATACAAACTAGGCACAGCTGTAGGGGTGTCCAAGAAGGTGATTTTTCATATCATCTTCATAGTCTAAACTGTGGAAATGGTCGCTACAAGTTCTTGCTGTTTCAGTTTAAAAATTATCCTAACGTTTGCATTTAATATTTAATTCCTTTACCATGTCCTTTTTATTCACAGGGAAAACGTGATAAACGACACCACGGTCCTTGGTTTTCTTATGCGTATTTTCACAGCTAGTCACAGCACAAGATGAAGACCTTTTATGTAGAAATATAAACATGGCACCTTTATTCACAAAGAAATGCAAGCAACAAAACAACAGAATAGAGGAGCCTTGTGGAGAAAAGCGCCTGTTCTCGTCATGACGTCACAGCGGGTACACACCGCTCCCTCGTCGAAGCTTAAAATACTCATCCACAGACGAGGTAATGATGGCCCAGCCCTTCTCTTCTATCGCCCTGGCTATTGGCTTCGGAAAAATCGTCACACTGGAAGCAAAAAATCCCAAGCAACAGCTATTGCTAGTACGCGTTGTGTGTTATACAAGAGAAGCAAACAACAAATACAATGGATAGTATTTTCGAATTTCCTTCCAACCCTCGCCCGTTCTGAGTGATGCAGTGATTATAGATAGCAGCAGGTCAGCGCTGTATCAATCGCGTTCTTTACTATTTTGGATGGCGTTTAAAAGAATGGGGTTTAAAAATATTTTATCTGAAGAAAAAGGTTTTCTGATGAAACAAAACTTATCTATTTACAAAAATATTCAAGAACATTGGTTATCTATCA
Organism: Macrothele yani; assembly: GCA_039090855.1. Taxonomy (NCBI): domain Eukaryota; kingdom Metazoa; phylum Arthropoda; class Arachnida; order Araneae; family Macrothelidae; genus Macrothele; species Macrothele yani. Next base: position 107,473,276 of record CM077015.1, on the reverse strand, counting down.
GGGAAGTACTCTCTGACAATACAAATCAAGACTTTAAAGCAATGATTATCTATCAGGGAAGAACAGCTTACAGCTCATAAACTCTATTGAGCATCACCAGCGTAATCTGGCGTCATAATCACAGCATTTAACTTCATGAGGGCCGCCCCGGTGGCGCAGTGGTCTAAGCGATGGCATCTGACTATTCATACAAAAGGGGTCCGGGTTCGAATCCCGGTAAGGCATGGATGTTGTGTTCGTCTTATGGCACTGGGTCTCTCCCTTCCCTGGAACCAGTGACCCTAAATTAGGGACGGGCGACTGCATATAGCCCATTGAGTTGCTCACGGTAGTCGTTAAACCTCCAATGAAAAAAAAATAACTTCATGAGATCTCCTGACGTCTAGCTTGTTAGCCGTACCTGTCTATTTCACCCTTAACCGTAAGTTTGCTATGGCGTCTGTGTTTGTTATTTTGTCTTTCAAGTGGACGTGTCATCTATCTCTCACATGTCGTGTGGTTTTAACCTAAAAACACCATGTAGCTTTTAACCACACTATTTTTACACCTGATGATGGGAACAAGTTGAGTTCCCGAAAGTACTTGTGTGTTTTAATGTTTTAATGAATAAATGTGCCAACGTGCCTCTACGTAATTGTCCTCAACTTGTGGCCTTTTTGGTGCGTAGTTGAAACATACCAAAGTCATCCTTGGTTAGTCTTAATGTTTTTGACTGCGCCTCTGCTTATGTCACCACGCACTAGAAATAGTAAAAACACATTCGTACGGAAAGATGTTAACCAGATTTCTTCAAATATGTTTCGAATTTGACATAATACTCGTGAATTAAAATTAGAATTTTGATCTTTCTGTTTACTGAGTTAGACTACTAAAGTGTTACGTGTATTCTTCCGCAGCGACAGGCGGGTTTGCTTATGTCTTGTGTGTTTAGTACTTGTGTGTTTTAATAAATAAATGTGTTGACGTGCCTCGACGACACCAGCCCGAAACAACGGCAGGGAGAAATGCCAAAATGTGACTCAACCAATTTTAAATAAAAACATCATGTGTTGTAAACAGGACAACATATAAATATGATAAAAAAGAAGTACATGTACAATGGTGTAGAAGAAAGTCGTCACAGTACTGTAATAGAGTGTGATGCTTCTCTGCGAATGTAGTAAGTCAGATTTGAATGTGAATTGTTTATATGAATTATTTCAATCGTGTCGGTTTTCTCAGTTTACAAATACAAACGGTATTTGCAGGAGGGTTTCGTAAGGGTCAAAGCGTGGGCGCTTGTCAGAGAAGGAAGCAGCCAGCTCTTCCTGAGATTTGCGCCGCGGGACTTCGCCGCATTTCCTGGTGGATTTTGAAGTTCCTTGTATTAGAACATTACCAAATATTTATTTAAGAAAGTCAAAAAAGTTTGATTAAAACCAAAAATTATTAATTTTATAAAAACAAAACATTTGTACGCCACTGTTTGTGCAAGCAGGGGCGACGGTCCTAGTCAATTAGGAACAACCGAGAATGGATTGTTTCCTGCTGTAAGTCTCCTTTGCTGCTCATTCTTATCTTCCTTGGAAGACATTCAGAGCCCTTGCACTCTTCGATACTATTTCGAGTTTCAAGACAGGGGTGTGAAGGTGCCTAGATATGTGCTACCCCTAAGTAACAGGCAATCGTCTGATCTAAAACCAAGCTGCTGTTTAATGATTTGTATATATAAGAAGTATTTCTGACCGCTAGAATAAATCAGATGGTGACATTAGTAGGCGACTAAATTCTTCTTTCAAAGTCATAGCAGCTTTAGAAGGATTCCACACCAGTTATTGGCTGCCAAGAAGGTCCCTAATGGCTGTATATGAGTGCGTAATGGTTCCTAACCAGATTTATGGCCGTGAAACCTGGGTACTGCAGAAGCAGCATAGGAATCGTTTGCCTCCTGGAGAGCTGTATTACTTTGGGAGAGGGGTTATGGCAAGACACGCTCTGATCATGTGAGGGACGAAGATGTGTTGCAGATGCGTAACGTGAGGCAAAATGTTGTTAATAAGGTGGAGACTAATGTTGAGGGGTGGTTAGATCATGTTCAAAGAATGAGTGATGAGATGCTTACTAAGAAAATAATTTCAACCCAAGTGGCGGGATGGAAAGGTAGAGGACGGCCAAGGAAATAATAAGAGAACCAAATTCAAGAATGCCTTCTTGAGAAAACGATTATGAGTATGAAGTGCAAAAGGTCTGGTGTGTTAAGTGTGATGGATGTCAATGAAGCTTCAGCTGTGTGTACAGACCATTGTAAATGGAAACGCTTCATATACCAACAGTCAGTAAAATCTAGTTCCATTGGTTAAACGTTTACTTGGCCGACGGTCTTTCTTTGAGAAGCTAACTTCTTAATCTCAGCGAACTACTTGATCATTGTATTTATGTATATAATACATGGCTATTAATCGCAAGGGATTTCGTTAGATTTGCTTTAGAATTAAAGTCCACTTTCCTTTACCCTTCCAATCAATTAGCTGTGTATATGTAATCTTCAAAAACTGTTTTGAACTAATTCCTGCGCATCTATATACGTACTTGGAATTTATCTGTTTACAATCGCAATTTTTTTGGAGCCGCTCGATTATTTCTACCGCGAACAGGGGTTTTTGTTGTCTTAGTACACTGACGGAAAAAATCCCAACACCAAGAAGGGGTTGTGTTAGATAAACGACAGTTGGTAGGCCGTGAGAGTACATCTGTAAGATGACGTCTATGCAAATTTCGCGCTCGGCACATAGGTGTGGCGCTGGTAGCGCCCTCGGAACATGCAAAGCAGGTTTGCTGAAATACGCGCTCTAACGTTCGTGAGCGTTAGTTATCGTTGAGATTCAACTATGTGTGTTGATGTTAGTCAAGAATGCCTTTAAGACTAGCTGATGACCATTAACCTGTACCGTCCAATTGCGGACTCCACAGGGTTAAAAGAACTCTCTCAAAAGATTTTTAGTGACGGCGTTGCGAGTAATCCTGCCAGGATCCAACATTCCCCCATCCGGACAGAATCGGTCCGTAGACCTGCAGCTTGCTTCTACCCCTGTGAGCCGGCGCTTCCCACCTCTCCGTCATGACCCGGGTGTGCGTGCCATTTGGGCAGGGGCTAGAAAAGAAATTTCTCTACCCCTGACTGGGAGAATAATTGCTGGCGCGAACTGCTTGGGGCGACTGCCCTTTATTCAAACAGAAACATGGTTACAAGCATATTTATTTACACTGAGGAACCCATCTCCGCGTAGGAAACAAGTCTTTTGCTCAATAGGCCCTCTCACCTTGAAAAATATTTAAATATTTACATTATTTACATTGCCACAGGACTAGGGTCGGTTCTGTGGTGATGACTCTGGGCTCGAGTCATCGGTTTCTCTTCTTCAATTCTTCATCTCTCTTCTTTCTTCATCCCTCTTCTTTCTTCTTTCTTCTTCGGTCACCCCTCTATTAGGTAGACCGCCTGTTCCTCTTTGAGGTACTTGACCATCTCGATGAGCCCCTGTCGCGTTCTTGGGTACGCCAGCAGGATCGAGAGGTCCCTCGTCTTTGCCAATTCTGGCACTAATGTTGCTCTCTTCCCTGCCAGAGAAGCACATTCTAGAATCATGTGTGCGACATCTGCAGTCTGGGCATCACACATGCACACTCGCTCCCTAACCGCAAATCTGCGGAAATAGTCCGGCGACACTCCGTGCCCGGTTAGTACTTGGTTGAGGAAGCCATTACTCTCAATGCGCCTTATCGAGATTAGGGGGAAGATACGGCATGTCCTTCTACCCGTATCCCCTTCATCCCATCTCTGTTGTCACTCCAACAATGTGGCTGATTTTAGTTGCGTCCGCACGCTTTGCAGCGGCGTTCGCATCTGAAAATCTATGTCATCTTCACCAGTAGCTTCCTTCGCTAGCTGGTCTGCACGTTCATTTCCATCTGTACCGACATGACTTCGGATCCAGTGGAAGGTAACCCTCGTACTCTCCATTGACTTGAATAGCACTTTTATCTCTCTGACAAGGGGAGTCTTACTCCCGAACTGTCCAAGCGCTTTCAGGGCCGCTTAGCTGTTAGAGTATATGCTATAGGCCTATTCACTGTTCATAGCAAGCACCCAACGCAGTGCTTCTCTGATCGCCAATAACTCTGCTTGGAAGACAGAGGAATTAGGCGATAGTTTCATTCGCTCCGCGTGCATCTCGTTGCCATCCGAGATCACGCAGAAATCTGCGCCGACACTACTTCCTATTTTAGAACCGTCCGTGTACAGTTCTTTCCCCTGACCTGTGGGGAAGGCTTTATCCCAACTCAGACAAAGCTCGTTGGCTGGGTGGCAAGTCCAGTCCATTCTCAGAAGTTCCACCTCGGACGACCGATACTGGTGTCCTAGGAAGGTAACATCGTCCCCGTAGCGGAGGGTCTGCATTACTGCTTCCCTCGCTACGGCCAGGTCCACCGGTTCGCACCCAGATAGCACTTGGAGCGCTGCTGTGGAGGTCGTGCGGAAGCACCTCGTCATGCCCAATAGCGCCCTGCGCTGAATTTGGTTAATACCATTTCTCATTCTAACGGTATCTGACCACCAGGCGGGACACGCATATGTCAATATGCGCTCCACCTCTCGCTTATAGAGCACCTTTTTGGCTGGCCCAGGCAGCCGCATTCCGTTGATCTTATTTAGAATGCTGGTGCATCTGTCCTTCAAGAAGCGAAGATGCGGTAGCACCGTCAATCTGGTGTCAAGGATGACTCCTAGGTACCGCATCTCTCTCACCGCTTTGATAGTATGCCCATTGAAGCGACACTTTGGTGGGGTGGCCAGTTCCCCCTTCTTTGCTATTAGCATTAGTGTCGTCTTTTCGGGAGCGAAGCAGAACTTACACTCCTTGCTCCATCTATCTAGCTGTGAGAGAGCGGTGTGTACCTTCCGCTCAATCACATGCCTAACAGATGCTGACACTATTAGCATGAGGTCATCTGCGTAGGCCTGCAGCTGCACCCCGTCTTCCAGAGGAAGCGCAAGTGCGGTATCTGCAACCACATTCCACCACAAGGGGCCCGAGCAAGAGCCCTGCGGACACCCTTTGGTATATTCCCTGCTGTAGGTCTTGTCTCAGACCTCAAACTCTACTCTTCTATGCGAGAGAAAATCGCTTATTAACAGGAACAGATTCCTGGAGATGCCAAGTCTTTTCAGACGGTCCAACACCAGTGGCCACCATACGTTGTTGAAAGCGCCCCGCACATCTAACGAGACGAGACAGGTGTGCTTTCCCTGTGCACGATTTTGCTTTACCTGCTTAGTAAGGGTGACCAGCGCTTGGCCGTTACACCTCTCCGGCGTGAAACCGCATAGGCGGCTGGAGAGCTTACCTAGGCCGACTAATTAATGGGTTGCTCGGATCACAAGGACCTTTTCCAGCACCTTACTCCATGCTGTTAACAGGCAAATCGGCCTATAGGCTGCGGGATCTGCTCGGCTCTTGTTTTCTTTGCTGAAGAGGACGAGCAGCGCAGTTTTTCACAATGATGGGAAACAACCTCTTTCCAGGCATTTATTAAACAGGGCAGCGAAGTACCCAGGGTTGGCTAGAAACATCTCTCTGATGATCGAAAGGTCCAACCCATCTATGCCTGGTGCCTTGCCTTTGTTTAGGCTTTTAATTGCAGCAGCTATCTCCGCCTCCGTGAAGGGCGGGTCGTCAACCGTGTCTTGTGGTTCTCTGCAGTGCTCTCTGATCGATATTTGATCCGGGGAGTCCCCCGTCTCCTCATCGGATGGGAAGTGGTGGTTTAAGAGCACTTCCACTGTGTCTTGCAGAGTGGCGGTGTAGGTGCCACTCTCTGTTCTGACGGATGACAGTAACAGTGGGCCGGTGATCGAGCCCTTCGCCACCCTGTACGGTACCCCAAAGGGATTGCCGACAGGGGTGGTCTCACACAACTGTCTCCAGTGCTCTCTATTCGATGCTACCATTGCTTTGCGGTACATAGCGTTGGAGAGATTATATGCCCTTTTCAGGCGCTCCCTCCTGTCTGGGTCAAATCTCTCGCGTTGCATTCTTCGTCTGCTGCGTCTGGCATTCCCTCGCAGAAGGCTAAGATTTTCCGACGACCAGGGGAGCAGAGGTCTTACCCTTCCCCCTGCTTTCCTGCAACCTTCACAAGTATCTACTATCTCTTTGGTAAGATTACGAAGGTATTCATTGAGATCTTCTACCTCATCGAGATCTGCTGCACTTCTATCTCTTAGCAGATCTGATAGTCGGCCCTGGAGTTCCGACCATTTGAGGTTCTGGGCGTCGAACCTAGACCTGGGTTTTTTCCCAATTTTCTAAAACCCTATCGTGAAGTTTATAGCAAGGTGATCGCTGCAGCTCACATCGTCCAGTACCTGCCAGTTCCGGAGAAGGTTGAGGACCGATGTCCTCGTGAGGGTGAGGTCGACCCACGACGTTCCCAGTGGTAGCCTGGAACGTGGGAACACTGTCGGTGTCGTTCCTGATCGTCAAATATGAAGAAATGACGAAGTCAAGGAATTCACTACCTCGCCCATCTTCTTCTTGGTCTCCCCAGAGGGGACTCTTCGCGTTGAAATCGCCTGCAATGACAGTCTCGTGCTGCGGGTGGGAATCCAGCAACCGCCAGACCGTATTTATCACGTCTGAGAGAGCACCTGACGGTGAACAGTATGCGTTGACAAGCAATATTTTTCTGTTACTGCTCTCAATGCCCAATGCCACCACATTGGATGTGAATTCCAGTTCCAGAGCTCCCAGATCTGGATCAAGGACGACTGTGGCTACCATTGGTTTTTCGCATCGAGAGTAGTACCTCCGTGAGGAGTTGGGAAACCCCGCTGCCCTACCATGGGAGTGGTACGATTCATGTATAAACAGTATTTTTGCAGCGACTTCACTGGCAGTTTTAAGAATCTGCCCTGTTGCGGCTCCCGCATGGTGAGCGTTGAGCTGGAGTACTCTAAGACTGGTGCTTGTCCTTGGCCGATCAACCATAGTTGGTTCGGCTTCTCTGCTGCTCCAACTTCCTGATCAGGGAGGGACAAGTCTTGCTGAAGCTAGAATGGGCGGTTTCCAGCTTCAGTTTAAACCGCTCATTCGCGGATGTGCAGTTATTGCACTTCGGAGCAGCAGTGCAATCTTTGTGCCGGTGACCTGTCTCACCGCACCGTCCACACTTGTCCTCTGCTTCCATGCAACCATTCCTGAAATGGCCGAAGCCGTTGCACCTGAAGCATCGGACTTCTCTGACAAACTCTTTTACGCGAAGGATCGACCAACCCAATTTGGGTCGTCCTCGCTTAATCAGTAATCTGTAGGCCAGGGGTTCGGCTTCCACCACGCAATGGGCCTTACCCTCTTTGGCCTTAATGGCGAAATTCGCCGTAAAATCCCCTTCGAGGTCCGGGTTTTGCTCTTTAACATCGGCCTCGAAGTCTTCTCGCGAGACCTCCCCGTCGACGCCATACAGAATTAGACGCCGGAGTCGCTTTTGGGGGGTTTAGGGTGGATGCAATCCTTGGCCAGGGGATTGGTCCGCAGCTCGCCTTCCAGCTTGGCGATATCTTCGCTCTTGGAGCACTCCACCGCCATTCCTCCGTTGCGAACCTTACGAACGCCTTTAACTCCTATCTGCAGTTTTGCTGGCCGCACTGCGGATAGGAGTGTTGCCCTTACGTCGTCCGACGTTTTGCCCTCATCGGTGGGATAGATAAGGAGCACGTTTCTCCTATCTGGCACCACCTTCTTTGCAACCTTTGCTTTAGGGGACGGCACAGATCGTTGCGCCTTCGTGGCACCCATTTTGTCTGCGGCGGCGTAGGACAAAGGTCCTACTGAGGGGGTGCCCTGACGCTCTACCCTCTCATCAAGCTTGCCCTCCAGCTTGACGGTCAGTATCCCTTGCTGAGGGCAGGCGTGTTGAATCTTACTCAACACCGCCGCGATCTTACCCACCGCAGCCTTGCTTGCCGTCTTGGGTAGGGAGCCCAAGACCACTCCAATTTCTAAGACACAGCCCTCCACCAGGGTTAGAAACTCCCTAGTGGCCACTGCTAGGGGAGTCTCAATCCCCCGATTGGCATTCGGAGTGGGTTCCGAGGTCACCGTCGGTGAGTCCTTTGGTGACCGGGAGGTACCGGGTTTAGGAGAGGATGTCTCCGCTACCTGGACCTCCGAGGGTTTCTCCCTGGTGGGTAAGGCTGCGCCTTGCTTTGACTTCAAAGCAGTTTTCGGGGAAGCCCCCTTCAGCATCGCTCCCTTTTGGGAGGTTTGCATCTCTGTGAGAGATATGCAAAAATTCTTCTCCGAGTCCCGAGTGGGCACCCTGGGGTTCTCCCATTCCAGGTAACGCTCAGAAAGCCCGGGCGCGCGAGCTTCAGCCCAGTGACGGATCAAAGAGTCCTATCACTGGCGGAACCGGCACGGCGTCGACGTACTCGCTATTCGTCACAAACGAGTTTGCTGTCAGTTGGGACTTCGCCCTTACAAGGGTGTTTTTATTATAAGTCCCGAACCGAACTGACTGCACCGAAACACTTTCAGTTCGAAAAAAAAAAATTTTTTTGCGAGGGAGGAAGGAATCCTCTTTCGCGGGGTGAGCGGTGCTCACTTTTCTGAAACACAACGAACAAAAAATCGCAATAAAACTCGCAAAACTCGTTCCCCGGCTCGATGACGAATCGGCCGGTCAAGAATGCCTTTAAAGAAGACGAAGAAGCCATTATCAACAGCTCACGGAATTCGAACGAGGTCGTGTAATAGGGCTGCGAGAAGGTGGATTTTCTTTCCGCAATATTGCAGAACAACTTGGCAGGAATGTAGCCACTGTGCATGATTGTTGGCAGCGGTGGTCAAGGGAAGGTACTGCCTCAAGAAAAACGGGTTTCGTTCGGCCACTTTGCACTACTGAGAGGGAAGACCGCCGTGTACGGCGTGTGGCCGTGGCAACATTATATTTTTTGCTTTCTTTAGGTGAATTTGAGTTCATTCTCTTTTAGCGTATTCAACCTTAACGTTATAACTTCTCTCTCGCGGAATGAGATTGGCAACAATTCTGAGGTCAGAGAACGTGACGTATGCATGTGGAAAGATAAATACTAGAGATACATAACTTTGAAGCAGCAGCCAAAAGTGTGCTGTGGTGGTGTGATGTTATAATCATGGAAGTTGCGTTACGCTGAAATTGTGTTTACTTGAAAGCTGCGTGTTGAGTTTGTTGTTATATATAAAGTGTTTGGAGTTAAAGTTTTCTGTTTACTAATGTACATCAATTAGTTTCAAAATAGTGATGCAGTTATAAATCAAGTTCTGCATGAATAGTGTTTATGAGATGTTGATCGAATGAAGGATATAACTGTAAATAGCTGCTTCTTGAACTTTATTTTAGTGACGCCTGTTTCACTTAAGATGCGTGGACAAGAAGAAATGACTGCATATTACGATATATGCACGTTTCAAATAGTAAAGAACACTGCAGACACTTTGTCGCTGTTGGCCGTTTGGAAGGAAAACAAATCACCCACTCATTATGTTCTGAAAAAGGCAATTTATTTGTGATTGTCGATACTGGGATTTTCGTAGTAGCGTGTTAAAAAATCAGTGAATAGTAATTCAGGGACCACCTAGTAGTGAGTCAATATTTATAATCTTTAGACTAGCAGCGACTCTTGATGAATTCTGATAATTTTTAAATGTATATTAATATGCTTACTGTTGTTCACTTACTGCAATAATTTTTGCACGTATTCTTGGTGAAAGTAATTTTATTCTGATTAAAAAAATTGACAATGGACACATTTTTAGTGAAAGCTGATTACAAGTGGCGTTTTTTTTTTTTTTATGTCGAATGACTTTTTCTAAACGACATCCTAGATTGACGATGGTCGTTACACCAAACACAATTCAGGTAAGAAGAAACAACAACTGAATGGACGGCTTTTAAAATGCTGACTACTTGGTAGAAGACTGCAGTACTCACACGCTGCTTTGTTTCTCGAAGCAACTAGTGTTATGTTAAGCAATTCTTAATCTAACGTGAGTATGTATCTTTTAAATTGTACATTCATTCACTCATTTGAAGGAAACGAAAGAATCGCTTATTTCTCGAGAACATTCCTTGTTCCCCCAGGAAATTCTAAGGGAAAAGAACGTTTGGAAATAACTATCAACGACAGACTGTTACATAACGTACCTTGACAGGGCAGAATTTTTCAGCTTTTGTAGTCAGACAGTCCGATTCCTTGTATCCACTTAATCCATACACCGCTGGTAAGGTAAAGCTTGACGTAACAGACGAAATGAATCATTCAATGTGGTCGTTTATTTCGAGACGAGATCAGCTCATTTTTACCGATCACTTTAATGAAATACCCTATCTGCATTCGAAGACGGGACTACACTTCCAACATGCTACATGTCGCCGGGGTTCTCTAATTTTCCTGTCGTGATTCTCCGCGGGCCACTAGACGGTATACACCGATGAGCCATTACATTATGATCACTTACCTAATTAGATGTAGGGACCACCTTTAGCCAACAAAATAGCTGTCACTCGGCGAGGTATCAATTCGGTGAGGTGGCGATATATATCTTAAGGTATCTGATACCGTGATGTCAACAGCAGGTACCCCAGTTGCCTTACATTTCGGGGTGGTGCTGATTTAGCGCGAATCCGCTTTTCCAAGTCAAACCACAAATGTTCGATTGGGTTCATGTCAGGTGAATTTGGAATTTGGAGACCAGTGCAATAACCGAAAGTCACCAGCATGTCCCTCGAACCCCTCCTGGACGATTCTGGCAGTGTGGCATGGCGCATTATCCTGTTGATAATAGCCATCACCAGACGGAAACACAAATTCCATGAATGGGTAAACTTCGTCAGCAACGATGTTCAGATACCTGACAGCTGTCAAGGATTTTGCTATTGAGATAATGGGGCATAAAGTGCCCAAAGAAAACATCGCCAACAGCACAACACCGCCGCCGCCGCCGCCGCCGGCCTGTTTTTGCCCAACAGTGCATCCAGATGCCACAGCCTCAGTTGGTAATCGGCGGATCCGCGCTTGGCCGTCTACGTGATGCACCAAACATCTTGAGTCGTCAGACCGGGCCACTTTCTCCAATCATTCACGGTCCAATCTCGATGATCTTGGACCCATTTCATGCGTTGTTACGCTTTCCAACCGTAGGTTGAAGAAGCGCATATGCTTCAGCTTTTTCCGTCCGTCTGTCCGTCCGTCGGCACGATAACTCGCGTAAAAGTGGTTCGATTTCGATGAAATTTTAGTGTGTGGTAGGGGACCACTGGGGACGAACCCTATTGAAAATGGACGAAATGGAGTTAAAAGTCACGGCATAGGAGCTAGATCCATTCCATTGCAATTAACTTGCGTAAATAGGGTTCGATGTCGATGAAACTTTAGTATATTGAAGGGAACTACCTGGGAATGAACCCTATTGAAAATGGGTGAAGTGGGGACAAAGGTCAGGACATACGAGCGGGATGCATTCCATTGCCTTTATGCGTCATAACGTACGTAAAAATGGTTCGATTTTGATGAAATTTTAGTACGTCCTAGGGGTCCACATGTGGACGACCCTGTTAAAAATGAACGAAATGGGGTCAAATGTCAGGACATAGTATCGGGATCCATTCCATCGCCCTTATCCCATACTATTAAAGGAGCAATTCTTGTATGTATGTAAATTTTATTTTTAAAACGCCTCTAAGGATTTTGATGAAAGTCGTTAACCTACCGTTTTCTGGCACTAAAAAATCGATTTAGCTTGATCTTGACCTTAGGAAAATTCGTTTAGTGCGTTAAATAACCACCCCGAATTACCAAGTTTTTTAGGGTAATGGCGTCCTATTAATGTTACCCATGCTTAGAAATCTTATGACGTCACAATCTCCCGATTGAAATGCTGGCGCGCGGTCACGCCATCTGTCTCATTACGTCACGCGTTGTGTGTGGATCCTATTAAAGTCTTATGACGTCACACTCTTTTGAGTAAATGGACGCGATTCCCATCTGCCTCATTACGTCACGCGTTGTGTGCGTATATCCGTCCAAACGATACCTAGCGTAAAATTCGTTCGATTTCGATGAAATTTTAGTATGTGGAAGGGGGGGGGGGGCTGTACACCTGGGAAGGAACCCTATGGAAAATGAACAAAATGCGGTCAAAGGTCAGGACATAGGAACGAGATCCATTCCACTGCTCTTATGCGTCATAACTGACGTACAAAAGGTTCGATTTCGATGAAATTTTTGTATGTGGTAGGGGGCCACCTGGAGACAAACCCTGTTGGAACTGGGCGAAATGGGTGCAAAGGTCAGGGCATAGGAGCGGAATCACTTTCATCGCCATTTGGCGTCATAACTTACGTAAAAACTATTCGATTTGGATAAAATGTTAGTATGTCGTAGGGGCCTAACCGGGAACAAATCCTATTCAAAATGGGCGGAATGGGATCAAAGGTTAGGACACAGGAGCGGGATCTATTCCATAGCCTTTATGCATCATAACTTACGTGAAAATGCTTCCATTGTGACAAATCTTGATCATGTTATTTCGGAGGTATACTGAACCGGTTCTGTTGAATATCATCGAAATGAGATCAAAGGTCAGGGCACAAGACTAAGATTTATTCCACAGCCATTATCCTCATAACTTGAGTAATGATTTCTGGTATGTTTAAAAGCGTATTATAATCAATGCATTGCATGATTTTACTAACTTGTTGGCGATAACGTGCAGTGATCACGGGGACCTGGCTGGGTCTTCGGCTACGTAGGCCCATCCGCAAAAGGACTGTGAACTGTGTGTGTGATACATTTCCCTGATCACCATTGTTGTAGCTCGTGATTATAGGTCGCACTGTGGTCCTGTGATCGCTGTGAACAATGCGCGATAGTCTTCGCTGCCCTATAGCATCAATGGGCTGCGGACGACACACGGTTGGGCGACGGTTCGTCGTTTGGCGATCTCTGCACCACTTTTGATACGTACTCACTACGGCGGCACATGAACAACCCCCAAGCTGCTCTGTTTCCGAGATCGTAGTACCCAGGCCCCGTGCCATCACAATTTGTCCCTTATCAACCTCCGATGTGTTCCACAACCAAACGCAAAGGAGCGCATAGGTACTTGCGAATACAGTAATAACAGACTTGCCTAAAATCACATAGTGTTCTTCGTTTCTTTGGACTAATTTTTAAAACAAAGTTCTGTTGACTTTTTAAACGTGCTTGGGTTTAGAAGGAGGTATAGAGGTAACCAATACCGTTTTCCGTTGGATTCAACAGGATGATTTTACTGAGCAAGCATTTATATTGTCGGTTCCCTGGTTAAATCAATCTCTAAAATAAAGAACGTTATTATTTAGATGACCGAGAAACATGCGATAAAATTGTACGTAACTTTGAAATGCCCTCTTCTGTTTCTGTATCGGGCGCTGCAAAAATTAAATGGGAAATCTACTCAGAACATCACATTTGCACAATTAATTAGTTCTGCAGTACGTGTTTCCAAAACAGACAGCACATTTTTCAACACATCAACTTCGATCACAAGATTTATCATATCAGTTCTGAAGTTACAAGAATTATTACGAAAAATTTTATTTCATGCAATCTATGAACCCGAATTTTGCTCCCAACGCAATCAACATTTCGTTCGCATAAGTAAAAAGATTTGGGGGAAAGATTATGTGCTGCAAATAAATGGTAAATCCTGCCAGATTTTTAAGTAAACGTCAAAGTACACTTTTTTAAATTCTGTGCAGGAAGTTAACATTACCGAAAAATAAAAACGAGGTAAGAATATAATAGAAATGTTCAACATGTCAGTATTTACAACGAAAAATGAAAAAAAAAATATTCTTGCGTTGAGCTTTTTAAAGTGGGTTTTACCGTAGTCTAGCCAACAGAAGAAACTTGTCGCCCTTTTATAAGCAGTAATGGCCCTACCGTTTAATTTGTTCATATACTGGCATGTATAGCGTCTATTTTATTTCCATATTTTTTTAAACTCCACATCCACGGAAAATTTACTCAGATATCAATGTGTAGCATGTATGTTTTGTAATATGTTCATTCAGTTTTATTTTCTGTTGAAAAACAATAGGTATTGTGGCAAAGAAGCATGAGATTGAAAATTCTTTTAGTTTAATAACTGAAAAAAAAATTACATTTCAAAAATTTTTAAATTTTTTCTCACTTCCATTAAATTTGTACGAATTTATATGATCATGGTACATAAATTGTTAAATGTCTCCTGAAAATGACTGCTAGAATGGTCATTTCCTCATTTAATAAAACAAAGGCACCTGAAAAAATGAATGGAATAAAAGTATCACCATTTCTGCGAAATGAGAGAAGTGCTGAAAAACCAATTAGCACGTGGACCAAATATTTATTACTTAGCGTAGAAAATTGAATATCAAATTTATAACGCTGAAATACACGGCCGGAGTTCACTCACGCGTTCGTTTAGCTAACAATTAAATAATTCGGCAATAACATTTTGTGTAAAAGGAGTTTTTCTCATGATTCAATTATAAGCAGAAGTAACAGTTTTTTTTATCCTTAGCCAAATTACGGTTTAGAACCATCATTGTAAGAGCGAAACTATTTCGTATTTGAAGGCGAGAAATATGCATACAATTATACAGCAGATCCATTTATAAATCAGTATCAGAATAAAGCGAAAGCTTTGGGTTCTCTTGTTGTACCCAGTGACAGTGTAGCTTTTGTGTAGTAGCGGTTAGTAGTCCCAATTGAGCATATACACCAGCACTGTGAGCTCTGAAATTTTAGAATTTTCGCTCTTTATCTAAGTAGATAAGTACCTGTGTAAGAAACATGGTATCTGATATCAGTAGTGTCTCATTTGGTTTTTGACGAAATGGTTGGAAAGATTTTGACTTGATAAAATGCCGAACTATTCTTTTACGATTTCCAGCTTGACGCAATATTATTTACCCCACTCAAAAGAAAGGATACACAAAGTTTCACGCTCAAAACTAAGATGTCTACAATATTTTCCTTTCCTAGATAAATGAAATATCTTAATGAACTGCTGTAAGCAAAATCGTTCACAAACTGTAATAGTCAAAGACTTCGAAAGCACCGGCGAGTCACCACTTTTCGTAGCATTTTACTTACTGGAACTTATATATCTGGGTTCAGGAAAAGACTGAAACTCTCTAAAACGTATCTAAAAAGGAAGGGCGTTTTTGACCAAAAAATTATTTTAATGTTACTTGACAGCAAATTTTAAGAACCGGAAGTACTGTTGTGCTAACCGGAAGTGAACTTAAAAGTTTAATTGCATTACAATTTTATTGAATATGAACGTTGAAATTTGATCCTGTACATAGATCAAAACATAAATTAAAATTTCAGTTATTTAAAATACTTAAAATGGATCTGGGGACACGAGTTTATTTCAAGCGTCCGGCAACAAAGTTATGACATGGCAGAAAACACCAAAGGAGGTTTTCTTTTGCCTCAAAAATATGAAATTAGGCATACATGATGCTGTCATATAATTTGATGATTACTTTCAAGGTTGTTTGAAAGTACTAGCTAAGAAAAACTAGCTGATGATCATTAATCTGAACCGTCCAATTGCGGACTCCACAGGGTTTAACAACCTCTCTCGATATTTAAAAGGGACGGTGTTGCGAGTAATCCTGCCAGGATCCGACATTCCCCCATCCGGACAGAATCGGTCCGTAGACCCGCAGTTTGCTGCTACCCCCGTGGGCCGGCACTTCTCACCTCTCCGTCATAGCCCGTGTGTGCGTGCCATTTGGGCGGGGCTAGAAAATATCTCCTCCCCTGTCTGGGAGAATCGATTGCTAGCGCAAAATGTTTGGGGCGACTGCCCTTTATTTAAACAAAATAGATACATGCACAGTTATATACACTGAGGAACCCATCTCCACGTGGGAAACAAATAATTTTTTTAAGTTGAACATTAAAAATTCAATATCTTTCATATTGCCGGGTTATGTACATTCAGATAACATTCGAATCCATGACTGGAAACGGCATGCAACCCAGTTGCAAGAAAACGTAGAAAAGTTTTATGAACGGTCAGAATGAAAATAATCACGGTTTCGCATAGCAAAGGTGGTGAAATTTATAAAACAGGGGCACTTTAACGTTTAATTTTGATTTTTAAAGTAAGATTTGTGTTTAAAAGTTACTTTTAGCTTTTGCTCGTAATGTATTTTTTTATAATTTGCCTTCATGCAAAGCATCATAACGCTAAAAAATTATGCTTGAAAATGTCTTGACAGGTGACAGGAATATATTGCAGGAGAATACAAAAGGAATATACTATTCCCACGATTGTACATTCATTAGTTTTTTTTTATTTTTATGGTATGAATCATGAATTGCTGTAAATTTTGAATGATTTTCCTTTCGGCCGTAATTTAACTTCTACAGATTTTTAAATAACTGTGCTATGATATTGGGAATAATCCGTTTCTTAGAGGATGTTATTGTCATCATAATAAAATTTACAAAATGAAAATATATTGATTTGATTTTGATTTATCATGTTTTGCGGAAGTGTTATATTTTTGATATTTTTGCCTAACTTTTGAGCTAAACATGAAAAAAAAATCAGAACCTTTTTTTAATGATATCCCATACTTTTAGCTATATTCCATTATAAAATGCAGAAAAGAAAAACAATCAAATAATTTGAAAAAATCCTCTCGGAAGGTGTACGGAGACCTTCAGTGAAAGAACTGATTCGTTTCTTTGTGTTTAGTCCAAGGAAATAATGCTTTTTCTAATACGTTGAAATTATCACTGTCTTGCAGGTCATTATCGAAATAACTCATAATGCAAGTCAGAAAGCTGTACGTAACATTTTTCGTACACCACTGAACTGTTATTATCTTTCAGCTGATTAGGGAAGAATAAATACGTGCCCAAAACAATTTAGATTTTGCAAATAAGTATTCAGCTGCCGCATAATTTTATTGTTCGTAAAAGAATATACAATTATACAGTACCATACATATATATATATATATTGCCAGAAGGATGGACCACCGATGGACAAATTAAATTCTAGAGTGTATTCCAAGGGACAGGAAAAGACCCAGAAAAAGTCCACACAGGGGAGGGGTGGATGAAACTCGAAAGCATGCGGGAGTGATATGGAGGAGACCGTTGTGGAAGAAACTTGGGGTGACCTTCATCCAGCAGTCGGTTGCTAATTGTTGACTATGATGATGATTTATTTATTTATTTAATCCTTAGTCATTATCAGCTCATTGCTGGAAGAACGTCTCTCAAAGTATGTTCCAGAATGATCATCTTGAGCTAGTCTCCTCCACGTCACTGCGGCATGCTTTCGAATTTCATCCACCCATCTCCCACGTGGTCTTTTCTGGGTCTTTTGCTTGTCTCTTGGTATACAGTCTAATATTTAAGTTGTCCGTTGGTGGTCCGTTCTTCTAGCAATATGCCCATTACATTGTCATTTCAGGTATTTTACCTTCATCATGATGTCTTCCACTTTTGCTTATCTTTCCTGGTTTCATCAAGCGTTTAACTCTTCGTGTTCCTTTTAGCTGTCTGCCCCCTCTATATGTCTTTTTTAGGATCCATGTCTCTGTTCCGTTGGTAAGAACTGAAAGGATGTAGTGACAAAACATACTTTTGTTTTAAGACATGATGCTATATCGCTTGCTCTTGAAAATATTAATAATAATGTTTCTTCTAAAAGTTTCCTAATTGAGTTTCATGCACCAATGAATCTATATATATATATATATATATATATATATATATTTCTGTATTTTGGCTTATATATACGATAAGCCAAAACAGAGAAAATGGGTGCCACAGCGAAGGGAGTGCGGCAACCTATTTTACAGAAAAAAACTTTGCAACCAAAGACCAAACAAGGAAGAAACAATGAGGCGATATGTATACACACGCATTGGATGGCATGCCGTGGTGATATGGGGCAGACGGGCTCAAGACGAGAAACCGCTCTTGAATAAATTTGGGCAGACGTTCATCCAGCAATACCTAAATTGAATGCTGGAGGAAGATCTCCCCATGTTTCTCTCACAACTACCTGTCTTAAACTTGTGTTCCCCGTAACCCCGACATGTTTCCGAATTTCATTAACCCATCTCTGACGCTGCCTTCAGTTTTATAAGACGTTTGAAATGACAGGAAATTAAGAAAAATTAAAAAGCAAGAAAAGTGAAAGGGGAAATGTGATGTTTTGTTCTGTGAGCAAATAGTTTGGAGGGCAGGCTTGGCGTTTCCGATATGACAAGCAGATACTCTACTAGTAATATCAATTTGAAAATCTTACCGATCCCGCAAATAATTGCATTTTTCCTCTGGTGTATTTTTTCTAAATCCTTTAAGTTACTTGAAGTCAAAAGGACGATAATTTAAGTTCATAAATTTAAAACTACGGAATGTAATATAGTGACAAAAAACACATCGTTCTAATTTAAAAATTAAAATAAATAATATTCCCCAACAATTCGTTCACCTACGAAAGAATAGCAGCAGGTAGAAGAGATATTGTGTCGGCATTATTTTCATGCAAAACCTCGTTAAATATCACGAAGATTTGCAAATCCATAATTCAGAATTATTCGAAGGATATAATTCGTCTAATCGTTAGAAAATTCTTATATTGACACACGCATTCGTGTAAAAAACTAAAATAAATGCGGCTATTATCTTTGTATAGTTGAAGACTTTCCGCGTTTATGTCCCTCTTATACGAAACTACGAACAGCCCACAGCATAAATGCTGCCAACTTGTGTATTTTTAGCTTTGTTCTTTCAGCCGTAAACGGAAGTACAAGGAAACGAAGAGATACTTCCGAGAAAGGTGCCCGCGGCCTAAACCATAAATGACGTCCTTGTGACAATGTCGTTATTGTGGTGACCTTAGTACAGGGGGATAGCAGAGGATCCCAAAAACTTCTTGCCGAATTTTGTCTGCCTGTAATGCAGGCCGACAAAATTCGGATGTACTTTAGTTAGTTACCATTGACGCCTAGAGGGTTAATAAATCACGTAGGTGCATCAGAGAAAGGGTTTGAATCACTATCAATGCTCTAGGTAATTTAAGTTTCAAATGTGTTTTCTTCCGAGATGTTCAAGTTCAAATTTATGGCACATTTCCTCCTACCAAAATTCAACTCGAAAACTCCAGTTATATAAATTCCTTTTCACTTTAATCACGCTGCATGCTAATTGAATTTCTAAAAGAGAAAATCACTTTATTTTTCGTAACTGTTCTCAGGAAATGAATTTCATGGTAATTCCTAAGGCATTGGAATCACTGTTTCCTGTACGACGGGAGATTTTCAAATTACACATATTTGAGTTTTTCACAAAAAATCTGGCAAAAGTCAAGTCAAGTCGGGACATAAATCATTACCAAAAAAGCGAATATGGCAAAGTGCTGCTAGAATACAATTTTTAGTATAGATCCTTTCCAAACCAAGCGCTAATGTATGTAGAAAAAAAAAGACATCGCATTCGTTATTTAGTAAGAAAAATTATCTGAAATCAGAAATAAGCGAAAACGGTTATCAGTCGGAATTTTCTTGAAACAGTACAATTTGCAATTAACGCACAGTGCAGATTTTACTTAAAATATTTCTTATGTTCAAAGATTCGTGTTTGAATATTTGGAGTTTCAATATTTTGTTCAAAAAATACATTATAATAAGATAATTTTGCCATAAAACTTTCAATGACTTTTTAAAGTAAAATATTCAAGACAGTTTCGCTGTCATTTCCTGCCCTCGGCAGAAAAATTAGTAGAGACCATTTTAATTGTTTGTGACTTCAGTCATAGTATTTCAATTGCAAAAGGAATCCATTCTTTCGGATATATTTTCAGGAAATGAAATTCAAGGCTCTCCGTAAAAAACTGGAATTATTACTTTCCTGTATGTCTGGAATTTCCAAAATGAATATCTTTCAAGCTTTGCCTAAAAACTGGAAAATTTGAGGTTTAATTCCGAACTTAAGGCGCTATATAAAAATTCGAGATTGGCAATGAGTGCGCACAGCCACAATTTTGGTTTATAGCGTTTACATACCAAATGCGTGAAAAGGAAGTTCGATGGAATACACAGGTAAAAAAAGGCAGTACATGCGTGAAAAGGAAGTTCAATGGAATACAACAGGTTCATAGGTATAGTTTTGGCATGATTAAAATTATGTTTATTTATTTATTTCCATTTTTAGCTGTTATATGAAATATTAGTACAATTAATAGAATTATTAACATATCAATCTAGGAAATGATGAAACAGCAAGGAGAATCAAGGAAAAGGTCTACATAGTGACCTGACTTAGCCTTGAAACCCTGAAGTCATAGTCACGCGGTCAAATAGAGCCCAGCGTTTGAAAGATCATGAGGAGAAAATCGAAGTATCAGGATAAAAAAGCAATGTTCATATTACATTATTCACCCACCCCTTTCGAGCTTGTTATTACTCCCATCCGCTCCTCGTTTTTGTAAATAATAAAAAGATTATTAATGGGCAAGTAAGTAGGTTTTTAGTTTCTTTTTAAATAAATTATAATTGTTAATTATAGTTATTTCAGAAGGTAAATGATTCCAATAGCTTGGGCTCTGATCATTTATGCTTTTCTTAATCAGTTCAGTTTTTGGCTTACATGTTTTAATAAGAGTCTTTTTTCTGGTATCGTATTTATGTGTTGTAACACTATGGATATCGATCATTTCACAATTGATATTATTCTTTATTCCTTTATACATATTTAGTCCAAAGTTATAGTTAATTAGTTGTTTAATATTTAATATACCATATTTATTGGGATTAACGTGCGCATTAATGTGAAGATCAGCGTGATATGCCATGTTAGTGTTAGAATTATATTTAAGATTCATTAGTCTGATAAATTTGTTTTGTAGAACTTGTAATTTTTTAATAATGAATTTCGTTGTTTGTCCCCATGATGAAAGACAATAAATTAAATGCGTTTGAACTAATGTATAGAATAATAGAATTAACGTTTTAATAGAAAGGTAAATAAATAAATAAATGACAATACAGTTGGCGTTTACCTTGTATGTGGAAGTAAAAGCATGCACTGGCATTTGGCGTTTCAGTGCAGCTAACATTTTGTGTATTTTTTTAATAAATTTAAGATTTGTTTTTTTCCTTTAATATAACAGTTTGTTATGATTGGCTTTCTTGTTTGTTTCACTTATTCTGTAGCAAATTTCATTCGTAAAGCTAGTTGAAACAAACGATCCGACTGTGTTAGAATTTCGAAACCCAAAGTGGAGAAATAGAAATAACTGTCATTTTTTCTAGCACACTTCGGCCAAATACCTTCTTTTCCGGAAGTGCGTTAAGAGAAACTGTAGGATTTTGGCTGTCCCTTGAAAGGGTCTTTAAGAATAAAAATTATCTCCCTACTACGACGTATTTATTCTGATGATAAAATCTCGTTTCCTCATGATTGTGAAGTTTCCTATCAAGAAACAAATTAAGTAGATAGATTATCTGTCACAAAAGAACAGTTTAATGATGCGAACAAACGCCCCAAAGCAGTGTTCAGAAGAAATACTGAAATTCCGTCAAAATAAGTATTCCTGAATTTGGTCTATCTAATACATTTTTCGATTTTCCTCTACAAACCTTCGTTTTAGGTGACGCCAATTGCTCTTACACCTTTGGGGGTGAGCTACTGTAACAGAATCGGCAAAACTGATCTCTGTGATTTATTGTGAGAAACTGGAAACTACAGCTAGCAATGTTCCGGTAAGCGGCACACTGATTGGTTAATGACTGTATTTCTACACTTCATATGTTTCTACGTAAGCAGTGTAATTTTTTGTTTGAAAGTTTAACGACCGCAATGAGCAACTCAATAGGCTATAAGCACTCGCCCGTCACTTATTTAGGGCCACTGGTTCTAGGGAAGGAACAGAGCCATACGCCAAATACAACGTCCATAGCTCACCGAGATCCAAACCTAGTTCATTCGGGACGAACATCTGGAATCCACTAATTATACCACTACACCACCCGGGTTGCCGCAGTGTCCGGGATGATGGGCTGTTGTCAAGGTTGATGGTTCCGTTGATGATATTGAAAGAAAACGGTTCATGTACCGAAAAGTTGCTGCAAAGTAGATTCACCACTTGTTAGATCTAGGCATAACATAATAGCACACCCTCCGTATTTACCGGTGAGGCGCCGTGTGATTTCAACCTATTCCCTGAAATGAAAAAACAACTTCGTGGGCGTAAATTTGCATGAAACACTGAACTGAACAATGTTGTGATCGGTATTTTGAGCCATGTCGAGTTTCGAACACATTTTCCGGAAGTAGATAATCAGGTAGGACAAGTGCATTCAGTTACAGGGAGAATATTTCGAAATTATGTAAGTATCAGATTGTTTACTGAAGTGCACTTCTGTCCCATGTAAAATCCGTATCGTTACTTTTCGAACGCCTTTGCATATAGTATACAGTGGTCTCACATTGATAGCGTCTCTTCATTTACGTTTCAGTAGTTATGTCTTTTTTGCAACACTTGAACTTTTGGAAATGCGTGATAAATAATCCCAGTTCCTTTCGTTTCCTTGTTTCCCAGTAGGCACAGGACAACAGCACAATCAAGCATCGTTCTTACGAAATAACAACAGAATGGTGAGGTTGTGAAATTTTCTAACAAACACACACAGCAAAAGAATGATTTTTTAAGTTATCCGAACGATGAAGATTTGACACTAGGTTTTAAGCCCACTTACCATTTATTTCAGCACACGCTTACCGTTTTGTTAACGCATTACATATCTTTTTCTCGGTATAAATAAGAATCCAAAAATCTCCATTACAAAGAACCTATCAAATAACGCTAAATAAGCGCAACACTAATATGAAATGAATGTAAACAAACCATCGAAGCAAACAATTTCCCTCAACAACTACGTCATGCTGGAGTAGGCCCTAATTCTGCGCATCGAAATGGACTATTTCTGGGTCTGCGTTCGCATCTCAGTGAAGCATGAATATTGTGTTTGTGTTACAGCTCTCTTCTCTGGAAAATCTGGCTCCAAATTAGGGACCGCCGACCGTTTATAAGCCCACCCATTTGCACACAGTGGTCGTTGAACCACAAGTAAAAAAAAAAAGGTTTTTGTATTTGTGTTACGGCACTGGTTACCTCCCTTCCCTTGAAACAGGAGAAGAGGGCTAGTTAGGCCCATTTGGCCTTTTCCATCTTTTTATCCCTGTTCTTACATATCTGCTATATAACTACTCTCACTTAATCTACGCACGCTGTACGTGACAACTAAAATGCAATAAAATGAAAATGAAAGTTTTCGATTTAGCAGTTTCGAATTTTCAAGGACCGAGCGTAAAATTCGTTCATAAAAGTGTTTTGTCGTGTGGAATGAATAAATGGGAAATGTGCATCTCACATGAATTTTTCACGTGGTATCGAAAGAATCAAGTATATGTATTTAAGAACCACCCGAATTAGACTTGTGTACATTTGTATGATACCCAATATGCTTTGAGGCCGAGACGTCCAACAGCGGAAGTTTTGCAGTTTGTTTGGATGTAACATAGTTTTAAGGAAATTTTGTGAGGAATTCAAAATTCTGGATCTAAACAATATGTGAAAGATTTTTCTTTCCTTTACAATGAAAATTATGCTCTGTCATATATACATACCATAAGCGTACGTGTAATTTTCTCTTAGCCTCTTGGTGGCGCAGTCGTTTAAGCGCTGGCCTTTGACCATTCCGCCGAAGGGGGTCCGGATTCGAATCTAGCGTGGCATGGATACTGTGTTTATCTTGCGGCGGTGACTCTCTCCTTTACCTATAATCAGTAGTCCTAAATCCAAAATTAGAAATGAGCGAATGCTTATAGCCGACCGACTTGTTCACGGTAGTCGTTAAACCCACAATAAAAAAATAAATATTACTTTATTGACGCCTTTCGAAGTCATAACTGCTTTTGGATCGGCGATTGTTTCCTAGAGAAAATCAACAGTGTAACACATGAATTAACCCAGAAGAGTTCCTGTAGTAAAGAATATGATAATTCTTCTGCACACGAGAATTGAAATGCCAAACATCGATGCTTAAAGAA
Source organism: Macrothele yani (assembly GCA_039090855.1). Taxonomy (NCBI): domain Eukaryota; kingdom Metazoa; phylum Arthropoda; class Arachnida; order Araneae; family Macrothelidae; genus Macrothele; species Macrothele yani. Next base: position 107,449,074 of record CM077015.1, on the reverse strand, counting down.
GTATAACTATCAAAAGTCATTTTCCACAGGAACTTTGGAAATTTGGGCAGCTACCAAGAGACTATGAATTTAATAGTATACTTTAATCAAAAGACACGAAAAACATAGTGACTGCGCATAATGAAAGCAATGCCTCATTCACTTCTGCTGAAGCAATTTCCAGCATAATTCATTTATACAATTCACTTTCTTGAAATATACTGACCCATTCAGTTGATTTGATTATATCTATTAAATTATTCAGATAATTTGCTTAATATTGCTAAACTGTTTGAATGTTATTCTTGCATTAAATTTTTTAATTCTTATTAGTGTACTGTTCAATAACTATTCGCAAATTTCAGCACACAGGGCTCAAGGTTTCAAACTTGACTTGTACATTTCTGTTTGTTAAACTACGACTATTAAGGGTACCATGAAAAACGTTTATCACATGATGTTTTCATAGCATTCCCCTGTGCCAAAAAAATAAAACTACGTTTAATGATTCTGACTTTTAAGGCTGCCTACCGTTTATGAGAGAAAACCGTGGGTGTCGCTGGTGGGGAAGGTGGCTGGGAGGATATGTCTCCTCTAACATTTCTGACCCTCCACATTTCTGAATTTTTAACTTTGCAAAATAATTGTGATACGTATCAAAACATTATTGCAATGCATTCAGATATGCATTTATTCAGTACACAGAAGATTTGCTACCCCCAGTACTTTTTGAAAAACCGTTTTAAAAAACAAAGAAATTGGCTATTATTAGTGCACCCTTAAGTGCCCCCTCCTCCTGATTCCTATTTGCTAGCGGCGCCCAAAGAGAGAACGAAGTGCATAGCACGTTCTGTTTCTCTCTTTTTATTTACACTTTTCAGAATGGATAAAAGGAAAATTAAGGAATTTATTACACCGTTTAAACATGTGAATTTCGACGACGCAGTCGAAGTTTTCAGTCGTAGCACTTCATATCTCGCTGTACCTGAAAAATGAATCACAGATTAGATTGTGGTCCATAATTCACAGAAGTAACTTTAAAACTCATGAACAGACAGGTTCTCATAATCCTTTAATGTTGGTCGCTTGTGTGCAAAAATTAAGGACGAAGGGGAGAAATTAGCTTAACAGCGGAACGAGCAGGCAGAACGGACCGAAAGACCACTCAGGAGATAGACTAGGGTCAGGTACGGTAGGGCATGTGCATATATGCAGCATGACGTAGGAGGGGAGTGTCGGAAGGGTATAAAGCACACGGGGGTGTACGCTCAGCAATTCGGTGAAAGCTACTGCACGGTGTACATCGGTTTAAACGACGTCGAGTTGCTGCCACGGTGTGATATGGCCAACAAGTAATCCAGTCGACGACATCTGGATGACTTTACCCGAGGTCACGTCATTGGAAAGTTGGAAGAAGGTCGAAGTGTGACTAGTGTGGCCGAGGAGTACAGGATCGCTCACAGCATCGTTTCACGAGCTTGGAGGGCATTTCAAACAACAGGAACAGCTGTCCGAGAGTTTAGTAGTGGTCGTCCACGAGCAACCACGGCGGCGGACGACCGGTATATTTTCCTACAGGCGAGAAGAGACAGACGGCAGACAGCGGGAGAAATCGCAAGGTACATGCAACAAACAACTGGACGTCCGTTATCACGTTTCACCGTGGCGAGGAGGTTACACAAAAGTTGTCTATTTGCTCGACGACCATTACGCTGTGTGCCATTAATGCCTGCTCATTGGAGACGGCGGTTTCTGTGGTGCCAGGAACACAAGAACTGGATACATGAGCAATGGGCTCGAGTTCTCCTTACGGATGAGAGCCGATTAAGTTTGATGAGCGATTATGGACGTATACACATCTGGAGATAGCAGGGAATACGCAATCACACCTCCAACATCACTGAAACGGACCGGTTTGGAGGTGGCGGAGTTCTCGTTTGGGACAGTATCATGTTTAGTAGCCGTACTGACCTCCACATCTTCCAAGAAGGTTCAGTCACTGGTGTCCGCTATTGTACCCAGGTTCTCCCGCCTCACGTGCGTCTGTTTAGAGGCTCTGTGGGTCCTGAGTTCCTCTTCATGGACGACAACGCTTCACCTCGTCGTACAACAGTGACTGTCGCAGAGCTGTTGGAGAGTAAAGATATTCAACGCATGGATTGGTCCTCAAGGTCCCCGGATCTAAATCCAATGAAGACGTGTCAGACCTTCTCAGGAGACGCTTGGTAGCACGTCACCAGCCGCCAGGAACGATTCCGCAGCTGTAATTGGCGCTACGAAGGAATGTACCGCGATGCCTCAACAGCTCCTTGACAACCTCGTCCTCAGCATGAGAGACGTTGTAAATCCTGCTACGCAGTCAGGGGTGGTCACATCCCCTACTAAAGACAGGATTTTTCTTCAGCCGCCTGTCACACAGATGTTTCTGTCTTCTGTCCAGTTGTGCTGGAAGCTATCTTTTTAATAAAGTGCCTTTGTATCCTTTGGATTCCTTGTTTGGATGGTTTTGCTCACTTCTCCCATATTCTTACATCTTGGGGATCTTATGGTATGATTTGAGTCGATGTGCAGCACTTCTGCACGACGTTGCATTCGAAAAACCGTCTCGTCCTTAAATTTTGCACGCCAGTGTATGTTCGGGTTACACTGGTGTTCCCTGGGATACGAATAGATGTTCTGTGAAAAAGCCGTTATTAAAAAAAAATATGTTTATTTATTTATTTATTTATTTATTTATTTTTGAATTAAAAGTAAGCAAAGTTGAAACATCCTTTACCAGATCTTTCCTATGATTCAATTTATCGTTAAATTCCTTTCCAGATATTGATAAATTTCGTATTAAATTAAGAGCCTTGTAACTTGTAGGAATTCATGTGGCCAGGTTAATTAATAAAACTGTTATGCTAGTTATACGTAGAATGAGACGGCGAACGAGGCATCCAATCATTTTTAGCACGTCTTTTGTAAAACAGATCGTGCTAATATTATCACTTTGTCATACCGTTCGTCCGTGCGTCCGTCTGTCAGTTGACAACATATCTCAACAAAAAAAATATATTTTTGCATTGCAAAGCTTGAAATGGAAAAACGATGACCATTGCTTTACGGTCTCTTAAGGATTCACAATTTTTTTCCTAGGAGGCGTAAAGAGAGATGATATCGAATTCAAAATAAAGTTTATTCCATATATTTGCTTCTAAATATTCCATTGAATAAAATTATTTCTTCCTTTCGATGCCATTTATAACGAAGGCTATTTTGGGTACAGTTTGGTTTTTAAATAATTCGTAGGTTTACCGCTAGGGGACGTAAAGATAAAGTCGTTTTCCCCACACTGTTAAAAATTACCGTAAAAAAGTTTTGTTACCCGTGTATTTGTACGGTGAAGGTCCGTTTCTACAGTTTCAGGGCGATGCCCGTATTTTAACGGGCAGTGATAAGTAGGAAAAATGTTTTGAACCGTAATTTTTCGGGAGTTGCTAAGAGGCACGGGTTAGCCAACGAACGATAATGACAGAAAAGGAATGCGGCATGCGTCGCTTTCTGCTATTGGCCAGCGAGTTGTCACGTGATTTTACGGTAGCTGCTCGTTTTTTCACCAAGACGAAGGGATGGGCCATATTTTCAAAAGTATGATATCTCTTGATATTTCTGAGACCAATATATTGAATCGAAAATATCTGTATTGAAAGATCAATATATCGGATCGATTTTTTGTTATTTTTCAATACTTCTGATCTCAATAAGACTGATAATCCCGTTTATTCACTGCATACTGCCTCAGGGTTATCACTGAATCCGATCCGATGTTGTGCTAAGTACTGGCTGTTGGGAACTTGTGACTAATTGGCTGTTGGCTTGTTCGAACAAATATCAGCCAGTACTAAATAAAGCTTCTGTGCGGCGATATTTGCAAATCTGTATTGTTCTATTGAATACAGTGCCAAAGTGTGTATAAATAAATACACATAAACTATTCCTTACAGAGTTATCCAGAAATGATAGAAATCACACGATTCACATAAAATAATTGTATAACTTAAGTCACAAGGAATTTTCATAGTAATATTCTCTTTCTAAAACACGAAATTTATACTCTAGTTCCAGGGTTCTTAAAACGATCTAAGAATATAAAAATATCCTGCAGCTTGAAAATATAGCTACAATCAAGTTTTGTTTATACCATTAAAATAGTGATATCTCAGAAAAGTACTGTATATTACTAACTTCGTACCTTTTACAAGACGGACGCTGTATTTGGAAATAAACGTAGTGCTTTTATTTTCCTATTTTAGTCGTTTTGTTGTTTAAATATTTATTTGCGATAGCGGAATTGATATTTAACGTTTTTTTACATGACCGACGCCATGGGTTTTACGACTTTAAAACTCATTAAAAACTTAGTGCTTTTATTTTGCCCTTTTACGTTGTTTTGTTACGTAAATAAATATTTTCGACAGCCGAATTAACATTTTACGTTTTTATAACTCATAAAAATTCTCTAAAAATATATCTTGTATGCTGAGCTTCAAAGCCAACATCAGGGTTGTTTACATCATAGCCATGGTAATGTAAGGGCGTATTTATATTATATATTTTATACAATGAAGTAATGTAAGGGCGCATATATTTATGCCCACTCCCCCCGAAAGTGTTTAAATGTGTTTTATTTATTGTTAAAATGTGCCTTACATTGGAAACAAAAATCCTTAATTTAATAAAAAAATTCATTAGTTTACGTTAGAATTCTTTTTCTATTCTCATTCTTTTATTTTGTCCTGGTGGATTTAAATTTTTTTTATTTTATTGGAACGCCCTCAGAAAAAATCTATATATGCCCCTTGTTGCATTTCTTAATGAAGGGGCAGAGCACAGATGTGATGAAAGTGGCCAAAAGGCAGGAAGTTGTCACATAAATTTACAGAACATAAATGCGGAAGCTGTTTTTTTTAACAAAACATGTTATCATGATTCTCTGTACTTGACATTGCTACCTATGCAAGATTGTTGATACAACGAGACAAAATTAGTCAGAAAAGCAATCATAAAAGTGTTTTGCACTTTTGTGTTTATATAACATCTGCACTTGCTTTCCACTAATGGGGGGGGGGGACTGGCTGTGGATAGTATCAACTGTCACCAACTATATTTGAAGGTTTTGGTTATTATTTGAAAGTAAACAAATAGGATGTCAACTTTCCTGTGAAGCACACTCAACATCTTTTTAAAGAATTTATATATGAATAAAAAACAACACTGGAAATGGAATTTGTGGAAGAAATATTTTGCTACATGGAAGACCACTAAACCACAGGCAATTGGGTAAATAATTCTCATTGATTTGATTATTCTACACATGTTAAGGTTCTTCCATTATTCGAAAGTTTTATTTAAGTACAAAAGTGGAGTAAAATGCCTAAAACAAAAACACTGGGTTACTTCTGTCTGAAACATTACCCCCTTAGCCTGTAATCACAGCATATTATTGCAATTTCTAATGCAGAATGATCTGCAAAGTCATAATATCGTTGAGAGGAGAGAGAGCTTTTTAATGTAATTTTGAAGAAGTTTGCACACATACATGAAAATATATTAATTCAAAGTTAGTGTGTATATACACTGTAGATACATATATAATTTATTTATTTTTTGTAAAAAAAAACAAAAAAAAAACTGAAAATACAATAAGCCTTGTTAACAGGTTTCGGCCTAATTTGCCCAGTGTTATCCATTTTGTTATTATGTCTATTTCTCTCTTGATAAAAACTGTGAATGTATTTTTTTTTGGGAACACTGTTATTCTTAAACGGAATGGCATTAACAAAATTCTGTTGTCCAGAAAAGTTTTAATGTGCAGTGCCCTTCCTCATTTGATTCCTCTAGTGTTTCTTTACAGTATGCAAAGTTATTTTTTCAAAATTCTTTTCCCGCTAAAATCTAATAGATGTGCAATGTAAAAATTGCATTTGTACTCATAAATATGGATTCTTGGTTTGATTAAAAGGCAAAACATTGTGGCAAATGTTTGACACTAGCTGTAGGAAGGGAATTCTTAGACTACCTTTAAAGACTATATTAATATATTAGCTGAAACAATGCTCAGATTATATGAATACCTTGCATTGCGCCCATCGGTTTTACATTTGATCAAGTTCGAAAAAATTGTATATGATTTTATACCTGCTACAACTGATTCAGCGTTAATATCAGGAAAATTCTCATACAAAAAGATTACTTCTTCCTCAGAAACTGCTAGAAAACAGTCAAATTTTCAAAATAAGAAGCACTGTTCATTAAATGTGAAAACGCTCCAAATATGTGGCGTCAGTGAATAAACAAAGATGTCGCTTTTTCCAGGATTTAGCAATTAAATGTCATGAAATCTATTCTGTCAAGAAATCTATTTATTAAATGTCATGAATAAAATCTATTAAGTCATGAAGTGTTCATTAAATGTCATGAAAACTATTCAGTATCTGAATAATCATGGAAACTGTGCCTACCAAGTGGTAAAGTTCATAAAGAAGTTGTACCTGTCTTGTCTTTGCTGGAACCACTGGCCCTAAATTAGGGACATGTGTCTGCTTATGGTGAATCAAGCTTCTACACATTTGGGAACAACTTTAGATGCTCATGAAGATCAACACACACACACACACACCACTTCACTTTAAGCATTTTTTTCCAGTTCTCAGTCCATTTCTTTGGATTTCTCATCTCCATTAAAAACTTGTACACAATAAATATCTGAAGTATTCTTTATCAAGTCTAAAACACCTGAGGAGCTATCTTCGATATCATATCATTTTTGTTTTACATTTCAAACCCTCGTTGGTGTAGTCTATCCTTAAAATGAAGGAAGTCAGCAGATTAAAAATTTTTTTTACAGATTTGAACTCAAATGGGATATAGCATTTAATGTTTCACTTATTAACACCAAAACAACACAAAAATAAGTACTGATTTCTCACCTCTAGTTATATTCAACCTGCTGTAGATGAGGGGTTTTCTGTACATGCATATATATCACTAAGCTGTTCTCTAAGATCAGAGGTGAGCTTCTTGATGAGAGCTTATCTGCTGGATTAAAGTTTAAAACTGATCGAACTACATTTTATTTAATCTTGATTTATCAAACATCTGCATTTACAGTGATCTCAGCTCACAAATTGAGCTTCACTGACATCCATCACACACAAGACCATTTGTCCTTCACATTTATTTTCTTTTTCTCAAGCAGGAATTCCTGGATCTGGTCCTCCCTTGATCTTCTACATTTTCTTCCTGTCACTTGTGCAGAATAAATTCTCCTAGTAATCATCTCGCCACTCATTCTCCAAACCACCCAAGAATATTTGTCCCCACCTTACAAACAATATTTTGCAACACATTTTCATTCCTCACATGATCAAAACATATCTTGCCCCCATCCCCATAAGTAACACATCTCTACAGCTCACCAATCATTCCTATGATTCATCTGCAGTACTCCACCTTCACTGCTGCACATAAGTGTAGGAACAATTACTGTACTTTTTCACACACAACTATTAGGGACTTTATTGAGAACCTATCATTTATCATTTATTCAAAATCCTCCTGAAGCAGCTGTGACTTTCAAAGATGAATTTACTAGCCTACTAATCTCACCACCTAATTTGTTTTCTCTGTCAAACATGCTTCCTAAATATGTAAATTGATTTACCTGGTCAATCTCTTTGCCATTTAGACTGATCTGTTTGATTTAATACTAACAATTCATTTGTCAAAACATAACTTTGGGGTTTTCCTTACATATACTAAGTTTGAAATTCATACAAACTTCATACATTTGGGATAACATACGCTGAAGCTTACTTTTTCTCTCTGCCAACAGGATTGTTTCATCAGCATGAGCAAACATAATTGAGTAACTACTCTCAACAGATAGCATTTACATAGTCTAATGACTACTCAACCATATGTGTCTCTTAAGACATAAAAATACTCTTTACCTTAAAAAATTGTTTTGGTAATAAGTAATAACTGATTATAATACACAAGCTTGGCAGTGAATGTGGGGAATAAATATCCTACCAGTTTTCTCAGATAATTTCTTAGAAACATCAGCTGATTTTTTCTTCAAGAGCTGCTTTCTCCTGCTAAAAGGGAGCAATTTTATTTGTCATTTATTATTACATTTTATAGCTTGAAACTATCTTTATGCAAGATTGCAGCTCTCAAGCTGTATTTTTAGTGATATGAAAAACACATAAAATATTGTTTTTCAGATCCTTAAATAAAATAAAATATATAGCAGAAAGTTTTGATGCAAAAATAAATAAATAAATCATGCAACAGAAGTGTGCTTGTAATCTGCAGAAATGCGGAATATACTTTCCAAAACCCAAAAGGTGGTTTTGTTGTTTCATGTGTTGGCATTGCTCGACGAGTAGGGATATGGTTTCTGCCAAGAAGTTTTCAAAAATCCCAGTTGAACAGGAATGTTTTCGTGAGTTTTTCATCAATGTGAGATTATGAGAAATATGTATTTCCAACATTTCGAGGAAAGGTCAGTTGAAGCTTCAGGATGGCATAAATGACAAAAGAACAAAATTACTTATTGATCCCTGCAGACTGGAATCTTAACCATCAATTAACATGGGAATAACTTAATTATAGAAAGAATAACTCTTTTTATTGGGATGCAAATGTCAAAGTTAACATTATATCAGCTTGCAAGGAAATGTTATGGAAACAAATCTTAAAAAAAACTTTGTTATTGTAATTTTAGAGCATTTTGTATACATTTATATTTTTCAAAAAGTTTGAACAATGTTTGCTATCTTTTTTATCGTTTAAGACAGAACACAATGTTAATGGAGTATACAGATATAATTACTTCCATGGTGTAAGGAAAAATAGTTCCCATGGCATAAGCCAAAAAATTTAAAGTGCTTATAATATGTTTACAAGTGACATTTTTATTAAAAAGAGTAATTAGAGTACGAATAATTTGTGATGGCCTTTTCATAGAAAGCAATTATTTTTCCAGAAAGATATTAAAAAAAATGTTAACGATTATTAGTCCTCCGTTAAAATATGATTATAAAAATAAAAACATAAGAAATCATCATCATCATCATCATTGTCAACCATTATCAATCCACTGCTGGACGAAGGTCTCCCCAAGTTTCCTCCACAACTGTCTGTCTTGTGCCAGTCTCCTCCATGTCACTCCTGCATATTTACGAATTTCATCCACCCATCTCCCATGTGGTCTTTTTCTGGGTCTTTTCCTGTCCCTTGGAATCCAATCTAAAATTTCGGCCGTCCATCTATGGTCTGTCCTTCTGGCAGTATGTCCAGCCCATTGCCATTTCAGGGATTTAACTCTGATCATGATGTCTTCCACTCTCGTCATTTTTCGGATCCACGAGTTCCTCTTCTCCTCTTCTTATCTCTCCTGGTTATACCAAGCATGCACCTCTCCATGCTTCTTTGAGTTGTCTGCAGCCTTTGTATGTCTCTTTTAGTTAAGGTCCACGTCTCTGCACCATACGTAAGCACTGGAAGGATGCATTGATCAAACACTTTTCTTTTAAGACATAATGGCATATTGCTCTTGAAAATTATGCTGTTTCTTCCAAAAGCTCTCCAGGCAAGTTTTGTACGCCGATTAATTTCTTCATCAATGTGACCCCCACTTGATATCTGCTGTCCAAGATAAACATAGTTATCTGTTATCTCCAGTTTTTCTCCATCAATCGATAAATCTTCATTTCTTGTAAAAGCATTGAACATCACTTTTGTCTTCTGAAAGTTCATTTTTAATCCCACTTCTTTACTCTTGTCAGCAAGTTCCTGGATCATACTCTGCAGCTCTGGTGGGGTAGTTGCAAAAATGACTACGTCATCAGCAAAACGAAGGTGGGTTAGATAATCTCCATTAATCTTTATCCCTTTGTTTTCCCAGTTCAGTGATTGAAAGACGTTTTCCAATGTGGCATTAAAGAGCTTCGGAGATATGGTGTCACCTTGTCTCACTCCCTTTCCAATTTTTATGTGTGTTGTATTTTCAAACAGCCGAATCTTTGCACTTGCATTTTCATAGATGTTATTAATAATATTAATGTATGCATCTTCAATACCGCAGGATTTCAGAGCCGTGGTAACTGCTGATGGTTTTACCGAATCAAAGGCTTTTTCATAATCGATAAAAGCCATGCACAATGGAAGTTCATATTCCCTCGCTCTTTCAATTAGTTCTCTCAGTACGTGGATATGATCTATTGTGCTGTAGCCACTCCTGAATCCAGCTTGTTCTCTCGGTTGAGCCATGTCCAGTGTTACCTTCAAGCGGTGTGAAAGAACTTTAGTGAAGATTTTATAAACCACTGATAGGAGGCTGATAGGTCTGTAGTTCCTGAGATCCTCAATGTCACCTTTTTATGTAGCAGGATCATTGTAGCATTGTTCCAATCCTCAGGAATCTTCCCTTCATTAAGGCATCGAGTGAAAATTTGGGCGAGTACTGTTTCAATTTCTCCACTTGCTTCTTGTATGATGTCTATAGTAATTCCATCTTCTCCTGGGGCTTTCCCCCGCTTCATGTTCTTGATTGCATGAGCAACTTCTGCTGGGAGGACTGGAAGAACTCTGGTACCTTTCATGATGTCTGGAGTACATGTATCATCCCTTTCATATAATTTGGAGTAGAAATCTTTCACTCTTGTCAAAATTTCGCCTCTATTTCTTGTTATAGAACCATCTTCTTTTCTCAGAGCCATAATCTGTTTTCTTCCCTTACTGAGATGTCCCTTTGCTATCTTAAGGCTTTGGTTGTTTTCAATTGCTTTCCTCACTAGCTCACAGTTGAATTTCCTTACGTCTTCAGTGATACTTTTTCGTGTTATCTTGCATAGCTCTATATATTCCACTTTGGAAGTCACATCTTCTTTAGTTGTCCTCATCTCTCTTCTTTTTGGATCAACATTTTGGTTTTTCCTGATAATTTGTTCACATGCAACTTGTTCTTAGACCCAGCTAATTTTGTTGCTGTTTCCATTAGAGCTTTGGTTACTTTTCTGTTAACTTCCGAAATATCCACTTCTTCCGATGTTAGGCCTTCTAAAGCAGAGAATCTGTTCTTCAGTTCCAACTTGAAAGTATTATGGTGTTTTTTAAGGTTGGTTATGTCAATACATTTTGTTTGTCTTATGAGCTTGCCACGTTCGAGTTTAGAATTGAGGTGCATCTTACATCTCACCAATCTATGGTCACTACCTGTGTTGAACTTGTTTAGCACACTGCAGTCTTCGATGACGAATTTTTTGTTACACATAATAAAATCAATTTCACTTGTCGTCCCAATTGGATGTCTCCATGTCCATTTCCTGTGTGGCTTTTTCTTGAAAAAGGAGTTCAAGATGAAAAATCCTTCTGCCTCTGCAAACTCAACGAGAGTATTTCCACGCTGGTTTCTGTTGCCGTGACCGAATTTACCTACTGAAGTTTCATTCTGTTGCCGTTGCCCTATTTTTGCATTGAAATCTTCCATAATTATCTTCAAGTGCTTCTTACCTTTATTATTTAGATGACGAATTTCCTCATAAAATTCTTCAATTTCTTCTTCAGGATGACTTGTGGTGGGTGCATAAGTTTGAATAATCTGAGCTTGGTATCTTCTCGAGAGTTGGATAACAAGTCGTGCAGCTCTGTCAGAGGAACTTTCAACTTCTACCACTTTATCCTTCAGTTTCTTGTTTATTATAAATCCAACACCACTAGTTCTGCCAGTATCTGTCCCACGATAATAGAAGAGATGTCCACTTTTCAGTTCAATGAGATCTTCTCCTTTTCTCCTTACCTCACTTAGCCCGACGATGTCCCACTTGATCCTTTGTAGTTCCTCTTCCAATTCAAGAAGCCTTGAATCAGAAGATAGGGAGCGTCCGTTATAGGTAGCCAAGGTCAGCATCAAATGGCAGCCTAGTCCGGTCCTCCGGGGATTCTTAGCACCCTCTGCTTTCATGTCGCACTGGCCGCTGCCTTGGCCAGGTACATTCCAGCTGCCGGAGACTGAGGGCCAAGATTTAAGTTGTAGAGTCATTTTGGAGGTGTTTGGCCATAACTCACCACGCTGGCCAAGCTGGGTTGGTGAGTGTGGGATAGCATTTCCTCTGATCTCGATGGTATAGTTATACCGCTATTGGCGGTCGTCAGAGCCGCCAATAGCGGTATAACTATACCATATAAGAAATATCGTAATCCAAATTAATCAAGTATATATATTTACTAATTAATTAATGAAAGCCATACTAATTAATGTATGAAAAACATAAAAAATATAATTATCCAAATTCATCAAGTATATATTTACTAATTAATGTATGAAAGCTTGTCTCTCCTAGAATACAAAAAAACGAATGTACAATTAGAGGAAATAACATGCTGTAAGTGTGGAAAAATCAGCAGATCAAGATGAAAGTTGTTATGCTCATATTTTTACCAGATTATATAATTACTTCAGGAAGTTTCACTATGTATTAACAAGATAATTATCAAAGGATGATAAAGAAAAAACGTATGATATATACATAGCCTGAATTACAACAAACTTTATACATCTTAACTTGTAAGACATCAAGAAAACTCTCGAAAAGCTCTTTTGCACCAGCTGTTAAGATCTACGTACTTTATCACTAAAAAAATGCTTAACATCAAATTGTGTGTCATTGGTATGTATTTAATTTTGGTCAAAGTGCCAGTTTACTTCAAACATAATACTCATAGGCAAAAGAACAATATGCTATCAACCGTTCTTTAAACCGTTTTTAAATTTCTTTCCTGGGGGCCTACTGTCAACTAATAGTTAAAATTTTCAACCATCTAGGTTTTCAACACAGCAGATATTTTTCCTTGTAGAGTTCTAGAAATCGGAAGGTGACATAATATCATGTGAATCTCAAAAATAAGATCGCAGTTTGATAGTCCTCAAGCAACATAATTTTCGTGACATGCCAGAGGAAAGAACACACATTTCATTCCACAAGTTAAATCACATCGGCCATACGCTGATATTAAATAACAAACACGACCAATACCAATATACTGAATATCGCACCGATATATCAAAAACCGATATAGTGATTTTCTGATATATCGAAACTTGGATATCAATACTATATATCGAAATATCTGACGAAAATATCGATATTTCGAGATACTGATAAATATCGCCCATACCTAACTGACGAACACGAAGTCACGAACATGTGCAGGAAAGACGCCATGTTAAAGATAGAAAACATGTGAGTAGACACTTTTTTAAATTAAGTTTATTATGATATGTAAAAGTAACGAAACCAATTACACACATTTTTGTTTGATATTAAGCTCACGAACTGTTTACATATATTTATATATAATTTTAAATGTTTCACCACCAAACGATGGTGGTGACTTTCTTGGAGGTTTAACGACCACCGTGAGCAACTCAATGGGCAACTCAAAGCAATGAAGACTTTCAGTGCAAGTCATTATTGTCAGGTATATACCTAACGTTGACTAGGATGTCGAATGAATTCGATTTGTACATGCTGATTTGGGAGTTACGTAGGGCAGCATTCTTTTCGTATGTTTGTAGTCCAAAATGAATTCTATTTTGCCATATAACACGCATATATTGTCTTACCGTTTTGTGCTTTTTGTTTTACGGCATAAAGTTCAACTTCTGAATTTAGACAGAATTATTTCTAAAGCACAAACTGGCTGAACAATACTTTGTTTTTTTAAGACTCCTTTTCATTTGCTCATGTACTTAAGAACTTGTGAAATATTACATTAGCACCAATGAATACAAAAATTAGCTATGGAGTACATATATGTACAGGCATATTCTTTAATAAAAAGTTTATTCCAGTGTGTTTATGTGGGTATAAAATATATAAAAAATACAAATATACACGTATATTTGCTAAAATTACGTACACTGATGTCACAGAAATTGCACAAATGGCTAAAAAAGTCAAATAAAACTGGTCAAGTCGTTTATTTAGTATCAATAAGACGTATGAGCTCATTTACGCTTGCAAAGGTCATCAATATTTTTAGATTTCTTGCTTATGTACAAACAAGTTATCTTCAACATCCAGCTTATTTCAATATTTAGTTTTTATGGTGGTTAAGGATGAAACACTTGTTTCACATAAATATGTAGTTGTAAAAGGCAAAAAATACTTAAAGCAGTGCTCGACAATGTTGGAAATTATTTTTCCAATGAAATCCAGAAACTAGTCAGTGATTTCAAAGAACAAATGCTTTTCAAACCAGAGTTAAAAAAATGTCTCATAAGTTCTTTATTTGGCAATAGAAGATTACACATTTCTGCATTGCATGTGAATGAGTAACTAGTTCGTTAAGTGGAAATGGGAAATACTGCCTTGAAAAAGTCTGGAGAGTACAGAGATGGACGATTATTAGCTGTTTAACACCAAGTTTCTAATTGTTTGCTCATTTTCTGACGATAATGAATTCAGTTATGAAAATTGGTCAGAGCTGTTCCCTGTAATTTGGTTTTCTCACAAAGTTTTTTGGTCATTGCTTGTCTTTTGTTTTTTCAACATAGAAAAGATTGTTTTCACCCTGTAATGAAAAGTACCACTAGTTCATTTTTCAGAAATTTCAGCTAAATATGCTAAACTTCACACATCCTACCAGCACTAACCATAAATTCAGATTAATTTTGTTTTTAAAATTGGTTCACTATGTTACTCGGTATGGTTGCTAATAAAATTGCATACGCCCCCACCCCTTATGTTTTAGTGTAACATTCTTTGATAACCATTGGTCTAGAGGATGTTCAAGCCGTACTGGTATCAGAGTTGGTTGTACATCAAGGTTTTTGTCTAGCAGCCACAATTTAACATATGGTTTGAGTCCCATATGAGGCATTAGTTTAGCCGCCATGGTGGTGCAGTGGTCTAAGCACCGTCTTATGATTGTTCGTACAAGTGGGTCCGGGTTTGAATCCCGGTGTGGCATGGATGTTGTGTTTGTCTTACAGCACTGGCGTTCTCTCTTCCCTGGAACCAGTGACTCTTAAATTAGGGACAGGGACTGCTTATATCCCATTTAGTTCCTCATATTCGCCGTTAAAACTTAAAAAAAAACCTGTTTTTTCAATAACATAACAACTTTGGCTTTCTCCTTCCCTAGAACCAATGGCCTCAATTTACAGGTGAAAAAATTTCCTCGGCCCTTAAAGTTTCCCCACAGTAGTTAAAACGGGAGAGGGGGGATCCTGTGTTACAGTTTCGTTGACTTGAAAGTTTCATCTGATGAAATGTCACATTTTCATGCAGGAAACGCAGTTGTGATTCTCCCTGACTGCTACATGGTTTTGATTGCTTTTAGGAATACCATTTCACTCACATTCCTTAGTTAATAATTATCAATAATTTTGTGACTTTGGCATATTCAGTTAACTCATAGGCACCATTAGCTTTGTTTTCAGCAGGAGGAAGCAAACAATGGAAATCTGCATATATACAAACCCCATATGCAAATTTCCACTGTGCCTTCTTTTTACCACTCAAAACATAAATTACATAAATTTAATTGGAAACCAGAAGAGCCAAAATCTATATTTTTTTAAATTATATCTATAATCACCTCATTATCACATGTATACAGTAATATCTCACATATATGTCAGCGCAAACCAAAGCACGCATAAATGAGAGCGCAGCATAAATAAATGTTATTGTAATTCCAGCCAAAAGTAAGTTTAAAATGTAATTAACATGAGAATAACATGTAAAATAAGAAAACTATCAAAGATTGAATTTACTTAGTTAAATTTAACACTTAAAAGCTTAAATTACTCAAAAATGAAAGTTACATGATCTCAAAATTTTAATTATATTTATGGCTTTTTAAAGTTATGTAAAATTGAAGATTGATTCTGCTGTTGCCTCTCATTGAAAACAGCTTTTTCAAGTTTGTTGAAACAGGAATGTGTGGCAATTAGATGCATCGGTGAGTTGTATGTAGTGACAGTGTTTCCAAAGCTTCTACTGCTTTCGTGACAGTCTGGGGACCTTTTGTTAATTCTTCGTTATGTCTCTTCATCATCATCCTGAATTTCATTGCCTATTTCTTGAATATCCCTCAATTCCCCGATAATGCATTTTCATTGATTTCTACAAACTATATAAAACTACTGAATCCCCCTGAAATGGCACTCCAATCTTCATCATTGGCAGATTATTCGGTAAATGTGTAGATTAGCGTCCTAAATTATTTTGTCAGAAACTTGTAATATTGTCTTGTGAGTGCGACGCTGTGGCAGGCCTAACACATCGCCACGGCAACGATGTGAAGATTTGCTTCGTTGAAAGGAATATTCGCTGCGCCGTGCAATTCACGTGCGGATGACTACAAGTCCAAGCAAGCAGCTTCTTGCCAGGAGAGCGAACCGTGTTATACTCATATGCTACACAATATAGTTTGTTCATGTTTTGTAATTGTTTTTAAAGCAGACGTTTTGAAATATTTTGGAATATGAAACACTTTTCCAAAAGTTAAAACTGCTTAACCTTATATAAACTCAAGACACTCAAAAGGTTTAAAGCAAACTTGCGCAATGATTGAGTAAGAAGTCTCTCTACTCTGGCATAATCCGACATGGTCTTCTGTGGCCTTGCCTAGAGCCTTCTGCTGGGATGTGGAACATTTTAAATGACATCCTTAATTGTCTGACAAAAAAATAATTTCATTTTTCTCATTCTGAATTTCCTTATTGCACATCTTGACCCTTACACTTTTCTATTTCCAGACTGGAAAACCCTGGAGCTATGGGGTACCCTTTACTAAAAATGCAATCATCTGATTAAAGCAAAGCAAAAAACATTCCATGTTAAAACAGAAACAAGATTTGGTCCAGAAAGTATGGATTGATTAATAATATGCTTGAATTTACTGTAAAATAAAAGTGGGGGAGGAAATGAAGTGTAAACAATATGCCCAGATAAGTAAAAACAAAAGAAAAGTGTGGGAAATGTCCTGTTGGAAGAACACTCGTTCTCCGTTCCGAAAAAGTTACAAGCGCTTATAACACACTAACCTTACTCTCGGTATCTCTCATAAACTTTGGAATTTAGTGCTCTTTAAATGAAGAGAAAAAAAACAAGATTTTTGACGGTGGAGCCGGTAAATAAGCGGGAGGAGAAGTCGATGGGGAATAATCAGAGACCACGTAATGCCACCAGACTTTAAAAGAGGCATTTTTTTTATTTTTATTATTATAATTTTCACCAGCTTGGACTAAAATTCGAATCTATAACTATAAAACGATAGAACTGGGGGTGGCGGGATGAAATAAATCTTGAAGTAGGAGAGGATTATCGTAAATAGGCAAGACTAACAGAAATGCGATGAAAATTTAAAGTTGTTCGAATTTTGTGCTTGATATTTACAATATATGAATTATGTTTAATCCCGTTAAACTGCATATCCCAATCCACTTCAAAATTCAATTAAACAAACATAATCCGCATTTTAGACGCAGAGTGATCTAACGCATCGGGTATCTGTTTGTTGCCAGCACAAAATAATACTACGACCTTTGTGCTGATTCTCCCGACAGTGGTAACGCTCTGCGTTTCAAAATTCTTCACACGGCACATTGACGTCTTGATTTTTCTCTTCATTTGTTATATCGACCTTCTGTGTGTATAGGAATTTAGACACCAAGTGTTTCACAATGTAGCTTTTATGAATCTTAACGAACGTTTCTTACAATACAGGGAACTGAAAAAAAGAGCGTGAGAGAGTCGTGTCTTGAATTAATGTATTCTTTCAAAAAATACTGTTGTTTAAATAAAGAAAATATTTGATATTTCCATAAAAAAAGAAAAAAGAAGAAAACATTCCGCGACATACCGGAATTTCTGAAATTTTAATCTTTAGGAATGTACATTTCTCTGCGGTAAAGTAAATAAAGTTATTTAAAAAATATCGGGAAATGGAAACTAATTTAATTTCAGCCGATGTCGACATACAGAACAAACCTTATCCTGTTGGAGAAAAAATGGTTGCATAGCAAAAATTCACTATAAATCTCATTTAAAGGTATAGACATTTTTAAATTTCCGGTAACCTCTAATCTAATTATGATGTCCGAATACGTTGTCATCGACCTTAGGTCAATAACACCACGGTGGTACCTCTTTCCCTCTGAAGTTCAGATCATATCTATCCTCTTACCACAGGCTAGAGCCAAAGACTCCAAATGAAAGCAGCAAATATCTACACTTTAAAAACATGGTCTCCTCTCCTCCATTTTAACCTGACATTCATCAAAATATGACTCGTGCACGGTACGACATGACCGGCCTGAAACAAATTAGAAAGTTCACAAAACTACATCGCCCACAAAGTTAGATTAATCACCGCAAATGATGACACGCAAAACGTGTCCCACTGATAAAGGGATTGACAGCGCTGATTCCACTACCAACACAGAAGTAACGAGAAGAAAAACAATAATCAAAAAGTTCAAATTGTTATTACAACGTCAGCAAACTAACTGAAAATCCATTTTGCAAGACATTTTTTTAAACCATTTGTTGACCAGACGACACTGACAAAAAACAGTAGTTTAAATTTGTTCTATACTTTTACAAAATGCTGACTTTTATGTTCTTTATACATTGATGAAGGCTTAAAGTGCAAAATGCTGACATTAGAGAGCAAATTCCTGATCTTTTATGTTCTTTATACATTGATGAAAGCTTAAATTTCTTGTAGTAACCAAAACATAATTGATTTCCAAAAATGTATGTTCGACTGACCTCAAAACACGTTTTATATCACTTCGATGCATAAAGTTAGATAACGTTACAGTGAATATATACCTGAACAAATTTAAGCGTTATAGAGCTGAAAAATACTTATTTGAACACAAAATTATTTACACAATATCTCCAAAGGAGACGCAAAAATAAAAAAGAGATATTTACAGATGAGGAAAGAATGATGACATTAATTACAAATGTATGAAGGATTGTTTATAAGTCGAAGGATCATCGGGCAGTCTAGAAACAATAGTACTTAATTTCACTGTCTTACTTAGTTTCGTGGAAGGGTGAAGGCAAATTCCAGTACATTGAAGGCAAATTCCATACCTGAAGGCAAATTCCAGTTCATTGCAAATTTTTCAAACTTCAGGTATGCTCAGATCGGAATCCGCTTGCAGTCCTTTGTTTAAGCACCAGGACAGAGAGTTCATGATGGTCCCATTACTTGAAAACATGTGGTGCACGATGACCAGCGTTTGGCGATTTTTAAAAAGCCGAAGCTGGAAGTTTTGATTTGCTGCATATTGTTCTGTTTGCAAACGAGAGAGGGTAATTGCTATATACACCGGCCAAGGTGGGCAGCTCTAAAGCCATCAGAACATTTGTTAGACCGGTGTCATTGGTAAGGTTGAAAGTATTGACTGCAAATCATAATTAGGATATAGTCGCATTCCTCGGAGTAACGAAACCGTGAAGGGTGACTCAATAATTTCAATTGGTAAATGAACATATTCAGTCGTGGAGTGAATACGTTTCAATCGTGCTTCACCTCAATGGAATGCGTTCCAGATGCGTCTAAGAGTTCGTTCTCACTCCGTCACGAAGCATGAAGACAGATTTTCAGTAGCAACCACAAAACAATGTTTCCGCCAAAAGATTGCTCAGCCTGTTAGTGCCACTATTCTAGCACAGGAACGCGGATATTGAAAACACCTATGGCAAGGTCACTGCGACATATATGGCTATACGCCCGAAGGCCTGTAGTTTGCATCCCTCTATCCAGAGCCCAACGAATCACATGTTCTCAGTGGTGTCGTATCCACAGATATTGAGCACGTCATCAATGGACCAATATACTCTTCACAAAGGTCAGTCGTTTTAGCCTGTCCTCGGATTCTAGATGTCAGTAAGTCTGGCGTGATAGTGGTATTGCGTAGCAGCACCAGCATGTGAAAAAAGGGACAAGTTCGGCTGTACGGGGATCATAGTGTGGGGCAGCATTGTGATTAAATAGACGCACCGATACTGGAAAATTGAATAGTGGCGGGCGAATGATATTGCAACGAAATTATTCTACATTATATTCCAATATCATTCCTGTTTGGAAAATAAACTCCTTCTTCAGATAAATAAGGAATTTAAATTTTTTATGCGTTACTATTTGCGAAGGTTTCTTAGTAAATTAGGTTCAAATTAGAAAAATAATATAAGAGTAGCAGTAATCCGAAATTATTGGAGTAGAACAAAAATCAGTTTTCCAAGCTTTCGTACATAAACCATATGGCTTTTTCAGGGAAGACAGTAGTTCCTGTTTCTCTTCCTTGAAGAAGCCATCAGGTTGATATGCCAAAGCTTGCAAAACTGATTTTTATTCTACGCCGAAAAATTTGGAAAACTACGATATTTATATTAATGTTCTTCATAGCGGGCGTATAGTACCTCCTTATTAAAAAGATTTCTGTTTTCATTTAGATGAAAACATTGTGTTTAGTACAAAACCATTTTTAGGGGAAAACGTTTATAGGAATTTAACGGGCTTAGCCTTTGTTTACGTCCCAACATTTGTGTTGCTGTAAGTTGGTTTCAGGGGATTTACAAACAATCCTTCAGATAGCTGCTATTCTGTGCTGGGCGAAATTAGTGTTAATGGATGCTGCAGTTTTTGTCCCAAGGCGTCATAGAAAACTGACCCTGCCGTTAGTCAATGGAGTTCAAATAGAGATCGTAATTTCATATCTATGTAGGATGGTTTTTGTTGCTGTTTATCTATCAATCGGTATACGGGGAGATACACATGTTTCTAAGGATCGGCTAACAATTGAGATCAACACAAAAGTCGAGGCATAAACACAAGGTTAGCTGCAAAAGTAATTTTGAGATTTAAATCGCCATTGAATTGCATGATCTGCACATGGAAATCGAAGAAATTGTTAGTGTTTCATTTCTAAAGATGATTACATCAAATAAAACGCACTATACAATCGAGGTACTACGTAAATACAACTCATGCTCCTGAACGTGAGTTACTACATTAGGTAAACGACGTTGAAAGTAATGGGTGCTTTGATCGCTAGTATACCTTGCGATACTACAATATTAGCACAAAACAAACCCCAGAACGACGGAAATTACCCTAGGTGTACGAAGTTGAAAGTAACAGTTGGTTTGAACGCTAATACAACTACAGGTCACCTTCCAGTGACATTTCCACGACCAAGCTGGCCACGATACAGACACGCCAAGTTGCCACCTTTATCAAGACTCAAACACCGTTGCACGCTGGGCCAAGAGAACTGGTTAACGCCACCCAAAGTGGCTCACAACACCGATAGCCCTCTTCAGTCAGGCCATCAAACACCATTAGCTGTCTGGGAAGACGACAGTTATGTGCAAACATGCAATGATTAAGTCATGATTTCCAAAATATCTTATCATCGAAAATTTCCACACTTACTGCTTACCCAAAAATTTAGCAGCGAGTTCAAGATTTCAGCTAAAAAGAGTAGAAAGTGAAGTAAATTGTGTATAAAATTAATATTTTTCTCTTTCAAACCAAATACTACACTTAAATGCAAATCTAACGAGGCTTAGTGACTGATTTCCTGCAGCACAGTGGACATATTTTGAGGACGCAAAATTGGAATAGGTTTCAAAAGCGGAAACAGTATGTCCTGATATGAAAAAGTAAAATAAAAGTGGGGGAGGAAATGAAGTGTAAACAATATGCCCAGATAAGTAAAAACAAAAGAAAAGTGTGGGAAATGTCCTGTTAGAAGAACACTCGTTCTCCGTTCCGAAAAATGTTACAAGCGCTTATAACACACTAACCTTACTCTCGGTATCTCTCATAAACTTTGGAATTTAGTGCTCTTTAAATGAAGAGAAAAAAAACAAGATCTTTGAAGGTGGAGCCGGTAAATAAGCGGGAGGAGAAGTCGATGGGGAATAATCAGAGACCACGTACTGCCACCAGACTTTAAAAGAGGCATTTTTTTTATTTTTATTATTAAAATTTTCACCAGCTTGGACTAAAATTCGAATCTATAACTATAAAACGATAGAACTGGGGGTGGCGGGATGAAATAAATCTTGAAGTAGGAGAGGGTTATCGTAAATAGGCAAGACTAACAGAAATGCGATGAAAATTTAAAGTTGTTCGAATTTTGTGCTTGATATTTACAATATATGAATTATGTTTAATCCCGTTAAACTGCATATCCCAATCCACTTCGAAATTCAATTAAACAAACATAATCCGCATTTTAGACGCAGAGTGATCTAACGCATCGGGTATCTGTTTGTTGCCAGCACAAAATAACACTACGACCTTTGTGCTGATTCTCCCGACAGTGGTAACGCTCTGCGTTTCAAAATTCTTCACACGGCACATTGACGTCTTGATTTTTCTCTTCATTTGTTATATCGACCTTCTGTGTGTATAGGAATTTAGACACCAAGTGTTTCACAATGTAGCTTTTATGAATCTTAACGAACGTTTCTTACAATACAGGGAACTGAAAAAAGAGCGTGAGAGAGTCGTGTCTTGAATTAATGTATTCTTTAAAAAAATACTGTTGTTTAAATAAAGAAAATATTTGATATTTCCATAAAAAAAGAAAAAAGAAGAAAACATTCCGCGACATACCGGAATTTCTGAAATTTTAATCTTTAGGAATGTACATTTCTCTGCGGTAAAGTAAATAAAGTTATTTAAAAAATATCGGGAAATGGAAACTAATTTAATTTCAGCCGATGTCGACATACGGAACAAACCTTATTCTGTTGGAGAAAAATGGTTGCATAGCAAAAATTCACTATAAATCTCATTTAAAGGTATAGATATTTTTAAATTTCCGGTAACCTCCAAACTAATTATGATGTCCAACCACGTTGTCATCGGTCTTAGGTCAATAACACCACGGTGGTACCTCTTTCCTTCTGAAGTTCAGATCATATCTATCCTCTTACCACAGGGTAGAGCCAAAGACTCCAAATGAAAGCAGCAAATATCTACACTTTAAAAACATGGTCTCCTCTCCTCCATCTTAACCTGACATTCATCAAAATATTTCTCGTGCACGGTACGGCATGACCGGCCTGAAACAAATTAGAAATCAAAAACAAGTTCACAAAACCACGTCGCCCACAAAGTTAGATTAATCACTGCAAATGATGATACGCAAAACGTGTCCCACTGATAAAGGGATTGACAGCGCTGATTCCACTACCAACACAAAAGTAACGAGAAGAAAAACAACAATCAAAAAGTACAAATTGTTATTACAACGTCAGCAAACTAACTGAAAATCCATTTTGCAAGACATTTTTTTAAACCATTTGTCGACAACGGCAGACCAGACGACACTGACAAAAAATAGTAGTTCAAATTTGTTCTGGACTTTTTCAAAATGCTGACTTTTATGTTCTTTATACATTGATGAAGGCTTAAATTTCTTGTAGTAACCAAAACATATTTGATTTACAAAAATGTATGTTCGACTGACCTCAAAACACGTTTTATATCCCTTCGATGCATAAAGTTAGATAATGTTACAGTGAATAAATACCTACACGTTATAGAGCTGAAAATTATTTATTTGAACGCAGAATTATTTACACAATTCTCCAAAGGGGACGCAAAAATGAAAAAGATATATTTTGAGATGAGGAAAAAATGATTACATTAATTACAAATGTATGAAGGATTGTTTATAAGTCGAAGGATCATTGGGCAGTCTAGAAACAATAGTACTTAATTTCACTGTCCTACTTAGTTTCGTGGAAGTGTCCGCATTCCTGAAGGCAAATTGCAGTACATTGCAAATTATTCAAAACTTTAGGTATGCTCAGATTGTTCAAAACTTTAGGTTCAAAACAATTTCAAATTGTTTCCGGAAATTTAAAAATAAATAAGTAAACGAAATTTATCATCCAAAGAATGAAACAAATTCTGAACGTATTACATAGGATTGAAATTTTAGAAAACCACCAAAAACAGCGTTTGTCTCATACGACACAAATTTGTTGCGAAAGGAATGAAAACAATGTTATTCAGAAATTGCTCAATAGAATGCGGTTTCGCAGATTTCTGCTCAGCTGCAAGAACATCGAAGCTTTTTAGAAAGGGGATCGATATTTGTACTGCGCAGTTGAAATCTCCTTATTTCTGATTTGCGCATGACGTTTTTCTGAAAACAGAAGGACATGCAGGAACTTTTCGGGCACAAGACTCGTTCAAGAAGTTCCCCTATTCATGTAATTTTCGATAATTAAGAACCTATTTTACATACCTGGGGAATACAAACAGTGTGACCACTTGTTTTCCAGTCACTGAGTTTTTATAAATTCTTCAAAAGCGATCATTCTCAGTGTTTTTAATTGCTTGTTTCACTGAAACTGACTACGTTTTATCGTATTGTCAGATAACCAAAGATTCAAAAATTATTTCCCATATTTTTGCGTGAGGTTTTGAGTTGAACTGAAATTCAAACGATAATGGTGAAAAAAATTGTACCAATTTGCTCTAAACGTTTTTCTCATGCGTGTTTCTTCGTGATTCCAAAAAATATTTGCTTGAATTTTCTCGTAAAAGATGTTATATTATATGTAGGATATATGCAGACGTTCGAGTTAAGATAACCACATTTCACATAAGGACAATCATATTGTTTCATATACGGCTCCTGAAGAGAAGGATGAGGAAATGCTCAGCTGTAAATATTTTAAGAGCTACGATGGAATCTTTTCTGCTGTTGCTTCTTTTTTCTTTAAGCATAAGTTGTATATTAGATTACAGCACTATTTCTTAATTTCAGTCATCTTTCGTATTTGCTGAATGTGCTGATAATGCCGTCTTCGCACGACATTGAGCATAGGCTTGAGTCAAAGTGAATGATGATAATCACTTTAATTACGCAATGAAATAATAGAAGTATCAATATTGGTTGAAACACCACACGAGATCTTTCCTGCCAGCGACTGGAACATCATCAGGTTAAAGTTAAAATCCTATGATAGTGCAAAAGGCCTTCTAAAAGAGGTTTTGCAATATTTGAAGACATTGTTCAATATTTGAAGACAACCTATGAAGACATTGTTTCAGCAAATTTGTGGAGGGATCTGATTTGTTCTTTATATGCACAACATCTCTGATTCTTAGACGTAGTGGGCATGCGCCTTGATAATGATGCACGTCACTGGATCTTTTCAAAGAATGGTGCCAGGGGGGGAGAGTGTGTCGAGACAGTTATGCATTTGATGAAATGAAAGGTCCTCTGTGATTGTTGTATTTTCTTTTAAACATTTTAAAAACGTATTTCCGAGGTAAGGGAATAAATTTTGGCGTCTTTATTATAGCACACTGAACATTTGAAAAAAATGTGGAAACTGTCTTTTAATAAAGTTGAGTTTTTAGTATTATTACTGGATATGACATAGGATTCCTCCCATAGAATGTGTTCTTCGTTTCCAGAAACGTAAAATGGTAGTTGAATCTCAGAAAGTTCTTGCGTTATATTTGTGCTCCTTCAATCAAATTCATAAAGACCTCATTGTGGAACATTTTTAGAATTGGTACAGGTCCTCTTTTTCCACAGATTTCAAGGAAATTTTATAAACCCCATGTCTGCTGTCATTTGAGATTTTATCACGGTCTTTTCTTACGACGAATAATATTTTTGTGTCCTAACACCAAATTCCAAACCATATTTATTACAAGCATTCCTTAGAATGTTAACTATGCCTGCGATGTAATAAATCAAACCACTATATGTCCTTATATTTTGTTCTTTCGTTAATGTGATACTTGTGGCACTTCTCATTTTCTTATGAATTTGGTATGTCATATCCGGGGAGTATCCATGGTCTCTGCTATGCCGATAATTTTGTTAAGTTCACGCCGTCTAGCCACCTTACTGGAGGAATGAATATAAGATCTTCCCATTAAAAAATCACAAGAAGAAAATGCGTACGATGTGGAGTGTGTGCTGAGTGAAATGGGATGAAATTAGGCAATGCAGTTAGTTTTTCGTAAACGGAATGTGAAATAGACGGTTTGTAGCATCAAGTCCAAAAAGGTAAAGAGTGACTTTGTTCAAGTTCGATAGTGAAATTGTTGCTGTCAACCTATGAAGACATTGTTTCAGCAAATTTGTGGAGGGAGTCTTGACCATGTGTCCAAAAGATGAGGATGTCGTCTATACAATGATGATACAGACTCCGCTTTAAAAGTATATCTTGCATAACTTGCTCCTCGAGATTTTATAGAACAATCTGAGATAAATTGGGGAGAATGGGGAGACCATGGGAGCACCTTCAGTCTACCGATCAATTCTATTTTGGAACATGAAGTATGTTGTTTTAAATACCAATCGTAAGGCACTTAAAATAGTTTGGTTATCTGGCGCTGTGAGGTTGTTCTGTGTAAGCACTTTTGATTTGATAGTTTCATGAGAAAATTCCACTGTGGTACTTGGGAAGAGTGGCACGACATCCAGTGAAGCAAAAACAAATGGGATAGCTTGTCGGTGCATAGTTCCGAATTCTGTTTACTACTTCTGTGGAGCTGGATACTGAGTAAGTGGATGATTTGGTTAAAGGTGTTAAAACAGTTTCCAGTGCATTTTCGAGTGATATTTTAACCAGTATTGATAGATTTATTATTCTTTCATAGTGTAATTAAAGAAATTCTCATCATTCACTTTCACTCACGCCTATGTTCAATATCGTGCGAAGACGCCGTTATCAGCACATTCAGTGTTTTGAATACGAAGTTATTCACGACATTTACTTATATACATTTTTAAGTGTATTAACTTAATGTTATTTAAAATTAAACACTCATGCCTAACAATGTTCTTAAGGACAATTTTTCAAACGTAGTAATGCTTTTGTAGTAATGCAAAAAACCTTTTTTTTTACATATCGTAATTTTATGTAGAATAATTTCTCATCAGATTTTCACACACTTATGTTTAGTGCACTTTTATATTATGTTGTACGATCTCAAACACCTGGATTTCAAAGCTGTAATACATATATATTTTTATTCTAAACAGGCTGAGTTGGATTCAATTTCAGCAAATCTAATTTCCTTTAAACTATTAAGGCCAGCAATAATCAAAACGTACAGATTTCTTCATTGACGATAGATCCCTAATGAGTATCATAATTTTAAAAATTTGAAATTCGAAGGATTTTTAAATTTATTCCATTGCACTCCTCATTTGCGCTTCCTGTTTAACGTACGACTCATGCAAAAAATGGATGTTACATGTGCTATCTTGATTCCACGGTCACGTCACCGTCATCACATAATAGCTGGAATCTGAAATGGCTGAACCTTTCATTCAGGAACGTTTTGGTGACCATCAAGGAGCCAACACCATGCTGTTTGAAGCAACTACAAAAAGTTGAAACGCAAAAATTTACCAATAACGCAAGACAGCAGTCACAAATTTTCCTTTAAACGCAGAAACTTAAGCACGCCAAAGAAACCGCAGCAAAAGTAATTATCAAAATATTGTCGAAATTCAGTTTCATGACATGAAATCAGGTATCGTGTAGAACATGATGCAAAATTCAGGGACGCACAAGGTCAAAGATTGTGAATTACACTTTTTGGAAATCAAAATTGATATAAAAGAAACTAAAATTACAGTAAAAGAGTCATTTGTAAAACTTTTTACGTAAAACGTACATATCTGTTCGATAGGCGAAGATGCACTTGATGATGACAAGGGCGGTGATATTGCCCGCAGAGCATCTGCCACAGCAACAGGTGGTGTGAGCAGAAAGATGCCCACAAAACAGATTAGACCAAGCGGCGGCACGTATGAGACATGGCCGGCAAGTTTGACTAATTGTGGTGAACACGGAAGGATACATGAAAAACGTATTATACTTAGCCGTGACACAAATGCAGCAGGGGAGGTGGATTTCGGTTTCACATGTGATGGTAGCCATCTTCTCATAACATCTTTGAAAAGTAATGGCATTTATTAATTATTGTGGTATTTGCCCAGGGTTCATATCAGAATGTGGTGCAGAGATCGTTTGTTCTGAGGTTCAAAACCATTTTTAGAGGATTTCATTACTTTCCTTAGTTCCGGAAATATCCTTTGTCACCACCAAATTTTATAAACTGAAATTGTTTTTTGTTACATTTTGGGAAGAAAATACTTGCAAAACCTGCTATTTACTTTGAAAAATATATTTTACATGTATTATGACCGTGCAGACGTTTATTCTGACACTGAATTAACAAATACTTTTGTTTAGATTCATTATCATTAACGTTAATATACATAAACCGGACTATGGATACAAAGCCGCCCCAGGTGGCTCAGTGGTCTAAGCGATGGCCTCTGATCATTCGTCCGTAAAGGGCCCGGGTTCGACTCCCGGTGAGGCATGGATGTTGTGTTTGTCTTACGGCACTGTCTCTCTCCCTTCCCTGGAACCAGTGACCCTAAATTAGGGACGGGCGACTGCTTATAGCCCATTGAGTTGCTCACGGTGGTCGTTAAACCTCCAATAAAAAAAATGGATACAAAAGAGACGCATACAAGCTGTTAAATCCGTTTATTTTCGTGGTGCAGTAAGCGCAAAATTCTCCAAGCCTTCGCACACCACTGGGAGACTTTTTCAAGGCAATGGTAGGCAAAAAAACGCAGGGTATTGGAACACGTAAAGAACAAAGATGATTTTTGAAAATAACATGGGTGACATCACGAGCATATTACATGAATTTTTATACCGCAATTATAGGATTCATCGCAATGGTTTCCATCTTTTAATATCGCATGCCAAACCATTGGTAGCTCAGTAGACACCATATCATTGCATCCTAGTCTTATGAGGAGGATTGCGACTGTTTTCCTGATGGCTGTCTCTTCGAATTTCGTGCAAGACGCAACTCTTCTAATATTCTTCCAGACAGGAGCGGCAAATGAACGCATTATTTATCTGGAGAGGGCAGTACTCTGCATATCTTATTTGACACTTTGCATGTGTTCTTTACATCTTGTGTCCAAGGATCGCTTTGTCATTCCGATATGTGTATATCTTTTCCGTGTTGTCAGGATATACCAAATATATAGCTAACACACCCACCTTTTCTTTCTCACACTGTCTCTGCTTGCATGTGTAAGAAGCAAAGGTGGGTGTGTAAGCTATACAGCGTCTGTCTCACTAACTATCCTTTCATGTGTGAGAAATAAATGGCGGTTGAGTACGCTACGGGTCTGGTATGATTCGTCCAACGACGATTGGCCTAATGCCGATTGGTCCAATGCCGATTCGTCAAATGGACAATTGGTCCAAAGGTACGATTCGTCCAATGGTACGATTGGTCCAATGCCGATTCGTCCAATAATATGATTGGTCCAATGCCGATTCGTCCAATTGACGATTGTTCCAATTCCGTCGTATCTGTCCAAAGTGCTACTCGTGTTATAAAAATCTCAGCTGTTTTGATTTTATCTCCGATGTTATACGAAAGTGCCGGTAGTACAAAGAATGTAAAATAATGTTACATTTCATGCGTAATATTCTGGTTACAGATTGTTTTTTTTACTGTCCTTGCTGCCGTATGAAGTTACTGATGTACGAGCTGTTCAATTAACTTCAATGTTTCTCTTTTGCATGAAATAATATAAAATACTAGTTTTCCGTTTCTGTTTGTAGCATGCAGTGGGGTTCCGCCAACTGGCCAATGGAAATGTTCTGGTCGGGTTCGGACAGAGGCCTTTTCACAGTTTTTATTCTAGCGATGTCATATTCATAACGTTTACATATCAAATCAAATTAATAATATTGCGCTTTTACTTAAGCACGAAATATTAATTCATAAACTATAAGCCTAGGCCTTTTTAGCACTTTGTATTCTACCGATGTCATATTCATAACGTTTACATATTAAATCAAGTTAATAATATTGCGCTTTTACTTAAGCACAAAATATTAATTCATAGGCCCTAGGCCTAGGCCTTTTTAACAGTTTTAATTCTAGCGATGACGGATTCATAACGTTTACCTATCAAATCAAGATAATAATATTGAGCTTTTACTTAGGCACAAAATATTAATTCGTACGGCCTAGGCCTTTTTAACAGTTTATATTCTACCGATGTCAGATTATTAATGTTTACATATCAAATCAAGTTAATATTATTGTGATTTTACTTAAACATGAAATATTCATTCATAGGTCCTAGGCCTAGACCTTTTTTAAAAAAATTATTCAACGGATGTGATATTCATAACGTTTACCTATCAAAGCAAGTTAATATTGCGTTTTTACTTAAGCACGAAATATCAATTCACAGGCTCTAGACCTATGCCTTTTTGACAGTTTTTATCATACCGATGTCAGATTCATAACGTTTACCTATCAAGAAAACTTACTAATGTTATGCTAGTATTTTTAACTTTACTTAAACGTTAGAATATGACATCAGTAGAATAAAACGTGTTAAAAGGCCTAGGCCTAGATGCGTGTAAAGAGGTAAGAAATGATACGATGAGTGCCTTTTATTAGATTTTATAACATATTTACAAATACCAAATACCTAGGTTGTAACATAAAGTCTTCTAAAAAGGCCCGCGGCCTAGGTGCCTGGTAGAGAGCTGAGAAATGATCCGTTGAATGCCTTTTATAAGGTTTTATAAAATGTTTACAAATACGAAATATCGAGGTTGTAACTTAAAATTTTCTAAAATGTCCAGCGGCCTAGGCGCCTTGCATAAAGGCCTGATAAAGGATACGATGAGTGCCTTTTATTAGGTTTTAAAACATATTTACAAATACCAAATATTTAAGTTGTAACTTAAAATCTTCTAAAAGGCCCGGGGCCTAGGTGCCTTGTAAAGACCCGAGAAATGATACGATGAGTGCCTTTTATTAGGTTTTATAAAATATTTACAAATACCAAATATCTAGGTTGTAACTTAAAATCTTCTGAAAAGGCCAGCGGTCTAGGTGCCTTGTAAAGACATGAGAAATGATACGATGAGTGCCTTTTGTAAGGTTTTATAAAAGGTTTACAAATACGAAATATCTAGGTTTTAACTTAAAATATTCTAAAAAGACCCGCGCTTAGGTGCTTTGCAAACAGCTGAGAAATGCTCCATTGAGTGCCTTTTACCAGGTTTATGTAAAGTTTTTACAATTACCAAATATACGGAAATGATCTTTCAAAAGGATATAATGAGCAGAATAATTTAAATCCTTATTTCTTTCTGGAAAATAAAATAGTTTACCGTCGGTAAGATGATACCATTGGACGAATCAGCGTTGGACCAATCGTACCATTGGACGAATCGGCATTGGACGAATCGGACATTGGAACAATCGGCATTGGACCAATTGTCCCTTTGGACGAATCGGACATTGGACCAATCGGCATTGGACCAATCGGCATTGGACCAATTGTCCCTTTGGACGAATCGGCATTGGACGAATCGGCATTGGACCAATCGTCGTTGGACGAATCGTCCGGGACCGGTACGCTACACCGTTGGTATATCCTGACAACACGGAAAAGATATATATCGGAATGACAAGATATATATCGGAATGACCTCGACAGGGAAGTCATGCATTGTTAGGACGCTGCTGTATGGAATAATATTAGAAGAATTGTCCTTTAGACGAATTTTAAAGAGACAGCCATCATGGAAACAGTTGATATCCCGTCCAGTAAACAGGGATGCAATGATATGGTCTCTTCTGAATTGCCAATGGTTTGCATGCGTTATTAAAAAATAGAAACACATCACGCTGCACCGTATAATTACGGGATAAAAATTCATGTAATATGATCGTGATGTCACGTACGTTATTTTCAAAATCATCTTTGCTCCTTGCGTGTTCCAATTACCTGCATTTTACGTCCACCATTGCCTTGAAATAGCCTCCCAGTGGAGTGCGAAAGCTTGGCGAATCTTTGTGCTTACTACTCTACAAAAATTAACGGATTTAATACGCTATATGCGTTTTTCGAGTATTCATTAACATTTATTAACATTAAGGTAACATTTTTATTTTAAGTTACTTTCAGTCAAATTAGTTCAGATCAGACATATTATAGGAAGGAAGTGTCTGACCCCAGGTCTTAAACAACACTTAGAAAATGAAACCTAGAAGATTTAGGCTAGAGTGTCCGATAGGAAAGTGACACGAAAGGGAAGTAGAAAGGGGGAGGAAGACGCCCTTATTTATTGCCGGGGAATCAGTACCCGGGGTCCGACGGCTTAACGTGCCCTTCTGAAGGACGGCCGATTTTAGTATTTCAAGCGTTGCTACCTGCCTGGGATCGAACCTGAGTTTTCTCCGTGGCAGTCACGAAAGTTGACCACTTGGCCATCCCCGACCCTAGTCAAATTAATTAATAACCAAACAAGATGAAATAATTCTTTAGTGGCTACTATTTACTTCCCAAAAATTGTATTGATATACAATGGCAATTATTTTCACTTTATTTTGATGAGATTAGCTGTTTCGAAGTCTGTACGGTGAGGAAATGCGTCTGTAATACATACTGGGTCATGTTTTGGTATCCATGAGGTGTAGGCCTAACTGCCATCAAATGAATATATTAGTGTAGTTTTTTGCTTATTTTATGTAATTTTTTATTTAAAAAAAATCAGTATGTCACAGTTTTTTAACATTTTTCTTCCTGAATTATTCGACATGTTAACAAAACCCGTTAACTTCAACATCTCTTTACAGACTAAATCCATCTACGAGAAATTCAACATATATGCCATTCGAAAAGCGATTCCGAGAGCATATATTAAGTCGTATCTACTTTTTTTGAACTTATATACTTCTATTTAATATTATTTTTGCAGAAATAACTGAAAATTATAACGAAAACCAATGTTAATGGTTGTAGGTATAGAAATAAGGGTAATAAGATTTAGAAAAACGACCCACGACATTAGCGAATAAATCATATGTATAATAAACAGAAGTCGCAGTACTGTTTTCATTTAAAAAAAATATGAACATTTATTTTGGTTGTTCATTACCTGTAGATGCAGTATTCCGCGAAAGTCATATGCTGTGAGTAGAACCGCATCTCCCATGAACCTTCTAATATCTCCACGTTAAGCAGTGTCGTTCCATCTCTGAAACACAAAACGGGTAGCCTCGACTATGCATTTTATATTACACTATGAAAAGTAGCATTGCAAAAGTGAAAAACAATCAAACTAAGCATTGACTAGCGATCCAAATAAGCATATCAAATGAAGTCAACCGCACAGGTGTCCCAATAATCAGATGCGACTGCAATAATCGTTCGAGCCCGGATGAGGCATGGGGTAGCGCGCCTACCCCGTAAGCCCCCTCTTTCCTAAAGCCTGCTCTTCCTTAGCCCCCTGTTTCCTCTACGAATTTAAATTGGAATTCCTGTTTTCCATTTCTAGAGGACATTCCTTTCGACTTTGGAACGCAAAATTAGAGGAAACTCTGAGTCTTCTAGTGCACAGATTCTAGTTTCGCTGTGTGACGTACGTTTGGAACAAAAAGCAGAACGACCATGCAGATGGATTTATTTATATGCGATTAAACTGCAGTTGAGCTTTTAACAGTATGAAATCTTAAAATACCTGATTACCCTTTTATTTTTGTCTGTTGTTGCATTTTGCATATACGATAATACTAATATCAAAACAATATAGCTCGTACTGCAAGGCATTGCGCTCACACTATATTTCAGCAGACGAAGTTATAATTTATTGGGAAACTCTCTCTAACAGTTTTACTTCTGAATGACGTTTGCCGAGGTCAGTAGAACCTCGACGAACTTTAAACTGGTTGTACTGAATCTCTTATAAACACTATAAGATAAATCTCAGCTAGGATTCAAAAACTAGGTTTTTAGTATATTTTCAATTATTTCAAGAGTTTGAAGTTTATTTAGGAACTCATGACTAAACAGACGACTTTTAATTCTGATATATGAAACACCGATTTAGTAGAGACAAACCTGAATTCTAAGTCTTGAAACTGATATAATGTTGAACAATTTGGCAGATCTGAACTTAGTCTACAACAGAAAAAGGAAAAACTGAGTTTTCAAACTCCCTGAGGAAATCAATTGTAACGTTGGCATGTTGAAGTTTAAATTATACACTTAATAGACGTGTCTTGGTTTCTGAACGCAAATTAAAATTTAAAATTCAATCATGTGATGTATACTAGTTCTTTTCATTCTATTTCAAATAATAAAATAAAAAGACCATATCGTTATTTTTTATAAAACAAATGTTTAACTCTAAACTCTACTTGCATGCTGTCTCATAAAGACAAAGTCCTTGATGTATAGGAATGTAGTGATCATTTCACGAAGTCAAGTGTTCAGCGTCCTGTTTTGCTAACCATTTTTTTGGATATTAATGAGACCCATAGTGCAGATGATAACTCATATCTGCTGGAAACTCTATGTGAAACAGAAAAAACTGCGCAAAGAGTCGAATCAATAGAAATATTTCTCATTTCCCCCGTTATGTTTCCGTGAATTGGAAAAAGCAAGACTGACGTGTTGAAGAAATTGTAGCCTTATGTGTAAAAAAGTAGATCCCAATGTTCTAGTTCCTTGATGCCAACAAAATATTTATTGTATAAAGCTAAAAAAAATTGTATACATCCTCTTAAAAAGATATAATCATATATACAGATTCTCTAAGTTGAATTAACAGTATGTGTTAAATACATCATGTCTAAGGTTTAGTACAATAGGTCTTTCATGGGTTTCCCGGTTTTGAACAGGCCCTGCCACACTTACCATAAAGTTTTATTGCTATGTATGTGTAAGTGGTAGTCCTAAACACTTAAAATAAGTATTGTATTGTTCTTGTTCTTTCAATGAGTACAGCAGTAATTGAAAAAAATCATGCGTAATAGGCATATGTTAGTAAAGTCTTCGCTTTCCGGTTTAAAAGTAAATTGATCTGTGCATTTTGTTCTTTCATCAGAAATACGTTGAATTTGTTTTTGTAAAATCTTGATTTCACTTGAAGTGTATGCTATAAAGCCATTAGACCAGGTTTGTGTAATGAACTGCCCGCGGCTCACATCCGGCCATCGCCCTTATTTTATTCGGCCCGCGAAGTCTTTCCCAAATTTCACTGAATCTCGCATGTAGCCATCTACGGATTGTTAGGGTTCAGGGTTATCGGCCCGTAGAAGAATCACGCAGATAGACTCACGTCGACAGTAATATCTGACTTTGAATCACGGGAAGAGAAGCAACTGGTCCTGACACCTGAATCGCCGACGGAGGGCAGAGTCAGACGACAGCTACAATTCTTTTTTATTGACGTGAGGAGGAGAATGTTGGAGGCAAGAGCACCCATCTAGCGACCGACTTAAAAAAAGGGGCGAAAGATCGCCATTGTGCCGTTACTGTGCGTGATGCACGCAGGCAGCACCGTCGCTCATAACTCTCACTATTGAATTGAGCATTTTATGAAGTTGTTACAGTCTAGTTTATTATATCTAACCATATTGATATGTTGTGGAACACTGGTAATTTTTTTTATTAGTTTTCTTTTGTTATAATTGTACTGACTTTCTGAATTATTAATATGACATCATTGAAGAAGAGAAAAGTGAACAATGTGTGGAGTGTATTTCAAGAGAAGTGGACTGATGATTACTTTTTTGTGGCTCAGAAAAAACAACCCTGTTAGTTTCATTTGTTTTGAAACTATTTCCTTTGTGAAAGAATACACAATGAAAAAGCATTATAATTGCAAGCACGCCAATTACACCAATTTGAAAGGTCAGCAGAGAAAGGAAAGGATACAGAATTTGAAGAAAAGTATATCAGCGGTACAGATGTTTTCAACAAACCAAATAATAAAACTGACAAAACTGTTCGACGAAGCTTTATTGTCAGTGAAAAAATTGCAAAGCCCTCAAAGCCATATTTCCCAGGAAACTTTCTCAAAGCATGTCTTAGTAGTGCCATTGAAGGACTGTGTCATGATAAAAGCAAGGATATTAAACAAATAAATATTTCTCATTGAATTACCACAAAGTGGATAGTGCTCATTTACAGAAGTATTTGACGGCGTTCTTTGATCAAATTTTCTACCGCACGTGTGCTTACGCCTCTCAAAAATGTGTTTTAATCTTGGTATTCACTCTTTGCGAATGCTGTTAGTATCATACTACCTGCTACACTGGTTTCAGCAAATGGTCGTGTAGCCTACCAAATAAGATTCGTTTCGAATTTTGCGGAGCGCGAATGCATTTCATTAGTCTTTTAGTTTTATTATTCCCTCCCTATGATTGTGCCACTTAAATAATAACCCACGAAATCCATAGGAACCAGTTTTCTAGGACATTTACTTTGAAAATTCGAAAAGAAACATTAATCGACCGTGCAGAGCACAAGCTAAATTGAAAGGGCGACAATTTGAATGCATCAGATCATCTAAGATAGTTTTTTGATGTATATGTATGCTTCTTTTTTAATATCTTTCAATTTTAAGTCAAAGATTCGTATTTGCTTTAGAAGGGCACTCGCAAAGCAAAGGATAATGTTCAAATTAAAGCGAATTAAAACGAATTATTAGTAAAAATTATGTGTTCCTCGAAGAAATTCGGAATTTTCTCATACACATGCCAGGAAATTCCAACGAAATGAAAGCAAATGCAGTTCAGCTCTTAATTTCTAATTGAGTTTGCATGATGTAGAAAATAGCTGATTTATAGCAGAAAGCGATGATTGCAAATCATAGAAGTACTTGAGTTCTCTCGTTGATTCATAACCGAAAAAAGCCATAAAGTTTGACGCACCAAGATTTATGAGACATAATTTTGAAAGCACTTCCTCAAACTATCTGTTGGGAAATCACACTTCTACAGTTTCATATTGTCAAAAAGTAGCCTGTTGAAAAGCTTTTATGCAAGTAACTTCTTAACGGCCAATAGTCGCCGAAAACGTCTGTCTACGGTTGTTAATGTACTCTATTTAAAACAGAATAAACTGTGCCCAAAACCTTACAGTTCTTTTTTTTGACGTAGGACTAGGTCTGACACCGCGACTAGTACAGGGCCACTTGCGGCCGACTGTCTGTGATAAAAATATGTTCCGATTGAAATTATTATAGCGTTAAATATACGTGACACTCACCATTCGTGTTAGCATATTCATAAAACGCATGGAGTCCAATTCGCCTTCTGCGAAATACATCGTGCACTCGACGCTACCTTCGCTCTCTATGAGCTGTGGAGTTGATGCAATATTTCAGTGCGTGTCACAACTTTTTACTTAGCTTATCTCGTCAACAGTGTGCGCAACATGATTGCCCGTGGTATCATTATGAAAACCCCAGACGGGATCTATTGTCATACACGAAGAAAATTTCGCAGTAGTTTTAACTGAACATTTAACAAATTGTTTTTTTGTGAATCGGTGAACACTTTTGATAAAACGTCGGAATTATGAGACATTTTCAAAAGCATTTCCTCAAATTGTCTGTAAGGGAAACAGGATTCGACAGTTTCATATTGTCAATAGAGTAACCTACTGAAAGGTTTTTAGGTAAGAAAGAGCTGGCATTAACACACGTTAAGTGAAACGTACTTTCAAGGAAGTATAATGTACATTACTTATAGAAGAATAAACTGTAATCAAAATCATAAGGCTTTACTTATTTTAATTTTCTGTGTAATCATTGTTACTTCAGCGCGTCGATGACTAAAAATGTTTAGTAAATAAATTAAATAATTTTTGAGCCAATATAAACAAATCGTCATTAGCATCATTGCCAACCATTTTCAATCCACTGCTGGACGAAGGTCTCTCCAAGACCCTTCCACAACGGTCTATCTTGTGCCAATTTCTTCCATGTTACTCCCACATACTTTCGAATTTCATCCACCCATCTTCCATGTGGTCTTCTTCTGGGTATTTTCCTGTCCCTTGGAATCCAATCTAAAATTTCGACTGTCCATCAATGGTCTGTTCTTCTGGAAGTATGTCCAGCCCATTGCCATTTCAGGGATTTTACTCATATCATGATGTTTCCCACTCTTGTCACTGTCCTGATACACGAGTTCCTCTACTTATCTCTCCTGGTTACACCAAGCATGCACCCCTTCATGCTACTATGAGTTCTCTGCAGCCTTTGTATGTGTCTTTTAGTTCAGGTTCACGTCTCTACACCATACGTAAGCACTGGAAGGATGCATTGATCAAACACTTTTCTTTTAAGACATAATGGCATATTGCTCTTGAAAATTATGCTGTTCCTTCCAAAAGCTCTCCAGGCAAGTTTTATACGCCGATTAATTTCTTCATCAATGTGACCCTCATTTGATATCTTCTGTCCAAGATAACCGTACGCATCTGTTATATCCAGCTTTTCTCCATCAATCGAGAGATCTTCATTTCTTGTAAAAGCATTGTTCATTACTTTTGTCTTCTGATAATTAATTTAAAATACAGTTTTTTGCAAAAAAACAAAAACAAAGTTCCTTGAGAAATTCGTTCGATTATTTTGAAACATAGTACGCGTATACCTAAGGACCGATCATGCAAATGATAAAAAAATAAAGACCAGTGACTAAATATCGGCTCGCCACAGTACATGTGGACCGCGCATCGAGGAGGGTTTATAAAGAGCATAGCTCGGACACAGGGATTAATTCTTAAAGCCGATTGCGGTTGCATTACCTACCACAGCCTGTGAGGATACCTGGACGTAGGATCAAGTCACAATAATAGCAACTGTACAAGTTCCAAAGCGAACGTACAATTAATTCGGTTGTCAGAAGCTGGTTGGTCAAATCGCATTATCGCAAGACGTTTGGGTCGAAATGACACCGCAATCAGTCGATGTTAGCGCCAATTTATCGAGGTTGGCATAACCCAACGGCTCGCGTTCAGCGGACAGCCGAGGGCAACGACAGAACACGATGATTGAGATAATCTGAGAGCCAAAAGAACAGAACCGAACTCGTCACTCTAAACTATACCTGGACATGTTGCGTCATCTACAGTTGCAGAAGTGGCCATCGGGACCAGTGTCTTACGACTTGCGGCAGGAGGACGACATCCGATGAAATCATTTCGCCGTCTGCCTCTGGCCATCTATAATTTTTCTTTTTTACTGAATAATGAAATTCACTTTTTACGGGACTGTAACAGTTCTATACTATTTGTTTACAAATCTGATGTTTTCATATATTTAAGATACAAAATTTTTTTGTACAATAATTATTTCGTTTGTTTTTATTTTCAGAATCTGAAAAATGTTTCTTTTTCAGCTCGACCTGGTTTCTAAAACAAACTTATTAGTTCACGAGAATACAATACTGTTTTGTGCATCCGATATTCATTTTAGAACAATTCTCTATTAATTTTCACATAGTAACATCGAATAATTTTCCACATTATGATTGCCTAAGGTATAGGTGTTGTCTTGCTATTAACACGGAATGAAGTTGAGATCTACCTACTTCATGGACAGCGGACAAGAAGATCTATTATACATGCACGGCCTTAAAAACCAAATTACAGCTACCTATATTCCGCCCCAATGGCGCATTAGCCTAAGCGCTGGATTATGTCTATTCGTCCAAGGTGGGTGCGAGTTCAAGTCCCGTGAGGCATGAATGTTCTATTGGTCTGGCGGCACTGACTATCTTTCTTTAGTGCAACGCGTGACCATATATCAAGGACGGGAGACTTCTCATAACCCATCGAGTTGCTAACAAAGGTCTTTAACCCTCGAACAAAATAAAAAAACACCTCTTTGAAGCTGCTCATAAAGTACGTCCGAGATTACAGGAGGAGAGGTGGGTTCCTGACAACCCGACCTAATGTGACATGTTGGAGGGGAGATCTTTAGTAATTTGAAATTCCAGCAGCAAAAATATAGTGGTATCGTAATATTAAAAAACTCCCCATTTTTTCACACTGGAATTTAAATTGCTTGAAGATATGTCTGTATATCATGGTGGAGGGATAGTATTTCTTTTTCTCACAGTCCTTCACGACAGAGTTTGCAGTATATTTTATCCTTCTTAGAATTAAGCTTTTTCAACTTAATTTACTGAGAGAACAAAAAGTTGATTGCTTAATTATATTTTACCTGAAATGTACGACTCCAATGTGTATTCGTCTTCCGGGTATAGGCGTACCTGAGCTCCACTCTGTATACTATTCCTAAAATCTCTGTTTCTTAGAGTTAAACAAAACTAAATGCTAATGCGTTGTCGACCGAGCTGTTTTTAGAAGGGTTGGGCACCGTATGGTAACAATGTAGAAACAGAACCGAACGAAGGTAAATGAGTCACAATGCGTGCGATAGTCTAAATGTCAATGAAACTTGATCGCTGCCGCTGTGGAACGAAAACACACAACGACTGGCGCCACTATGACACAACCGCTCACTCGATGCGAATTACGTGTCATTTCACCTCAGCAGAGTATGTTCAATAAAGCACACAATCAAAATGAATTCAGTGCTGGGTTAGTACTGTTGTACATATCTGCGTCATTTTAATTTCGAATGGATAAACAAAAGAAATTTCAGCAGCTGCCGGCAGAATATAATACAGCACATCCAAATAAAATACGGGAAAAACAGGATGAAGTTCTAACTCCACCATTCGGAACTCCACCAAGGCAGATTTAAATTTACCTGAATTAGTAGGAACGTACTTTAGTGAGTGGAAATCAAAATAGTTACAGAAAAAAAATTCACTTTTGTGATTCTTGGGAAAACAATTCCAACAAGCCGGTATTAAAACTGCGCCCTCTGATGCTTCTCAAGATGCATCTTCGAGCATTATAGTCAATTGTCCTCCCTGAACACCTACAGCAACAAAAACCACTGTTGTTTCTTCTGATAAAAAACAAAATGAAGAACAAAACCAATGTTAATCAATTAGGACAGAAATATCCACTCCATTACCACCAGCGCAACAAGCTCTGAATTATGAAATCGATGTTTTAAACGCAGATGTAGTTGCAATACTGAAAGGAAACAAAATTGAAATGTTAAGAGAAGAACAGACAAAAGAATTAACCGTAAAAAGGCAGAAGGTAAAGGATCTTGAAAAAAGACTGGAAAAAAGCGTGAAATGTAAAGATAAAGGAAAGAGCGTGCTACAAGGAAAAGTAATGTACGTGAACTTTGTGAAAAATATCCTGAACTCAAATCCATGTTTAAAATACGGGATAAAATATATCATTCTTCTTTAGAAAAGAACAGCCACTGCCTTTGAAAGCAATTACGGATACAGTTGAATTGGGCTCTGCTACCCACGCGAAGCGCCTTAAAGACAGGTATCGTTGGTTAAAGACATTAATGAGTTAACGAAAAAGCTGAAGAATGATGGATATGATGTAAGTAGAAGCTCTGGTTATTCACGGCTCCTTTCATGAAGAAACTTGTCCTCAGAAGGAAACGCCATGTTCGTAATGTACCTGTGAAATTTATTCGAGCAAAAGCTGAATCACATGCAAAACATATAGATACAGGTTTCACAATGGCAACAATGTCATTTCTTGAGCAACTTTCTTCTTTATCGGTATAAAAGGAAGTATGTTTTCTGAGCCAAGATGATAACGCACGCTTACCTCTAGGAATAACAGCAGCCAGTATGGAAGCACCGATATTGATTCACGTGGAATACTGATTTACTTTGCCTGATCACTACTGGGTAATTGCAAATCGCCATAAACTAATTCCATCAGTGTATGCAGGTATCGTTATTAAAGGCAGTCCGTTTGGAGAACGAGAAGCTTAAAGATACTCTCCCCAACATTCACAACCATGAGGTTGGAAAAACATTCATCATCCACCGCATTATCTCATGCGCGTGATCTTAACAGGGTATACGATTTTCCAGAGTTTAGGAACATCATGACAACTGTACTAGGAAATTTACCAAAACTAGTGCTCACAATCAATTTTGTTGAAATCCTTGACAAAAATCCACGCTACCGAAAAAGTTATCAAGATAAGTGTACATCATTTTTAACAAGAAATGTGAATGCTGTATCCGTTGCCTCTAAGGCTTTTGCTCGAAGTTCCTTTCATAGAGTTGAACGAAGAATGGCTGCTTTAAGAAGAGAACTCGCAGGTTTGATTTTACCGCATGATCATAATGGAAGCCACTTGGATACGCATGGTCGAACAGTTGATATCGAAAAAGAAAAAATTAACATCGCGTTCTCTGGAAAAAAAACTTGCAGAAATTTTGTTCTAACACTGTAGTCGATGAGTGTCCTACAGTCACGGCGTATGTGGACCCACGGACTCTGAGCTAATTGAACGCCTTCTTGAAAAAGATACTTCATGGAGAAACAAGCACTTTGCTGAAAGCCAGAATTGTTTGCAATTAGTAAACTGTCAGGACACGAAATGTTGTCTGCCGTGTCGAAGTTCAATATTCCTCATCATTCAGAATCGCATTTTGCCACCACTTGTTCCTAAGGCTCAAACACAGGATGACCTAATGTTGGAGGACCTAGGAGAAATAGGATCGACATGAATAC
Organism: Macrothele yani; assembly: GCA_039090855.1. Classification (NCBI taxonomy): domain Eukaryota; kingdom Metazoa; phylum Arthropoda; class Arachnida; order Araneae; family Macrothelidae; genus Macrothele; species Macrothele yani. Next base: position 107,406,503 of record CM077015.1, on the reverse strand, counting down.
GGATCACTCTTCGTAATCTTCTTCTGGATATTTCATGAAATGCCACCACATACCTGCCGAGCTTTCAGGACAACACCTTATGACCTCTACTCTTTACCAGTGGAATCCAAATTTTCTTTCCGTGTTTGTAAGGTTTACGGAAAGTATTTTTGCTTCAATCAACAACATAAAGGCTCATGCAAAATTTCATACCACTCAGTGTGGTCAAGCTAAAGCAGAACTACAAAAAAACCCTCCTCGAATTGTTGCGAGCCGAAAGAATGAGTTTATGACAACTTTGCCATACGACATGAATATGATCGGTGCTGAATGAATCGATGATGACCTAGATCTAACTGATGTTAACGTTCTTAAAGTAAGAAGTTTAATTTCCAATGGGTTCCCCACGACGGACTATGGTCAGCATCTTGATCCCATTTAGGAGGACGTTAAATAGACAGTATAAATATAATCTTGTTTGGCATGTCGCTTTTTTAATGCAAATGTGTCATTTTTTGTACAGCAGTCATAGTCATGGTAGAGGAAGGAACAAGGGGTAGGTGGGAGGTAATGTATCTATTCAACTGAAAAAGCAATATCTTATATTTAAATTAGAAAAGCGGAAAGCGTAGATAAATTCGCAACTCCTCAAAAAGGCATTTGTTTACTAAATATTTTACATTATTACTTTATTTATATGAAACATAGTACTTTTAAAGAAGATACATATAAAAAAAAATCTAGTTTATTATACCGCACTGTTGAGCTAATTTACAACCTGCAAATTTCATATAACATAATAAACGGTAGGTGGCTTTTATTTTAAGATTTTTAAAATATTCGGGAGTTTATATGAATAAACTGAGAACTGGGAACAAGGGCGCAAGTTGACTTATACTGTATGTGTAATCACAGTGAAAATTATATTACAATAAAAACTAATTTAAATTAGCGTGATTTACGACAAAAATGCATCCACTGCAATAAAATAGAAGTATTTGTTGAATGTGAAAATTGTATTTTGCATCGTTTTATAAAATTTGCTAAAATATTTGAAGATATCACTTTAAACACACGACATAAAAGAATAAACATTTAAATAATAACTGCAAATTTTAAAGTAGTTATTGCAATGTTTACGTAACACTTCAGTAATTATTGCAGCTCAACTTGTAATAACCAAACAACGACGATCGTATTTTATGTAAAATGGGGCTGATTTTTATCAGAATTTCAGCGTAATGAGAAAATTTAATTGAGGATATTTGTTGGTTTTCTTTTCTCTTTTGCTTTCTTCTTTTAATAGGTAAAAAATGTAAGAAATATTTCAGATTTCTATGGGTAATTAGGTAAATCGCAATGTTAATATCGAGGTCTCGTACTTTGCTATCAAATATATCATGTTTTGTAGCCGGTATAATCCGGCTTGTTACAGCTTTGAAAGCGTTTGTTTCTTTGTGAATAGTTATTTCTGAATGATAAAATTCGGGTAGCATCTGGGAATAAATTAATGCCTAACGAACGAAGTTCTTACATGGTATACAGGGAAAATACAAATGATTTAAATCCCTATCATGTATTTATGAAGAAATATTTCTTTAGGGAATTTCGTTTCCCAATCCATCCAACAGAAGAAATAATTTGTGTATGATATATCAGTGCCCAATAATAAATATATTCTGAAGTAAGCCTGTAAATATATGGACTATTCCTTTAAACAATTATAAATTTCCTTTCCGTTACACAACGGACTTTTAAAAGCAGTCAAAAAAAATAAAGGCTGCTGCGGAATTAAGATGTACTTTTTAGTGGGGAAGGTTATCGACAATCAGGCAAAATGTGACATGGAGGAGCGGGAGTCTAAAATTTGTGTGAAACCACTGACGCACTTTATGGATGGCCTCTAAAAAGCCAATAACAATTTATTCCTTATGTTTAGAAACCTATTTAAAGGCATATATATATTTGCATGTTCCCGGTAATTAAAGACAGTTCACTTGGACAAAATATGTTAATATATAAATATTTACCTATATTTAACTGCTAATAAACCTAAAATTACTTTTGCATAGGTATAATACTACAAAGTGTTACTTAGAAATATTATTTACATTATACGTAATGGATATTAATGCATCGGAAACATGAACCAGACAATTTATTTTTCGTGGTGGTGGTATTTTAGCGCGAAGACGCTTTTCCGAGCCGAACCACAAATTCGATTGGGTTCATGTCAGGTGGATTTGGGGGCTAGGGGAAATAACAGAAAGTCAGCAGGATGTTCCTCGAACCATTCTTTGACGATTCTGGCAGTGTGGCATGGCTCATTTTCCTTACTGCAATGGCCTTCACCAGCAGGGAACACAGTTGCCGTAAATGGGTAAACTTAGTGGTCAACTATGTTCAGATTCCTGACAGCTGTCAGGGATTATGTTATTACGATAATGGGACCTATTGTGTCCAAGGGAAACATAGCCCACTATATAACTCCGCCGCCGGCGTTCTGTTTCCGCTCAACAGGGAATCCAGGTGCCATGGTCTCCTTTGTTAATCGGCGTATCCGCGCTTAGCCGTCTACGTGATGCACCAGGATACTTGATTAGTCAGAAAAGGCCACTTTCTTCCAATCATCCACCGTCCAATCTCGATGATCTTGGGCCTGTTACATGCGTTGTTGGCGATGATGTGCGGTGAGCATTGGGACCCTGCTTGGTCTTCGGCTACGCAGTCCCATGCGCATAATGCGATGAACTGTGTGCTGTGACATACTTCGCTGATCACCATTGCTGTAGCTGCGTGCGATTTGACGCAATTTGGCCCTACGGTCGTTGTGAACAATGCACGACAGTCTCCGCTCCCCTCTGGCATCAGTGGGCTGTGCACGACACATGGCTAGATGACAGTCCGTCGTTTGGCCATCTGTTCACCATTTTTGATACGTACGCAGTACAGAGGCTCGTGAACAAGCTGCGCCATTTCCGAGATTGTAGACCGAGAGGCTGTGCCATTACAATTTCTCCTTCATCAACCTCCGATAAATCGGCGTCTTTTCCCATTATGACTCAGAACACTCTACTAACGGAAAGCCGTTCCTTGTGTTGTATATACACTCAAGGACAATGAAATTTGCACCTCAAGGAGGAAGTCTCGTATTAAAGTGAAAATTAATGGACCTAATGATACAGATTAGTGATAAAGATTTGGCAAAATCACAGCTGCAGTAAAATAACGGAGGGATTTGTAGCACGCACTCCAGTTATTTTCAATAGTGCATCGCACCGTCTTGTGCTGCGATACATGTTGCAATACGCTCCGGTATGGAGGCGAATTGACGCCTGAAGTTGTCCTGCGGAAGTCTAGTCCACACGAGTTAGACGGTGTATTCCAAATCCCGGATAGTGCAGCACGGCGGCAGCCAGTGTTTCAACTGGTATCTCGGAAATATGCTCGATAGGTCACATGTCCGGAGAACAGACAGGCCATAGAAGTGTCTCGACAAGGCGTCTGCCGTCCTGGGCAACCCAAGCCGTGTGCGGGTGTGCACTATCCTGCTGGTATAGCGCACCTGTAATCGCGACCACGAATGGGAGCACACGTGGCCGTATGATCTCATTCACATACCTCTGGCCCGTCAATGGTCCTCGTACCACTGCTAGAGCTGATCGGCTATCGTAAGCAATGGCTCTCTAGACCATATTGTCAGCAGTGGGGTAAATGTGGTGCTCGATAGCGAGTTTGGGACTGTGCCGTTGACCCGGATACCTCCACAACAAGGCACGATGATCATCGGTTCCCAAAACAACCCGCACTCATTGTTAAATATCTCACGTCACCAGTCTGTGGCGTTCAATACCGTTCTGGCCTGGAACCATTACAAACCGAGCGGGAGATGTTCCGGTGTTAATGGCAGCACACGTAAGTGGCTCTGGGATCGCATATTCCCTTACTCGAGGGGTGGGGAAATGTTTCGTGGGAACACAGGTGCCGTTACCTCTGCCTGTATAGTGGACAGGGTTCCTTTGGGATCCGTTCGTGTCTGGCGCAAGTTCCGTCGATCCTCTCTACCGGTGGTTCTCCTTTTCCTTCTGTTATCGCTGCTCCGTGTGTCAGTTCTGTCATGGGTCCAGTGCTCCCGACAGAGTCGGACGGTATCGCCAGAACGATACACGTGGATGTCTACACTGCTCGGTGAACACCCTGAGGTTTTAAGCACGAGGATTCGGCCTCTCTGAAAGTCCATAGGTTTCGTAAACTGACGTCTATGGCGTCTTTCCGGCATTGTTTTTACTCTGTACTCTTGCTTGCGTCAGCCGATGCTTTTCGCTTTCATGGGGCATTGACTACACGCCGGTTTATAAAGCTGCCTGTCGGTGCTGCAACGCTACCACAGAGTTTGCTGTCAAGCGCATTCTCACCAAACATGGATCATTTGTATACCAGCACGAACTCTAGCTATTTGCAAAGTTTCGCGGTTGTAGCATGTTTTCTTCTATGTGCGCAAATTTCATTGTCCGTCAGTGTACACTGGTCTGCGAACTTCCCATGCGCCACCTTTCGGTCTCCGAGCAAGCTCATTTCTGTAAGCTGTGGGTGGTCATAATGTAATGGCTCCACGGTGTAGATTATGTGCAGCAAATACATCGTAAACAATATTTTGTGCTTAAAATAACGCAGAATTTTCCTGCAAGGCATTTTAAATACGACAATATCTCATTTTTCTGACATCTGTGTTTCTAACAGTGCGACTTTAAAAGAAAATTCTTCATGGAACAAACTATCTCATGCGGAATATTTTTATATATTGTATTTTCAAATGCACTAGTTTGTAAGAGAAGTCATTATCTGAATCTGTTTTCATCTTGTAGGCAGCAAGATCGGCACGTCAGAAAGCCTGACAGAATTAATCCGTCTTCGTTCATATATCACTATCTGCACAAATTGTATTATCGCTTGCTTTGCTATGGCGTGTAAAAGCTTAATATACGGTGTTTCATATTTAGCTTCTGAAAGATCGTACTAAAAATGTTTTTCAACTCCAGACATTTACATTGTGAAATACTTTTCCAGTACAGGTCTTGCGTTAGATGGTTTTAGTATTCAACTCGTATTGAAAGTGAATCACCACTTCAAAAAATCGTATTAATAAATTTATTTATTTATTTATTTATTCATTTGCTGGATGCCGTTTTTTGCAGTAAAATGGTGAAACTGTTCTTTAAGTAATGAATTGTTTTTCCGAAGGGGCGTAAACGTGAAAACATTTTCCGTCTGAAAGGTATTTGAAAAATTATGCTTTTTTGCACAGATAACATCATCAAAAGCATATTTTCGTGTATCTACTTTTCACAATTCACAGTCCCTCTCAAAGGGTGCGTAACCTTGCTACTTTTCTTCCTCTACAACTCTTCTTTTAACAGACTGATATCTAAATCCCTCTATCCCTAATACTCGTATCCCGGTCAACTGTGAGAAAATGTGTGAACACTTTGTTTTCCTGAAATATTTGGCAACCATTTTTGGACGAAAATGTGTACTTTTATTTCTTAGTGTTTTATCAATTGTAGCGGTCCGTTTAATTTTTAATGGCTTTCACTAATATCGATTAAATTTCAATTAGTTTCGGAAAGTATTCAAAAGACGTGCAACAGCCACACACATACTTTAGCTGATTATCGGGTGTTACTTTTTTTTTGCTGGGAACATTTCAGTTCCTTAATAACATGTTCACTGTTCCGGAGGATTTCATTTCTAGTTCGTTTATTTTACCTTTTTTCTAGTTAAATTGCTGTGTATTGGGCAGCTCAGAGACATCGTACTATTACATCTGTAGTACAAGGAAAATATTGTTTCACATTTTTTCAAACTTAAATTTAAAATGAAAACTTTGGCTGTATGTTTTATAATAAAAGTAGATCTTGGCTCTGCATTAACGGTAAATGAAAAAAAGGGGTATCGGTGAATAAAAATGAACTTTTGAAAACTGGATAATTATATACAAAATCTGTAACCGTAGCGACAGAGTATCTACTTCGGAGTTGCCTCATGTAAGGCATATATAGTGTACCTCTCACGCAAGTTACCAATTCACATTCCAGGCAAAATACTATTTTCCCACAAGTAAACAATAAATGACTGAAATTGAATCTATGAGCATTCTATTATAATTTTGCAGAGGGTGTGTGTGTGTTCTTCTGTCGGCTTAGATACAACAGCTAATGCAATCGATACTATCAGCAATCTTGTACAACAAGGATTTTTTCTCTGCTGACGAAGACGGAATTTTCCATATCTAAAGCTTCAGTGTTTTCATGGTGGTACCTACACCCCGCATTTAAATTTTATTTTAATAAGCTAATCATATTTCCTAAAAAACGCAATAAGCAAATATCTCAAAGCCGGAAAACTTTTCCGCGCTTAAAAATCATTCTTCACATAGATACGGAGTCCAGAATCCCGCGGATGGAATAAATGAGCGTCGATCGCAAAAATGAGTTTCGAAACGCGTGTTTGGTGTCAAAAAATCAAATTCTGTCATCTTCCGTAAACCAAACAAATAGGCTTCGGTTCGAATTACTCACTGTGGTATCAACATCACCTTACACAAGCATTTCCGGCAATTAATTGTCCGCTCTTATAAGCGGCCCATAAATTTTAGTCCTTCGTGAATTTTTCTCTTAACTTCTGTTTTCTATCAGTGAGTACACATTAGATATTGAATATCGATAAGTTCGTGATATATTTATATCTGGCGCGACGAAATAAAGTGAAACAACATATATGCTTTTCTATCGGACGACTGAGGAACCGAATCACAGGCAATAAATTTTCTTCAGGAGGAGGTATTTTAAACCTGCACCTTTACAATATTACCTTAAATCAGAGAGATACAGAAACATTTCAAATGTTGTTGAAGGATGCATATTTTTTTGTAAGTTTGCAAGAATATCTGTGAGTAAACGTTACTATTTTATGAAACAGCTGAATAAAATTATATGAGGAGTTGGGAGTCCCCATATAATTTCATTCAGCTGAAAAAAATAAGTAATACAAAAGAGATTAAAGTAAGTTGAAAATACGAACGAGAATTTAAAGAGGTTTAGGTAAATTTCGTTCCATATCGCGCTTGGAAACGCTTTAAATATCATTTAAAACAACGAGAATAAGAAATTTTTGTTGTGACAAGCAAAAAAATGTTTCCCAAAATGTGTACTTAGTGAATATACGAAGTTTGAAAAAATGAAATCATCTGGAAGAGAGATTAAAGCTTAATGACAGGCGAAGCACTTTTCAAAACGACCTGGATATGACATATGTGAACAGTTTTTTCCTATTGTTTAGGCTTCATGTAGTCGTCTCAAACAATATGAAAAAACTGTTATTAATGTGTGATAGAAATTAAGACTCTGAAATTCGAGATCTAAATGGTAATTTAATGAAAAAGTACACCGACATTTTTGAGATTCTTGTTTCGTTAAGTACCTACATGTGTGAAGGAAAATAACAGCAAGTCGACTTTCTGTAGTGCCCGATAAGCGCCATATTAAGTGTCATGGCTACTGTGCACCTCTAACAATTTTTGTTTAAGCAACTTCATTTCATATGTCCGAAGTTAATTGTATATCGTACTTCAAACAAAACAAATCGAAAAAATGTATTTCAAATCACATTTTTCTGTTTCGTGAAATTCAACCTAGAAGGAGAAGTGAGATATCATCTGCTGTAAAGATATTTTGTATTTCCCCGGGTGGGAATTATTCTTAAAGTAATTTTCACTGAAGAAAAAAAGAGTTACTTTTTCCATCTGGTCCAAACAAAGTATTGTTCAAGAACTACTGAGTTAGACATACAAATTAAGTAAAAAAGGTGAAAAACGTTATCTCTGGGAAGGCAAGGTGAAAAAGGATTTTGAAAGAGATGATTACAATACCATTTAAAGATTACAGCTGCACTTTCTGCACTTTCTGCATTTTCATGGCAGTTTACATGATGAATGGTGAAAGAGTTCATAGCCCATAAATATGTCTGTTTAGCAAATAATGTAACGAATCCGTGAAAGAGGAAATGGTACTGCAGGCTATTCACTGTTTCGTTATAAGTTATATAAAAGTATGGTTTTGCAAGACAAAGAATTCCAACCTACAATAAACGATGCCACTTTCATTAAAAAGCGGAATGTTTATAAAGTAAACGATGAGAAGTTAAAAGCAACTGCTAGGGCTAGATTGAAATAGAATCGGTGGAACAAGTGAAGAAGTGCGTTATGGATGAGTTCTTAGATATAGGTTTCCGCATGGACTTTACAGCTATAAGAAAGTTCCAGCCACAGAGTGTACTTTTTATATCTTCATTTCATGCAACATTTGCAATTTACTGAGAGAATGGCCGTAGAGAATCCTCTAATTTCTACTCTAAAACGTAGTCCCAACTAAAGATCAAACAGAACTTTATTCACGCAAAAAGCACCTAACACAAAAGACAGACAAACATTAAAATATATACAGAGCTTTGTACGTTAATAATATACAAGCACTGTCAAGAAAGACGGTACTACGCATATAATTTCAGTAACTGCTCATGAGTGAATATGAAACATTGTTAAAACAGCTAGTCAATATACACTAATAGAAATGAAATAACTGGAAGAATAACTCTGTGCTGACACACGGTGGACCACAGTGGGGAACGGATCCATTTTGAAAAAAAAGAAAACATTCCGGGATATAAATCAAAAAATAAGTCTGCTTGAATTCAGTTTGTAAGACTGCATTAGCGTGGATTCGAAACGCAGAGCAAAGCAGTTCAAGTGAAACATCATAGGATAACGGAATTTTTCTTTGGCCTTTATGATTTTGTACAACGACCTAGTAAAGCGTATGGCGTCCTCTTAGAGCAACACAAGATTCACGCCGATGTTTTATGCCCATGAGAAAGGAAATAATAAGACTCAGTTAATACACAGCGCCCTCCTCAAGCAGAACATATCAGAATTTCTCGAGGTCTGTTTTTGAAGTTTGGCGACTTGCATTCTGTCTCCCTAACCGTATCCCACACTCGTTCTTTTAGGATATAGTATGGAGATTGCACTGGCAATGGCACACGGATGATATCTTCACTTTCCAGGAACTCATCGAAAACAGCAGCTCTGTGATGCTCGCGCTATCGTCCATGAACAGGAAATGTGGACCAACAACACCCGAAAATGTCACACGCAGGCAGCAAAGATTTCGTCCATCTCACACGTTTTAAAATTCCACCAGAGTAGCAATAGACTTGTGTGCGCTCGTTGGACATAGTGCCACCTCAGACAAGTACATCACTACCTCTGCAATGGAGCATTAACCGGACATTTCGGTACGAATGACGCGACATTCTTGATGTAAACAATACGGCTCTCACTTTCGAGAATGAACCTGGATTCACTGGAGAAGTGGACATTAGTCCATTGATTTTGGTTGAAGTCCCGACGTTTCTGCACCACATTACCGTGACATGTCTTACTGATGGATTGAATGAGATGCAAACTTTAGATTTTCTCGCGCATACGCTTCGTTCTATAAGCTACATGTACAATATTTGCCTTGAAACTGCTGGTCAACCAGCTGCAGACAGCTACAAAGCAAGCTAACTCGCTGACATCAACCTGTTACGTCTTACTGTCAGTGCCACATACTTATTATGCTGAGCCTTTGTAATTCATGGATGACTTGGCACAGGTTGACAATTAACATCACCAGTGTTTTGTTTTCCACAGACTGAATATGGCTAGCGGCTCTGCCAACATTTCTATGAGTCTTGATTTTACTGCTAGAAGGGAGCGATGACGAAAAGAAATGCCACTTTCTTATTTTGGCAGCTTTGTCACAACACCAGAAATGTGTGTTGCTTCGCTGTTGTTTACAATTGTCATTTGTCACATGTCATTGCGTCATGATTTCTGCATTTTCATATTCCCATGCCCTCTGTTGTTTTTTTCTACTTTTTTAGCCTTTGGTTTGTTATGAAATGTCTTTATTCTTTTCTGTGATTTTACTTTTGGATACAAGTGCATATGATTATATCTTGGGATGCGTGGAGAAGTACTTAAATTCTGCAACATGAAACATGGATAATTTTCATGTATCCCATTTATTATGTATGAATTTGTGTTCCATAATATCTACACAGAAAGCTGCTGGGTTACCATTTTAGATCTGGACTGTTGATGCTTATTCAAAAGCATAAGAACAAAGATATTTAAAAACATTCCTTTTAACTTTTGAGTTTAAAATATATATGTAATTCATTTTGCAAATAATAAACTAAAAGTTAAGATTTTTTAGATTTTATTGCAGCAAGTGTAATAATCAGGATAGTTTCCTAATCGTTTTGCATTATGCATGATAGTTTAATATCTCATTAAAGAGGACCAATACGGAATCTTTTTTACCTCGATGTAATGTTTTCTCTGCCAGGAGCTGTGATTTATGACAGGTATTATCAAACTACTGATGAATTACATGTGATAAATAACTGGCGAATCTTTCACTGTTATAAAACAAAATAGACGGAGATAATGATTTCATATAATAAAGATTCCACTACAACAATTGGCGAAATAAAAGCAACAAGCTTGCATGCTCTCAAGCAATGAATTTCAAGATGCAGTGCATAGATAATTCATTGCCACTGAAATTTTACGGCTGAAGTGGTTGGGCAGAAATTAATCACAGGGCATGTATTGGCGGTATGGTGTCGGAAGAAAGAAAGGTGCACCATCATCTGTAGCATGGGTAGTTCATACCTTGTTTTAAGAGTGACTATTATACGATTAGAGCCATTTAAAGCAAAAAAGGATGACATATGTTACAAAATGATTAGCTGCATTTAAAATTAAGGAATTGATGAATACTGGAATGTATGTTGATTCACAAAAAAAGGAAACTTCAATAATAAAGAAATTAAATCATAGGTCTTACCAAATAAATACAATTGGCATAAATGACCAGACTGGTCTTCAGTTTTCCCCTTTTTCTCTTACAGTGCGCATGTTATATTTCTCTTATTTCTCGTTTAACAATATCTGATTTACTGATGTTGAATTAATATCGTTGTGCTAAAGAAACATTAAACTTCAAAAGTAAAATATATTCAACTCTTCAAATAATGGAGTATAAAAATGTTACCAACTTTTTTTTGTCTGAAAGTTTGACGCACACCGTGTGCAACTCAATGGGTGGGTAATAAGCAGTCCCCCGTCCCTACTTTTTTTTTTTTGATTGGAGGTTTAACGACTACCGTGAGCAACTCAATGGGCTATAAGCAGTCGCCAGTCCCTGATTTAGGGTCACTGGTTCCAGGGAAGGGAGAGAGCCAGTGCCGTAAGACAAACGCAACATCCATGCCTGACGGGATTCGAACCCGGACCCCTTACGGACGAATGATCATAGGCCAGCGCCTTAGACCACTGCGCCACCGGGGCGGCCGTCCCTACTTTAGGGCCACTAGTGGGAGGGAAGGGAGAGAGCTAGTACCGTACGACAAATGCAATTTACATACCTCATCGGGATTCGAACCTGGACGCCTCTTTGACGAATGATGAGAAGCCAGCACCTTGACCACTGCGGCACAACATCGGCAAAATATCATCATTGTTACTTGCAGCTGAAACTACTTAAACCGTCACCACTGCTTTTTGCCTGCTAAAATGCTGGAATAGATATTTCTACTTGTACAGTTATTTCTGCGTAATATATGGAACATTTGTAATCGGAATCTTAGTGATTTCCAAAAATTCCATATGTGAACGTAAATCAAACATGCAAGTTTTTTGAGTGGCCAAACTGTTATCCCAGGCAATCACCTTTTCCTTTCCGAAAAGTAATTTGCAATTTCAAATTCCACTGTGAACTAAACTATAGTATTTTTAAACCTATATCTATGTTACTCAATGGAAATCCGAAGTAAAAGGGTATTATTTTCGAATCTGAGTCAATTTTCGGTTTTCATATGAATACTCAAGAAAACACTAACAAATTGCATAATTCGTAGTGGAAAAGTGACGTAAAAAAACAAGTGGAAGTTATATTAGATTATAAAATGTTTGTACAAATATGAAAAGAAATATTTTGTTAAAAACGTTTTAGATACATCCTAAACTGCTGCAAATCAACTGCGCTCCATAGCAGGTCATTTACAGCCAATGATCTGTAAATGCAATAAAATTTCTACGTATAATGTGTCAATAATGCAAAACAATTTTTGAACTGTCCTCACCTGAAACTAGGTTAGCTCATTCTGTACAATGAAATAATTTTGCTACATCTACAATCTGAAACTAAAAATATTAGACTGACACAGTGTGAAACAGTGATAACTTTGTTTCAAAATGTACACAGAAAAATAAAATACATATGTACTTAATGAACATACATTTTAAACGAGATTGGCTCAGGTTCGATATCTGACTGATCTTGGGTAACTAGGACATAGAAAATGTGTTGTTTTTTGAGCCGGGTTTCAGGTCTAGCCAGCATTTTATTCACCTGGTATAAAATTTTGGCAGTGACGCTAGCTTTTTATTACACAACTATTTTTCGTTGCTAAAATTTTTTTAGAAATCTGAAAATACCTAAACGCTCGCCTCTGATCTTTGAAGCACGTCTTGGATACTACCAAGGGAAAGTAGAGAGTAGTTAATAATCTTTCAAGCAGCTAAGAAAGTTATGACCTGGGGAGGAAATTGAAGTGAAGATCTCGCGAAAGTTAGGCTTATTACAAAAAACCTTATCCTCTGCGGAGGTCTTCACTTCTATCGCTGTGGAAGATAAATCGGGATTATGATACTCCCACAATACAGCATCTTTGGAGACATATGTATCGTGTAAAACGTATAAGGGCAGACATAAATACTGATAATGTGTGTGTTTACTATTTTACCGGAACACAGTTGCCATAACGGAAACGTTTTGTTGTTTCTACATTGAACAAAACACACAGCAGATACAGGTTCCATTGACCTTCTTGTAGAGTGCTAACACTCGTTGGTGCCTTGCGGTAATTAAAGTATTTTGCACTCTGCGTACATGTGTAAGGGATATGTCATTTTCATCCCAGTATAGAGGAGATGACCACGACTTACTCCAGTGAAAATAATGTCAGAGTCGGGTCACACAGTTCACCTGCAGCTCTGCCTCTTGCTGTAGCGATAAACATATACATATCACACAAAATATGTTTACAGATAAAACTACCGATACAGTTTCTTGTTTACTAAACATCTATTTGCATATTTAAGAAGATGTACATTAAAATGGTCGTGTAATCCTACCCATCATTTTGCACCGTACTGTAAAAACACCCTTAGCCAAGACATCCGGTTTGTATGTCAGAGCTAAATCATATCCGTTCGACCTAGCGAAAAACCTGTTTCAAGAAAGAAATAGTCCGGTATAACTGAGTCATCTTTTACCGAGATTGCATATATAGCTGCAAAGGTGTCAGTTCAATCTTGTGTTATTTTATTTTAAAAATATAAGCAATTTTTGCTTTTATAGGCGCAAAGAGTCACGTCCTGTAGAAGGTGGCAGTATTTTACTCCAAAAAATGTGTATAATAAAATATAAAATCTGTTGTTGACATTTAGATTCCATTAAGTCTTTTTCAAGGCTGCTTCAGGGAACAGTAATTGTAAACGACCCCATTTTATTCCATATTCTTCTGTGTAGGGAAAAAGCATACGCAGTGTTGGGCGATATTGCTCTACACTGCCTGACAGAGAAAATGCCACATAACGAAGACCTGATCGCAACGCCCTGCAAATTGCAGGTTGGGTGCACACGTACACGTTATGCAAATTGTTACATTTGCAAGCCAATCGCACAAACGGCGCGTTGTATATAAGCGGGCACCCACCTCTTAAGGCCATCAGCCGAGATATTGTCACGGCCGCGAGAAGTGAGTGGCTTACTGTAACCGTGTCTAGAGAACGAATAAGGGTTGCCAATGTCGTTAATATACCGTCGTAGGAATTTTGTCGAATGGATGAGTTCACGACAGGTTTCATCGTAGGCCTTTGTACCACGGGATGGTCCTTGCGTCGAATTACAAAAGAAACGCAACGTGATGCCACAATCGTCTGTCGCATTTGGAGAGAGTGGTCCCAGGAAGGATCTGTGCAATGTGCTAGTCGGACCGGAGCACGGAGACGGAAGTCCGAGCGCACCGATTTATTCATTCACCATCATGCCATAGCGGACCCGCAGGCCATAACGGGAGACATTTTACGGAGTGTATGGGAATTCATGAATTCTCCGATATCGACGGGGACAGTGTCTTGCCGGTTTGATGCGTCTCGTTTGCTGTCCAGCCTTCCGTTGGGAAGACTAGCCGTAACAAAGAGTCTTCGTCGTCACCGCTTGGCGTGGTGTCGCTCTAGAGCTGCGTGGGTTACCGAATGGAACAGTGTGGTGTTTAGCGACGAATTGCGGTGTTGTATCACCACAGATGATTGCTGTGTGAGAGATTATGGAGGCGGTGTGGCCAACCGACGGTTTGCTCCGCCATTGAGAAGCTCGCTCCACACGGTCCAGTATCGAAGAATCATGGTGTGGGGTGGTATCAGCGCCAAAAGTCGCTCACTTCAGGTACGCTTTACGGGCACATTGACGGCACCCCGCTATGTTGACCAGGTGCTGCGGCCTATTGCACTACTGCATCTGCAGGGCATCCCATACGCCGTTTTTGAACAGGATAACGTCTGGCCCCATACCGCTCGGATCAGCCTCAATGCTTTACAAGGTGGGTGGACGGTTCCTTGGCCAGGTCGATCCCCCGACCTCTTTTCCATCAAGCTGGTGTGGGAGAATATTTCTCATCTATTGAGTACCTTAAATCACCGCAAAATGAAGGTGAACTGTTTACTCGGAGCAACACCACATGGTCCACGATAGCCCAAGACTCTCTATACTAAGGGAAAAGAACTTGTCAAATACGTCTTCCGGCAACAGAGATAGCAAGAACAAACAAAGAAAAAATATTTATACGGACCTTTACGCAGATACCGGCAAAACTTTGTGTTATTTAAAGAAGCTTAAAATAACACAAATAACACGTCTCTGTTGTAGCGAATGGCATACAGTAAACAAGAAATTTCTCAATAGAGGTTTTAGAAGCGGCGATACAGCTGCAATCTGAAGTACAGAAACACCACCTACCGACAGAACTATTAACCACTAAATTTATCATGTGGTAGCCTAAAGTGTTCTACAAGGTAAATGGCATCTGGTGTTGAATTTTTTTTTTAAATCGCACATGTGAAATCAGGGATATCGAGAAAAACAGAATAAGATTTTGCGCACCTACCGGCGAAATTGCGCCCAATGTTGAAAAAAAAATAAACAAACAGAGTTTGCATAGTCGTCAGTAGTATCGGACTGAAGAAAGAAGTTTTTCGATGGGTTTTTAGAGTCTCAGACATTGCTGTAAAAGAAAGATGCTATTACGCCTTGTAGTGGCACACTTGTGCGCTAAGAGAACTTTGAAATTATGTGAGAATCATTCCCCACGGAAGCGCTCTGAGACAAATAATTTTTCAAAACGAACTCTTAGAAGCAGAGGTATCGACAAAAATAAGATATGCCTTCACGATTCCTTGCAGAAAAACCATGCATTATTTTGATAAGAAAGTGTTCTCAAAACGTATTTCGATGTGAGGAATATCGGATCACAAAATAATTTTTTCAAACGAGTTGTCAGGAGCTTAGATTTTGCTGCAAATACATCAGCCGCAGAAATTAATTCTTACGCGTACTGGTGGCCACCCTTTAGTGTTATTAATTTTTTCACTATCTTATTCAAAAAATACAGTTCATATATGTTTCTTTACAACTGGTTGTAAGAGCTTTTATTGATTGTTTTCAAATGAAAATGCTCCCAACATTAAACTCAAAAAAGAAGCTCCCTTATCAAACGCTGAACTACGACTACCTGCTTATTGCAATGGAGACGCTTCTAATAACTATATAGATGCTTCAAACAGACACTTGTCCTGAGTTAAGCTTTCATGAGATGACAAAGCGTAATAAGCTTTGTCGTCGCATGTAATCACCGTGTAATTTCAAATAAGGAAATATATATACTCACTGACGTTGTTGTTAGCTTTCGTAAAGTTTAAGTTTTGCAGAACTGAAGTTTGTAATGTGCGCCCATTTCCTAACAAAAATCATTGCGTTACCTGTACGGGAATCGAATGAGAAGTACGAGAATCAAGACATGCTTTAGGAACGCAAGATGGCGTTAAGTAACATTTTAACAAAGCTTCATGCCTCGACTCAAGCTTTATAATTATTCCAGGTCACGAGTTTATACTGCATGAACTTTTTTTTGCATTTCATAAAATTTACTTCTACAGAATACGAATATTTTTTTAATTCATAAGTAATCAATCGCGAAGAAATCAGTTTTCTCTTTTTTTCTACAACAAGCATCATATTAGTAGAACCAAAATAACTATTTTAAACAAGTTGTTCAACATATGAAATTAGTTATACTTATGACTCACGAGAATATAATGATCATTTCTTTTCTCTTTATTTTTGTTCAAAACTTGGAGTTAAATCCGATAGGAGATGTAAAACGCCGTATCAAAAAATTTGAAGATATACGTTAGGGGAAATACAAATAAAAGACTATATTACATTGGAAATATTAACGCTATCTATGCTTCGTCGCATATTATATACAGGAAAATTATAGCATAACATAAAAGGGCTTTGCTGATTTGTATAATATAAAAAATAAACAAAGAAACTGAACTCTACATATAAACACACCAAAAACGGCGGCATAGAGTCTGGTCTTTATCAAACATACAAAAGCTGCGTCATAATAATCACAAATGGCAATTAGGAACTGGGATTTATGAGTACGAAATCGCTGACTCTGTTGTGTGGCTCAGAAATGCTCAAAATATTTTCTGTTTTAAAGGAAAATTTGGGGAACTACATCAACGTTAATTGAGAAATATTATTACATATACAAACTTTTCCAAATTTCTCTGGTATAAACTAAATATGCTTCTTTCGATAAGCATAGAGAAGCATGGAAAATAATTGAATCACATAGGGTTGGAAAGGCCTGCTGCAAGAGATGAGACCAAAACAATTCGACATGACCATCTGATGAAAACAATCTCTTGCCCTTCTCTTTCGGTACTGCTTTCATGACATGTTTTTCAGACTGCTTTGGGCATGAGACGACGATGCCATGTACATACCCTACTGATACTTTTTTTATTCAAGGTGAATTATGCTGAGCTACGTTATACTACACTGCAAGGATTTCAAATTTCATTAATGGCCCATTACTAACTTGCGTAATATGAAGTGAACAGGATAGTAGAAAGAGCTTTCATTTTTGTCTTTTGCTCACAGGTTCGTTTAGTCTCGGCATATGTTTGATGACAAGCTGCTAACCACGTAAAAAAGGAAGCACCTCACTGAATGCAAAAAGTTAAGCTAGCGAAATATAGAAGTTATCATGCATATGACTCATTTCCATTAAATTTTATTCATTACTAATACAATAGATGAAAAGTGTGAAATTAATACACGATATAATTGTCCCGAAATTTTTTATTTACAAAAAAGTTGTGTGCCTCACACAGAAACCTTTAAAATTCAGTCAGTTTTCCTGCCAAAATAAATCCACCATTTTCCTGTTCCTATTTTTAATATGCTATAAGATTGCGTTACGTGTACTGTAGTATTTCTATTTTCGTAAAATTATGGTAAAACTGATATTTCAAAGGACCTCTTTTTTCATTCATAATCTTTCTTACGGATTTCGTTTATTCAGAAATATAAAATAATGTAAATTTTCATAGCATTCTTCCGACTGGCACTTCTGCAAAAATAATTTTAAAAAAATCGCATTTCCAAGAAAAATGGATTTTAAAAATCCTTTCGTGTCCAGTCACCAAACGTTTCTTACGATCAAGATCAAGTAAATTCCGTTGTATGACACAGTTATTATGACTTCTCTCTATTTTGTTGCAGATGCTCTCGACGTCGTTCAAACCGATGCACACCGTGCAATAGCTTTCACCGAATTGCTGAGCGTACACTGCCCGTGTGCTTTATACCCTTCCGACACTCCCCGCTCCTTTCGTCATGCTGCATATATGTGCATGCCCTACCGTACCGGACCTTAGTCTATCTCCTGAGTGGTCTTTCGGTCCGTTCTGCCTGCTCGTTCCGCTGTTATGCTAACTTCTCCTCTTCGTCCTTAATTTTTGCACACTAGTGTACTTTAAGAGAAAATATCATGATAAGTGTGAGTTACTTTAAACAGATACTGATTCGTCAGTAATGCACATAACTACTAAAGATATTTCCATAGATTTAAAAAGGAAAGTCACTGAGATAATTGATACGGGTCAGTTTACACTGTCTCACCCTGTCCCACAGTTAGGCAAACGAAAACAAACTTCGATGTTTCAAAGATAAAACCACATCCGTTCCAATTTCTGAATTTTGTGCATTAAAGCCGAAAATGTATTCCTGTGTTTTTGCTAAAGAATGTAAAAAAGAGCAAAGGTGTAAAAAAAAGTGTTGTACAAACCTTGCTTCACGAAGATTACAAATCTGTCTTGTTTGGCAGTCATTTGTTACACCGTGCACAGTACCAAATTAGAAGCAAGCACTCTACTATCGCAACTATTTTAAAGAACAAAAACACACTTTATAATGAGAAAAGAAGTTCTTATTACGACAAAAAATACATTTTCGGGAACGGTATTAATGTGCAATTATTTGGAGATTATTAGCTACGATAAAAAATTAGTAACGAAAACAAGGACTGTAATTCTTTTGATGTACATCTTTTGTATTTTTGGAAGTGCAGTTTTCAAAGTTTTTCTCAGAATTTTAATAGATATACACCGATTACTTTAGCTTGCCTAAAAAATTCTTTAAAAACATCAAGTAATTTTTTCTTGCCTTAGCACATCCTAATGACGTGAACAATGCATATCAAACATTCAACTGCCTTCAATGGAACACTGAGAAACAGCAGTTTTGGTTGGAAAAAGTAGATATCACAAACCCACTCAGTAGGCGTGAATTTGAATCGATTATTGTACAAGAGAAGCAAGGGCATTGGTATCGCTGTGCAGTAGAACTTCGGGAAGTCAGTATTTTTTCAAGATTTGCATTTGAAACGATAGTGGTTACTGAAAAAGGATGCAATGGTTATCATTTTTTGATGATAACAAATAACTCTGACGTGGAAAAATCATTTATTTAATCGAAATTGAAATTAAAAAGGAGTTAAAAATTTTTTTCGTAGTTTAGGATATATTTGCCAACTGTCGAATCAGTATATAAGCTGCAAAATATTGTTACTGAATGTTATGTATAAGCTTGTTCTTAATCATAAATTTAGGTAAAAACTAATGGTTTAGAATTTTCGAGATAGTTTTATTATGCAAATGTGTCAGTGTAAAGGTTGAATTTTTGTCTTGTCTTTACGCATTACTGTAAATCCTTTTCTTTCTAGTGTAACAAAATGTAAACTGGCCTATTGTAATCTAATTATAGTTCATTGAGATTTCAACGTTTAGCTTGATTTTGTGTTTTGAATACGTACAAAATATGCTATGTAATTTTTTTTCTTGCTTTACCACATACTAATGAAGTGGAATGTGCATCTGTGGGGCTGTAGTAGATGTTTAACTTAGCTTAATATTTCTTAATAAATACTGTGTTAATGGTTTGACATATTAGTTTTTTTACTTTACTTTCGTGTTTTGAATGTGTATACAATATTCTGCCTAAATAGAAGTCAGGCAGTACTTTATGTTCAACTCAGTTTAATAATTTTTATCAAATGTTGTATTAATGATTAATATGTTTTTTCTTGCTAGAATTTTGTATTTCATTCTAAAGTTTATATTGCTGTTTCATATATCTTTTCAGAATAAAGGGACTTCCTCCCGCCAATGCATACGTGTTGACTGCAGCTGACATTTTTGAAACCCTGCAGTCCATCATGTCTGTGTTGTCGGTAAACTTTAATTCGCCACAAAAGGCACAAAGAGAAAACATAGAAAGGTGATCGACTGTTAGCAACAAGGAAGACATGAAGAGCCTCAGTTATGTCTATATTACACGAGGAAGGCTTCCACGGTGTTGCGGAAGACACATTTTTTCAAAGTAAGAAGAAAACAGAACCACCGCCTGAACATGTATATTACACCGTCTTAATTCCGGAAACCTGTGGCTGATTTCGCTTCATCCGCCGGAAATAATAAGTAATATTAGATGAAAAAATGAAAAAGTTAAGACTAGTTATACTAACTTTTCTAAGAAGTAAAACAGACAAATATGCAAACAGAGGAAAATATCATAATTTTGATAGCAGCATTTTATTTTATATAGTTAAATGATAGAGTGCATATGCTTACAGATAAATTTCTTTAAAATGCATAACATTCTTTTTTGAGAAAAGGGATAGTTGTTTTTTCTACAGTTCAGCTCAGTTGACAAAGTTAGCCAATGCATGCGTGTTGAGTGCAGCTGACATGTTTTAACAGTCGGGTTAAAGCCAAATCTCTACAACAACACTTCCTTTTTTTTTATGTTTTGACAAACAACACTTCACCACCATAAAGTTTGCTGTAAAACACTTGTTGAAGTATTCTTGTTTGCTACATAACAAATGACATTTAAACGTTCATGAACTAGAAAAAAAGCAAATCATACTTTAAGGTTTCTTTCATTACTGAGTGAGTTGTTATTCATTCTTTCAAAGTTGAATAATCGGTTAGATAATTTTTCGAGTTTCTCTTGAGATAATGTTCATTAATTCTCTATTTGCTAATGTCTTGGAAATATAACCTCTTTTTCTGCGTCAAATGACAGATTAAACTCCATCAGCGGTAGAATTTTACAACAGCACATTTCTAAATAATCTCTTCTTTTGGATGTAGATGCATTACAGCTTTTTAGTTTTTCAAAGGGCACTGTCAGATAATGAATGTTGCAAACGACAATTCTGAACTTTTAATGCATGAAACTCCTTAGAATCTCCTTGTTCGACAAGATTTTAAAATAGGCGATTTCGAGTCATATGCTGTATGATCCACTTCATCTGAAGAAACTTTTACAACAGCCTCAACTGTTTCAAGCGTTGTTTCCTAGAGTTTATTGCCACAACTTTTAACAGTGTAGGGATTGCTGGCGGATGTTCTGTGAACATGTGCAAATCCAAATTTCTGCATGGTTTATTACAGAATACACTGTGCAAATGTAATCTCCAAAGAGGTTTGAACTGAAATTTTGTTCTAACGTTTCTTTATATTCGCATGGGTTTTTATACTTGATGGAAGAATCAGCAGTGCAATTCATGAAATAACAAATGAAAAACAGTGCAACATTAGAAGTAACTAATACAATTTTGGGGTTTGAAATCTAATCAATGCGCAATCAATGCGGTCTATTTGATTTACTTCACCTGAGCAATATGGTATGTTTTTTTAACATTTTCTAAGACTTGTACAATGTGGTCAATAACTATTTCATGTAATGTAAGCAATTAAATATTTACTAAATAATGACATTCAAGTTTGTTTTGATTCCTTCAGTTTTAGAGAACAGCGGATCTAAGTTATTTTCCTAAATTCCATACAAGTCAGATATTTCTTTAAATTCAGCTTGCAGGTATGTAATTCTTGATGACAACTGACGAACCTTTTCACCGCTTGCTCATTATGGCCTTGGTCTGTGAGGCTCAGTTCTTTAAGACTATTTTCTCTAACCATTTAATGAAGGAACTATAAGCAAAACAACCCAGAACTTGCTAAATAAGTTGCCTGATGATTACTTTGTTCCATTAAAGGGTATCAGAATTTTCATTGATAAATTTTAATATAGACATATTATTCGGTTTGCTGCCATAAGAGCAAAAATAATAGCATGCAGAATTTTTAAAGAATAAAGCAATCCAATGTGAACCTTTCTTTTTCATTGGATCTAAATTTCCAATAAAGGAAGGCCAAAGATCTCCATGTTAAGGCAAACCGTCAGACGGATATACTCCATGAAATGTTAGGCTCATAACAGGATCACTGCACGCTAATCGCCAAAAACTAAGCGTATCCATTAAAAATCGGTAACACAATTCGTGACTTGTCAATTTCAATCGTATTTTGGAATTCTTCATAAACTACGACTTTAACTGTTTCGGGCAACGGTTCAGGAAACTACAAATCTATGGAAATATTACCATTTGCTGTATTACTAGAATGTAGTTCTCCGGAACTGCAGTCTGGAGTTAAATCAAACGCATAAAGACTCAGACCATTTTATATTCCTAGTAGCTAATATTGACATTCTGACCGTAGTGAAATCTTGTTAAATCTGCAAATAAACTCAAATAATTCCGCACATAAAGATCATGCTGATAATTTGGCGTATAAGCTTTTGATGGAATCATCTGATTATCCTTTAATAAGCAAATATAGTTTAAGTTGTAATTTTTAAAATTAAAGGGATTTGTATCTATCACTCTGTTAAATGCAGTGTTACTAACAAGCCCACATATTAATCGTGCTGGTAACTGACCGATGAAGGCGTTCGCAACTGTGGATGAATGAGATCCAGCTGAAAGGGTAAATATCTTCACATCAATTTTCCTTATGGGAATTTTCATCACCTCTCTCGCCAAAGCTTTCTCAAGCGCAATTATAACAGAGGGGGTAACATCAACTTTACGTATAAATGAAGAGGCATTTTGTATAATTATTTTATAATTATCTGCATTAAATATTGATGCAAATGGATCATCAGGTCTTCCAAGTTTTTTCTTTACATTCATGCTGTTTTGTAATAACTTAAATTGGCACGCAAGGTCAATATGCAAATTTCCGCATAAGGCGATTAATTTACTTTTTTTAGACATTTGAAATCGTGAGGTGAGTCCAGCATTAAGATTGTTTTCCGGATCAATCTCATCAAAATGAGATGGTGTGTCAGCATAAAAGCCTGAACACGATAATATGGTCTCCTGATCATCTTTTGAAAACAGCAGCAAACTTTCAATAATACTTCGATACGCATAATTATTATCTGATTGTACAAGCTTGTCATTTGAAACCACTGAACATTGATTAAACATTGTGTTTAAAATGTAGTTATTTACAGTCACTTTTTCAGCTTGTGGCACGTTATTACCATTCTTCTTTATTATTTTTATTTGCAAGTGCAGTATCGAATGCGCTAAATCTAAATATCGTTTTCCGCTTCCAGGTACGTAAAATTCTACTGGACCGTTATCTGTTAACGTTGCAATAGGCTGAAACTCAACAAAAGTTGAAATTTCAATTGCAACTTGAGTAGGTCTTGTAGAAAACAGTTCCAGTTCGCTTTTTAGACAGAGGCAGGACCTCGAATCCATGATAGCTTTTACTTGTAATGAAATATATCTCGATAATGAGCCAATTTACCTTAACGTTTCTCCATGCGTTTAGCAGCAGCTCTGTTACCTGTTTTAGGTTTGCGTTTTCTTTTTATAGCTTTCCCTTTACCACTTTGTTCGAGATTTTGTAATACGTCAATTTTCATTCCCCCGCTGTTTCTTTAAATCTAGTTTTAGCAGCTTCACTTAAAGACTTTCCAGATGCTAAATCAGATATAACGTTTCTTTCTGTACTAAGAAATTGTTTCACAACATATTTTCCTTCTTGTGACAAAATTGGTGTGATATATCGTAGTATGTCGCCAAACAATCAATATCCACGTTGATATAATGGTCTACTAAAGCACAAATTTACACCAATCTGGTCAGCGTAGTGATCTGTACAATTCCACTTTTGCGACTCCATGGTTTTCTCTTAAGAAGCGATAATCTTGATAACGGAGCCAAGATGTTCAGAGGTGTAAATATATCATTCAACAAAGCAAACAAATGTGAAATGACGATGTCATCAAAAACTCCGTTTTTATAGCCTCCTTCTAAAGCATAACACTAGAAAAGCTTTACCGTCTGTGAAAATTATATTCCCACCTCCGCTCTTTCTTAAATCAATTTGTATCGTATCTGCATAAGTTTTCCTTACACCAAAATACAGAGGTAATGTATGCAGTTTTATTTTCTGGTCTTTCGTCTCGCTCGTTACAGGAATTATTCTTAAAAGCGAGGCAACAGTGTCACCTGGGAGATGTGAATCAACTACATCACTATACACAAAAAATTCAGTGATTCCTGCATCGAGTTCTATAACGCAATTACTTCTGTATATGCTCACATCAAAAACAGAATTCTGGAAACCCAACAGATCTTTCAATCTATCGCAAAATATAATTGTTTTTTTTCAGGTGTTAACACTTGAACTTTCTTGTTTGCTAAAAGTTTAAATGATACAAGTTAATCTATGTAGATTAAATTTTCATTTTACAGTAAACACAAGTCATAATTATTATTATCACTTTTATTCCGAGTACGACCAATTATCCTAATTTGCTAGAAAAAATTATACTTGCCTCAAATAAAAGTTCGTGTATTATGTCTGTATTTCTTTCTGTCTCCTATCAGAAGTAATTTTTTCCTTTGGGATTACAGGTTACGGAATTATTGCAGATGTCAACTAGACATTTAGTTCGCATAAATTCAAGACAGTTCGGTGGCGCTGCAATCGCATGTACAAAATCGATTTCAAGGGAAGCAACGAGAAATTTTCTCTTTTTAGTTTTTTTCATGGTTCAATAATATTATCTTTTGTTTATAAACATAAGAGGGCATTGTAGATGAAAAAGCTGGAGTAAGGAATCATCAAATATTTCTCGAATAATTCGTAAATATTTCAAGACGTTGATAGAAAATGTGCTATAAATTAAGTGCTAAGTACTTTTTCTTTACTTTCGTATTTAAAATACTTAACAACATGAACCATTACATATGCTGGCCTTCCTGTGTGTCTGAGTGCGTTTATATATTCTATTCGGAATGAGTATTTTATTTGATTAGGTCTTTTTGCCGTCAGTAGTTCATGATGCTGGATACCATGTCTGGTAATTATTTTTTCTCAAGTATTGCTGTCTTATTCCCTTCATTTAGAACAAGAAACTGAGACGATAGTTCAGTCAGGTTTAATCTCAGTTTACTACTGCTGGAATGACCGTAGGTAAATTCAAAACGTAATACATAGATTCAACCTGTGATAGCAAAAATATACCTGCAGATCAGTGACATTGGTACACACTCATCCGATTCAGTCAAGTATCAACCTGGTGCAATAAGGCACAGTTTTCCAATATGGAACAGTTTTCCGAATCCGGAAAAAAGCTTATGAGACTTTCATTTCATGTATTAGAACTTCGTTATCCGAGTTCTACTGGTCTGTTACAATTACGGGATGTCCTTAATACAATACATGATGAGACTAAATATTTCCAGCTACATTTTCTACAGACGTTAGAAAGTACATACAGATAATCTTGGGAGTCAACGGGTATTACCTGGGATATTTAGCCCTTGTGGCTGATGAAATATTCGAAATTAGGGATTTCGTCACTCCAGTATATTCATATATTCTCCTTTATTTGCTGGGCCTAATGCTATGTTCGTGCAACAAAGAACACAGCATACATCGAAAGTAGATGAACTTTCTTGCAAAGTTGACAGGTATCTTCGAACTCGCAGTCGCTGAAACACAAGTCAAAGGTATATTCGTTTATCATCACACGTTTGGATTGGGAGTCCAGACCAAAATAAAAGTCCCAGCAGAATGCGTTGTTATCATCTATCAATTTGAAAACAAATTAAGAAGTGTGAAACACCAAGGTCATTCTTTTAGGAGGTCATAAAATGATGAAAGCCGAATGGTAAATATATTTTTCATAGCTACCAAATCTACCAGCAGCACATTCTTAAAAATCCAAAAAGTAGGAAAGCAGGAACTGTACACCAAATTATACTCCAAATAGTATCACTATACTAAACAATTTGAAAAATTCTTTGCGTAGAATAAAGATGAAATTTTCCAAGCTTTCGCACATCAACCAGATGGCTCTCTCAAGGAAGATGGACAGCTAACTGCAAACTGGATAATAGAACGTTTCAACACTTTGAACAATAAATCATTAGGAGCAAACGTGATATTTCGAAGAAACGAGGTCACGTTGGTTGGGCACACAGTACAATGGTAGAGAACTCAGCATTATTTAAAGAACTGATTCCAAATACTTGGCAACTGCAGAGAAACGCTACCATCGCAAGCCTCGCAGCTGGTTAAGATTTCCAAGGTTTCGCGATGGCGGTAGATTTAAGTGTGGAGTATGAAGCTAATTTCTTTACATTACTCCATTTAGGACCTGCGGACTTGAACTTGACTTCTCTTGATAGGGCAGTGGTTATTTTCCCGTCTCTTGTATCCCTTTTATGTTCGCTGATTCTAATTCCAAACGAACGTTTTGCCATTCCGATGTAGTATCGCCTGAAGCCGTCCGGATATTTTAGTGGGATGGCATAAACACCTGACTCATTGAGAAGAGGGGGCTTGTCAATATTTATCTTAAGCATCGTGTATAAAGATGCCGGAGACCTTATGCCGACACCGAAGTTAATCCTCCTGAGCGCGTTTTTTGAGTTGATAGGAAACATTTGGTATGTAGGGAATTGAGCCCAAGTAGCGAGGTTGCGGCATAGAAATGTTATTAGCACTGCTGGTTCTGGCTTTCTTAATAAAGTTATGCATATAGTTCGAAGTATATCTTGCCTCAGTGGCCAATTGGACAATGTTTCTTAGTTCCGATTGTTTAGAACGAACATCGGATGAGACAGCAAAGGTTCTTCTAATTCGAGAACGGAATAAGGCGGTCTTGTAAACATTAGGGCAGATTGAACTGCGGAACATCAGGTTGGGAACGGAGGTGGAATTATAATAGACTTCCGTATGAAGGCGGTATTCATGCGATTTGCTCACTGAGTCGTCGAGATAAGGTAAGGTACCATTGTGTTCATGCTCCATGGTGAAATTGATTGTAGGGTGTATACAATTTATTTTATCGAGGAAAAACAGGAGAGTCTCTTTTCCGTGTGGCCATATGAAAAATACGTCGTCTGCATATCGTAGCCAGGTGGTTGGTCTTGGGGTGTTGTTGGTGAGTATATGTTGCTCAATGGGGCGAAATATTGCTTCCGCAAGGACGGCTTAAAGTGATGATCCCATAGGAGCCCCATTTACGTGCTTATAAATTTGCTCTCGGAAACTGAAGTAGCTGGAATTTGAGACCAACTCCATTATTTTCAAGATGCTGAAGCAAAACTCTTGAGAATAACCCGATGAATTAGATATAGCTTCTTTCAATGTTCTGATTGCTTCAGGTACGGGGATCCATGGATAAAGAAAAACTACTTTGAAACGGCCGATAATGTCACGTTGTTGAACGGTGAGCTGATTGATTTTCGTGTTAAAATCTATAATGGAGTTTATTATAAAGTCCGACTCCGGTAGATGATTAGTTAATAAATTGGTTAACACTTGCTGTAAGTGGTACGTCGGTGCGGATCTTCTGGACACGATCGGTCTCAATGGATTGCCGGGTTTGTGGTGTTTCAGTCTGCCGAAGAGATTTGGGATCTCAGGGCCAAGCGGTGATTTGGCGGATTTCTTGAGATCTGGAATATCAGTTGAATTTGCAGTTCTTTTTACATGTGCAATCCAAGAATTTAGAGGATTCCTCCGTAAGATTATAGATCCAGAATCGGATATAAATTCTTCTAGTTTTTTATTATAATCTAATGCGTCCATTATCGCTATATGTCCGGACTTGTCCGTTAGCGTCAGTATTATGGAGTGGTCATTTTTAAGGTTGGAAATCGTTCTTGAAATTTTGAAATTATTAAACCATTGCTTCTGATTGCACCACCGTTTTAACCTAGAGCAACACAGTTGACGTAGTTCTTCTTTGTTGTCTTCTGGAATTCGCAAAATTATGGTCTCAAATTTAGAAACGACGCTTTTTGGGTTCGGTCTCGATCGGAAGCAGAACTTTGATCCAAGTTCCAAAACTTTAGTTTCCTCTCGGGTGAGCGTTTGGTTAGAAACATTACCGAAGGGAATGGTAAAATCTTTCGGTTTAGGAGTCTGGGAAGACTTCAGGTAATCCAGTTTCTTGATGTGTCTCAATCAAAAGGAAGACTGGAGTCTTTCGACTAACATATCCACCCGGAGGGTAAGTTTGTTGAAGGTAATAGGGTCGCAAAGAATATGCAAGTCCAGTTTGCAGTTAGATGTCTAGCTTACTTAAGAAAGCCATTTGGTTGATGTGCGAAATCTTGGAAAATTTTATCTTTATTTTACGCCAAGAGTATTTCGGATTTTTAGTATAGTTATACTATTTGGAGCACATTCGTAGTACACTAGAAGCTGATACTTATGTTGTTTCCGTTTTGTCACGTAGATAATAAAGTATGAAATGCTACAATTACAGTTATACATACGAATTGCAAGTGATTGCTGACGCTCTCTTGAATTTATGACGGACGATTTCAGGGATTTTCAGTATTTTGAATTGCTGGTGGATATTAAAAAGAGAAAAACAAACTTGTTGATAGAATAACAAAACTCAACATAATAGAACAAATTATTCGCACTTCCACAACTGGTATCAAATCTGCATCTTGTGTTTCGAAATTTCTGAATTTACTTGGTAAACTTTAAAAATTTAGTTAGTTGTACAGATTTTCCAATATTCGTTCAGCACAAGGCCTGAATTTCTATTCATATGTTCATATCAGGTAATACCTGGCTTGCACCATCTAGCACCATCCGTTTTACATTTTCATTTAGCAGATGCTCTTTCTTTGAGAAGCTAACACATAACAACAATTCATCCGATAAATTGGCAACAGGAAAAAAAGTGATCAATTCTTTTTTCCCGGAATTTGCCGACCTCACTGTTTTCACCACATGGCTCTGAAAATGTGTAGTGCTTGACTGCATTATTTTGGGGACACTACAATTGTCTGCATGCTTTCACTTTTCAAGATTAATATCCAATTGCGTACCGTCAAAGTTACCCCAGTTTCTGTTTTTAAAATTTTTAAATCTCGATTTCGATCAAATCTTATTCTAAACTACTGATTAAACCATCTGTCATCCATAGAACGTTTGTCAGAGTACAGCTTTAATTCTTCGAACACGTCTACTTAGGTTTGGTCTCATAAAGTCTGGTCAAAATTCCGTGGTTCCCGAACAGGCCTGCAATATTATACAGCGCGTTTCAAAGGCATTCATTTTGCCTAACATGCACTTATTGAATATCTGTCTCGTCGTCGTACGGTATTCAGACGCCATAGTATTTGAAGGACATTTTCTTCGTTTACCCTTGTTTTGAATGAAACAAAATTAAACAAAAATGGTTATGTTTGAAGAAACAGACCTCAGCTCTTTAATCAAAGATATTTTTCTTGATAACACCCATACTTAAAGAAAATATCCCTGGAACAGACAAATTTCGAATCATCAGGAGAACACATTTAGTTCTTTGTGGTTTTACTGTCTTTTAAACTTTCAAAGTTTGTACCTATCCTAATAAATTATATCTAATATAAGCATATTGATTTCTGACACCCCAATGTATGCAAATCTGTACCGAACATTATACTAAATGTTTCAACATAATGAATTTTGCCATGAAACAGACGTTTGACGATAGCGATAGAGGTCACCACAGATATGATAAGTGTTTCGAATCTGGAGTTATACCACAAGAATATACCCAAACAAACGGAGTAATGATCTGCTTCAGATCCCTATACGCCACTGTGCAGTATGATTGAAAGGAATGACGAAATAAAATCAATTCTAAGCTTTAGTATTTCACATCCAATGGATTTTTATGTGAAAAAAGTTTTTTTTTTCTTTGACGTTGAGTGAAGTATCCCTTACAATTTAATGAGCGGTATTTTATTTCTAAAATTAGAAATATGTTTATATAAAAGTTTTTTAGCACAATTTTTAAGGACACGGCGTTGGTTGTGATATTTCAGTGAGGGAATACTCACCATTTTACAAGAGTTGTGAGCAAACGTTTAAAAGAATAGTATGAGTTTTATGGCTTACACCACTGATTTTTTTATTGGAGGTTTAACGACAACCGTAAGCAACTAAATGGGCTATAAGCATTCGCCCGTCTCTAATTTAGGGTCACTGGTTCCAGGGAATTGAGAGAGCCAGCGCCATGAAACAGCACAGCATCCATGCCTCACCGGGATGCGAACCCGGACCCATCTCGGAGGAATGATAAGAAGCCGTCGCTTAGACCACTGTGTGACAGGAGCGGCACACAGTAATCAATCCTCGTTTTATCAAGTAAGTTATAAGGAAACTGAAGCTTTGAAACACAAAAAAGACCTCATATCCAACGTTGCTCATTAAACCATGTTAACCGAAAAGCTACTAACACCAAATTAAGTCTGTAAAATACAAATTTCTCGGAAACTTATAACAGTCTTACTGGGTGGCGCAGTGGATACTCGGGCGCAAACGGTGAGACGCGGATTCGATTACCGCACCAGGACAATGTAATTTTCAAGTTTTTGAATATTATATGAATTACCACTCTTGTCGTAATTTCCATAAATAGGCGTAATCAGAACTTAAAATTTGTATTGTACACT
The DNA here is from genome assembly GCA_039090855.1 of Macrothele yani. NCBI lineage: Eukaryota > Metazoa > Arthropoda > Arachnida > Araneae > Macrothelidae > Macrothele > Macrothele yani. The sequence continues at coordinate 107,375,867 of CM077015.1, read as the reverse complement.
GGTGAAATCCCGTATTAATGGTCTATCTGCTTCTCCGGGCAATCACAGGATACAATGAATTCTACTCATTCAGAGTTGCTATATATGAATGCCGTTGCTTCGACCTGCGATTCCTGTGATATGATAAATTCAAATTATTAGGAAACTTAAACTTCGTCGTCCTGGCATGTGTAGTAGGGAGCATACTCAAGAGGAAATCGGGAAACGCGGGTTTGATTTCTGCTCCAGGACTATGAAATTTTCAAGTTTTCGGATATCATATGACTTACCACTCTTCTCATAATTTGCACCCGTAGACAGAATCGCAACTTCAAATTTGTATTGTACGCTGGTGTAATGACGCATTCATGGTTACATCTGAATCACTGAGACCAAAAAAGTTGAGGAATAATGCTGATTTGAAAGAAATTAGCTTTATTTAAACTTTTCCTTTTTCAAAAAGCAGTTGCATTTTGCTTTAGGAAAATGTTATAGACTACACACAATTTTATGCACTGTACAAATATTGCACTGCACATAATTTATCTAAATGTTCACCACACATATGAGAGCTTGCATGATATATTTTCGCTGCAGATATATGGTCTTGTAAATCTCTAGATAGGTCTTCTTACGGTAACTTCTTTTTAAGTGTGTAGCCTGATATACATTTGAATCCTGGCAAACACGAATTTTTGCCTTGAATGACATCTCCTTGGCAAGAGCACTAGCAGGTTATCTGTCGTGTGTGTCCCTACCATGCATCTTTATTGTTGTCTGTATCAGTAGCTTGGTCTTTCCTACATAACATTTTACTGTTCCACTCTTCTATCTAGGAGGAACGACATACACTGACGGAAAAAAAATCTCAACACCACGAAAATATAGTTGTAGAGGAATAAAATGGCGGCAATACATTTGTATAGGTAACATATTAAATCGATTAAGGTTTCAAGATCACACCTTATTGTAAGCGCGAGAAGAGCCATTTTAAATGTGAAATGCTGGTACAATAATAACCGGTGTAACCCCCAGAATGTTGAATGCAAGCACCTAAACGTTCATGCATTGTGTCGTACAGGTGCTGGATGTCAGTTTGTGGGATATAGTTCCATGCTTGTTGCACTTGGTCGGTTAATACAGGGACGGTTAATGCTGGTTGGGGGTGACGCTCGAGTTGTCGTCCAATGATGTACCTTACGTGCTCGATTGGTGAAAGATCTGGTGATCTAGCAGGCCACGGCAACCTGTCTACACTCTATAGAGCCTGTTGGGTTACAACAGCGGTTTGCGGGCGAGCGTTATCTTGTTGGAAAACACCCCCTGGAATAATGTTCATGAATGGCTGCACAACGGGTTGAATCACCAGACCGACGTACAACTGTGCCGTCATGGTGCATGGGATAACCACGAGAGTGCTCCTGCTGTCATAGGAAATTGCTCCTCAGACCATAACTCCAGGTGTAGGTGCAGTGTGTCTCGGCCGCAGACAGGTTGGTTGCAGGCGCTCACCTGGCTTCCTTCTAACCAACACACGGCCATCACTGGCAACCAGGCAGAACCGGCTTTCATCAGAAAACACAACAGTTCTCCACTCCGTCCTCCAATGAGCTCTAGCTTGACACCACTGACGTCGCAAACGGCAGTGGTTTGGAGTAAGTGGAATGCACGCTACAGGGCGTCTGGCTCGGAGCTGTCCTTCAATAACCGATTTGTAACAGTTCGTTGTGTCACTGTGGTGGCAACTGCTGCTCGACTTGCTGCCGAAGACGCGGTACGATGCGCCACGGCCGTACGCCGTACACGGCGGTCTTCCCTCTCAATAGTGCCACGTGGCCGGCTGGAACCCGGTCTTCTTGAGGCAGTACCTTCCCTTGACCACCGCTGCTAACAATCATGCACAGTGGCTACATTCCTGCTAAGCCGTTCTGCAATATTGCGGAAAGAAAATCCACCATCTCATAGCCCTATTACACGACCTCGTTCAATCTCCGTGAGCTGTTGATAATGGCTTCTTAGTCTTCTTGAAGGCATTCTTGACTAACATAAACACCCTACGTCGAATCTCAGCGATAACTAACGCTCACGAACGTTACAGCGCGTATTTACAGCAGACTTGCTTTGCATGTTCCGAGGGTTGCTACTAGCGCCACACGCATGCGCCGAGCGCGAAATTTGCATAGAGGTCATCTTACAGATGTGATCTCACCGCCTACCAACTGTCGTTTATCTAACTCAACCGCTTCTTGGTATTGGGTGTTTTTTTTCCGTCAGTGTAGATCCCCACGCAGTCGCGAATGCAATATTTCGTTCTTTTTTTTAAAACTGTGCCAATAGATTTGGGAGATTAAATGACAATCTCATAACCAGTATTTACACGCATGATGCCAAATTTGTGGCAAAACTACAAAATAGACAGTGGAATCAAAATTAGCAAAAAAAAAAAAGGTATACAAAAAAAAAGGTACTTCGTGTTGAATGCGCATTTTGCCGCAATACTTTAGTCTTAACGAAATACTCTAAACTAACAGCTTTTAATATCAATCAAACTGGAACTTCTTAAATAAATGACTTCTAGTAATACATAACAGGACTCTGCACTATTTTCCCAGTATTTACAACTTGTTTAAAAAAGTTTAGGAACTTATTTGCTTAATTATAAAAAACCCTAAAATTATCATATAAACTTTTGATATCTTTCTAATTGCTACGAATATCTACCAACAACTGCAGATCTGCTGCATGACCTGCCTACTATTTACTTTATTTCTGTAGTAACTTTTACATGACTTGTATTTATAATGTTGGGAGATCAAGGCTTAGTCAGGTCATTAAAGACCTTTTCTCTTCATTCCTTTGCTGTTATAATAATTAATATTCGTTACAGTAATATGTAAATATTAACTGGATATAAGGTATGATGTAACAGCTAAATCAATAAAACATAAATGAAATTAAATTAAAATGGGCAAACACATGTGTTGAATTTAACAGTAATCTGTGAAGGAACGAAAACATCTGATTTCACTCTTCTGTAGGGCTGCAAAAATTCTTTTCTCCGTTTCAGGTGTTAAATTGCTTTTGATTTCATGTTTTGTTATACATCCTTCTCGAAGGAAAACATTCCTGATACGTATGATTTATTTTTTTTTTGGATTTCCTAGGTTTTGCTGCTTTTCTTTTGCGATTAAAATATTTCCTTTCGAGAACAATGGTGGGAGAGAAAAGAATATTGGAAAACGCAGTGCTACATACAAAATGCGGAACGTCCTATAAATGCAGGACTGTGGAACTTCAGATAGGAATCTAAACAACGCAGTCTCTATATATATTAAAAAAGAAGGAAACACAAGAATTTCTTATACTCAAATAGTCCATATCCTTCTTCTTTTAAATCCTGCATTCTGTACTTTTCTCGGAAAAGATATTTAAATAAATAAAACTCTGTGTTGATTACGGGAAGTGGATTTCCCAATCAAAAAGAAAGCAAGTAATCTTTGTTTATTTCGAGGATATTTCATTTTTGTTAGTGATATGTAATTATTTCCATTCCTCAGTAATTTTCAACTCCTTTCCTAAGTGTTTTATATTTAACATTCACTTTGTCGTCTTTGTTTTTATGAAACGGATGTTATTATTGTATATTTAAGCTCTCTCTGCTAACATTTTTTTTTGTTAGAAGTAGTATAAAATGCGATGTTATTCGCTGTAAAACTATGACTTCGTCATTACTGAAAGAGCATCCGAAAATACAGGAGTGTCGGGACTTCCTTGCCCGATTGGCACGCAAGCATCTTTAACCAATAAAAAGTATTCCGGCGGAAGATTTCTTATTGTTTTCCGAACAAATCTTTGTTGATCAAATTTTTGTGTTTATTAAAACATTAACACTTGTCTCACGCACAAGTTGAATGAATGCAGCTATCTTTTATTTTTGGATGCACAAAATTTAACTAAAATGCAGATAATATCAAACAATAGTGTCAAAGGCGTTTGAATTTATTAGAAACGTGGAAAAATGCCGCAGTTGAGTTATTGTTTAATAAGAGGGTCATGAAACAGGGAAATTGAAAACCTGATAGGTGGTCTAATATATTTTAGAACACTGAGAGAAGGAAACTATTTTGGTGAAAGCAATATTTCAGCGATATGCACGAGATAATTTCACTGAGGAAAACGTTAAAACACGTAAATATATGCACATACAGTATAACATTCTCAATGAAGGAAATGCTCCTGATAATGGGTACAATGCTACATTAAACTTGTTAGATAAAAAGGCAACATGAAAACCTCACGAATCATAGTCCCATCAGCATCCTACAAGTAGTTTTCAAAAGATACTTTAAGGTAGTTTTGCATCACTTGAATGACACAAAGGATTTTCCTCAACCTAAAGAAACTGAATGCAGAAGAATGTAAAGCACTATAAATCATACATCTCAATTGAAAGAACTGACTGAAAAAATATAAATTTGTGTATTCCTATTTTGCGAGGTTTTTATTAAATATGAATAGGCTCTTGATTCTGTAAAACGATCATAATTTTAAATATTTTCAATTCCTGCGGTGTTAAACATACATACAGCATTATTAATAATGTCTATGAAAATAAAACGGAGCAAGTTCAGATGTACGAGAACACTGCACTTTCAAAACTGCAACAGGGGGTTGACATTATATATCCGAAACTCTTCCTTGCCATCCTGCAAATGGTTTCTCAATCATTGAGCTTGGCATACAAAAATAAATAGAATAATACAGATTTTTTAACCCGCCTCCGTTAAGCTGATAAAATCGTAAATTTGCAAGTAGCAACTCAGTGCCAAAGTGTATGACCCGAGAACTTGCTGAGAAGGGAGAAGTGGATCTAAATTCAAATTTCCAGAAAACCGAATTGAAGAAAGATGTTTTGTCACCTGTAAATGTAGCGATGTTGGGAACAAATTAAAAAATAAACCAATTATTATATTTGCTTTCCGCAACAGGTATCGTTCGAGGTTCACACTTAAAAAAGAAATAATTAGGCATATATAACTGAGTGAAGAGCGTGTGGAAGATGCAGTGCAATTTTCAAGAACAATGTACTATTATGTCTTGAACGTTTTCATATAAAGCATTCTTAAAGTTCTTTCTTATACATCAGAGACATGTATTTTAACATAGAAAAAGATATCCAGAAACTGCAAACAACAAACAGCATCACCGAGAGATGCACCTTTGTACAACCGGGGATGATAAGAAGAGAAATAAATGGATGTGGAAATGAAAAGAGCTGACCATATCATCAGGAAGGAAAGTCTCTGAAATTTAAAGTGTTAGTCATACTTCTAGAAGAACAGACAACCGTTTGACAAACGAAATACTAAACCGAATCCAAGGGACATGGGAAGATACAGGAGAAGACCACGTGGGAGATGTGCTAATGAAGTTCGAAGGCATGTCGGAATGACTTGGAAGATTCAGACTCAAAATTATAAGATGTCGGAAAAAATTTGGGGAGCCTTCATCCAGAGTTGGACACATAATGATTGATGATTAACATTATTATTTTAGATTCATCACTTATTAGCAACATTAGGAATGCTAGTAACCTCACAGAGTTTTTTTAATGTTGTGCAGTCATCATTTAATATCATTTATCACTCATTTAGAACAACATAAAACATTTCTGCCCTTGGTTTTTATTTTATTTACGTACGGAGCGGCTTGTTACTATAGCGAGTTGCCGACCAATTACGAATGTATTGCACAGAATAATAAGGATATTTGTATTGCACAGAATGATAGCTAGCATAGATGATCATTTTTTTCTCCATGTAATTAGCGTACTAGAGCGAAACAGGAACGCCAACTTACATGTATTTTCTTATTTGAAAAATATTTACTGTTTTATATGTATTGGGCATGCTGAGTTCGGAACTGCCTTATTTTTTGCCTATCACGTGTAGTTTTGATTTATAAATTACGTTTTACAATCATGCAAGACATATTCATTGTACAAAACAGTCAGGCGCTTTTTTAAGGGGTTAGTTTTTGAAAATTGCTGCTATAATTTGGAGTCAGCAAGGAGACTATGCAATATTCCCCTGCTTTCTATTCCAGTGAGATAGCAGAAAGGGAAACTTACACTGGGTCCAAAAAACATGGCCACCTAGAAATGCATTGATTCCAGGCACAAAAAATTTATCAGCTGAAAATTTAGTGAACCCACAGGAATTACAGTTACCACCACTCCATATCAAATCAGGGCTAATGAATAAATTTGTGAAAGCTCTGGATAAAAGTGGAAAATGTTTCCAATGCCTTGTTTCACAGTTCATTTACTTATCTAGTGCCAAAATAAAAGAAAGAATATTTAATGGCACTTAAATACGAAAAGTAACACAAGATTGCCAGCTTGAACAGCTAATGACAGGCGTGTGGAAAGAAGCATAGCATGGATCAAAAAGGTGATCAACAGTTTTTGGGGAAACACTAAGAGTCATAATTATGAAGAAATTCTGGATGATAAGTTACAAAACTTCAATTTGTTAGAATGCAATATAAACAGCAAAATTCACTTTCTCTATTCTCATTTAAGTTATTTTCCGGATAGTTTGGTTGCAATGAGTGAAGAGCCCGTGAAAGATTCCCCCAAGACGCCAAAGAAATGGAACGACGGTATCAAGGACAGTGGGATAAGCATATGATGGCAGATTTTTGTTGGTGATTAAAGAGAAAGACTGATGTAAGCTGTCACAAAAGGAAATCACTTAAAACAATATTTCTTGCTCCAAGAAATCAGCTGAATCTTTTTAAGGGTGTAAATAGCATCATTTACGCAATAATACTTAAAACTGGGAATATTCATGCCGTAAACATATTATTGTAAGTATATCATGACCATCATCATTGACAACCATTTTCAATCCACTGCTGGACGCAGGTCTCCCCAAGTTTCCTCTACAACGGTCTGTCTTATACAAGTCTCCTCCATATCACTCCCGCATACTTTCGAATTTCATCCACCCATCACACATGTGGTCTTCCTCTGGGTCTTTTCCTGTCCCTTGGAATCCAGTCTAAAATTTCAGCTGTCCATCGATGATCTGTCCTCCTGGCAATATGTCCAGCCCATTGCCATTTCAGGGATTTAACTCTGATCATGATGTCTTCCACTCTTGTCATTTTTCTGATCCACGAGTTCCTCTTCATATCTCTCCTGGTTACACCAATCATGCACCTCTCCGTGCTGCTTTGAGTTGTCTGCAGCCTTTGTATGTGTATTTCAGTTACGGTCCATGTCTCTGCACCATGCGTAAGCACTGAAAGAATGCATAGGTCAAACACTTTTCTTTTAAGACATAATGGCATATTGCTCTTGAAAATTATGCTGTTTCTTCCAAAAGCTCTCCAGGCAAGTTTTGTACGCCGATTAATTTCTTCATCAATGTGACCCTCATTTGATATCTGCTGTCCAAGATAAACGTACGTGTCTGTTATTTCCAGCTTTTCTCCATCAATCAATAAATCTTCATTTCTTGTAAAAGCATTGAGCATCACATTTGTCTTCTGAAAGATCATTTTTAATCACACTTCTTTACTCTTGTCAGTAAGTTCCTGGATCATACTATGCAGCTCTGATGAGGTAGTTGCAGAAATAACTACGTCATCAGCAAAACGAAGGTGGGTTAGATAATCTAAATTAATCTTTATCCCTTTGTTTTCTCAGTTCAATGATTGAAAGACATTTTCCAATGTGGCATTAAGGAGCTTCGGAGATATATTGCCACCTTGTCTCCGTCCCATTCCAATTTTTATGTGTGTTGTATTTTCAAACAGCCGAAGCTTTGCACTTGCATTTTGATAGATGTTATTAATAATATTAATGTATGCACCTTCAATACCGCAGGATTTCAGAGCCATTGTAACTGCTGATGGTTTCACCGAATCAAAGGCTTTTTCATAACCGATAAAAGCCATGTAAAATAGAAATTCATATTCCTTCGCTCTTTGAATTAGTTCTCTCAATACGTGGATATGATCTATTGTGCTGTAGCCACTCCTTAATCCAGCTTGTTCTCTCGATTGAGCCATGTCCAGTGTTACCTTCAAGCGGTGTGAAAGAACTTTAGTGAAGATTTTATAAACCACTGATAGGAGGCTGATAGGTCTGTAGTTCCTGAGATAGTCATTGTCACCTTTTTTATGTAGCAAGATCATTGTAGCGTTGTTCCAATCCTCAGGAATTTTCCCTTCATTAGGGCATCGAGTGAAAATTTGGGCGAGTACTGTTTCGATTTCTCCAGTTGCTTCTTGTATGATGTCTACGGTAATTCCATCTTCTCCTGGAGCTTTCCCCCGCTTCATGTTCTTGATTGCATGTGCAACTTCTGCTGGAAGGACTGGAGGAACTCTGGTAATGGTACCTTTCATGATGTCTGGAGTACATGTATCATCCCTTTCATATAATTTGGAGTAAAAATCTTTCACTCTTGTCGAAATTTCGCCTCTATTACTTATTACAGAACCATCTTCTTTTCTCAGTGCCATAATCTGTTTTCTTCCCTTACTGAGATGTCCCTTTGATATCTTTAGGCTTTGGTGTTTTTCAATTGCTTTCGTCACTAGTTCACAGTGGAATTTTCTTACGTCTTTAGTGACACTTTTTCGTACAGTCTTGCGTAGCTCTATATATTAAACTTTGGAAATTCCAGTCACATCTTCTTTAGTTGACCTCATCTCTCTTCTTTTTTGCATCAACGTTTTGGTTTTTCCTGAGAATTTGTTTATGTGCGACTTGTTCTTTGTCCCAGCTAATTTTGTTGCTGTTTCCATAAGAGCTTTGGATACTTTTCTGTTAACTTTAGAAATATCCACTTCTTCCGATGTTAGGCCTTCTAAAGCAGGGAATCTGTTCTTCAGTTCCAACTTGAAGGTATAATTGTGTTCTTTAAGGTTGGTTATGTCAATACATTTTGTTTGTCTTATGAGCTTGCCATGTTCGAGTTTAGTGTTGAGGTGCATCATACATCTCATTGTGTATATGTGTATCCGCATCATACATCTCATTGTGTATATGTGTATCCGCATCATACATCTCATTGTGTATATGTGTATCCGCATCATACATCTCATTGTGTATATGTGTATTCGCATCATAATATGTTCAACCTTTATTTGTAAAAAAAGAGGTACGTGGTGCAGAAAATAATAATGTATGTTTTGTATTCATCTTATTGGTTTTTACATAAATCACTTGAAAATTTGAAAAGAAGGTGAAAAAATTTGCATTTGTTTGCTGTTGTAATCATTCGTCCCAAAGTGCCGAATATAAGAGCAAAATCGAGAGTCTTGCAGCTCCAGTGCGAATAGATAGATGACGTTACAAGAAGTTACGCAAAGGCAAATGGGGTACCGAAGTAAATTAGAGAAAACAAAAATTGCCAGCTATTGTCAGCTATTGTCAGCTATTGTCAGTGTAAAATAAGAGTTTGAAAAGTATTGCATACTATTGACAACAACATATTACTAATTGCTCATGCCTCTAAGGCGACAAAAATTACATGTTGCTGCAGGAGTATTTCTCTCTGAAATAAAGTGATTTCAGTGGAGAGAGGCGATTAAGAAACAATGTGATAATAACATTTTTTGTAGTTAGCACCAAGTCATATCAGTGTAATATATAAATAATTTAGAGAATTTAAGGGAAACTAAAGTATCTAAGTAACATCATCTGAAGCAACGAAACACTTGGTCATCTCGCGAATATAAAGGAATATGTGAAGACTTTCGTAGTAATAAACGTAATTAATGCATTTTACCGTAAAAAAAGAATATAGAATCCCATATACAAAAATGTCAGTATTTAATCCTCCAACGTAGAGATTAAGGTCAATTTTCCCAGTATATCTTCATGTATTGACTTTGATCACAATCATTGCGTAACTTCGTAAATACCAATATTCTCATGTCGTAAGAAAAGCAGGTTTCATATCACAAACACAATGAGAAGAAGGTATATAGTAGGATTTTGTTTATGTCACCAGAACGAAAATGCCCTTGATGTTTGTACCAGCAGATGTTTATTATTTAATACGGACAACTTTGTTCATGAAAGAATGGTGAACGAAAGGAAATCCCCTTTCCACAGCAAAATACTCTGGAATATTATCCTACCACAAGGAACTATTCCTTTATACGTACCGTAATAAAAGCCCGTAATTTAAGAACTTACTGTTCAGTTAAAGCTGTACTACAATGAAACAAATCCAGTTGTCCGTTCTTAGCTTCGAGCTTGAACGACCCTTTTCAGTTAAAAATATCGCATATTGTTGCTATGAGCAAGTTGAAGATATTTGTAATTTAGTGTGCATTTGCCACGGACTTTTTTTGTGCAGCCCCTCCGGCCAGATGGCCTCCTTTCACACTACTACAGACCGGTGGCCTCGCTCGTTCTCCGAACACCATAGAGGCTTACTAAAGCAAAAGCCTAATGTACGTTTAATAAGACACATTTAAAGATCAACCTGCTGCTGCGAATTTTTTTATTCAATATCGGAATGATTTCCTAGGAGATTTGTGTGTCAATTTATGTTGTGTGTCATCTCGTTGTTAATTTTAAACTGTGTTGGACAATATTTTCATTGCGAAGGTTCCACTTCCTTATAGATAATTGAATTTTCCCGATTCTACATCGCAACAGCTAAAGATTTGTGAAAGATTATGTATCCTCAATCATAGAATGAACTTCGCGGGAGACAGCATTGACATGTGCCACACATGTAGGCGAACTTTCCATAATTGTAATTTAAATAAGTAAATAATTCATTTTTCTTTTACATAATATTTTATTTCAAAAGAGCGGTACATCATTTTCATTATTTTTAATCATGTTGCCTTAACATTACATATAACCCCGTTGTATGTGAATTTAATAGGTATTAAATATTTTATCGAAAAATTGAATTAATATATAAAACCTAACAATAACAGATTGATTTTGGCAATGGATAGCACTTTTAAAACCGCATGGACAAGGCCAGTTTGGAAATCTGTTATAAGACCTCACTTTATTTTGAAATAATCTGAGGACTCATTATTTGATTACCCGGTTTTACCCAGTATTGCAAATTGGGAATCATACCCGCGTTTTAAGACACCACGACTGTAGCCGACGGTTAAAATTAGTATTTTATTCAGATCCACTAATGTTCAAAATTTTTTCCTTATCTTGCACTATTGAGCACGACGAACGTACCTGCGTATGTGGCATATTTTAACAGTCAAAAGTAGGCTGCCGTGAAACGGGGAATTGTACCTAATCAGAAGCTCTATGAGCCAATAATTAGTTGTTTACGTCCAGAGCAACCACAAATTTCAGTAGTTTAAAGTGTTAGCAAAAAATTATTTTTCGAAAGTTTGTTTTTACAAAGAGTGTTGTGAACAGCAGCACAATCATTATTCACCTGATTTTTTTCCGGTGGAGTGCTTTAAATGCCTTAAAGAACAATTTAAACTTCTTTAATTTCTAAGTTAACCGCCACGAGAAGCACTACCTCGCGTTTTCCTCACCTTGTGGGAAAATACGAAGCACTTAAAATTTTTCAGAGGCTTGTTTATTCGTTTGTCCGCAATGACTAATTATGTCACCTTGCGTATCTTCAGATGGAGTGCTATCCGATCTAGTTCCGTATGTATAAGTGTCCATTTCATTAGCTCCTCTTCCGTGATCTCATCTGAGAATTCAGCGTACTGATCAAAATTTAACTCTTCTAGTAAACACACCCTTCCCACAATATAAGTATTTTCATAAATTCTTCATTTTCTCTTTCATCTTTATTCTGCGTGGCAAGAACATCTCTTCATTCAGATGCGTATTAGAACCAATCTAATATGGATGCCCAGAACTTTCTGTTTCTTGTACCTAAAAAATTAAATATAAAAAAGGAATACAGTCTGTTACGAACGGGACGTTAGTAGCAGCAAGAACTGCCTTTCAATAGGCCTTTACATTAAAATTCGTTGCCAAAGAGATTTAGAAAATCAAAATGAAAATTAACTCAATGAGACGAAGGCTAAAAGCCATAAGTATTGATAAGAAGCATACAAAGTTTTGCAAAATTTAAATGACGTTAAGTCTTTTGCAATAAAAATGAATGATACGTGCATTTGTGAGAGTGGTTGAGCAGCCACAGGTGGGATTTGCAGTTTCAACAAAAACTTCAAATGCCAGATTGGATTGATATCTGCGGAATTTGGAGCCCATGTTCTGCCAACCATGCCAAACAATCCGGCCACTGTGGCAAGGAGCATTATCCCACTGAAAGAAGGCAGTACTGGAGTCGAGTACCGTTGCAACGAAAGATGTACTATATCTGTTACGATGTTTAGGTTGCTGGTAGAAGCTATGGTTTCCTGCACATAAATGACTGCACCCAGAGTTTCCCATTAGAATATTGCCTTAAGTATTGATCTTCCTCCATCGGCTCGTTTTCGTCCTACGGCGAATTCTGCTGCCAACACTTTCCCAGGTAAACGACGGACACGATTCGGCCATTCCCTTCGTGCAACACGAAAGGAGATTCCTTGGAGCAAACTGCCTTCTTCCAATCAATGTACGGTTTAATAGTAGGGGTGCACATTATAGCCACTTTCTTCTGTGAACCGAGTTTCTAATGTGTGGTTGGAGCACCATGCTGCTATGCAGCCTCATTTTCAGGAGGGACCGACGTATTACCGTGTATGTGTGTGTGTGTGTGTGTGTGTGTGTGTGTTGTAGCACATTAATCCCGTCACCAGCATTCACATTACAGGCGAGTTGCTCTAGAGATTCCTTTCTGTTTGCTGGTACCACACGGAACAGCCTCCGTTCATCTTTAGATTAAATAAGTCGAAACTGCAACACACCTTGCTTGCGGTTCCTGTTTTTTCCCTCCTGGGATTACATTTTTAAGGTTTTAACCGCGGCTCTGATTGATCACATCATAAGTTCTCCGTCTAGGAAATGCTCTGACCTAGTCGTCTGGACGTTAAAGCGCGGCATTTGTTAAACTATCATAAGTCCTCTGCCATTACCATCAGATTAACAAAAATAACACTGGTTAACAGAGCTCCACAGCATGTCTTATTTATAGCGTTTCGAGATCTGCACACTCGCCGACGTTTACATGGATTAGGTTAAAATTGCACAAATACGTGCCAGTCAAAATGTTCCGAATCTTTGGTGCACCATTCCTTTTTTTACCGACTGTGGTTTTTCACTTTTACATTATTTTAATCCAAGTAATTTCTGACTTAAGATTTCTCTTTGCAATTTCGTAGGATTTTGACAAATCTCTCACTTCGAGTTACTAACTGTAATCCAATATGAGCTTTACAGTTTCATACCCTGTAGTTTGATATTTTTAATCTTAATTATATCAAATGTGTTTCAAACAGTATTTTTTTATATTTGTCATGTTTCTTTAAAAGAATGTTCTGTATACGTCTTTCATAGGGCTTTTATCATGATATGTACGATTTATCTTACATCTCGAAGAGTGGATGTTATGAGTAAATGAAATATATTCAACAATCATTTAATAAAGTGTTTTTTCCGAAAACGGAAATATCTGCTGCCGGTGCCAATGCTGTTGGATGCCAGAATTGGAAAATTAAACTAAACTATGTAAATATGTGCATTTTATAGAATGTGATACCCTTTTCATTGCTTTGACTACATCTAAAATCCAAACTCCTCACAAAAAAAATTATTCCTGCAGCAGTATGGAAAAGTGAACAATAACCACAGTGTCAGTTTTCACAGGTACAGTAAGGTAAACATTTAGCCCAAATATGTAGAAGAACAAGAAAAAAAATGTTACCGTCAATGATGGCGGCGATGTAAATATAATGACTTTGTAATAACCCACAACAGAGAAAATTTAGGATTTCCTTTGACGAAGTACTTCCATTGCTAATACGTTCAGGTTTGAGCGTTTCTTTCGGCAACATATGTTCCCCATGTTTTGTTTCCTCAAACCCTGCCCAGAATATGTGTAGATAAAGGGAGTTTCTAAGAAACTAAATAATTTTTAAACCAATATAAAACTTATTTTAAAATTCCTTAGTCTCGAGAAGTTATCGGTTAATTAAAGTAAAATTTTAGTGGTTTGATTTCATATTTCTGTTTGTTAAAATTCAATTTTGATTTGTGTTCAGTCACAGGAGTACATACCATTTCAACCAGTAAAAATTTCATACATACTATCTTTGCAAAAAAAAAAAAAAGAGGGGAAAAGAAATAAAAAGCACTTCAAGAAAGTCGTTCGGTCCTGATAAAATTCCGCGTGCAGGTACCTAAAAGCCGAATATGAAAATGATAAAAGAAACCGGTTGGCGCAGTATTCTAACCAATAACATGTGATCAATCGTCCGAGATGGGTCGGATTCGAATCCCTGTGAGGCATGGATGTTGTGTTTGTGTTACGGCACTGGCTCTCTCCCTTCACTGGAGTCAGTAGCTCTAAATTTGGGACGGGCGACTGCTTATAGCTCATTGGGTTACTCATAGTGGTCGTTAAACCTCCAATAAAAAATGGTTAAAAATAGCGACAAAGGACGAAATAGGGGCCGGCCGAAGCGCATGTGAATCGCAAAACAAGGAAGGTACAGCATAAGAAAACCTCGCACTCAGGCACGATAATTATGACAGCGGCTTGCGATTGAATTAATCATCACGAACCATGATGATGCGTCTATATCATATCTGTGAATAATACGAGCAGTTGAGCGAGTTTGAGAAAGGACGTATTACTAGGTTGAAATAGTCCTGTTGGTCAAATCGGTGTTTGAGTGACGCGAGAATCGAACGATTTTAGCGCCAATGGGTGAAGAAGAGCAAAACGCAGTGGCATACGGGCAATAGACTTCCGATTGAACGGACAGAAGGAGAGGATCGAGAGATTGTGTCAACCGAAAGAACACAACCGAATTCGTCGCTATCAACACTCCGTCACCATGTTGCCTCGTCTACAAGTACGGAAGTGGCCATCCGAACTGCTAAAAGTCAACTTGCGGCACGGAAACTACATTACAGGAGGCATCTCCGCCGTCTACCATTCACAAGCGACCGTCGCCAGGACGGGTTGTAGTGGTGTCTAGCTCGATCGACTTGGGATGATGTCCAGTGTTGTCGCGTACTCTTTAGTGAGGTGTCTTGGTGTGCACTTGGAGCTGACGACCAGCACATACGTGTTTGGAGACAAGTCGGCCAGGACACGTATCCTGTTTTTACCACTGACCGGTAAAACGAGAGTGACTGTCTGTCGAGCAATTTTCTAGGAGAACTGAGGACTATCAATAGTTCTTTGTACCATTCTCACAGCTCAACAGTACACGGACAACATTCCACGACCTGTTGTGTTGACATACCTATCGGAGACCATCTAGCAACTTTTCAACAGCATAATACCCGGCCATACACGACAAAGTTTTCTCCCAAGCCTGCCTCCATAATGCTGACAATCTTCCATTGCCAGCCCAATCGCCAACTTTCACCCATAAACCACATTTGGGGCAACATGGGATGCCACCTACGCCCATACCGAAATGTGAACAAACTCACCCGCAACCTGTTCATCATCCGGAATGCTATACCTCAGAACAGTATCCGACAACTGCATGCTACGTTGGCATGCCTGGTAACCTCTTGTATCCGAGAAACAGGTCGTCATCATAGGATGCCACCAACGGCCATACCGGAATGTCAACGAACCCACCCGCAACCTGTTCATCACTCGGTATGCTATACCTCAGAACAGTATAAGTGAACTGTATGCTGCTATGGCACTCCTGGTAACCTCTTGTATCCCAGCCAGAGGTCGAGCTACAACGTGGTGGTTAGTTCCACTAGTGTAGCTGTTTTGTATAAATACATGACCAACTGCTCTGGAATTGCAATAATTTCTTTTCATATACATATAAGTTGCGCACACCGTTTTTCATCTCTATTGTAGGATTCCTTGAAGGTGCATCGTTTTATTTTCAAAGAGTGTATTTCTGAGCAATGATTTTGCAACTCAGATACTTTCTCATCTACTCAGAGACATATCACCTTTTCTGCTAATGGTTTTCGTTGAAGCAAGCACAAAACTCAGACTCTTAGCATTTGAAGTCAGCATAAAAACCTCTTAATACCAGCACCAACTCTGTATTCCGTGAGCCGAACAGTTTCCACAAGTTTACATATAAATTCCAACCCTGTCTGATCCATTGTCAGAAGGAATGTAAATCACATGTTTCTCCTAAAGCACTGTAATAATATGGATTCATCTTGTTTTCCCATGGTCATTTCCTCCTTTTGCTTCACCTCAAATCAGTTCTGGCTGAAGGGATTTTTTTCAGAAACTAAACTCACCCATTTGAACATAGAAATAAATGTTTGCACAATAAATTTGTAAAATTGTGTATATATGTATTTTTGATGATGGAAAGTCCCATTTAAAAATTCTTAATTAACAAGTAGGACAAAACTGAACCGAAATGTTTGTTTTCTATTTTCAATGAGATTAAACTAGTGATATTATTTATCACCTTAATGGGATTGTATTAGAATTAAAACAGACAAAGTCAGGAAATATTGAACATTTTGAATAAACTATGTGAGAACTGGAGTGAAAGAAAAAATATGTGGTTTCAAAATGATACAAACGCAACTGCGTTATGCGAAATGACACCGTAAGATAGATAAGATTCATTATGAGTGAGTCATTTTACAGCAGTATTTAAATATGACGCCGCGGACAACCACTGGTCCGAGGAACACACTTTTAGAAACATTGTCCTAGAGTGGTATATTGGTAAATCAGGCAATATTACAAGATTTTAAACTTCTCACACCGTATAAAAACAAGGAATTCAAAATGGTATTATAGTAACAAAAAATATCAAAGAAAACAGAAGATCGATATGTGTGCCACATTATGAATTGTAATTTACCCAGAAAGTCAAAGGAACGCACCTTCTTCAATTATCCTTTTATCAGGTAAGTCCGGTTTAATATTATAAAATGTTGTACCCAATAGCATTATTTTATAATTTTATATTATTTTTAAATTCAAATTATACTTAATTTTTAAACTTATACTAAACACACAATAATATGTAAAACCTTTTTACTGGAGGTAATTTTTGTTTTTATGGGATCAATTACACAAAAGTACGCAGAATACTAAGAAAAACAAAATTTCAAAATAGCTTTTAGTAAATTATTGAAAAAAAATTCTTCATATAAATTACGACAACGAATAAGATCTCGTGTCTTCCTAATCCATTTACGAAAGCAATTTAGGTGGCTCACTTTAAACCAATGTTGCATTTCGTCTGCAGTAATTTACTAATGCATCATATTTGAAAGCTGTATAATTGCTGAGGTAACTGAAATGTGGAAGAAATAGCAAAAAATATAATATTTGTTGTCATAAAGCCAAACACCTTAATTCAGAAGAAATACCCTCCGCCATTTTATTACACATGGATACATTCCATAAAACACTCGTTTCAAGTCATTGAAAGCTGATCACCTAAATTGGTATTTTCAGATAGTAAATAATCTTTAGCGGCCAAACACTCTTTCCTAGTTCAGCGATTTTCTCGGATCCCCAATTTGTTAAGCGGTTCATAACGAAGCGCAACTAGATGAATTTTTACTGCTCGTTTCTTGTTTTAGTGCGGCAGTCTTGCACCTGATTATGCTAAAATTCACTTTGACGATATTCTAAATCTTTTAACTTTTTGAGCAATATTCGCATCAATCTTTATTGATCATTCAATCACTCATCGTGAGATTAATGCGGCCGAGAACACATAAAGTATGTACGTGTTTTTGGCGTTTTAAAATCTCAAAAGTTTAGCAAATAGCACTTGAATTGCACCCCATTTTGTACATCACGTTTTCTAATCCCGCGATCTTTTTACAGGCCTCTTCAGAAGCGTAGGTAAAAATGTTATGACGTCACTCTTTAACAAATTTTATTTTAAATTAGATATACATCAATTTGTTTTCAAAGAATTTATCAAGAACTTAATGTTTTACATCATTATAACGGAAATCGTTGTTAAGATGACTACACTTTATCATTGGAACACTATTTTATCGGTTTTTCTTGGATCAATTATTGAAGATGACGGCCTTGTAGCGTATATTTTAGACAGTAGTCACCTTCTTCTAGAACTTCCTATTGGTTTTCCACTATAATTTCTTCACTTATTTAAGATGACCAGCACGATTTTTTTCTCCTCTAATTTATAATTCCTACGCTTGGAGCTATGCTTTAAAACTGATATTTGCAAACTAGAATAAATTACCCAGCACACAAATTGCATTATGAAATATATATTTAAATAGAAAATTGTTCGAAAAATATACTGCACACAATAATAGTTCAAAAGTAAGAGCAGCATGCTTACTTTGTCTCCAGCAATGAAGAGACAAGTCAATGCTAATAGGTTCCTCACCTGCATAACAGGCCGAGGCCGAAATTTAACACAGGGTATGTTGTGGCTGTTTGGTGTCCGGAATAAAGGTGATAAAGACAATTCATTTCAAATACACACTACACAATAGTCAAACTAATCCCTGGAGATCATAACGGCAAGTAATATGTCTCACATGATGGTGATCAGCAGTAACTCTCATAACCGGTTTAGTGTTACTCATAACAGGTTTACTGCTCCTGCTCATAACTATCATGTGATATATATTGCTTGCCGTTATGACCTCCAGGGTGATTTGAGTATTGTGTAGTTTGTATTTGAAAGGAATTGTGTCTTACATTACACATGATGATGAAACCATGTAAAGGTTTCGGAAGCGCTAGTGTATTTTAGCGAAAATTAAAATATTTAAAGTGTCAAGACGGTATAAATATTTATTCTATTAGACATAATCCGTAGCGTAATTCATCTTACAGAATGTATGACTTCGTAAATCATCAAACAGAGTGTTTCAGTTGGGTGTATTTAACATCTAGTGTTATTTAAAACAATAAAAACAAAACTGAGATACATCATAAAATAGCCGCCCCGGTGGCGCAGTGGTCTAAGGCGCTGGCCTCTGATCATTCGTCCGTTAAGGGGTCCGGGTTCGAATCACGGTCAGGCATGGATGTTGTGTTTGTCTTACGGCACTGGCTCTTTCCCTTCCCTGGAACCAGTGACCCAAAATTTGGGACGGGCGACTGCTTATAGCCCATTTGAGTTGCTCACGGTGGTCGTTAAACCTCCAATCAAAAAAAAAATCATAAAATATTTAGCTACATCTCATAACACGCAATTACCGATTATTTGGGTGCATGTTTGTGCTCAGGCGAACAAACTTATTAATGATACAGCTATTTTTCCATAGGCCTTAATCAAAACAATTGACACAAATGACAGACAGATGTTAAGTTTCCTTAACCGCTCAAAAAGTGCGCATATTTTATTTCTCGTATAACTAGTCTGCTTTAGGGAGTTTAAAAAATATCATTGGGCGGAGGAAGTTTTAAATTTGAAAAAAAGATATCTCTGTTTCCTAGAAAAACGAAATATCAAAATAATATCATTGCGAATTGCAGCTGAACCTCCTTAAAGCTTCAACGTAGCCTTTCAAGTTAAGTTTTTGTGGATCGGATTTTTCAGAATATCTGCACAATGAACTTTTCCTTGAGGAAACGTCATTTCGCCGCCTGGAACAACCGCAAATGCTCTAAGTGAATCCAAGGTTAAAAATCGTTTCAGAAAAACTTTTTAAACAGTCACCTGCTCAAAAAAAGTAATTAAAAAGATTATCGTATGTACGTCTTTCTATGAGTCCACTTCTCATTCTTTATATTTCGACGTCATATAATTTTCTACGAAACTCACACATCAGCATTTTGTTACAACTCTTTCATCGTCAGGATCTCTGTTTCTCTGTTCCTCACTTCGCTCGAAGAAGTGGATTACTGAATTTCGATCGCATGGATTATTTGGCAAAACATGCATGTTTTTGTCAATTGCACGGTGTATTATTTTCCGTGCAAGTCGGGGTTTAGCGGCAACCGCGAGTAAATCAATGAGCTACAAAGCAGTCTCCTGTTTTTAATTTGGTGTCGTTCATTCCAAGTAACGAACAGAGACAGTTCTATGAGACAAATGCATCATTCACACTTCTCCTGGTGCATTGAACGCTGGGATATTTCGGACGAATTGCTGGAATCAAAAGCCCTGTACCACTTATTCACCAGGGAGCCGAATTTTAAAATTGATTGCTTCTACTACTTTCTTAAGTGTGATGTAATATAACAGTGTGGATATAAGTATTGATCTTCTGTTCGAAATAGATAAAGATACCCCAACGCTAGAGCATTTATGAAATTGATAACAGCATTTTACCGTTTGCTGAATTTATTTCATCCCGAAACGGTTTATTGTATGGGATGCTAATTATGACAAATGACTCCCGCTGATCTCGGTTTTGACTGTGAAATGTAAGTCACAAAAGTAAGTATTAACTAAACTATGGTGGCCGCACGAATCAGTAAGTATTTCGATTGTTTAGTTTTTTGAAAACAATATTTATTATTATAATTACAGAGGATGAGTCGAAAGTTTTGCAATGTTTGCATAAACGCATTGGGCTACGGTGGGTGTATGTTACGCGTTTAAACTAGATCAAGTCGCGCACTGGAGACATTCGAAAAGGATACAAATCCGTAGTCGTTGCTGTGAAAAGCATTTGATGTCGTAGTTCTGTCTGTGGTTTGGACGATTAAAAAATGAACAGCCACAACTGACTAATTAGAGAAATTTTGCTTTACGAGTTTGAATCCGACCATAATGCTGCTCAAGCAACGAGAAACATTTGTCATGCGAAATGGGAAGGTTCCGTGTACCACAGCACCGCAACGAGATTGTTCAAGAAATTTCGCTCAGGTGACAGAAAACTCAACGATCAGTCAAGGTCAGACAGTACACGATCCGTGGATTCGGAGTCTGTACGCCCGGCGGTACACACAAATCCGACAACCAGCACTCGGATATGATCCAGAGAGCTGAACATATCAGAGACCAGCGTGGTTCGTCGCTTTCAGGACCTCGGTAGGGTCTATAGGCGATGCCGCATTCTCCCTCATTAACTGACGCCAGCTGAAGCAACCGCGGAGTAGACGTTTGCACGAAACTAATAGAAAACCCGAGCGATGTACATTTCACAAAAATAATTGTTACGTGCCATGAAAAGTGAGCCCAGTTCCGAAATTCTAACACACAACAGCAGTGGTTGAGTCCGTGTCAGCATCCATAACGTGTTGCTAAACGTGGGTGCTTCGAGCATAAGGCGATGCTTTGCGTCTAGTGGAATTTCAAGACGATAGTCCATTACGAATTATTTCCAGACGGTCTGACCATCAGCGCCAACCTCTACTCTGAACTGCTGGAGCTGATGTATGCCGTTTTGGAGGAGACGTGCACGGCACTATTGAAAAGAAAGTTCGCTCTTTTAAAGCAGGAATATCTCTACCGCACGAACGACCCTTGCAAAACTCCAGGAACTTGAGTGCATCGAACTGATGTCACACTCAGTACATAGTTCGGACTTTGCCCCGTGGGATGAAAACCTGTTTCGGTCCATGGCCTGTATCCTACGCGGGTGGAATTTCAACAACTAGGAGGAGGTGCCAGTTGGGGTGAAGGAGTTCTTGGCCTCGGAAAGACAAGAACTGGTACGACCTCTGGAACGAAGAACTGGCAGACATTATCCTAAAGCGGTGCAACACGATCGCCTATGCTGTGGATGCTAGTCAGCTTTATTCTTAAAGGTACATATGAAGACATAAAGTGATCCAAATATTGCAAATCTTTCGACTTACCCTCTGTATCATTATTATTATTATTATTATTATTATTATTATTATTATTATTATTATTATTATTCAGTTTTAAACGAACGTAAGAAACGATACTAAAACCGAAGATATGTGATGTATGTTTGAAATATTAAACTTTTATATGCAATTACGAAAATATTAAAGCTTCTGTCTATATACCCATGGTGATGGACATCATATTAAAATATTTACATTGTTCTTTATTTTACGCAACTCGTAAAAGCGAAGACCAATTCTTCAAACCTTTTGTTAGTTTTTCTCGTTTGATGTTTATTTTCCTCGGTACGTTTCGAAGAATCTTGGAGTTACTTTCGTATTAAAAACACTCAGAAACTGAATATAATTATCTATATATCTGAGAGTATATATAATAACAAATAAGTCTGTACGTATTGAAAATAACTACTTCGGAATCAAAGATAAAAATAAATCCACTCCACCTGCAATTTCTTTAAATATTGCCAATACCACATTTAATTTCTTACATCAAAAGAATTAGGATATCATTTAGAATATATTGGTGTCTGAAACATAGTTACAAAATTTACAATACTGTGAAATAATTATCATGCACGCATTAAGGGAATACAATGCCAATCAAACTTTCGATAACATCTCCAATTCTCGATCATGCTACTCATGATATTACAGATATTTTTGCACATAATTTCTGTTAGTGCATTTCTTTTCATTGCTGTACTCCGATAATTTAAAAATTTACAACAAAGCCATGTAAAAATAGCATACTTAAGAAACTGGTGTACAGTAGTACGCAATTTTACACGGGGGTTACGTTCCGACGAGACCGCGTGTATTTAAAACCAATAATAAGACTACATACAATAAATAACTTCACATGTTTTTTTCCGTTATATACGTAAGGTATTATTCGCTTACATATATCTATTACAGTATAATGTGTATCTTACAAAGAAAAATGTATACGTACTTCTGTAACGGTTACAGTTAAAATATGAGATTGCATGATGCAAATCGTCATGCATACCTACCTAATCGTTGCCTTCACTACGTAACACCACTAAGGGGTCGCAACGCTCAGGTCCAAACTGATGAATTAGGTGCAGCAGTTGGGGACTTTGGGCGAGGCAATGGGAAGCCAGTAAAATTAGGTTTTTTCTGGAGAAGCATCGTTATCGGCAATTGTTGCCGCTGCGTCTTTAGGTGCTGAAAAATATCACAATACGGCACTAAAGTGTCCACAATACTTCGGTTTATTTTAAGAGGGTCATAGAAATTAAATCTTTCAAGTACTTTGCTGCTTGGAATATTTCGGCAGACTTATGCAAATTGCCGCTGGAAGTTTCATCTTGTTCATCATCATCATCTTCGTCCGAGGAAGTTTTCACAAGTTATTCTAACTCTTCATTTGTCAACGGTCCTTGATGTCCATTAATCAAATCTATTATTTCTTCCTCCAGAATATCGAAGAAGCCTTCACCCCCTAATCTGCTTGGCCATATGAGTAATATGTTTTGCTTCCTCCTTGATGGTAGGAAAACCTTTAAAATCATTGACACCGTCCCACCACAGGGTCAGCCAGCACGCATTGATTGATTCTTTCGCAGCTCCATTTCCCGTGTGATATGAATCTAGCAGTGGGGATGACCGCGTAGAATTGAATCCGCGTAAAATACGGCACGACAGAATTCACCTTTGTTTAAAGACCAGTTTGCAATGAGAGTGATTTCAAAATTAAAGCAACCGGTGGGCGAAAATTCACGTGGTTTCTCAAGCGCATACTGGATTCCAAAAGTCTGCAAAATCCTCAGTTGTAACTTTTTAATTCAGGGATTCTTTAAGGAGTATGGTTGAGAAATTTGGCTGAAAGTCTCCATTCTCCACATCTTCGGCATCATCTCATTTTGGAGAAACTGCGAGAAGGTGCATTAAGTGATGTGCCTCGTCTTCTTCCCACGAAGAAACAGGAGTCGCGTTGAGGCAGTGAATAAATGAATGAAAACGGGCTTTTTTTAAAATAGAGAAAATTAAGATAAATCATACTGGAATCACCATCACAAAATAATTTATATAAAAAACTACATAAAAAAATTATAGAATAAATAATTAAATTAAGATCCTGGCGCTAGCTAAATCACTCTCTGTACCGAACCATAATATACTGAATGTGAGATCAGAAGTCTCAGAATAATAAAATTAAAATGCCTAAAACACGAATAAAAATCTAGAAACCTATGCTCGTAACAATTTTGACTTAACCAGTTTTTCAGGGATGATATAAATGAAAAGCAAAATGGTCATGTCTCCTCTCTCCCTACATAAGGAGCGAGGAATGTAGTCTCCCAATACAGGAAATTTATAGACAACACAGGGTAACCATACCTGCTGTAAGCATCTCATTCAACTTCATCAGATGAAGATTTCGACTTCCTTCGTCTTCTTTTAGGAAGGTCCCTTCTACGATCTCTGAGGATACCTTGAGTGTTGCAACTCTTCTGAGTGCTCTAGAAAATTTCGCCTTTTTACAAATTTCTGTATGTTCACTGCATTACTGAGGTCTTAAATTTGTGGAGTTCTGAGGGTTCTGAAACAGATCATAAGAAAAACCTGTCAGACTCCGGTTTACTTAATGGATTTTAGAAGATTCTGATACAAGGAATATCTGGGACCTTGAAGGATCTGAGGCATTTCTAATCAGTGATAACACATTAGAGTTCTTTCAGACTGAAATTGAGAAATAGTTCATCCTCGAGTCCCGAGTGGTGCCAGGTGAAGGCTTATAATGTTTCATCTAAGGTAAACCCTTGCACGAAACCCAGGTTAGGCCAATATGGTATGTGTCATGCGGTACTGACACTCTCCACTGTCAATGTCATAAATTAATGACGAGCAACGGTTTACAACACATTGAGGTGCTCGTAGTGAGCATTAAACTGCTAGCCAAACGCAAAAGACATGGTACTTAAAATATTGCTGCACTTGTGGAGGAATTTATTGTCTCATTTGTTCGCCCTACTGCTGGACATTACCTTGATATGTTTGTGTTTATGGTGACAAGAGATGAAAGATATACAGTTGCTTTCTGCTGCGATACTTCAGAATAACGGTGTATTGCAAATCCCAAGGAAAAATAATCAAAATATAATATAAATGTTATTTTTGTTAATCGATTTTATCGATGATTGTCTTCCATTTAATTAATTTCTTATCTTTATGTGATATACATTTGGGAAACGAATTTTCCCGAAGAAACATTTCTTCATAAACACATGGTAGGCATTGCAATGCTGTTATTGACATATTTTGAATGTATTCTAAGTAACCACTTCCTTCAGAAGGTCGTGAGCCGCTACGATGGGACAGGAATAGAATCGACTAGCGCAAATCTGGAGGTACTCTGATATCCATGTTCAGTTGCTAGGAATTTCCTAGTTCCTGGTAGTGTAATTACTAGCATGTTCGACCGAAAACGGGAGGTGCGGATTCCATTCTTGCTCAAAGACGATTAAAATGTTCAAGTTTTCTGAAGGAAGTGGTTCCATGGAATACTGTGAAAATATGCCATAAGAGCATTTTATGTTACCTTTAAATATACAGTCGATTCGCATTATTGTGTCCACCTCCGGCTTTTGACGTCAGCAGGTCGTAGCCAATAAAAGACGGTACGCGTCGTGAGCTAGCTTGGAGATATACCAGGTGTGCTGTAGGCAATCTGAAATATATCACTCGTTGCTGTCATGGATAAAAGAAGCGATTTAACATATTTTCAAAAGGGATGATTATCGGCTTTCGGGCTAAGGGTAGCAGTATTTCTGAAGCATCGCAATTTGTGAACTGTTTGCGTGCTTCTGTGGTTAAAGAGTACCGTGATTGGAGAACTGGCACCATTACAAATAAGCGAAACGGAAACTGCGGAGCACCACGTGCCATTGAAGTAAAAAGTGAAAGTCGGCTTCAAAGGTGCTTGAGGGCCGATCGACACGCTACAGTGGAGCAACTCTGTGGCCGAATGAACCAGGAAGCTACCGAAAATGTGTCTAAAACGACAATTCAGCAAATCCTGCTGCGTATGGGTCTCCGACGTACACGGATTTTCACAGCACCTAGGCTAACGAAGCTGCATCTGCAGAAAAGGCTTTTATCTGCACTCTAGTTTCGGAATTGGACCTCCGCTAATTGGCAAAGAATTGCCTTCTCCGATGAATCGCGTTTTATGCTTCATCGAAAGGATGGACGTTGGCGTATAAGGCGAAAAACATCGGAGAAAAAACACTCTTCAGCCATTTCTGGAAGAGCACAAGCTGGTGGGGACAGCGTTATGATCTGGGGAATCTTTTCGGTGACATTCCTTGGTTCCACTTATATATGTGGAAGGCACTATGGACCGAATTCATTATGAATCCATCCTTGCAGACCACGTACACTTATACATGCTGATTGTTTTCCCTGATCTTCCAGTTCGACAATGGGGAGTATCACACAGTTAGAAATGTCCGAGAGTGGTTCGAAGAGCACGATGAATATTTAAAAATATTTCCCTGGCGCCTCAATTGCCCAGACTTAAACCTAATTGAGCATCTTTGAGACCTCCTCGACCGTGTTGTTCGTTCTATTAATCTTCCACCACGCACCGTCCAGCAGCTGCCAGCTGCACTACAGTCCGCATGGCTCCACATACCTGTTAACGCCTTTCAGTACCTTACTGAGTCACTCCCAGCAAGGCTAGCTGCTGTCAGCTCTGCACACGGCGGTTACGCATCATATTAGCTGGTGGTCAAAATAATGTGACTTGACTTTGTGTGCGTGGAAATATTATTGGCACAGTGGGTAAAGCGGTGGGATCTGTTCAATAGGCGAAATAACTACGGGTTGAATCTTGGTGTTTACTCTGGTGCGCATGGGTTTAAGCGATGGCTCCTGATCATTCGTTCGAGATGTGTCCGGGTTGATCCCCGGTGAGGCATGGATAATTTGCTTTTCTTACGGCTCTGGCTCTCTCTCTCTTCCCTGGAACCAGTGACCCGAAATTAGGGATGGACGCCACCTTACAGCCCATTGAGTTACTGACAGTGGTCGCTAAACCTCCAATAACAAAAAAGAATCCTTGTAAGGCGTGGATGCTGTGTTTGTCTTTTGGCTATGGCTCTCTTTCCTTTCTCTGGAAACAAGGACACAAAACAAGGGACTTGCGACTGCATATAGCTCACTTAGTTGTTCAACATAGCCGTTAAACCAAAAAACAAGATAAAACAAATAAAACATATTTGCAAACCTTTGCAGATATAATTAACTTCCTGCTTTATTTATATGTGATTCGTTAAATAATTTTGTTACATGTTAAGCTGTACACAAAATAATTTTTCTTTCACTTAAATGTACTAATTTAAGACTTCTTAAGAGATTTTCTTACTGAGGTTTCACGTATACGTTATTAATTCGTCTAAGAATATAACAGAAAGAAAGCGTATTTTAAGATCGAAGTTGAGGTTCGAAGCATTTTTTTGGTCAATAGCACCGTTGGATGTTACGAACTACCTTTCATGAACCGAAAAATTGTTCACAGTTTTTCCTTTCTCAATCTCATAAATGCTGATGATTACCAATCCAGCGGATGAACGTGGTGTGTAGAACAATTATTGATTTACCTTTGTGTTCAGAATGTCCGTCGTGCTTTCGGTTCGTTCTCTTATTTTGTTACAGACATGATTTTATGTTTACCAATTTATTTTCCAACAGTGAGTGTTTGGAATTTTCACCAAAATTAGTTCCAAAAATGTTTTCGTGATTTCATTAATAAAAATTACCTTTTTTATTTACACAAAGGGAAAACGAAATGGCGATCTGTGAAATTTCATAGTTTCTTTTAAGACGTTTATGTAAAGAAAAAATATTCAGGGCAGTAAATGACGTTATATAATCAGAGGAGAATAAGTATTTTAGTAACACTATACAAGAAAATTTTGCGAGTACGTTTTCATGTCGCTTTCAATACAAACATGGGAATTCAAAACACTTAGAGTAATATTGTCGCCGTGAATCGCATTGTTCATCTATTTCCCCACTTATCGCGGAATATAATTGCGAATTATCAGTAATATTTTTCTTTCATACTAATTAGATCAATAGTCCTAAGAGCTAGAACAGTAATAGGGTTTTTTTACGGTGTTCCTAATAAATAAGCAAAAATTCGGTTTTATTTCATGTATATCATAGGAGATAAAATTTAATTATTGTCGTGATTTTGAATACAATTTCCATATTATATAATTTCTTGACTCGTTCAATTTAAAGGCTTGTTCAATTTTAGAGAAATTATGTGATTTTACGAAAGTAAACAATATCGCCCCGGGAGATACGAACGACTACTTAACTTACTTGTTTAGCGAAAACAGTGATCACTCAGGATGACTTCTGCTGATAATATAGCGACCGTGTAAATTCAAGCGACAGGTGGTGGTATGAAATCCTACTCACTCTACAAGGGTATTTTCGGGCAGTAGTGGTATTATGGATGTAGAGTGGTTCCGGGCTTATGGTAATTAAAGGGTTAATCTTCAGTTCGATAATAACGGTTCTGTAATGTAAAATAATGGATAATGGTAAGCAGATTGTAACGAAAAATCATCGGATTCTTTTAATATGCCTTCCATTTTTCCTGTATGCAGTAAGATGTTTTCTACTTTAAGTCATTTGATGAAGAAGATTTCCATGATTCACTTGTGTTTTGAAATACAGGAGATCCGGAAACCACAGAGAACAATGCGTGATGTATGTGGTTCTCATGCTTTTCTGAATAAAAATGGCTTTCGTAGTAACTGCTGAAATACGTACTGAATCGAAAAATTGATTTTCTTTCAATAAAAGTAGTTTTGTTAATCATCCTCTTTATTAGAGGAATGGAGTAACAAAACAACGTAGCATGCCTAGATAAGCGTGTGTGCTTGCAGTTCATGACACTCCTTTTGTTCTAAATAAAATGGATCGATGCTAGGCAATGAATAAACATTATGCGAACGAAAACATTCCTTGAATTCAAGGAAAGTGTCTGACGCGTTTGTAGAATGCTTGTAACCAGCAACGGAATTTGTGTATGTTCATGAGCATATCGGACCAAACATTTGTCACGACTGGCAAAACTTACCTATTAACGGATGACGGCGCTACTTGCCTTGACAATATCATGAATTCGGCGTGGAAGATATTTCACGATGTTGTGGGTGTATTTAACATCGATTTGAAGCCACTCGTGCGTCAATTGGTCTTAATCTTCCGGCAGAGTATGTGGGTGTTTTTTCCGGCGTTTCATCTTATGTTCCAAATGTTCCTATAGATTTTCAAAATAATTTAATTCTGGGGATTTGGCGTACTTGTCGATTTGAAACAGTCGTGCAGATTATTCGTGCTGCCAGTCAGACACAGTTTTAGCCATGTGCACACGGCACTTGTCGTCTTGGAAGACAGGAATGGCAATAAAATGCTGCTTTTGGAGATGAAGGAAAAAGGGCAACACATCGTCATTCAGAATGCGGATGTTCGAATGCGGGTTCAAATTTATCGTCACTGCAACGAGAGGGTCCATTTCGTGCTACCAAAAACATAACCAAAACATTACAGAACCTCTTGCAACTTGGACAACACCTTTGACACAATCAGAATTAAATGCTTCATTGGGCCGGCGATGGATTCGTCGCCTCCCATCATTGGAGTACTAAAAAATGAGACTCATTAGACCAAATTACACGTTTGCAATCCTGCATAGTAAACGTGTGGCGCCTGTGAGGGCATTGATAGCGTGCGACTTTGTGATTAGCTGTTAAAAGAGAGCCATTACGTGGTTCTCTGCTCCAGATGTCCATCGCATGCAGTTTTCGTTTCAATGGCCTTTCGGAAATTTGCTGGGATGGATTTTCATTGACGGTTTGGAGCAATTGTTGCCTGTTTTGAAACTGATTGGCAGATACTAGGCGTGAAACATGGCGGAGGTCTCTTTCGGCAAGAATCGTTTTCCGGCAACAGCTATGTCAGCGATTTTCAGTTGACTGCAAATTATATTGCTGGTTTTTGACCCTCTGCAAGCACGCTTCGACACACCAGCTAATTGATCGACTTCATTCACCTTTTGTCCGTGGGCACGGCCAAACACGATGGCTTCCTTTCACCAGTCAGTAACGTCTGTCTTACGACACATATTGCAGAATAAATTCAACACACACGTTGCTCTACACCACTGCCCAAGAAAGAAATGATCCTGTGGACCAAGTCGGTGCTATTTATCTCCTGCCAACGCTATGACGGAGCCCTCTGTTCAGCCAGTAACTTCCTGTTGTCATTTCTGTTAGGGGCAACAGATTTTTGTCCGGTGTTCTTACCTGAGATGAGCTCAACTGAACTTCGTAATTTTTTTTTTTTTTTTTTTTTGATTGGAGGTTTAACGACCACCGTGAGCAACTCAATGGGCTATAAGCAGTCGCCCCGTCCCTAATTTAGGGTCACTGGTTCCAGGGAAGGGAGAGAGCCAGTGCCGTAAGACAAACACAACATCCATGCCTGACCGGGATTCGAACCCGGACCCCTTACGGACGAATGATCAGAGGCCAGCGCCTTAGACCACTGCGCCACCGGGGCTGCCGTAATTTTCCATTCGCAAAGTTTTGGGATAGGTCTTAATCCTGGTGTCTTAAAACCTTACGTAAAATATAGCTAACTGTTTTTAAGATGCACGAATCGGAAAGCGATGCAAATAAAAGTAATGCAATAATGCAAAATGGGAAGGTCCGGAATTAAATAAAACTCACTGTATCTCGACTTCACCTTAGAGCATCAGGCGGAAATTTCACTAAACATTTTTCATCCAGATTATTGTACTTAGCCTAATGATAACCGACATGGAATCGACAACCATATGTGAACTGCTGCACACACACTTACACAAACGCAAAACATTGTGGGAGTGACCATTCTAGCAAAATATATATTCTTCGGTTACGTGTTATTGTTTTGTCATATGTAACTATTTTCTCTCGACATAAACACAATTTAACTCTCGATGTCAAAAACTCCTCTGTTTATTTTCTTGGCGACTGATGACCGCTGATATCGATACTGGTGTACGCCGCTTCGCCTTCACCTAAGGTTGGTCCCAAATATATTTTAATGTCACCGTGTTTTTTCCCTAAGCTGGAACGAAGATCTGAATCCCTACTTCAAATTCCTTTTTCTAGTGATCAGTGAATGCTTGTTTTTTTGTTGTTGTTTTTTTCATGAGAGCGCTTTTTTTCCCTCTAAGCACTTAAATAATGTTTTCCATTGTACACCCAATTATTTCCCAAAAACATTTTTTTCTTCATTCAAATAAAGATAATTCCGAAAATCGGTATCCGCCTCACAGGAAATTAGTGCAGTTAGCTTCAAAACTGTGCATCAGTATCTTTTAAATGAACATCCTAAAGAGAAATAAATCAGTCAAAGCAACCGTACTGTAAACTACTATCTGCTCTTAAAAACTAGTAATTTCAGTTAAATGAAATTGTGGAAACAACAAAGAAAGGTAACTTGAAAATTTACGCTTGTGCTACATTATCGTTTTTTGACTCACCGTGCAAGTCAAAACAGTCTCTTCTCTTCTTTTGTAGGCAATTCTGACTTCGTATAGTATCACTATCTCACAATAACATTTTATAATTTTACATTTATTTAAATTTAACAGTTTACTTAGTTTTTAATCTTATATTGCACTCATATTTGTTTGGTATCATCTTTGTATTGGACACGATTTTTAATTTACTGTATGTTATCATATACGCAAAAGATATACAGGTTAATATAGAAAACAAAAATAATCAAAACAACTTTCAATAAAATGTGAAAAACAATAATTTTATTTTCTCTAATAAAGTCAAAATTTCAGAATACTTGGATCTCTGTTTATTTATGTTCAACCTTTCAGTAAGCTTATTTAAGGGTGCAGTGGCGTTTTTCTTTTCAGTAGTTCACGTTTGTGTGACATTTGAAAGCTGTATAATTGCTGAGATTACTGAAATGTCAAGTAATCCTCAAAAATACGTATATGTTATCATAAAACACGACACATTATTTCGGAAATTAAAACCTCGACTATGTCATTGATGGTTAGACAACCCTCGGAATTATTTATTCCATGTCATTGACGGTTAGACAACCCTCGGAATTATCTATTCCGTGTCATTGACGGTTAGACAACCCTCGGAATTATCTATTCCATGTCATTGACGGTTAGTCGGCGAAGTTTTTTTTCAGAAGCAAAATTTCTTCAGCAGTCCATTGCTGTTCCTTAGCTTTGTCCAGAAGCAAAGCCATTGCCAATGAAATGAACCTGAGGCGTGAATATTGCTATTGCTAGTTCAGCGGTTTTAGAGGATACCCATGTGTCATAAGTTGCGCGAAGAAACACCACTAGATAATTTTTACTGGCCGATCCTTTTTGTTCGTCAGACTCTCTTGGGCATGGTTATGGTAAAATGTATTTTGATGATTTTTAAGTCTTTCTTCTTTGTCGAACGAAATTCAGATTAATGCTGTGTTATAAAAAGTTACGAGAGATATGTAGATCTCACACAAAGTTACTTAATTCCATGGAATTTCAAAAGAATTAGATAATTGGCCCAAATACTGTAACTCGATACATCATTCAGCTACTACACAGCACAATACTTGACGCATCATGGCCCTAAATCACAGCATCATCAAGATGCGATCAACCGTGTTTCGGACTTTGGCTATCTGCGCGTTTACCACTTTATCAACTTAAGTTTCGGCTTTACTGCGCAAGAAAAAAACGTGTAATGGAATAAGCATCAGTATAAGGTTAAGCATTCCCCACACTTAGGTGATTCTCTTTTGCTGTAGAATCATATACACTGGCGGAAAGTGAAAAAAGAACACTAAGAAGGAATACGCGGACGATCATGAAATTTACATATGTCAATGAGGTCGAGTTTACGTAGGTGTGATGTTAATGTCGGGACCAACCGATGAGCGTTTACGCCACAGCACGGCATAATATGCAAATTATTGTCGGTGGTATTTAAGGAGTACGGCGAAGTGAATGTAATCAGTCGTCGGCGTACAGACACGTGCGAAGACCCTGTCTGCAATGCCTGGACATGGAAGACGTGTACGATTTCAGCAGTTATCGGACTTTAAGCGAGGTCGTCTAGTCGGACTCCGCGAAGCCGGGTGGTCGTATCGTCGTATTGAGGGGCGAATTGGACGGGAAGTATCAATGGTGGTACAATGGTGGCATAGAGGGTCCGAGGAACATTCCCACCCGAGAAGACGTGCAACCGGGAGTCACAGACGGACTGATGAGCGGATAGATCGACGCATAGGAAGAGCGGCGTTGTCAAGCAAAACATACACTACGACGCAAATCCGAGCTGTCGTTGCACCTGAGGTGACTGTGCGAACAATCCGCAACCGTCTACTGGATGCAGGACTACGTGCACGTGTGCCTATCGCATGTGTATCTCTGATTCCAGCCCACCGTCAGGAGCGGCTCCAGTGGTGTTCCCAACGTCTGCACTGGAGAACGCAATGGCGATCTGTCGTGTTCAGCGATGAAAGCAGATTCTGCTTGGGAGCCTCCGATGGCCGTATGAGTGTTCGCAGACGCACAGCGGAGCACTTCCATCCTTCTTGCATCCTCCAGCGACACACAGGGCCTACACCTGGTCTCCTGGTGTGGGGAGCGATCAGCTATCACTCCCGTACACAACTAGTGTTTCGACCGAGTACGTTAAACAGCACCTCCTACATCAACAGCATCATTCAGCCCGTTGTTGTGCCATTTGTAAGGTCGGTCCATCGTGGTGTTTTCCAGCAAGATAACGCACGCCCACACACGGCACATGCAGCGCAACATGTATTTCAGGCTGTGAGACAACTTCCATGGCCTGCACGTTCACCAGATGTGTCCACCATTGGGCACGTGTGAGATTTTATGGGACAACGACTTATCCGGTCTCCACGGCCAGCCACGACCATCCCGATTTAGGCGTCCAGCTTTAGGATGCTTGGAACTCAATACCCCAGACTTACATGCAACATCTGTACGACAGACTCCATGCCAGAATTGCACAGTGTGACGCAGTTCATGGTGGTTCAACTTCGTACTAACCATGTTACATGGAAATGTTACTTTTCAGTTTACCAGCAAATACAGCTGTATTTTGCGATAATGTTTTGATCACGTTATCCTCGTTGGAAATGTGCATGTTAATTGCCATCAGTACAAAGTTCATCTTGTCTGTCTGTATTGGCCCGTGAAGGCGGTCCGGTTGAAACCAAGGAAGCGTTTATGTGAAAAATTTGTGTAACGTAATTAATTGATATATAAAAATTTCGAAACATGAACGTGGCAAAATGCATACACTGTGTTTGCGACATTTGAAAATAAGAATACAGAAAGTAATTTTTTACCGTAAAACAATAGCGAAAACATTGATGCAAAACCGATTTTATTCCCTACTGTATGCCCGAAATACTATGTAGTTTTCTTAAACAGTGAGCCAATCTGGACGCAGAAGTCTAAGTCGCAAACAGCAGACTGTTCTTGAATTCTTAAAATATCCAGTTTGAGAGATTTTGCAATGGAAGAATTGTTATTAGAGAAACAAATTCTTTCAAAAATTATTTTTTTTTTAGGTTTCAGACTTTAATATCCAAATTTCTGAACTGATTTAAGCCCACGAAAATCTCTATTAAATATTTATTTATAATGACGTCTATGTGATCCTCATGCAATATATAAATGCAGACTCTTGAAAGTTCGTCTTTTTTTATCTTGAAATATCGCTTTACTTGATGACTTCTTCTGGAAAAATGAGTTGAATTCAATCTATATTATCGTTTACATTTGTTACTCTTATGCTTTTAAGCAAAGCCTGAATCTGAAGCAATCATTATATGTCAGCAGACTGGTACGCATGGGTATGGTAGTGTAATGCGTCCCGGTACTACAAGAAACGCAATAAATACATCTTGGCATATCTCAAATAATTCTGGGCATATCTCAGATAATGTTTGGCATATCGCAACAACAATCTACGAAACATTGTTAGTTTTTCCACCGAAACCAGCATTTAGTAGTTATCGTCATAACTCGTTTTTAAATGCATATCTTCTGATAAAGAGCATGTTTTTGTCTATCGCTAACAATTCTAACGAGAACCCTGACTTTATTTTAAGCTGAAATTTTTTTGCAAATGCTATAATTAAATAACACGCAAATGGCTAATTTTTATTCATTTTAAAATATCATACATTCTGCATATGGAATGCACTTCTAGACTTTAAAGGTTTACTGTAATATCACATTTGTACACACGATACACTTACATTACAAACTCAGAAAAAGAGCATCAAGTCTGCCTAGGAAATGCAATTACGTGACTATTTTATCCAACTCACTTTTTATGGTCATAACTACATCGAGGCCGGGATTACATGATTTGCTTTCAGGGCGATGTAAGAGAGAATTTAATAAGTAATTAATGCACTTCATTCAATAACATGTTACCTAAGAAATGTTTACTAGAAAATTACAGAACATCTGTTTTTAAGAGTTTTTACTTTATTATTACAAAAATATAATTAATATAATACTGTGATTTTAAATTTCGTCTCTTATTTGTCCAGTGTAGTGAACAAACACCTTTCAGTAGGTTCACCGATTAAAGACATTGGCTTGTTTCTGAGTACTGAAAGCGGAGACATTGAAAAAATTATGTACATATATCGTTATACACGTATCCGTATATGATTTTACAAATGTTCAAGACAACCTGTCAATTAATTGAAAATTAAGATTTTCAAAGAAACAATTAATTATAGTCAGAGATACTTCTAAAAATGTCACTGCAGATGAATTCTTACATTCTTTAGAAGACAGAAGAACCGAAATCAGTACTTTGTGTGGCTACCTTTAATTTTTATAACGGACAGAATAAGATGTGGCAAACTCTCAATGAGGGATTTGCAGCAGTTACTTAAAATGCCTTTGCACCATACGTACCAACAATCATTTAGAAACTAAGAATCATTTAAAGACTAAGTAAAATTTCCCTGTTGGTTGCCTCTGTAGTGATGCCGCCTGCAGCGAAACCCTATAACTCCTCGCATCTGCCATGACTTTTCGGCGCAAATTTTTATTTCGCTTTTTTAACAGTTTGGGCGATGTGTAGAGAGGAAGAAGCTTTTTCAAATAAAAATTGGCATCGAGAAGTTGAAAAGACAATATTTCTAGCTGTTTTGATTTTAATAAAACTGATAATGTGTACATTAAAATGTAGAACAGATCGCTTAGGTTGCTTCCTGCTGCTGCGCCGAATTAGATTTTTGGATATGCCATCACGGTTCTGCATGGAAGGAGTGGAACGGCTTATACCAGTAGATGTTAAAGCGGCAAGGGCGTCATCCAGTATCTCCCTGATTTATTGCTGCTGAATTAACCAAAAAATTCGGTTAATTCAGCAGCAATAAATTAACTATCATTTTTAGTTGCTCTCTCTACGTAAATTTCAGTTGTTTTTTGTTTTTGGCATTTTAAACCTAACGTTGCATCTTCTCTCTCGCCGAAGTGGTTGGCAAAACTTTTTAAGGTCGCAGAGAATGACGTATGCATGCGTCAGGTAGAACTGGAGATGTAATGTTGAAGCAGCAGCCCGAAAAGCTTACATGGTGTTATGAAGAAATAACCTACGGGATTTAAGTTACTCTGAAGTTTAATTTAGTGGAAGGAGGCGTATTAAACTGTTATATATTTAATGTTTGAAGTTCAAGTTTTCTGCCTACTAACGTTTGCTATTTAGTTTTGAAGAATACTACCACTGTGATTAGTCTCTCACGTATTTGGGGAACAAAGTGCTTACTTGATGAGATAAAGAACAAGTAAACAATAAGTCTTTATGAAACTTATTTGAATGACGCTTCACTTCAGGACTTAAAAAGTGTTATTAAGGTTTCAAATAGTACACGAACAATACAACTTAAATTTTTGATGATCACGTGGTCTGTTTTACACAGTTCATCCTATACTCATGCAATTTAAATTTTGGAAATTTCACCATTACAAAAAGAATTAAGTCGCCCTTCAGAGTTATTAATTTTTTCACTATCTTGTTCATAAAATACAGCTCATATATGTTTCTTAACAACTGGTTGTAAGAGCTTTTATTGATTGCTGTCAAATGAAAATGCTCCCTACATTAGACTCAAAAAAGATGCTCCCTTATCAAACGCTGAACTACGACTACCTGCTTATTGCAATGGAGACGCTTCTAATAACTATATAGATGCTTCAGACAGACACTTGTCCTGAGTTAAGCTTTCATGAGATGACAAAGCGTAATAAGCTTTGTCGTCGCATGTAATCACCGTGTAATTTCAAATAAGGAAATATATATTCTCACTGACGTTGTTGTTAGCTTTCGTAAAGTTTAAGTGTTGCAGAACTGAAGTTTGTAATGTGCACCCATTTCCTAACAGAAATCATTGCGTTACCTGTACGGAAATGGAATGAGAAGTACGAGAATCAAGACATGCTTTAGGAAGGCCAGATGACGTTAAGTAACATTATAACAAAACCTCATGCCTCGACTCAAGCTTTATAATTATTCCAGGTCACGAGTTTCTACTGCACGAATGTTTTTTTTGTATTCCATAAAATTTACTTCTACAGAAAACGTATAAGTTTTTTTTATTCATAAGTAATCAATCGCGAAGAAATCAGTTTTCTCTTTTTTTCTACAACAAGCATCATATTAGTAGAACCAAAATAACTATTTTAAACAAGTTGTTCAACATATGAAATTACTTATACTTATGACTCACGAGAATATAATGATCATTTCTCGTCTCTTTATTTTTGTTCAAAACTTGGAGTTAAATCTGATAGGAGATGTAAAATGCCGTATCAAAAAATTTGAAGATGTACGTTAGGGGAAATACATATAAAAAACTATATTACACTGGAAATATTAACGCTCTCTATGCTTCGTCGCATATTATATACAGGAAAACTATAGCATAACATAAAAGGGCTTTGCTGATTTGTAAAATATAAAAAATAAACAAAGAAACTGAACTCTACATATAAACACACCAAAAACGGCGGCATGGAGTCTGGTCTTTATCAAACATACAAAAGCTGCGTCATAATAATCACAAATGGCAATTAGGAACTGGGATTTATGAGTACGAAATCGCTGACTCTGTTGTGTGGCTCAGAAATGCTCAAAATATTTTCTGTTTTAAAGGAAAGTTTGGGGAACTACATCAACGTTAATTGAGAAATATTATTACATATACAAACTTTTCCAAATTTCTCTGGTATAAACTAAATATGTTTCTTTCGATAAGCATACAGAAGCATGGAAAATAATTGAATAACATAGGGTTGGAAAGGCCTGCTGCACGAGATGAGACCAAAACAATTCGACATGACCATCTGATGAAAACAATCTCTTGCCCTTCTCTTCCGGTACTACTTTCATGACATGTTTTTCAGACTGCTTTCGGCATGAGACGACGATGTCATGTACATACCCTACTGATACTTTTTTTATTCAACGTGGATTATGCTGAGCTACGTTATACTACACTGCAAGGATTTCAAATTTCATTAATGGCCCATTAATAACTTGCATAATATGAAGTGAACAGGATAGTAGAAAGATCTTTCATTTTTGTCTTTTGCTCACAGGTTCGTTTTGTCTCCGCATATGTTTGATGACAAGCTGCTAACCACGTAAAAAAGGAAGCACCTCACTGAATGCAAAAACTTAAGTTAGCGAAATATTGAAGTTATCATGCATATGACTCATTTCCATTAAATTTTATCCATTACTAATACAAAAGCTGAAAAGTGTGAAATTAATACACGATATAAATGTCCCGACATTTTTTGTTTACAGAAACGTTGTGTGCCTCACACAGAAACCTTTAAAATTCAGTCAGTTTTCCTGCAGCCAAAACAAATCCATAATTTTCCTGTTCCTATTTTTAATATGCTATGAGATTGCGTTACGTGTACTGTAGTATTTCTATTTTCGTAAAATTATGGTAAAACTGATATTTCAAAGAACCTCTTTTTTTCATTCATAATCTTTCTTACGGATTTCGTTTATTCAGAAATATGAATTTTAATAGCATTCTTCCGACGGACACTTCTGCGAAAATAATTTTAAAAAATCGCATTTCCAAGTAAAATGGATTTTAAAAATCCACTCGTGTCCAGTCACCAAACGTTTCTTACGATCAAGATCAAGTAAATTCCGTTGTATGACACAGTTATTATGACTTCTCTCTATTTTGTTGCAGATTTTGCCTTTAAAGTGAATATTTTCGTTTTTAAGAATTTCTAGTATAAGTGAAGTTTTTTCCGAGTTTTTATGTACTTCCGTAAATATGTCGAAACGTCACCGCAGTTTGACCCACGTCGAGCTGGTAAAGATTGCAGCAGAAATTGATTTGGAAAACTGCAGGACTTCAGACTATGATTCAGAAGATTCTGTGTGGGATCCAGCATAGAAACCACATTTTTCACCAGTACCAGTCCCTTATGACGATGAAGATGATATTGATAATGTTCTCCAGGATTTAGCTGTGGAAGAAATTGAGAATGCGGATGATCAGGATGCGTTTTAATTAGACGACGAATCAATAACAACAGATATCCTTTGGAGTGAATATATTGGACGGCACAAAGTATTTCTCTCCACTGGTGTCCATGTAGAGAGTTATACCAAGTGAAATTTTCCCACTGCATGTCTTTTTCTTAATAAATGACGAGGTTATAAAACAGATTTTTACCGGAACTAACAGATTTGCGGAAGAGGTCATAGCATCAAGAGTACCGAGAATACGCTTGCCTCAGTAAACTGCTACCGACTGTTATAGCAGAAATACAGATATTTCTACGATTGACACTATGTATGGATTCGGTTAGACTAAATACGCTGCCAGATTATTGAGCCACTCACGGCATTTACCGACTAGATATTCCACGTTCAGTTATGTCAAGAAACAGATTTCAGGTGTTGCTGAGCACTCTACGCTTTAAGGGCAACGAAACAACTGAAACGGGCGAACGTCTGGAATTTAATTCATACGTTAGTGGATATCTAGCAAAGAAATATCGAAGCATTATTTAGCCCAGGTGAAAATATCGTGGTAGACGAATTCCTAGTATAATGGAGATGATGCCAAATATTTAGGCAATGTATACCAAACAAAGCACACAGCTGTAGCATTAAACTCTTCAAATTGTGCTCAGTCGAAGGATACACGTTGGTCTTGAAAATATATTTTCGGAAATCTACAAGTGGACAACGCAAGTTGAATTGGCTAAAAAATGTTTGCCTTGAACTATGTGGTAAACTTTTAAATGAAGGTAGGATTTATAGGTAGACAATTATTATACGAGCTACGTCAAACAGAACTCGCCGTTCTTTCCACGTTTATTTCATACGAGCTACGAACTAGCTACGTCTATGTTTGATAAACGAACGCAGCTTTTTGGAACACTCAGGGCAAAAAGAATCATATACCCAAGCAAGTCCTCCTAGCATAATTTAAAAAAAGGACACGAGAGATGTTAGACTACTGTCAACAAAAACATGCGCCTACATTGGCACCACACACAGTAACCCAAAATACGGATACTGCACGACATTCAACTATCCACAATGAGACAGTAATAACAAACAGAAAACGATAAAATATCTTAATAGAACCACAAAAGCTTGTTTCAGGTCCACGTTGATAAAATGTAAACCTCGAAAGGCTGCAGAGAGACCTTTGGCCATCCAAGCTTACAATAAAGGCAAAACGTCTGCCGGTTTAAATGGCTTCTTACGCTACAACCATATGTAAAGGAGTAAAATGGTTGAGGAAACACGGCATAGAAATCCTTTTAGGAACAGCGATTGTCAGTGCTTAATTCCTGTACAAATATGCAACCAAGAAGAAAATTTAAATGTGTGAATTCCGAGAAAATTTGGCGAGATAATTGTTGAATATACCAGGACGAGTACAGCATGAAAGATCAAGAACTTCCGAAGGCTCTTATCACTATCTGTCTGATAGAGTTAATGCTAATGGTAAAAAGATTCGAAGGAAATATAGTCTATGTTACCCAAAACGTCAAGGGCAAGCTGGGCGCAAAGAAGCTAGATATTCAGCAAAAATGGTGTATACCTTTTGTAACATGTGTCCCGTGCCGCCTCAAATTTGTTTGGAATGTTTTAAAATTAAACCTGAATGAGTTGTATTTCCTTAACACCTTAATTTTCTAAGAAACATGTGTTTTCGTTTACCTACTAAAGAATAAATATGCTTTGTTTTCCTTTTGTCGCCTCTGATTTTTATTGCTACGGGTTTTCCCGAGCCATGGTAAACCGAAATGTTCTTGGGAGCCCACGCTTTCAGATCGCCATATAAATTACAGTGCCAAGTCATTCATATATGACGGACACGGCCGCAAACAGTTTTTAGTACGTCATTCCTATATTAATCACGCGGCTTTCTTGCATCAGTCACTGTATTTCATACATGAATGACGGGGCACGGAATGTGTTAAGTTTAGACCCTATATGAGTGAAAATCATCAACCTCAACGCATATCACAAATACCTGGGCAAAAAAGGACTGAGAAAACGACAGGTCCACTACATTTGCATCACAGGAAAAAGTGGATTACTGACACCTTTGTAGCATGTTGCTCTTTCTTTCATGACACAAATCAAAGGAAAATCATGAAAGATAATTTCTACAACCGTTAAGGTTAGCCCATATACAGCAAATCTGTATGCAGAGTGCTGATCTGAGATTTACTGAAATAACATTTGTAAGAACAAAACCGTGGAACTTTTTTATGCGTTTCTCGGTGGTTCATGACTTCCAAAGCTCATAAATGTGAAAAAGCATGTTACCGGTAGATTTCTTTTCCATAACCGAAGAAGGAATCCATGCTATAAATGAAAGACAAATATCCCAAATGTTTTAGAATTAGCATAACCAAAGTAGAAGTAATCCAATGTTAGTAGATCTCGGAAGTTTGGCTAGTTCTTCAGATGAGTGATTTTACACAAGAGAATTCGAACGATGATTTGATGATATTTTCTCGCCTTTACAATGCACTCCCTGGATTGCGACAGTGCAGGAGAAATCGCGAATTTTCTCGAAAGATTTCTTTTCATTCGAATGATTTTGACGTAATCGAATGATTAAGATATT
Organism: Macrothele yani; assembly: GCA_039090855.1. Lineage (NCBI taxonomy): Eukaryota > Metazoa > Arthropoda > Arachnida > Araneae > Macrothelidae > Macrothele > Macrothele yani. The sequence continues at coordinate 107,333,766 of CM077015.1, read as the reverse complement.
TCAATAATCTAATGAACCGATTATTACCCCTCGATTGTGCCCATCATTAGATGAGCCAGAAATTGTGACGTCGTTCGCAGTCTACCTTAATGTATGATCGAAGGTATAATACAATCCTAAACATTACTCTCGACGTTCTTGTGAACAACACAGTAATGATTTGACAAATTTCGAACTTTATGTGACACGGACACAAATTGTTTGTACTTAAAATGGGAACGACACCTCTGTTTAACGTTAGAAATGGTACCGACAGGTTCAAGTTACAGATATGGAGATGATATGTCATTCATAAACGCGACACAATCAATCGATAGCTACTACCATACCAAAGATACAAAAAATCCATACATTTAACGGATGCTCTGGAAATTACTGGAATGGAAATCGGACATGTGTGTATCATTTCTGGCACAGGACGGTAAAATTTTGTATTTTTCTGAAGATGTGTCGATGTGGAATGCAATGAAAATACAGTATGTTTAGGTCGACAATAGTTTTTTTATTGCCTTCCAACCATATGTGAAAAATCGTTTATTCAGGGATTCATTTCCTTGTGATATGTAAGATGTTATCTGAAGCACTGGGACGCGTGACCTACGTCTGCACCTGGATGTGAGAAAGTCTTATTGACGATACGAGAATACAATCCTAAACATTGCGGGATTCCTTCCACTAGCTCAAATCTGAGAAATACCTAGACTTCTAAGCTAAACGTGCTTGTTCAGCATCTGTTGATTGGAACTTTATTGTCCTAATTTGTGTAATAGGTAGCATGTCGGAAGGAATGTGCTATCGATTTTAGCTCCAGGTCGATGTAATTTTAAACGTTTGTGTGTTAATAGGTTATTAAGTGAGAAACAGTGAAAATAAGGCCAATTTGTAGACCAAATGACGGTTAAAAATCTCCATTTCCTGATTTCACACATAACTGCATTCAAATCAGAAAATAGCTGTACTAATTAACCATACGAACAAACCTCTAAGAATTTTAACATTTTATATATTTATTTATATTTTTTCGATTAATAAGTGAACACGATTTAAACAAATAAAAATTTAATAAATAAGGGAATAGTCAAAAACTATTGTCTACTGAATTTCCGAATATTTATGTGCAGCTTTAGAGGTATGTCAAAAACTTTTAAAAACACTAGAACGACAACAACCACTTCCTGGGGGTCGCAGGGAATCCCATACAATATGAAATGTTTTGTATGCTCTATATCACAAAGAGACATATGATCGAAAATGATAGAGCGGCTCGGTAGTGTTGCAAGGGACCTATGTGGTCAACAAATCTGATGGCGATAATGATGATGCACTGAATACGAAAAAGACAAAGATAAAGAGTATTAGATTCGCAAGCTGATTAGCAAAGATGACCGATTTTGTCGAAGCAGTTGTATTAAATGTCAGGAGATAGTCCAGGAAACCGGAACAGTAACAAAAATTTGTCTCAAACAGTTCGCATTCCAAAAGAGTCAATTGCCACAGTAGTGGTCCTCTGCTACAAGAATGGCGATATCGAATAAAACAATTAAGAGAAAATTCCACAAGAGGGGCCTTTATGCAACATTGCCAAAGGTCTGTATCCCCCACGCAAAATAGCACAGATGTCCCACTCTGATTTCGGACTAAAAACCTCAACCTGGACATCTGGTCAATCGACCGGTGTTCTCTATAGTGACGAGTCGCGATGCAGCCTACACATGGATCATCGACATGTGTACATTTGAAGAATGGTGGAAAGCCGAAGTGTTTTTCCATGTAGCTTATAACAGAAAAATTGATCACTACAATGGTAGATGACTAATGTTTTGGACTAGCATCATGTTGGATGGAAGCACGCTACGTTACGTATTTCCATTTTTGACATCCGAGAGCCTTATTACGGGTTTCCTGGGTAGCTGTTGTCACCCAGTAATTCCTTGTTGGCACTAATGCCCTTTTACATATGGCTCGGCTAGAAGACGATTTCCTAAATAGTGCGGATATGCACTGGATGCAGTGTCCCACAAGATCTGAGGGTTTGAAACCGGTGATGTATGTCTGGAATGACCTGGCAGGAACAGCTGCATATCTGCGGCTTCTTCCCAGAATCCTCGCTCGACTCCGTCGCACGTTGGTCGCGTAGTTATTCCTGAAACTATCTTTCTAAACCTTGTAAACATACTGACGGCTCATTGTACGAGACGTATCGCTGTTCGGGGGAAACCAGACTTCACATTAGTTCATCTAAATCCGAGCCACTTGCTGCATTAGTTCTGGACAGTTATGCTCTCATGCGCATGTTTCATCCTCATGCCGTCATGCAAATGCTTCTCTGCTGTGTTTAGCTTCGTTACGGTATGTGTATGTCGGTACCAACTGTTATTACTCTGTTGTCTGTATTTTGTATTATACATAATTGTGCATCTTTTACTTTAGTTTTGGACACCGCTTATTGTTTGATCACCCATCTCTCGAAATTAATGGATTCATTGAATTTCTGTCAGGGAATAAGAGGGGCCTTTATGCAACATTGCCAAAGGTCTGTATCCCCCACGCAAAATAGCACAGATGTCCCACTCTGATTTCGGACTAAAAACCTCAACCTGGACATCTGGTCAATCGACCGGTGTTCTCTTTAGTGACGAGTCGGGATGCAGCCTACACATGGATCATCGAAATGTGTACATTTGAAGAATGGTGGAAAGCCGAAGTGTTTTTTCCATGTAGCTTATAACAGAAAAATTGATCACTACAATGGTAGATGACTAATGTTTTGGACTAGCATCATGTTGGATGGAAGCACGCTACGTTACGTATTTCCATTTTTGACATCCGAGAGCCTTATTACGGGTTTCCTGGGTAGCTGTTGTCACCCAGTAATTCCTTGTTGGCACTAATGCCCTTTTACATATGGCTCGGCTAGAAGACGATTTCCTAAATAGTGCGGATATGCACTGGATGCAGTGTCCCACAAGATCTGAGGGTTTGAAACCGGTGATGTATGTCTGGAATGACCTGGCAGGAACAGCTGCATATCTGCGGCTTCTTCCCAGAATCCTCGCTCGACTCCGTCGCACGTTAGTCGCGTAGTTATTCCTGAAACTATCTTTTTAAACCTTGTAAACATACTGACGGCTCATTGTACGAGACGTATCGCTGTTCGGGGGAAACCACACTTCACATTAGTTCATCTAAATCCGAGCCACTTGCTGCATTAGTTCTGGACAGTTATGCTCTCATGCGCATGTTTCATCCTCATGCCGTCATGCAAATGCTTCTCTGCTGTGTTTAGCTTCGTTACGGTATGTGTATGTCGGTACCAACTGTTATTACTCTGTTGTCTGTATTTTGTATTATACATAATTGTGCATCTTTTACTTTAGTTTTGGACACCGCTTATTGTTTGATCACCCATCTCTCGAAATTAATGGATTCATTGAATTTCTGTCAGGGAATATGTTAGGGTAATTGAATGGCTGTCGGTTTTAACGAAACCGTATATAAAGTAGTAACTCTAAGAAAATGATACAAAACGATGTGTGCAATACATAGTAAGAACGTTGTCACTGCAGACTTTGACCGTTCATTCCACAACGTATTCAGTACCAGTTGCAAACGTGAAGCGCACAGGGAAATTCCCCAATATATGACCAACACAAACAAGTATAGCATTTCCTCTGCGATTTCTTGTTTCAATGTAGATACAAGATGGGTGGTTGTGGAAGATCTTTGTAGTAGACGACGCTCATATTCACTAGAACGGAACTGTAAAAACACATAGCTGCAGAATTTGACCAGTGCCGAATACCCATGAGATCCAATCCATTAGCCCTCACCGAAAATATGCGACTGGTAAGGGCTCTGATGTAATGGCTTTGTCCCACTTTGGCTTTTTGTCTTTCTTTGTACCTTCAGTGCAAATTTTGATTATGTATCCTTTACAATTTTTGTATTGATTTTTATGAGGTAACTCACAATAGTTTTTATTATTTTCCCAATTCTGACTCACGACTTCACAGGTAAACACAACAGATAAAGTTTAGACAGCAGAAAAGTATGTGAGAACAACTTTATGCGTTTTTTTATATAAAATAACACAATTTTTTTTTACTTGCTGGTAATATTAAAGCTGCTGTTTGAAACTGGTAATATTTAGAACCGCTATCTTTTTGGTTTCGAATGGTATTTTTTAGTTGCGGATAATATCCTGTGTGTGTGTGTGTGTGTGTGTGTGTGTGTGTGTGTTCTTTTTCAAAGATACATTGTGCTTCTGTCACATGGGAGTTAAACAGAAAAAGAATAAGCTTAAAGTTTGTGTGCCTCCTGTTGTTTTTTTACACAGTACCTTCAATTTCTAAAATGCAAGATTATATACTGAAGCAAAGTGAGAACTTCGGTTAAAGCTTTAGTTGCATACGTAACTAAACATATAACCCTTAGATACCATAATTTACAGCAGTATTTTTCGTTAATGCTTTATTCTATAAAGAAACTTGTAGAAATTGATATTTTATCTGTTCTGTTATGACATGTGGTTACCAAAAAATAGTGCAAACTATTGTCACCCTGAGAAGAGTGTTTTTTGTTTCCACCATTTTTACGAACAGCGGAACCGTTTATCAATTCAGCCTATGTGCAGAGCAGACGTTGCTATACTACAGACAATAGAATATTTAATCAAGTTTCCCGAACATCAAGTGCAAATATTTCATGCAATCTGAACGCATGTGACTTTTGTTTGTCAGGAACCCTTAAATCATGATTTAGCCGGCTTGTTGGTCTAACTCCACATCCATGAAATACAGGACAACACTTAGATGAGAAACATTAATTATAAAATAGAACATCAGTTTTGTGGGCACAGTAAGCAATATCATTCAATGTTCTACAGATTCTGTATAAGAGTACATTGAAAATCAGCAGCACACTGAACTTTATTCACCAGGCTTCTTACAGATTCATTTGTCTTGCAATTTCACCCCTATATATCATGCAATCGGTTCTTTTTCAGCCTCTCGGAATGCCATTGTTCAATGGAGCTGACTTTGCAACTACTTAAGTTTCCGCAAAAAATCATTTCTACACGTTCTGAATAATATTTCTGCAGTGCTTAGTTGAATTTTAGCCCCTAGATGTTTCCAGACATTATGGTACTTTAATTATGATTCCTGTGTACATAAATTATTACCAAACATCAGGTTGGTACAAATCAGTGATATGGCCTTTTACACGATCTATTGTAGAGCAAAATGCAATTTAAAAATTCATTTATCCAGTAACATATATGGATAAAAGATCGATGCATTGCAATTTTTTTTTATTTGTGCGATGCTTGAAACTTATGAGTTGTTGCAGAGAAAATGTCCGATAATGCATACGTTGGTCGCTCGATTTATTCTACGTTTTTACAGATCTTTTAGATAAAAGATCTGAAAAAATTTCGAATGAATCGAGATGTTTTAAAAGGAAAAATAATTTACCAATTAGCGTTTATTCCTTTGATTAAGAGGTGTTTCTGTTATATGTTACTAAACGTACTTCAAAATGTAGGCAAATTAATTTATTTTTGCATAGGGATCATTTTTATCTAATTACAAACTTTAATCGTTTGATGAAGGAAAAAAATGGTTTACATTATTATTGTTATAACTTTCTAGTTGGTTTCCAAAAACAGAGAACGCTAACTGAGTATTCATCAGTGTGTTTAAAATTATGAGTTTCAAAAATTACCAATGCCATCAAGGGAAAATTGAAGCATAATATTTACTAGCTTCCGCAAAGTGGCACATCATCCTTTCTGCGTTTATGCTGATTTTGAATGCATAAGTACTAAATTTTATACTGCTAGTCAGAATAGTACCACCAGTTTTACCGAACAAACTGAGATTCAGGTTCCAAATGGCTATGCGCTACTAGTTGTTGATAAAAGAAGTGACATCGTGTTCCACAAGTATTACTGGGGTGAAAATGCCATAAATGATTTTTTGAAAATTTTGAAAAAAGTTGGTCAGTGGGTTATAGAAAAGTTACATGACAATTTGCCTGTAAATAATGAAGCTATTCAACACAATGTATCTAACAAATGTTATATCTGTAAGCAGTCATTTAAAAAGGTGATATGAAAGTCCTTGATCACTGTCATTACACAGGTTATGCACGAGGATATGCACATCAAATATGCAATTTAAATTTAAAAACACAATATTTTTGCCTGTTATACACTGCTGGACAATTGCTAAGGACGGATCATAAACGGCTATATAGCGCATAAAAAAGTAGGTGTGGTTGGATACCAAGTGAAATAAAATAATGTCAGAATGCCAGGACATTACAAGAAAGACAATTTATTGTGCTCTGAAATCCAGAAGGCTTTGGAACGTGTTCAAGGGACAAACAGGCCATTTTGTGCAGAATACGTAAACGTGAAAGAAATGCAATTACCGTCCGCAGGCGTTCCGGCGTAAGATGTCAATACGGGATATGGCCACCATGGAGGGCGATGCAAGATTCCACACTTCGTGTCATGCTTTGCACAACATTATCAAGCAGCTGTTGGGGTAATTTATCCCATTCCTCTGTCAGTGCACGGATGAGGGTGTCCTTGTTTATTGGAGGGCATTGGCGACCAGCAAGACTCCTCCCCAAAGCATCGCACACATTTTCAATGGGATTCAGATCTGGAGAACGTGCTGGCCATACGAGGCGTTGAATATCCTCGCTCTCAAGACACTCCTGGACAGCGACTGTTCGATGACATGTTGCGTTGTCGGCCATGAAAATGAATCTATCACCGACAGCACCACGGAACATGCGAACATGAGGTAGCAGAACATCATTAATGCATCGTTGGCCAGTCATAGTCCCAGATGGAAGCACATAGAGGGACGTACGGCCATTGATCATGATGCCAGCCCATACCATGACACTACATGTCGGATATCGGTCCCTTTCCTGTATGTTTGCTGGACAATATGCAGTACCACTATCACGCAAGATCAGTTGTCGTCGACAATCAGACGATAGACTGTATCTACTCTCATCTGAGAAGAGGACAGCAGACCAGTCGTTATCAGTCCAATTGCGATGTTGATGGCAACATTGCAAACGGACGCGGTGACGTCTGGACAACGGGATGCACACAACAGGACGGCGGGCGTACAGTCCTCCTTCGTGCAAACGTCTGGCGACAGTTTTTCGGGAGATCCGCTTGCCAGTAGCAGCCATAAACTGATTTGCTACCTCACTAGCTGTGCTGCGCCGGTGTCTTTTTGTTGATACCACTATGTACCGATCTTCTGCAGGTGTCGTACTGCGAACACGACCTCCCCCGTGACGTTTGCTACACTCTCCATTTGTTTGAAATGATTTCCAAAGCCTTGAAACAACACTGTGGCTGACGTCGAACTCCCTGGCAACATCTGTTATTTTTCGCCCTTCTTCAATCTTGCCAATAATACGACCACGTGTAAAATCATCTAGGTGATGTCGGGAAGACATACTGAAAATTGCAAGTTCGTCAATTGATTCTTTCGCTTTCAACTTTGCGTTTGTACTACAACGGTCAATACGCGTCAAATCCTTTATATCTCTTATCAGCGCTATGACGTCACGAACAAGTTCGGCAATCCAAAATTTGCATACGTACAACACGTCTTACTGTATCCCGCACTTATGCTAATTTCCACATTTTCCTGCCTTCATTTTATGGCTGCTATCGTTGCTATTGTCATCCGTCCTTAGCAATTGTCCGGCAGTGTAATACATAATTTATCTGGTTATGATAGTCACCTCATACTGAAAAAATTTCATGGGAAACGGCAAAAAGAATTCAAATTACACCTATTAACATTGAAAAATATTCAATGTTTTCTATTGACGATATTAAGTTTTTAGATAGTTTCCAGTCCTTCTTGCTTCATTGTCTGATTTAGTAACGAATTTAAACAATTCTAATACAATTTCCCTATATTCAATTCTTTTTTCAGGGACTATAAAAACAGATATCTGTTACGACTGATAGGCGTTTTTCCTTATTCATATTTTTGTTCTAAAAATGATTTGCATGAGGCAAAGCTACCCCGATAAGTTGTTTGTACAACGATTTAACAAGAAGTCACATAACAGAAGACGAATTTGACCATGCGCAAATAGTATGGCATGCCTTTGATTGCGAAACATTTGCTGACTACTTAGGTTTGTAACAATATACAGATGTTTTCAATAATTTTTGCAGCTATATTTAAGCTGCTATGAGTTAGACCCTGTGCATTTTTACACAGCTCCTGATCTATCGTGGACGGCAGGTATTAAAACAACAGGGATGAAATTGGATTTATTTACTGATATTGATTTGTATCTTTTTGTGTAATCGGGTATTATGGAGGTGGCATAACGTTCAGAAGTAAGCGATTTGCAAAAGCGAGCAATCAATATATCCCGCAGCATTATGATCAATTAAAGCCACATAGTTACAGTTTAGCTATCGACGCAATAAATTTGCATGGATATTCGATATCAGAATTTTTACCCTATGGAGGATTTCGATGGTTAAGCGAAAAGTAAATTTTAAAGTTTTACGTTAGAAATGTTTCTGATGGTGGTAAAATAGGTTTCATTCTTGTAGTTGATTTGGAATATTCTTCTGAAATCCATAACTTTAACGATTCTTTCCCAATAGCTCCAGAGCATATCACCATTAAAAAAGAAATGCTGTCAGAATATCAAAAACTGTTGTTGGGAAGTTGAAATTTAAATTTTCAGAATGGAACCAGAAAACTAATTTCCAATTTATATGACAAAGAAAACTATGATGTTCATTTCAGAAATCTGAAATATTATCTACAACAAGGAACGATTTTAAAAAAATCCACAGAGTCTTAAGTTTTAAACAAAAACGATGGCTACAGGATAACATTGAGTTTAATCACGAGAAAAGAAAACTATCCAGTAGTGACTGCGGAAGGTCGTTTTTCAAACTTCTCAACAGCTCGTTTTATGGAAAAACATGCAAAAACGTAACGAAAAGAATTAGTCTAAAACCAGCCTTGAACCAAAAACAGTGTCAGGAATACATGTATATGTCCGATACCTCATTAGACTACTTCGAATGCATTAACGACGATTGTGTAGTCTTTAAGATGCAGAGAAAGAACCTGCTCTTAAATAAACCTTTTTATTTTGGATTTTGCGCTCTTGAGTTGAGTAAGTTACACATGTACCAGATCTACTACAATTACACTGGCGTGCAAAACTTAAGGACGACACGGTTTTTCGAATGTAACGTCTTGCAGAAGTACTTCACATCGACTCAAATCACACCATAAGATCCCCATGGTTTATAAATATGGGACAAGTGAGCAAAACCGTCCAAACAAGGAATCCAAAGGATACAAAATCACTTTATTGAAAAGATAGCTTCGAGCACAACTGGACAGAAGACAGAAACTTCCATGTGATAGGCGGCTGGTAACAAAAATCCAATCTTTAGTAGGGGATATGATCACCCCTGACTGCCTTTGCAGGATTTACACCGTCTGTCAATGCTGAGGACGAGGATGTCAAAGAGCTGTTGAGGCATCGTGACCCATTCCTCCTGTAGCGCCAATCGCAGCTGCGGAATCGCTGCTGGTGGCTGGTGATGTGCTGCCAAGCGTCTCCCGAGAAGGTCCCACATGTGTTCGATTGGATTTAGGTCCGGGGACCTTGCGGGCCAATCCGTGCGTTGAATATCTTCACTCTCCAACAGTTCTACGACTGCCACTGTACGATGAGGTGTAGCGTTGTCGACCATGAAGAGGAACTCAGGACCCACAGCCCCTCTAAACAGACACACGTGAGGCAGGATGACTTCGGTACAATAGCGGACAGCAGTGACTGAACCTCCTTGGAAGATGTGGAGGGCCGCCCCGGTGGCGCAGTGGTCTAAGCGATGGCCTCTGATCATTTTTCCGAACGGGGTCCGGGTTCGAATCCCGGTGATGCATGGATGTTGTGTTTGTCTTACGGCACTGGCTCTCTCCCTTTCCTGGAACCAGTGACCCTAAATTAGGGACGGGCGACTGCTTATAGCCCATTGAGTTGCTCACGGTGGTCGTTAAACCTCCAATCAAAAAAAGAAAAAAAAAAAAAAGAAAAAAAAAAAGATGTGGAGGTCAGTGCGGCTACCAAGCATGATACCGCCCCAAACGAGAACTCCGCCATCTCCAAACCGGTCAGTTTTGATGATGTTGGAGGTGAGATTGCGTGTTCCCTGCTCTCATCAGATGTGTATACGCCCAGAATCGCTCATCAAATAAAATCGGCTCTCATCCGTAAAGTGAATTAAACCACATTGCTGATGTGTCCAGTTTTTGTGTTCCTGGCACCACAGAAACCGCCGTCTCCGATGAGCAGGCGTTAATGGCACACACCATACTGGTCATCGTGCAAATAGACAACTTTGTACAGCCTCCTGGCCACGGTAAAACGCTATAACGGACGTCCAGTTGGCTGTTGCTTGTGCCTTGCGATTTCTCCCGCTGTCTGCCGTCTGTGTCTTCTGGCCTGTAGGACAATATACCGGTCGTCCGCCGCAGTGTTTGCTCGTGAACGACCACTGCTAAACTCTCGAACAGCTGTTCCTGTCGTTTGAAATGCTCTCCAAGCTCGTTAAAAAATTGTGAGCGATCCCGAACTTCTCGGCCACAATACTTACACCTCGAATTTCTTCCAACTTCCCAATGACGCGACCTCGGGTAAAGTCATCCTGATGTCGTCTACTGGATTGTCTGTTGACCATATCACACGGTGGAAGCAACTCGACGTCGTTCAAACCGATGTACACCGTGCAATAACTTTCACCGAATTGCTGAGCGTACACCGCCCGTGTGCTTTATACCCTTTCGACACTCCCCCTCCCTATGTCATGCTGCATATATGCACATGCCCTACCGTACCGGACCTTAGTCTATCTCCTGAGTGGTTTTTCGGTCCGTTCTGCCTGCTCTTCCGCTGTTATGCTAATTTCTCCTCTTCATCCTTAATTTTTGCACACCAGTGTACTTTAAGAGAAAATATCATGATAAGTGTGAGTTACTTTAAACAGATACTGATTCGTCAGTAATGCACATAACTACTAAAGATATTTACATAGATTTAAGAAAGGAAAGTCACTGAGATAATGGATACGAGTCAGTATACCCTGTCTTACCCTTCCCACAGTTAGGCAAACGAAAACAAACTTCGATGTTTCAAAGATAAAACCACATCCGTTCCAATTTCTGAATTTTGTGCATTAAAGCCGAAAATGTATTCTTAAGTTTTTGCTAAAGAATGTAAAAAAAGAGCAAAAGTGTAAAAAAAAAGTTGTACAAACCTTGCTTCACGAAGATTACAAATCTGTCTTGTTTGACAATCATTTGTTACACGGCGCACAGTACCAAATTAGAAGCAAGCACTATACTATCGCAACTGTTTTACAGAACAAAATCTCACTTTATAATGAGAAAAGAAGTTCTTATTACGACAAAAAATACATTTTCGGGAACGGTATTAATGTGCAAATATTTGGAGATAATTAGCTATGATAAAAAATTAATAATGAAAACAGGGACTGTAATTCTTTTCATGTACATCTTTTGGAATTTTGGAAGTGTAGTTTTTAATGTTTTTCTCAGAATGTTAATAGATATACACCGATTACTTAAACTTTCCTAAAAAATTCTTTAAAAAAATCAAGTAATTTTTTTCTTGCCTTAGCACATCCTAATGACGTGAACTATGCATCTCAAACATTCAACTGCCTTCAATGGAACACTGAGAAACAGCAGTTTTGGTTGGAAAAAGTAGATATCAGCAGTAGAACATCGGGAAGTCAGTATTTTTTTAAGATTTGCATTTAAAACGATAGTGGTTACCGAAAAAGGATGCAATGGTTATCATTTTTTGATGATAACAAATAACTCTGACGTGGAAAAATCATTTATTTAATCGAAATTGAAATTGAAATGAGTTAAAAACTTTTTTCGTAGTTTAAGATATATTTGCCAACTGTCGAATCAGTATATAAGCTGCAAAACATTGTTACTGAATGTTATGTATAAGCTTGTTCTTAATCATAAATTTAGGTACAAACTAATGGTTTAGAATTTTCGAGATAGTATTATTATGCAAATGTGTCAGTGTAAAAGTTGAATTTTTGTCTTGTCTTTACGAATTACTGTAAATCTCTTTCTTTCTAGTGTAACAAAATGTAAAGTGGCCTATTGTAATCTAATTATAGTTCATTGAGATTTCAACGTTTAGCTTGACTTTGTGTTTTGAATACGTACAAAATATTCTATGTAATTTTTTTCTTGCTAAACCACACACTAATTAAGTGGACTGTGCATCTGTGGGGCTGTAGTAGATGTTTAACTCAGTTTAATAATTTTTATCAAATGTTGTATTAATGATTAATATGTTTTTTCTTGCTAGGATTTTGTACTTCATTCTAAAGTTTATATTGCTGCTTCATATATCTTTTCGGAATAAAGGTACTTCCTCCCGCCAATGCATACGTGTTGACTGCAGCTGACATTTTTAAAACCCTGCAGTCCATCATGTCTGTGTTGTCGGTAAACTTGAATTCGCCACAAAAGGCACAAAGAGAAAACATAGAAAGGTGATCGAATGTGAGCAACAAGGAAGACATGAAGAGCGTCAGTTATGGCTATATTACACGAGGAAGGTTTCCACGGTTATGCGGAATACACATTTTTTCAAAGTAAGAAGAAAACAGAACCACCGCCTGAACATGTGTATTACAACGTCTTAATTCCGGAAACCTATGGCTGAATTAGCTTCATATGCCGGAAATAATAAGTAATATTAGATGAAAAAATGAAAAAGTAAGTTAAGATTAGTTATACTAACTTTTCTAAGAAGTAAAACAGACTAATATGCAAACAAAGGAAAATATCATAATTTTGATAGCAGCATTTTATTTTATATAGTTAAATGATAGAGTGCATATGCTTACAGATAAATTTCTTTTAAATGCATAACATTCTTTTTTGAGAAAAGGGATAGTTGTTTTTTCTGCAGTTCAGCTCAGTTGACAAAGTTAGCCAATGCATACGTGTTGAGTGCAGCTGACATTTTTTAACAGGTGGATGGAAGCCAAATCTCTACAACAACACTTCCTTTTTTTTATGTTTTGACAAACAACACTTTTTTTTTATTGGAGGTTTAACGACCACCATGAGCAACTCAATGGGCTATAAGCAGTCGGCCGTCCCTAATTTAGGGTCACTGGTTCCAGGGAAGGGAAAGAACCAGTGCCGTAAGACAAACACAACATCCATGCCTCATCGGGATTCGAACCCGGACCCCGTTCGGACGAATGATCAGAGGCCATTGCTTAGACAACTGCGCCACCGGGGTGGCAACAAACAACACTTCATCCACAATAAATTTAGCTGTAAAACACGTGTTGAAGTATTCTTGTTTAATACATATCAAATGACATTTAAACGTTCATAAACTAGAAAAAAAGCAAATCATACTTTAAGGTTTCTTTCATTACTGAGTGAGTTGTTATTCATTCTTTCAAAGTTGAATAATCGGTTAGGTAATTTTTCGAGTTTCTCTTGAGATAATGTTCATTAATTCTCTATTTTTTAATGTCAGGAAAATATAACCTATTTTTCTGCGTCAAGTGATAGATTAAACTCCATCAGCGGTAGAATTTTACAACAGCACATTTCTAAATAATCTCTTCTTTTGGATGTAGATGCATTACAGCTTTTTAGTTTTTCAAAGGGCACTGTCAGATAATGAATGTTGCAAACGACAATTCTGAATTTTTAATGCATGAAACTCCTTAGAACTTCCTTGTTCGACAAGATTTTAAAAGAGACGATTTCGAGTCATATGCTGGGTGATCCACTTCATCTGAAGAAACTTTTACAGCAGCCTCAATTGTTTGAAGCGTTGTTTCCTAGAGTTTATTGCCACAACTTTTAATAAGTGTAGGAATTGCTGGCGGATGTTCTGTGAACATGTGCAAATCCAAATTTCTCCATGGTTTATTACAGAATACACTGTGCAAATGTAATCTCCAAAGAGGCTTGTACTGAAAATGTGTTCTAACGTTTCTTTACATTCGCATGGGTTTTTATACTTGATGGAAGAATCAGCAGTATAATTGATGAAATAACAAATGAAAACAGTGCAACTTCAGAAGTAACTAATAAAATTTTGGTGTTTGAAATTCTGATCAATGCGGTCTATTTGATTTTACTTCACCTGAGCAATATGGTATGTTTTTTTTTTAAACATTTTCTAAGACTTGTACAAATTGGTCAATAACTATTTCATGTAATGTAAGCAATTAAATATTTACTAAATAATGACATTCAAGTTTGTTTTGATTCCTTCAGTTTTAGAGAACAGCGGATCTAAGTTATTTTCCTAAATTCCATACAAGTCTGATATTTCTTTAAATTCAGCTTGCAGGTATGTAATTCTTGATGACAACTGACGAACCTTTTCACCGCTTGCTCATTATGGCCTTGGTCTGTCAGGCTCAGTTCTTTAAGACTTTTTTCTCTAACCATTTGATGAAGAAACTATAAGCAGAACAACCCAGAACTTGCTGAATAAGGTGCCTGATGATTACTTTGTTCCATTAAAGGGTATCAGAATTTTCATTGATAAATTTTAATATAGACATATTATTCGGTTTGCTGCCATAAGAGCAAAAATAATAGCATGCAGAATTTTTAAAGAATAAAGCAATCCAATGTGAACCTTTCTTTTTCATTGGATCTAAATTTCCAATAAAGGAAGGCCAAAGATCTCCATGTTAAGGCAAACCGTCAGACGGATATACTCCATGAAATGTTAGGCTCATACCAGGATCACTGCACGCTAATCGCCAAAAACTAAGCGTATCCATTAAAAATCGGTAACACAATTCGTGACTTGTCAATTTCAATCGTATTTTGGAATTCTTCATAAACTACGACGTTAACTGTTTCGGGCAACGGTTCAGGAAACTACAAATCTATGGAAATATTACCATTTGCTGTGTTACTAGAATGTAGTTCTCCGAAACTGCAGTCTGGAGTTAAATCAAACGCATAAAGACTCAGACCATTTTATATTCCTAGTAGCTAATATTGACATTCTGACCGTAGTGAAATCTTGTTAAATCTGCAAATAAACTCAAATAATTCCGCACATAAAGATCATGCTGGTAATTTGGCGTATAAGCTTTTGCTGGAATCATCTGATTATCCTTTAATAAGCAAATATAGTTTAAGTTGTAATTTTTAAAATTAAAGGGATTTGTATCTATCACTCTGTTAAATGCAGTGTTACTAACAAGCCCACATATTAATCGTGCTGGTAACTGACCGATGAAGGCGTTCGCAACTGTGGATGAATGAGATCCAGCTGAAAGGGTAAATATCTTAACATCAATTTTCCTTATGGGAATTTTCATCACCTCTCTCGCCAAAGCTTTCTCAAGCGCAATTATAACAGAGGGGGTAACATCTACTTTACGTATAAATGAAGAGGCATTTTGGTATAATTCTTTTATAATTATCTGCATTAGAGATTGATGCAAATGGATCATCAGGTCTTCCAAGTTTTTTCTTTACATTCTTACTGTTTGGTAATAACTTAGATTGGCCCATAAGGTCAATATGCAAATTTCCGCATAAGTCGATTAATTTACTTTTTTTAGACATTTGAAATCGTGAGGTGAGTCCAGCATTAAGACAGTTTTTCGGATCAATCTCATCAAAATGAGATGGTGTGTCAGCATAAAAGCCGGAACACGATTACATGGTCTCCTGAGCATCTTTTGGAAACAGCAGCAAACTTTCAATAATACTTTGATACGCATAATTATTTTCTGATTGTACAAGTTTCTCATTTGAAAACACTAAACATTGATTAAACATTGTGTTTAAAATGTAGTTATTTATGGTCACTTTTTCAGTTTCTGGCACGTTATTACCATTCTTCTTTATAATTTTTTTTGCAAGTGCAGTATCGAATGCGCTAAATCTAAATATCGTTTTCCGCTTCCAGTTACGTAACATTCTACTGGACCGTTATCTGTTAACATTGCAATAGGCTGAAACTCAACAAAAGTTGAAATTTCATTAGCAACTTCAGTATGTCTTGTAGAAAAGAGTTCCAGTTCGCTTTTTAGACAGAGGCAGGACCTCGAATCCATGATAGCTTTTACTTGTAATTATATATATCTCGGTAATGAGCCAATTTACCTTAACGTTTCTCCATGCGTTTAGCAGCAGCTCTGTTACCTGTTTTAGGTTTGCGTTTTCTTTTTATAGCTTTCCCTTTACCACTTTGTTCGAGCTTTTGTAATACGTCAATTTTCATTTCCCCTGCTGTTTCTTTAAATCTTGTTTTAGCAGCTTCACTTAAAGAATTTCCAGATGCTAAATCAGATATAATGTTTCTTCGTGTACTAAGTAATTGTTTCCCAACATATTTTCCTTCTTTTGACAAAATTAGTGTGATATATCGTAGTATGTCGCCAAACAATCAATATCCACGTTGATGTAATGGTCTACTAAAGCACAAATTTCCACCGATCTGGTCAGCGTATAGATCTGTACAATTCCACTTTTGCGACTCCATGGTTTTCTCTTAAGAAGTGATAATTTTGATAACAGAGCCAAGATGTTCAGACGTGTAAATGTATCATTCAACAAAGCAAACAAATGTGAAATGACGATGTCATCAAAAACTCCGTTTTTATAGCCTCCTTCTAAAGCATAACACTAGAAAAGTTTTACCGCCTGTGAAAATTATATTCCCACCTCCGCTTGTTCTTAAATCAATTTGATTCGTAGCTGCATAAGCTTTCCTTACAGCAAAATACAGAGGTAATGTATGCAGTTTTATTTTCTGGTCTTTCGTCTCGCTCGTTACAGGAATTATTCTTAAAAGCGGGGCAACAGTATCACCTGGGATATGTGAATCAACTACATCACTATACACAAAAATTTCAGTGATTCCTGCATCGAGTTGTATAACGTAATTACTTATGTATATGCTTACATCAAAAACAGAATTCTGGAAACCCAACAGATCTTTCAATCTATCGCAAAATATAATTGTTTTTTGTTCAGGTATTAACACTTAAACTTTCTTGTTTGCTAAAAGTTTAAATGATACAAGTTAATCTATGTAGATTAAATTTCATTTTTCAGTAAACACAAGTCAAAATTATTATTACCACTTTTATTCCGAGTACGACCAATTTTCCTAATTTGCTAGAAAAAATTATACTTGCCTCAAATAAAAGTTCGGGTATTATGTTTTTATTTCCTTCTGTCTCCTATCAGAAGTAATTTTTTCCTTTGGGATTATAGGTTACGGAATTATTGCAGAAGTCAACTAGACATTTAGTTTGCATAAATTCAAGACAGTTCGGTGGCGCTGCAATCGCATGTACAAAATCGATTTCAAGGGAAGCAACGAGAAACTTTATCGTTTTAGTTTTTTTTCATGGTTCAATAATATTATCTTTTGTTTATAAACATAAGAGGGCATTGTAGATGAAAAAGCTGGAGTAAAGAATCATTAAATATTTGTCAAATAATTCGTAAATATTTCAAGACGTTGATAGAAAATGTGCTATAAATTAAGTGCTAGGTACTTTTTCTTTACTTTCGTATTTAAAATACTTAACAACATGAACCATTACATATGCTGGTCTTCCTGTATGTCTTAGTGCTTTTATATATTTTATTCGGAACGAGTATTTTATTTGATTAGGTCTTTTTGCCGTCAGTATTTCATGATGCTGGATACCATGTCTGGTAATTATTTTTCCTCAAGTATTGCTGTCTTATTCCCTTCATTTAGAACACGAAACCGAGACGATAGTTCAGTCAGGTTTAATCTCAGTTTACTCCTGCTGGAATGACCGTAGGTAAATTCAAAACTTAATACATAGATTCAACCTGTGATAGCAAAATATCCCTGCAGATCAGTGACATTGGTACACACGCATCCGATTCAGTCAAGTATCAACCTGGTGCAATAAGGCATATGGAACAGTTTTCCGAATCCGGAAAAAAGCTTATGAGACTTTTATTTCATGTATTGGAACTTGGTTATCTTAGTTCTACTTGTCTGTTACAATTACTGGATATCCTTAATAGAATACATGATGAGACGAAATGTTTCCAGCTACGTTTTCTACAGACGTTAGATAGTACAGATAATTTTGTGAGTCAACGGGTATAACCTGGGAGATTTAGCCCTTGTGGCTGATGAAATATTCGAAATTAGTGATTTCGTCACTGTAGTATATTCATTATATCTCCTTTATTTGCTGGGCCTAATGCTATGTTATTGCAACAAAGACGACAGCATACATCGAAAGTAGATGAACTTTCTTGCAAAGTTGACAGGTATCTTCGAAATCGCGGTCGCTGAAACACAAGTCAAAGGTATATTCGTTTATCATCACACGTTTGGATTGGGAGTCCAGACCAAAATGAAAGTCCCAGCAGAATGCGTTGTTATCATCTATCAATTTGAAAACAAATTAAGAAGTGTGAAATACCAAGTTCATTCTTTTCGGAGGTCATAAAATGATGAAAGCCGAATGGTAAATATATTTTTCATAGCTACCAAATCTACCAGCCGCACATTCTTAAAAATTCAAAAAGTAGGAAAGTAGGAACTGTACAACTAATTACACTCCAAATAGTATAACTATACTAAAATTTCGAAAAATTCTTTGCGTACAATAAAGATGAAATTTTCCAAGCTTTCGCACATCAACCAGATGGCTCTCTCAAGGAAGATAGACAGCTAACTGCAAACTGGATAATAGAACGTTTCAACACTTTGAACGCGGTGACTTGACTAGACAATAAATCATTAGGAGCAAACGTGATATTTCGAAAAAACGAGGTCACGTTGGTTGGGCACGCAGTACAATGGTAGAGAACTTAGCATTATTTAAAGAACTGATTCCAAATACGTGGCAACTCCGGAGAAACGCTATCATTGCAAGCCTCGCAGCTGGTTAAGATTTCCAAGGCTTCGCGAAAGGCGGTAGATTTAAGTGTGGAGTATGAAGCTAATTTCTTTACATCACTCCATATAGGACCTGCAGACTTGAACTTGACTTCTCTTGATAGGGCAGTGGTTATTTTCCCGTCTCTTGTATCCCTTTTATGTTCGCTGATTCTAATTCCAAACGAACGTTTTGTCATTCCGATGTAGTAACGCCTGGAACCGTCCGGATATTTTAGTGGGATGGCATAAACACCTGCCTCATTGAAAAGAGGGGGCTTGTCAATATTTATCTTAAGCGTCGTGTATAAAGATGCCGGAGACCTTATGCGGACAACGAAGCTAATCCACCTGAGCGCGTTTTTGAGTTGATAGGAAACATTTGGTATGTAGGGAATTGAGCACAGGTAGCGAGGTTGCGGTATAGAAATGTTATTAGCACTGCTGTTCTGGCTTTCTTAATAAAGTTATGCATATGGTTCGAAGTATATCCTGCCTCACTGGCCAATTCGATGACGTTTCTTAGTTCGGAATCTTTAGAACGAAAATCGGATGAGACAGCGAAGGTTCTTCTAATTCGAGAACGGAATAAGGGGGTCTTGTAAGCATCAGGGCAGAATGAACTGCGGGGCATCAGGTTGGGAACGGAGGTGGGTTTATAATAGATTTCCGTATGAAGGCAGTTTTCATGCGATTTGCTCACTGAGTCGTCGAGATAAGGTAAGGTACCATTGTGGTCATGCTCCATGGTGAAATTGATTCTAGGGTGTATATAATTTATTTTATCGAGGAAAAACAGGAGAGTCTCTTTTCCGTGTGGCCATATGAAAAATACGTCGTCTGCATAACGTAGCCGGGTGGTTGGTCTTGGGGTGATGTTGGTGAATATATGTTGCTCAATGGGGAGAAATATTGCTTCCGCAAGGACGGCTTAAAGCGTTAATCCCATCGGAGTGCCATTTACTTGCTTATAAATTTGCCCTCGGAAACTGAAGTAGCTGGAATTATAGACCAAGTCCATTATTTTCAAGATGCTGAAGCAAGACTCTTAAGAATAACCCGATGAATTAGATATAGCTTCTTTCAATGTTCTGATTGCTACCGGTACGGGGATCCATGGATAAAGAGAAATTAAGTTGAAACTGCCGATAATATCGCGTTGTTGAACGGTGAGCTGCTTGATTTTCGTGATAAAATCTATAGTTGAGTTTATTGTAAAGTCCGACTCCGGTAGATGATTAGTTAAGAATTTCGTTAACACTTGCTCTAAGTGGTACGTCGGTGCGGATCTTCTGGACACGATCGGTCTCAATGGATTGCCTGGTTTTTGGTGTTTCAGTCTGCTGAAGAGTTTTGGGATCTGAGGGCCAGGCGGTGATTTGGCGGATTTCTTGAGATCTGGAATATCAGTTGAACTTGCAGTTCTTTTTACATGTGCAATCCAAGAATTTAGAGGATTCCTCCATAAGATTATAGATCCAGAATCGGATATAAATTTTTCTAGTTTTTTATTATAATCCCCTGCGTCCATTATCGCTACATGTCCGGATTTGTCTGTTAGCGTCAGTATTATGGAGTGGTCATTTTTAAGGTTGGAAATCGTTCTTGGAATTTTGAAATTATTAAACGATTGCTTCTGATTGTACCACGGTTTTAACCTAGAGCAACACAGTTGACGTAGTTCATCTTTTGTTGTCTTCTGGAATTCGCGATATTATGGTCTCAAACTCAGAAACGACGCTTTTTGGGTTCGGTCTCGATCGGAAGCAGAACTTTGGTCCAAGTTCCAAAACTTTAGTTTCCTCTCGGGTGAGCGTTTGGTTAGAAATATTACCGAAGGGAATGGTAAAATGTTTAGGTTTAGGAGTCTGGGAAGACTTCAGGTAATCCAGTTTCTTGATGTGTCTCAATCAAAAGGAAGACTGGAGTCTTTCGATTAACATATCCACCCGGAGGGTAAGTTTGTTGAAGGTAATAGGGTCGCAAAGAATATGCAAGTTCATACATAGGTTATAGCATCGGATTTCTAATGACATGACGTCCTTTCTTCTCAGGTTCACTATCCTTGACAAGGACTGGCGTAGAAATTTGTCTTGTTTCTTCTCGAACCATGATACTTTTACTGACGTCTTAAAATTAAGGAACTTTGGGATCAAGCCGAATGTCTTGCAAGCCGTTAGGAATTCGAGATGGGACCGTTCCTTTTTCCAGTTTGAGTCTAAGCTGTAAAAATGACTTAAAGGTGTTCCACATTGCTCGGAGACTGCAACACGTTCAAAAAGTAGGAACTGTACACCAAATTATACTCCAAACAGTATAACTATACTAAAAATCCGAAAAATTCTTGGCGTAGAATAAACAATTTGAGACCAAGTCCATTATTTTGAAGATGCTGAAAAAAAACAGGTAATACAGTTTCTTGATGTGTCTCATTAAAAATCCGACGCTATAACCTATATATGAACTTGCATAGTCTTTGCGACCCTATTACCTTCAACAAACTTACCCTCCGGGTGGATATGTTAGTCGAAAGACTCCAGTCTTCCTTTTCGTTGAGACACATCAAGAAACTGGATTACCTGAAGTCTTCACAGACTCCTAATCCTAAAGATTTCCCCATTCCCTTCGTTTATATTTCTAACCGAACGCTCACTCTAGAGGAAACTAAAGTTTTGGAATTTGGACCAAAGTTCTGCTTCCGATCGAGACCGAACCCAAAAAGCGTCGTTTCTGAGTTTGAGACCATAATATCGCGAATTCCAGAAGACAACAAAGATGAACTACGTCAACTGTGTTGCTCTAGGTTAAAATCGTGGTACAATCAGAAGCAATCGTTTAATAATTTCAAAATTCCAAGGACGATTTCCAACCTTAGAAATGACCACTCCATAATACTGACGCTAACGGACAAATCCGGCCAGACAGCGATAATGGACGCAGGGGAACATAATAAAAAACTAGAAGAATTTATATCCGATTCTGGATCTATTATCTTACGGAGGAATCCTTTAAATTCTTGAATTGCACATGTAAAAAAAATGCAAATTCAACTGATATTACAGATCTCAAGAAATCCGCCAAATTACCGCCTGGACCTCAGATCCCAAAACTTTTCGGCAGACTTAAACACCAGAAACCCGGGAATCCATTGAGACCGATCGTGTCCAGAAGATCCGCACCGACGTACCACTTAGAGAAAGTGCTAACCAAATTCTTAACTAATCATCTACCGGAGTCGGACTTTATAATAAACTCCACTCTAGATTTTATCACGAAAATCCAGCAGCTCACCATTCAACAACGCGATATTATCGGCAGTTTCAACGTAGTTTCTCTTTATCCATCGATCTCCGTACCGGAAGCAATCAAAACATTGAAAGAAGCTATATCTAATTCATCGGCTTATTCTCAGAAGTCTTGCTTCAGCATCTTCAAAATAATGGACTTGGTCTCAAATTCCAGCTACTTCAGTTTCCGAGGGCAAATTTATAAGCAAGTAAATGGGATCTTCGCTTTCAGCCGTTCTAGCGGAAGCAATGCTTCGCCCCACTGAGCAACATATATTTACTAACATCTCCCCAAGACCAACCATTTGGCTACGATATGCAGACGACGTATTTTTCATATGGCCACACGGTAAAGAGACTCTCCCGTTTTTCCTCGATAAAATAAATTAGATACACCCTACAATCAATTTCACCATGGAGCTTGAACACAATGGGACCTTATCTTGACGTCTCAGTGAGCAAATCGCATGACAACCGCCTTCATACGGAAGTCTATTATAAATTTACCTCCGTTCCCAACCTGATGCTCCGCAGTTCATTCTGCCCTGATGTTTACAAGACCGCCTTATCCGTTCTCGAATTAGAAGAGCCTTCGCTGTATCATACGATGTTCGTTCTAAACAATCCGAACTAAGAAACATTGCCGAATTGGCCACTGAGGCAGGATATACTTCGAACTATATGCATAACTTTATTGAGAAAGCCAGAACCAGCGGTGCTAAAAACATTTATATGCCGCAGCTTCGCTACCTGGGCTCAATTCGTTACATACCAAATGTTTCCTATCAACTCAAAAACGCGCTCAGGAGGATTAACTTCGGTGTCGGAATAAGGTCTCCGGCATCTTTATACACGATGCTTAAGATAAATATTGACAACCCCCTCTTCTCAATGAGGCAGGTGTTTATGCCATCCTACTAAAATAACCGGACGGCTCGAGGCGATACTACATCGGAATGACCAAACGTTCGTTTGGATTTATAATCAGCGAACATAAAAGGGATACAAGAGACGAGAAAATAACCACTGCCCTATCAAGAGAAGTCAAGTTCAAGTCCGCAGGTCCTATATGGAGTGATGTGAAGAAATTAGCTTCACACTCCACATCCAAATCTACCGCCATTCGCGAAACCTTGGAAATCTTAACCGGCTGCGAGGCTTGCAATGATAGCGTTTCTCTGGAGTTGCCACGTATTTGGAGTCAGTTTTTCAAATAATGCTGAGTTCTCTACCATTGTACCACGTGCCCAACCAACGTGACCTCGTTTCTTCAAAATATCACGTTTGCTGCTAATCATTTATTGTCTAGTCAAGTCACCGCGTTCAAAGTGTTGAAACGTTCTATTATCCAGTTTGCAGTTAGATGTCTAGCTTACTTGAGAAAGCCATCTGGTTGAAGTGCGAAAGCTTGGAAAATTTTATCTTTATTTTACGCCAAGAATATTTCGGATTTTTAGTATAGTTATACTCTTCGGAGCACATTCTTAGTACACTAGAAACTGATACTTATGTTGTTTCCGTTTTGTCACGTAGATAATGAAGTATGAAAAGCTACAATTACTGTACAGTTATACATACGAATTGCAAGTGATTGCTGACGCTCTCTTGAATTTATGATGGACGATTTCAGGGATTTTCAGTATTTTGAATTGCTGGTGGATATTAAAAAGAGAAAAACAAACTTGTTGATAGAATAACAAAACTCAACATAATAGACCAATTTACTCGCACTTCCACAACTGGTATCAAATCTGCATCTTGTAATTCGAAATTTCTGAATTTACTTGGTAAACTTTAAAAGTTTAGTCAGTTGTACAGATTTTCCAATATTCGTTCAGCATAAGGCCTGAATTTCTATTCATATGTTCATATCAGGTAATACCTGGCTAGCACCATCTAGCACCATCCGTTTTAAATTTTCATTTAGCAGATGATCTTTCTTTGAGGAGCTAACACATAACAACAATCCATCTAATAAATGGGCAACAGGAAAAAAAGTGATCAATTATTTTTTTCCCGGAATTTGCCGACCTCACAGTTTTCACCACATGGCTCTGAAAATATGTAGTGCTTGACTGCAGGATTTGGGGGACACTACAGTTGTCTGAATGCTTTCACTTTTCAAGATTAATATCCAAATACGTACCTTCAAAGTTACCCCAGTTTCTGTTTTTAAAATTTTTAAATCTCGATTCCAATCAAATCTTATTCTAAACTACTGATTGAACCATCTTTCATCCATAGAACGTTTGTCAGAGTACGGCTTAAATTCTTCAAACACGTCTACTTAGGTTTGGTCTCATAATGTCTGTGCAAATTCCGTGGTTCACGAACAGGCCTGCAATATTATACAGAGCGTTTCAAAGGCATTCATTTTGCTTAACATGCACTTAATGAATATCTGTCTCGTCGTCGTACGGTATTCAGACGCCATAGTATTTGAAGGACATTTTCTTCGTTTACCCTTGTTTTGAATGAATGAAACAAAATTAAACAAAATCTTTATGTTTGAAGAAACAGACCTCAGCTCTTTAATCAAAGATATTTTTCTTGATTACACCCATACTTAAAGAAAATATCCCTGGAACAGACAAATTTCGAATCATCAGGAGAACACACTTGGTGCCTTGTGGTTTTACTGTTTTTTAAACTTTCAAAGTTTGTACCTATCCTAATAAATTATATCTAATATAAGCATATTGATTTCTGACGCCCCAATGTATGTAAATCTGTACCGAACATTATACTAAATGTTTTAACATAATGAATTTTGCCATGAAACAGACGTTTGACGATAGCGATAGAGCTCTCACCACAGATATGATAAGTGTTTCGAATCTGGAGTTATACCACAAGAGGATACCCAAACAAAATGAGTAATGATCTGCTTCAGATCCATATACGCCACTGCGCAGCATGATTGAAAGGAATGACGAAATTAGATCAATTCCAAGTTTCAGTATTTCACATCCATTGGATTTTTATGTGAAAATAGTTTTTTTTTCTTTGACGTTGAGTGAAGTATCCCTTACAATTTAATGAGCGGTATTTTATTTCTATAATTAGAGATATATTTATATAAAAATTTTTTAGCACAATTTTTAAGGACACGGCGTTGGTTGTGATATTTCAGGGAGGAAATACTCACCATTTTACAAGAGTTGTGAGCAAACCGTTTAAAAGAATAGTATGAGTTTTATGACTTACACCACTGATTTTTTTATTGGAGGTTTAACGACAACCGTAAGCAACTAAATGGGCTATAAGCATTCGCCCGTCTCTAATTTAGGGTCACTGGTTCCAGGGAAGGGAGAGAGCCAGCGCCGTGAAACAGCACAACATCCATGCCACACCGGGATGCGAACCCGGACCCATCTCGGACGAATGATAAGAAGCCGTCGCTTAGACCACTGTGTGACAGGAGCGGCACAAGGTAATCAATCCTCGTTTTATCAAGGAAGTTATAAGGAAACTGAAGCTTTGAAACACCAAAAAGACCGCATATCCAGCGTTGCTCATTAAACCATGTTAACTGAAAAGCTACTAACACCAAATTAAGTCTGTAAAATACAAATTTCTCGGAAACTTAAGACAGTCGTACTGGGTGGCGCAGTGGATACTCGGGCACAAACCGTGAGACGCGGATTCGATTACCGCACCAGGACAATGTAATTTTCAAGTTTTTTAATATTATATGAATTACCACTCTTGTCGTAATTTCTACCAATAGGCGTAATCAGAACTTAAAATTTGTATTGTACACTGGTGAAATCCCGTATTAATGGTCTATCTGCTTCTCCGGGCAATCACAGGATACAATGAATTCTACTCATTCAGAGTTGCTATATATGAATGCCGTTGCTTCGACCTGCGACTCCTGTGATATGTTAAATTCAAATTACTCGGAAACTTAAACTTCGTCGTCCTGGCATGTGTAGTAGGGAGCATACTCGAGAGGAAATTGGGAAACACTGGTTCGATTTCCGCTCCAGGACAATAAAATTTTCAAGTTTTCGGATATCATATGACTTACCACTCTTCTCATAATTTGCACCCGTAGACAGAATCGCAACTTCAAATTTGTATTGTACGCTGGTGTAATGACGCATTCATGGTTGCATCTGAATCACTGAGACCAAAAAAGTTGAGGAATAATGCTGATTTGAAAGAAATTAGCTTTATTTAAACTTTTCCTTTTTCAAAAAGCAGTTGCATTTTGCTTTAGGAAAATGTTATAGACTACACACAATTTTATGCACTGTACAAATTCTGCCCTGCACACAATTTATCTAAAAGTTCACCACACATATGAGAGCTTGCATGATATATTTTCGCTGCAGATATCTGGTCTTGTAAATCTCTAGATAGGTCTTCTGACGGTAACTTCTTTTTATGTGTGTAGCCTGATATGCATTTGAATCCTGGCAAACACGAATTTTTGCCTTGAATGACATCTCCTTGGCAAGAGCACTAGCAGGTTATCTGTCGTGTGTGTCACTACCATGCATCTTTATTGATGTCTGTATCAGTAGCTTGGTCGTTCCTACATAACATTTTACTGTTCCATTCTTCTATCTAGGAGGAACGACATAGATCCCCACGCAGTCGCGAGTGCAACATTTCGTTCTATTTTTTAAAACTGTGCCAATAGATTTGGGAGATTAAATGACAATCTCATAACCAGTATTTACACGCATGATGCCAAATTTGTGGCAAAACTACAAAATAGACAGTGGAATCAAAATTAGAAAAAAAAAAAAAGGTATACAAAAAAAAAAGATACTTCGTGTTGAATGCGAATTTTGCCGCAATACTTTAGTCTTAACGAAATATTCTAAACTAACAGCTTTTAATATCAATCAAACTGGAACTTCTTAAATAAATTACTTCTAGTAATACATAACAGGACTCTGCACTATTTTCCCAGTAATTACAATTTGTTTAAAAAAAGTTTAAAAACTTATTTGCTTAATTATAAAAAACCCTAAAATTATCATATAAACTTTTATTATCTTTCTAATTGCTACGAATATCTACCAACAACTGCAGATCTGCTGCATGACTTGTCGACTACTTACTTTAATTCTGTAGTAACTTTTACATGACTGGTATTTATAATGTTGGGAGATCAAGGCTTAGTCAGGTCATTAAAGACCTTTTCTCTTCATTCCTTTGCTGTTTTAATAATTAATATTCGTTACAGTAAAATGTAAATATTAACTGGATATAAGGTATGATGTAACAGCTAAATCAATAAAAAATAAATTAAATAAAATTAAAACGGGCAAACACATGTGTTGAATTTAACAGTAATTTGTGAAGGAACGAAGACATCTGATTTTCCTCTTCTGTTGGGCTGCAAAAATTCTTTTCTCCGATTCACGTGTTAAATTGCTTTTGATTTCATGTTTTGTTACACATCCTTCTCGAAGGAAAACATTCCTGATACGTATGATTTTTGTTTTTTGGATTTCCTTGGTTTTGCTGCTTTTCTTTTGCGATTAAACTATTTCCTTTCGAGAACAATGGTGGGAGAGAAAAGAATATTGGAAAACGCAGTGCTACATACAAAATGCGGAACGTCTTATAAATGTAGGACTGTGGAACTTCAGATAGGAATCTAAACAATGCAGTCTCCATATATTAAAAAAGAAGGAAACACAGGAATTTCTTATACCCAAATAGTCCATATTTTTCTTCTTTTAAATCCTGCATTCTGTATTTTTCTCAGAAAAAATATTTAAATAAATAAAAGGCTGTGTCGATTACGGGAAGTGGATTTCCCAATCAAAAAGAAAGCAAGTAATCTTTGTTTATTTCGAGGATATTTCATTTTTGTTAATAATATGCAATTATTTCCATTCCTCAGTAATTTTCAACTCATTTCCTAAGAGTTTTATATTTAACATTTACTTTCTCGTCTTCGTTTTTATGAAACGGAGGTTATTATTGTATATTTAAGCTCTCTCTGCTAACATTTTTCTTGTTAGAAGTAGTATAAAATGCGATGTTTATCGCTGTAAAACTATGACTTCGTCATTACTGAAAGAGCATCCGAAAATACAGGAGTGTCGGCACTTCCTTGCCCGATTGGCACGCAAGCATCTTTAACCAATAAAAAATATTCCGGCGGAAGATTTCTTATTGTTTTCCGAACAAATCTTTGTTGATCAAATTTTTGTTCTTATTAAAACATTAACACTTGTCTCACGCACAAGTTGAATGAATGGAGCTATCTTTTGTTTTTGGATGCACAAAATTTAGCTAAAATGCAGATAATATCGAACAATAGTGTCAAAAGCGTTTGAATTTATTAGAAACGTGGAAAAATGCCGCAGTTGAGTTATTGTTTCATAAAAGGGTCATGGAACAGGGAAATTGAAAACCTGATAGGTGGTCCAATATATTTTAGAACACTGAGAGAAAGAAACTATTTTGGTGAAAGCAATATTTCAGCGGTATGAACGAGATAATTTCACTGAGGAAAACGTTAAAACACGTAAAATTATGCACATACAGTATAACATTCTCAATGAAGGAAATACTCCTGATAATGGATACAATGCTACATTAAACTTGTTAGATAAAAAGGCAACATGAAAACCTCACGAATCATAGTCCCATCAGCCACCTACAAGTAGTTTTCAAAATATACGTTAAGGTAGTTTTGCATCACTTGAATGACACAAAGGATTTTGCTCAACCTAAAGAAACTGAGTGCAGAAGAATATAAAGCACTATAAATCATACACCTCAATTGAAAGAATTGACTGAAAGAATATAAATTTGTGTATTCCTATTTTGCGAGGTTTTTATTAAATATGAATAGGCTCTTGATTCTGTAAAACGATCACCATTTTTAAATATTTTCAATTCCTGCGGTGTTAAACATACATACAGCATTATTAATAATGTCTATGAAAATGAAACGGAGCAAGTTCAGATGTACGAGAACACTGCACTTTCAAAACTGCAACAGGGGGTTGACATTATATATCCGAAACTCTTCTTTGCCATCCTGCAAATGGTTTCTCAATCATTGAGCTTGGCATACAAAAATAAATAGAATAATACAGATTTTTTAACCCGCCTCCGTTAAGCTGATAAAATCGTAAATTTGCAAGTAGCAACACTGTGCCAAAGTGTATGACCCAGGAGCTTGCTGAGAAGGGAGAAGTGGATCTAAATTCAAATTTCCAGAAAACCGAATTAAAGAAAGATGTTTTGTCACCTGTAAATGTAGCGATGTTGGGAACAAATTAAAAATAAACCAATGATTATATTTGCTTTCCGCAACAGATATCGTTCGAGGTTCACATATAAAAAGAAATTATTAGGCATATGGAACTGAATGAAGAGCGTGTGGAAGATGCAGTTCAATTTTCAAGAACAATGTACCATTATGTCTTGAACGTTTTCATATAAAACATTCTTCCAGTTCTTTCTTATACATCAGAGACATGGATTTTAACATAGAAAAAGATATCCAGAGACTGCAAACAACTAACAGCATCACAGAGAGATGCACATTTAGTACAACCGGGGATGATAAGAAGAGAAATAAATGGATTAGGAAATGAAAAGAGCTGACCATATCATCAGGAAGGAAAGTCCCTGAAATTTAAAGTGTTAGTCATACTTCTAGAAGAACAGACAACCGTTTTGACAAACGAAATACTAAACCGAATCCAAGGGACATTGGAAGATCCAGGAGAAGACCACGTGTGAGATGTGCTAATGAAGTTCGAAAGAATGTCGGAATGACTTGGAAAATTCAGACTCAAAATAATAAGATGTCGAAAAAGTTTGGGGAGCCTTCATCCAGAGTTGGACACATAATGATTGATGATTAACATTGATATTTTAGATTCATCACCGATTAGCAACATTAGGAATGCTAGTGCCCTCACAGAGTTTTTTTAATGTTGTGTAGTCATCGTTTAATATCATTTATCACTCATTTAGAACAACATAAAACATTTCTGCTCTTGAATTTTATTTTATTTACGTACGGAGCGGCTTGTTACTATAGCGAGTTGCCGACCAATTATGAATGTATTGCACAGAATAATAAGGATATTTGTATTGCACAGAAAGATAGCTAACATAGATGATAATTCTTTTCTCCATGTAATTAGTGTACTAGAGCGAAACAGGAACGCCAACTTACATGTATTTTCTTATTTGAAAAATATTTACTGTTTTATATGTATTGGGCATGCTGAGTTCGGAACTGCCTTATTTTTTGCCTATCACGTGTAGTTTTGTTTTATAAATTACGTTTTCCAATCATGCAAGACATATTCATTTTACAAAACAGTCAGGCGCTTTTTTACGGTGATAGTTTTTGAAAATTACTGCTATAATTTTGAGTCAGCAAGGAGACTATGCAACATTCCTCTTCTTGCTATTCCAGTGAGATAGCAGAAAGGGAAACTTACACTGGGTATAAAAAACATGGCCACCTAGAAATGCATTGATTCCAGGCACAAAAAATATATCAGCTGAAAATTTAGTGAACCCACAGGAATTACAGTTACCACCACTCCATATCAAATCAGGGCTAATGAATAAATTTGTGAAAGCTCTGGATAAAAGTGGAAAATGTTTCCAATGCCTTGTTTCACAGTTCATTTCCCTATCTAATGCCAAAATAAAAGAAAGAATATTTGATGGCACTCAAGTACGAAAAGTAACACAAGATTGCTAGCTTGAACAGCATATGACAGGTGTGTGGAAAGAAGCATAGCATGGATTAAAAAATGTTATCAACAGTTTTTGGGGAAACACTAGGAGTCATAATTATGAAGAAATTCTGGATGATACTTTACAAAACTTCAAGTTGTTAGGATGCAATCTAAACAGCAAACTTCACTTTCTCTATTCTCATTTAGGTTATTTTCCGGAGAATTCGGTTGCAATGTGTGAGGAGCCCGTGAAAGATTCCCCCAAGACGCCAAAGAAATGGAACGACGGTATCAAGGACGGTGTGATAAGCATATGATGGCAGATTTTTGTTGGTGATTAAAAAGAAAGACTGTTGTAAGCGGTCACAAAAGGAAATCACTTAAAACAATATTTCTTGCTCCAAGAAATCAGCTGAATTTTTTAAAGGGTGTAAATAGCATCATTTACGCAATAATATTTAAAACTGGGTACATTCATGCCGTAAACATATTATTGTAAGTATATCATCATCATCATCATCATCATCATTGACGACCATTTTCAATCCACTGCTGGACGAAAGTCTCCCCAAGTTTCCTTTACAACGGTCTGTCTTGTGCCAGTCTCCTCCATATCACTCCCGCATACTTTCGAATTTCATCCACCCATCACCCATGTGGTCTTCTTCTGGGTCTTTTCCTGTCCCTTGGAATCCAGTCTAAAATTTCAACCGTCCATCGATGGTCTGTCCTCCTGGCAATATGTCCAGCCCATTGCCATTTCAGGGATTTAACTCTGATCATGATGTCTTCCACTCTTGTCATTTTTCTGATCCACGAGTTCCTCTTCTTATCTCTCCTGGTTACACCAAGCATGCACCTCTGCGTGCTTCTTTGAATTGTCTGCAGCCTTTGTATGTCTATTTCAGTTAAGGTCCATGTCTCTGCACCATACGTAAGCACTGAAAGGATGCATAGATCAAACACTTTTCTTTTAGGACATAATGGCATATTGCTCTTGAAAATTTTGCTGTTTCTTCCAAAAGTTCTCCAGGCAAGTTTTGTACGCCGATTAATTTCTTCATCAATGTGACCCTCATTTGATATCTGTTGTCCAAGATAAACGTACGTGTCTGTTATTTCCAGCTTTTCTCCATCAATCGATAAATCTTCATTTCTTGTAAAAACATTGAACATCACTTTTGTCTTCGGAAAGTTCATTTTTAATCCCACTTCTTTACTCTTGTCAGCAAGTTCCTGGATCATACTCTGCAGCTCTGATAGGGTAGTTGCAAAAATGACTACGTCATCAGCAAAACGAAGGTGGGTTAGATAATCTCCATTAAACTTTATCCCTTTGTTTTCCCAGTTCAGTGATTGAAAGACATTTTCCAATGTGGCATTAAGGAGTTTCGGAGATATGGTGCCACCTTGTCTCCCTCCCATTCCAATTTTTATGTGTGTTGTATTTTCAAACAGCCGAAGCTTTGCACTTGCATTTTGATAGATGTTATTAATAATATTAATGTATGCATCTTCAATACCGCCGGATTTCAGAGCCATTGTAACTGCTGATGGTTTCACCGAATCAAAGGCTTTTTCATAACCGATAAAAGCCATGTAAAATGGAAGTTCATATTCCTTCGCTCTTTGAATTAGTTCTCTCAATACGTGGATATGATCTATTGTGCTGTAGCCACTCCTGAATCCAGCTTGTTCTCTCGGTTGAGCCATGTCCAGTGTTACGTTCAAACGGTGTGAAAGAACTTTAGTGAAGATTTTATAAATCACTGATAATAGGCTGATAGATCTGTAGTTCCTGAGATCCTGAATGTCACATTCTGTATGTAGCAGAACCATTTTAGTGTTGTTCCAATCCTCTGGAATCTTCCCTTCATAAGGCATCGAGTGAAAATTTGGGCGAGTACTGTTTCGATTTCTCCAGTTGCTTCTTGTATGATGTCTACAGTAATTCCATCTTCTCCTGGAGCTTTTTCCCGCTTCATGTTCTTGATTGCATGTGCAACGGGTATCGCTCATTTCACCTAAAGATCACTTCACCGAAGATCACTTCACCGAAAATCACTTCACCGAAAAGTTCATTTCGCCGAAAGGTCATTTCACCGAAAGGTTCACTTCACCGAAGGGTCATTTCATCGAAAAGTTCATTTCACAGAAAACTTCACTTCACGGAAGGGTCATTTCATCGAAAAGTTCATTTCACCGAAAGGTCGTTTCATCTAAAGGTTCATTTCACCGAAAGGTCGTTTCACCGAAAGATCATTTCATCGAAACGTAATATCCCCATTGTAGTCTGTTCCCTATGCGATGTCAGGAACTTCTTAGATGTTTAATCGGGGTCCACAATGTCCTGAATTTATCACTTACAGAATCATTAATTGTTATCAGTCGGTGATTCCGGCAAAGGAGAGAGGAAAGAAAATACAAAAATATAAAAAGCATCCAACGGTTGGATGCTTTTTATATTTTTGTGTTTTCCAACCAGAAGAGAATCGATCGCTATAATAAAACTGCACATTCTTCGATATGCTCCATGACGAAAGAGTGACCTTAAATTTGATTTTTTTTTATATAGTGACTGAAATTCTTACTACACCCAAATCGTGCAATTGTTTTTGAATGTTTATATGAAAACTACTTTTGCCTCGTAACTTATATGCAATATAAGTAAGCAGAAATTTGAACTCCAGGTCGAATTTTAAGACTTATAAATGTACGACTTGGGTGGTTACTGTAGCCAGATGTATTTTGAATTTCATAAGTAGTGTTAAGGAAGTATTAAAATTTCTGTAATTTGGGATGACATTGAAATGAATAATAAAATCGTTCAATGACATGTAGTACAATATAGAAAATGTATTACATCAAGAGAACAACTGAACTCACAATTAAACTTATTTTTACCGGTAGCAATTACTATATATGCAGAATTACTATAATATCATACAGGGCTAAAATAGGCCCCAAGGCGTTGGCCTCGGATCATTCGTCCGAAAGGGGTCCGGGTTCGAATCCCGGTGAGGCATGGATGTTGTGTTTGTCTTACGGCACTGGCTCTCTCCCTTCCCTGGAACCAGTGACCCTAAATTAGGGACTGGCGACTGCTTATAGCCCATTGATTTGCTCACGGTGGTCGTTAAACCTCCAATAAAAAAAAAATAGGCCTATCATATTTTTAAAACAAAAATTGCTCCAGGACGCTAACGGTTTTGTTGGCTTGCCTTGACAAATACGGCTTTGCTCAATGAAAAAGATTACTACACCTCTAAACTCAAAACTTTTCAAATAATACAAAAATGTGTGTGTTGGGGGAGGGGGCAGTTTCTTGGACATTTTAACAGCATTCTTTCTCTCTCTCTCTCTCTCTCTCTCTCTCTGTAGTCTATATATACAGGGCCGGCCTGTGATATTGTTCATGCGTGGGCATGGTGGAGGTCTGGCTGCCTTTAGATGAAATTAAGATGTTTTGTTACACACATACCCTCCTCCCCCTTACACATATTTCTTGAGGCACGCAGTCCACATAGTGATAGCATTATTTATGGAATTATCTTCCAAAAACTCTTTGAAAACCTGCACAAATTGCCAGTTTGTATTTCGAGGGAGAATCCTGTAAGAATAAACATCACGAAAAACTACTTCCTATGGGAATACTTCCAAAAACTTTCACTGACTGTGGAACGTATATCAGAAATGACATCTGGGTATGTTTCCTTCATACAGCCGGGGGTTGGGGTCAAACTAATTTACATGGAAAATTTCCAAATACTGATTTTACACTTCAAAATTCTCAGGAAATTTCTTTTTTCCTTTCGATGAAAACATTAAGTTGGAGTCCCTTGATAATGCGAGGCTCGAGACCAACCCATTAAGATAGACTGTATGTACAAAGGTATCTAAAGAAAAACAGGAATTGAGGAGTTGCCTGAATTTTGTAGTGTACGCATTCTTATTTAGTTTCTCTTTCTATTATATTAGCAATCTGGATTTCATTAGCAATTAGGTTAAAACAAATAATTCAAAATCTTTCGAAAATGGAAAAAAAAAAAAAAAAAAAAAAAGGTGTATCTTTCCCCACTGAAATCCCAATTTGGGTTTTTCCTCTAAATAATTAGAGTATTTTTCCTGTATTCAGTCTCTTCACCTCATACGGGTAAAATCTAAATTGCTAAATCACATTTTGTTGTATCAACCAAACATGCCGATTTCCTACTCGGTCCTAGGATGACATTTTCCCATTGGAGCGGTCATACCGTCCTCCCTTTCTGGTGTAATTAGTTTAAATAGCGGATGCGGTCGCTTTGAAAATGATACCGTGCTGTAGTGGTTAGGGTAACGGGGGGGGGGGGGGGGCGCCTAGGGTTCTTTCCGTCCTGCTCCTGGCCTCCTGCTTTGAAAAATAAGGGGTTGGTCAAGAAGCGAGTGACAATCGTACTTTGGGTATATTTTCATGACTGTAGCCCCAAGGCGAGTAATGTTGTCTCAGGTCCAGGAAGAGACACAAAGATACAGACTTCAAAAATACAAAGGCTAAATATACTGGCTTAGAAGAACGGCAGAGAATGAGAACTGCTATAAAATATTGCAATTAGGAATTCGCTTTTATGTAATAATACGGATGAAACAAGCGCGATTAGTTCACAAAGAAAAAAGGGCAAATAATATGTATTTTATGAAACAGTAAATTTCAGATCATTATATAAACATAAATATATTTTTATATGAAAAAGCTAAAGCGAAATAAGGGCAGTCTACCGGCCAGCCGCCCTCCACATGACCGCCAACGTGGGCTTAAGCCCACGTCGCCCACTCGTAGGGCCGGCCCTGTATATATAAATATTAAAATCTAGGGAAAAAAAAGTCCGAGACTGTTGATAAACGCGGGGAAAAAAGTCCAGGAAAAAAGGTCCAGGAAATAAAGTTCGAGGAAAAAAAGTCCGAGGAAATAAAGTCCGAGGAAATAAAGTCCGAGGAAAAAAACTCCTGGAAAAAAAGTCCGAGATGGGCGTTTTGATTGTCATCATGGGCATGCTAACAAGTCGATTTGACATACTGTTTGAATGTTGGGTTGGGAAGACATACTTTCATTATTTACCTAGTGTTATGGGCTTGCCGGAAAACTGCCACACAGGAAAATTGCCACACGTTTTTTCTTAAGGGACCGGGCACAAGTTGCTGTTCCTCCGAGGAACGCTTTGAATGTGGTGTAGTTTTCCAAGTTTCCTAATTATGTGTGGCAGTTTTTTAAGGCGCCTAACGACGGAAAAGAGCTCCTTTGTTTGTGTGAATTTTCACACCAGTTCATACCGGGTGTAGGAGAACTGACCACCGGAGAACTGGCCACCCGGGAAACTGGCCACAAACATTTTAAGGGATCGTATAAAAACTACGTTTTTGACCGCTTCGTAGCCACTTCCCTACAATTTGGTTATCTGAGTCACATAAAGTTTTCGTATTTTCTTAATTGCAATATTTAACGTAATTCTTTATAAAAAACGGTTTATAATCTACAACTCAACAAAAGAATTTCAGAGTTTATAAACTCGTACAGATCCACAGATTTTCTTCGGGCATATGCAAAATCAGGAAACCTGTTGGGGGGGCTTATTACCAAAAATATTAAATATGAAGCATTTCTGGTCCGATCGGGAGATTTTCAGCGTTTACGAGCTACAACTGAGCAAAACTTTTGCCGGCAACCGGCATCTGCTACCGTAGGAAACCTGTGTCTGGGAGGGCGGAGGGGGGGGATCTTAACGCCAAAAATGTAGAATTTAAAGAATTTGTAGAGCTGTAGTTTGTAAACGCGGAAAATCTTCCAATTAAACCAGAAATTCTCTATAATTTATGCCCCCTCCCCACCCATTGACAGGCTTCCTGCGTTAGCTAATGCGCTGAGAGAATCTGTTGAGTTGTATTTGTAAACGCTGAAAATCTCCCGATCAGACCAGAAATTCCTTATATTTTATATTTTTGGTATTAAGTCGTCGTCCCCTCCCCCTCCCAAACAAGTTTCCTGCGTTTCCACATGCCCGCAAAGAATTTGCTGTAGTTTATAAAACCCTTAAATTCTTTTGTTGAGTTTATAGATTATAAACATTGTTTCATAAAGGATCACGTTAAATATCGTAGTTAAGAAAATACGAAATTACGGAAACTTTATGTGACTCAGATAACCAACCTGTGGGGACGTGGCCACGAAGTGGTCAAAAACGTAATTTTTATACGCCTCCTTAAAATTTTGTAGCCACTTCTCCGCTTTATCTTTGGCCTGAAAAACCTGGGCAGCATGCCTTTTAAGTAAACTGTAATTTACAATTTAAATATTTCATATATGTAAAATGATAAATAATAAAGTGCATGCAAATATTAATGCGGAAGTGCCTATATAAGGCTCCCTCCCCTTTACTAATAGTAAATTGGGCAGATTTTAGGTCACAAGCTTAATATGTATTTGGAATGTGTGTACAAAGATAAAATAAAATAAGATCTAAGCAACTGATTGATCCAGTATTGCACACAAAGCACCTTGTTTATAATTTTAATAGTTGGTATGTGTAAATGAGCAATAAAAACTAATAAAGAGAACTTTCTTGATAAATCTTCAGGGGTGAGTCACAGTTTTAACATATGTTTTAATAAAGTTTAAATAATAGTTTAGCATATAGTATGTTTACAACTAAAAGTAACAACGAAGATTTATGGTGGCATATTTTAAATTAAAAGGAACAACAAATATATCATTCACCGTCAACCATTATTCGCAGCTGAATGAAGGTCTCCCCAAATTTCTTCCACAACTGTGTGTCTTGAGCCTGTCTCTTCCAGGTTACTCCGGCATGCTTTCGAATTTCATCCATCCATCTCCCATGTGATTTTCTTCTGGGCCTTCTTCTGTCCCTTGGAATCCAGTCCGAAAATTCCGTTCATGCGGATTTTAGCCGACCCTGAAAATGTTATCCCTAATCAAAAAGTTTTCAGGTGCATACTTGTATGTAGTAAGGGAACTATGCACACGAATCCCTATGGCAAGTTATTATTTTTTCGCAATTTTAGCTAACTTACGTCGTTTCTTTCATTCTTTTTCTTTCATTCTCTGTTTTTCTTTCTTTTTTTTTCTTTTTTTTTTTTTTTTTGCTGTGATAAGCCTCTTTAGGAATTTTAGTTTGTAACCTAACAAAGAATCTTTCTTTCTCTCATCTTTTAAAAATATAATTATAAAAATTGTGTGTTTCTACTACGCTCTTAGAAATTCGCTCAGAGGACTTCCTCCATTTCCCAGAAGCACAAACACTAAATTTAACAAAAAAATCCATTTTATAAAACAAAATTTCTCTGAATTCGAAAAATTCGGTTACGGTAATCAAAAAAGTTCCCCACCTTTTCAGTCAGGGACCATGTGCAAATTGCAGTTTACACAAAAATATCGAATGTAGGGGAGATTTCTGGGGTCACCATTTCCATTTTCTTGCTGTTTAAAACAAGATGCAGCAGTACAACGAGCACAAATATGTGGGGAAAATTTCCAGGGTCAGCATTTCCTTTTTTTTTTAATGCAACCTGCAGATGTTTTCCATTTTTACCGTAGTTTATGGTAACGGGCTGACACGGTGGGCAAAATATCCGGGGTCGGCATTTTTTATTCCATCATGATCATGTTCGTAACGTTTACGTAACACGTCAAATTATTAATATTGTGATATTACTCAGGCAGAATATATTAATTATCAAGTCTAACGTCTAGTCGTTTCTAAGAGTTCATTCCGTCATTCCCATATTCATAAAATTTACATAATAAGTAATGTCGATAATAATACGTACCATCCATTTTACTTAAGCACATCCATTAATGAAAAGGCCATAGGCCTATAGGCCTTTTTAACACTTCTTGTTTGCCACTGCTGGTCAAGTGTCTGTTTGAGCTAATCTCCTCCTTGTCATTCCTGCATGCTTTCGAATTTCATACACCCATATCCTACGTGGCATTTCTTCTTCTGGGGCTTTTTATGTTCCTTGGTACCCAGTCTAATACATCAGTAGTCCATTTTTTCTAGCAGTAAGTTCCCCCTATTGCCATTTCAGGGATTTTACTTTGAACATGATGTCTTCAACTTTGGTCATTTCCCTGATCCAAGAGTTCCTCTTCTTATCCTTCGTAGTTATGCCAGTATTATGAACCTGACTTGATATGTAAACATTGCGAATATGGGGGAAGGGCAAATTGGTACCCGGGAGATTGGTACACGGCAAACTGGTACCCTGCAAATTGGTACCCAGGAGATTGGTACCCGGCAAACTTGTACCTGGGAGATTGGTACCCTTCTGTTGCTACGACATTACGGGGGCATATACAAATTGCATGGCTAACAAAATGCCGTCAATTTGTAGATCTTTTAAAGCTATGGTGTTCGGTAGAACAATAGAAGTACAGTAAGACTGATTCTAATTTAAAAAAAGGGGGGGTCTGTTGCTACGATGTTAAGGGGGCATATACAAATTGCCGTCAACTTGTAGATCTTTTAAAGCTATGGTGTTCGGTGAAACAATGGAATCATAGTAAGACTGATTCTAATTCAGAAGGGGGGGTAGTGTGGGTTCTTTTTCCCCTTTTGGGGCAGGCGAAATTGAAGAGGATTGTCAGAAAATTTCAATCGGCAGTGCTGACCTTCTTAAGGCATGAATAACAAGTTAAAGCTTGTAGAATTGCGTTTTCACTCAGGCATAAAGCATCAAGTTAATAATGTGACTCATTTGCTCGGTCACGGAACATTAGCCGCGGGAACTAGGCCTAAGTCTTTCTAGCAATTTTCAGCCGTCGGCTAAGATTCTGGATATTTACATAACAAGCCAGGGTTATAGTATTGCACTTTTATTTAGGCACGAAACACTAATTAATAAGCCCTAGGACTAGGCCTTTCTTGCAATTTATAATCCACGGATCACATATTCAAAAGACTTAATTACAAATCAAGAATTTGCTCCTTTACTTGGTCACAAAACATTAATTGTAAGGGTCAAGACTTATCTAGGCCTAGGCCTTTCTAACAATTTTCGATCCCCGGACTAGTATTCTTAACGTTTAC
The DNA here is from genome assembly GCA_039090855.1 of Macrothele yani. Lineage (NCBI taxonomy): Eukaryota > Metazoa > Arthropoda > Arachnida > Araneae > Macrothelidae > Macrothele > Macrothele yani. The sequence goes on along the minus strand of CM077015.1, from coordinate 107,293,680 downwards.
ATAATAAATCAAGTTAATAGCGTTGCTCCTTTGCTCGGACACGAAACATTAACTGCAAGGCACTAGGCCTAGGCTTTTCTAGCAATTTACAATCCGTCGAGCTCAGATTCTGACCGTTTACATACGGTTACAGCATTGCACTTTTACGTAGGCACAAAACATTCATTAATAGGCTTTAGGTCTAGGCCTTTCTTAAATTTATAATCCACGAAGCTCATATTCAAAAAAGTTTACATAACAAATCAAATAAATAATGTTGCGTTTATTAAAAACTTGTAAAAAGACCTGTTCCAGAGGCAATATGTCTTAAACTCAGGTCTCAAGCTTTATAGGAAGATGCAAGAATATTTCAATGAGGTGTCATTAAACAAGTAGTACAAGGATCTAGGAGGGATGGGGAAATATTCCGTGACCACACATTCTAAGATGTCTGAATGACAAATCCGTCTAAAAGAAAATAAATTTAAAAATTCGCCCTGTCCAGGGTTGGTGGCACGTGGTTTTTTCCGCATGAATTTCATCTAATAAAATGAAATTCATACGGAAAATGAAAAACAAAAGCATTGTAAAATAATTTTGGTTAGCTTTGACTTGACAGAGGTGAACCACATTCTCGTGAAAATTATTTAAAATCCTACCCAGGAAAAACAGTCTTGCTGGGCCAGCACTGCCAGCAATGGCCCAGCACTATGTTGCCGCTGCCGAACCGTCGATAAAATGTCCGGGCGGCAAACAGATGGGCCAGCAGTTCAGCCCGACAGATGGCCAAGAGTTGGCACCCCATCAGTTGTCATATGCCACAACAGGGCCATCAGTGGTCCATCACAGGCAGTAGCTGCCACAAGTGGCCCTTCAGTGGCCCTGCAAGCACGTGCCAGAAATGATGGCTAGCCTAACGGGGTCCGATAGTGTGCCGTTAGTGGCAGCCAGCAACCACGTGACGTAACTGGTGGCTTGCTGAATCTTGTCCGCCAATTTCCCAGTAGTAGCCATAATAATAATAAAAAAAAAACCAGGATAACCGTAGTTTCCCATAACTACAACTTTTTTTTCTCTGCCTTTACGAAGCTTGTGAATGAAAGCACTGATCTGGGGAAATGTTCTCAACAGACCAGAAAAACGCCCGTTTGCATCTGAACCAAGGCCATTCGCGTGTCAGCTGAGCTCCCTACCGACCGGACTAATTTGCCACGCTTAAGAACATGCTTAAAGCTGTCTGTTTGGTATGCAACGTGTAATCGAATGCTTCCCTCTTTCATTTTACAATATTGCGAGGTATTTTTCTTAAAAATCAGTTTCATATAATTGATAAATTAATTTTTTCAACGTAACGATATTTTTCTTTTTTTTTACCTTAACTTCACTCATTTTCAAGGCGTGTACATACTTATTGTCGCTTTCCAAAGTTTTGCACTGTTCTTGCCGTCTTGAAAAGAGATTGTTGAATAAATATATATTTACCCGGGTTCTATCACATTCTGTTGCATTTTTAACGTTGTGTCTTTCTTTTCCGTTGTCCGAAGCTATATTTGTTTTAAAGAGTAAAATATATTTTATTTTACTTCTCGTTATTTTTAGAAGCGAATTCCTCCCAGTCTTGTGTATTCAACCCATGGATGAGTACACCACATAGCGTTGCTTTTTTTTTCTTTCAAATAATTAATAAATTTTGTACGCGTATAATTGTTTTTTTGTTTTCCCAACAAACGCTGTTTTAATGGATTTCCAGGATATGTGTTTCAAGCGGTTTCAAATTTTTTCTTGTTATTCATCCACTCCATTCCATGAATTGTTATTCATGGGAATGGAGTGGGTGTATTTCATGGCTGTAATCTAGTATTTCACGGCTTAATCTGATATCTTCGTCGACGTAAAATTCCATTGGTAAATTAATTCGCCTCTCCACATATGGATTTTTTCTTAACATCCACTAAAATAACACGATGGCGATAGCGTCGTCTTCAACTAACTGGTACCATGAGAGACACAACAAGTGTTGCTTCTGCGCATGCGCAGTCCCGTTACTTCCACCTGCTGTTGGGGGTTGCATTGGTTGCCAGAAACGGGTCACTAGGGGCACTTGCTTGGAGGCCCACAATTCACGGCGATGCTGCAGGGCCATAAATGGCTCGCCAACTGATAGCGCTGCCACCAACGGACCACTACCGGGCCGTGAACGGCAGATTTAAGCCAGCAGTGACCCATCACTGCCAGTTGGTGGCCAGCAGTTTCCCAGCGCTTGTGTTTTTGCTGGGTAATGATTTAATTGTTCATACTTACAACTTTAACAAACAAGTTTTCCTCTTCAAATTTTATTCTTTTAATTAAAGACTTTTAAAATCGACAATTTAAAAATACGGAAATAATTGCAAGCCCTCCCCCCTCCTCCGGTGGCGCAGTGATCTAAGCGAAGGCTTTTAACCGTTTGTCCGAGATGGTTCCGGGTTCGAATCCCGGTGAAGCATGGACGTTGTCATTGTCTTACGGCACTAGCTCTCTCCCTTCCCTGAAACCAGTGGCTCTATATTAGGAAAAACAAAGACATCGCTCTTTCCACGTTTTAGCAACACACAGTAACCGAAAAATTGTTATTCGGCCACTGCTGGGGAGTCGAATCCCAGATCTTTCGATATCTAGCCGAGTGCGTTAGCTTTACACCACTGTGGTCAACAATCCACGGCGCTATGTGTGTTTTTCTATCAGCTTCTGACATCATAAATCCCTAAGATGGGCTCAGTTATTAGGGACGGGCGACTGCTTACAGTCCAATGAGTTGCTGATGATGGTCGTTAAACCACAAAAATAAATTAATAAATAAAAATAATTACATGATTTCATTTGTCACTGCGAAGGTAGTTACATGATGTATATATAACTCCTTAATTTAGGAGTTTCAAAATGTATTCTATAGCAAACTTAAAATTTGTTGCGATTACAATTCCATATTTTTCCACTCCAGGTATATTACGTACATTTCAAGTTTGAAATGGTCTCTTTCAGTTATTGTACGGAATTCTCAAAAATGAATAAATAAATAAATGAAATAAAATAAAAAGTTCCTGCAGAAAAGTAATTATTTCAACATTGTGTGTAAATATACTAGTATTTATATTGTTCAGTGTCATAATGAGAAAAACATCCAATAAAGATTCAATTAAATTATCCAGTTTATGTGTTTGCATATCCTTTAAGTCATGCAATACTGTTTTTCAGCTGTTTTCAGCGAATGATAAAGATCTTTATCTTTCATTTATTCATTTATTTTTATTGACTGAGTTTTCTTCATGTGTTGATTAATAAATGGAAAGATAATTGCAACAAAACATTTATTTCGTGGAAAATTGGTCCTCCGACTTTCGACTCTAAATTTGTTTTTCATTTTGGGGTTAAGAGCATACAGTTATTTTCCAAGAATATTTTAAGATATACCCAAATAAACCTGAGAATCCATGATGTCAGTCAGTATGTCACTTTCCAAAATGGTAAAATGCGCCTCATCATTGGGTGTCATGTGATCTGTAAGAATAGCTCACAATTCCCAAAGCCATCTGGATTCTAGATATGCCGCTTTAATGAAAGTCCAATGAGTTCGCTTCCGAAATGTCCGACGGCGTCTTTCTCTACATTGTACGTATGGGCGGTGGAACTAATGAAGAAACATGGGAAAGTTAAGTTTTTCATTCCCCCGCCCTCCCCCTTTGTTCAGGAAGGGAACAATCTCAACATGTGGTTAGACTGTGCTGCTTGTTATACATGGTGATCCCTCCTCCACGCGACTACTTTTTTAAAAAACAGGCGAGGACAATCAGGGCCGTGGGACAATGCGATTAAACATCTGTGGACGAGGTAGTTAGTTGTTTTGCTATTGTTCCACAGAACGGGGCAGTGTGGGAGCGAAAATAGCGTAAAAACTGACTGGATATTAGGGATGGGAAATGTTGTTCTTTCCACTGAACAGTTCTTCCCTGCTCCTGTTCATTTTTCAGGAGATGCTCTTTTACCTGTTCTTGTTCAGCTGAGCTGTTCTTTTATAATCTGTTGCTTCATATGAATGCATATAAACATGTCGACCACGAGCCTTTTTCAGCTCAATAATTATGAAAATAACTTTTTTGCTCAATAATTATGAAAATAAATTATAGCTAAGTAATTTATTAATCAATAATAAATAAAACAAATTACAACAAGGAAAGGCTTACTTTCTTTAAGTACTCCAATGAACCACGCATTTAATTACTCAATTATTTCATTTATTTTTTCGAGAGTGTGCGTTCCTTCGTCTTTTCTTTTTACAACCTGTATTAAGAACTGAAGTCGCGGTGTTATATAACATTACAGCTCCTTGCGACACTTGTCTTAAATTTGCCTTCACAACAATTACCCATTGGAAAGGACAAAGCAAAAATACTCGGCTTTTTGTGTTTCTTTTATGCACTAAAAACACTGAAATACAATTGAAAAAGCCGTGCTAAAAATACCTACAATGCTACTTACTGCTGAGTAGACACCCTGCGCAAAACGGAAATTCTGCGAATTTTTTTTCCTTAAGCGGGATTCCTACCTAATAATTCTGGGTTACTATCTCGTTCCTTGAAAGGCAAACGCAACACAAATGCATTAAAAAAAAAAAAAAAAAAAAAAGCCCTTAAATACACTAAAGTTTGCCAAATCGTTAATGATAAAAAATATTGCGTATACAAGTGCATTTCTTACTATAAAGAAATAGCCCAAAATTAACATTTTAATTACCACTGGTGTTACTTCAGATTTCCGCTGTGCGGACGGGGGTGTAGGAGAACTGGGGATCCGGACAAAAGACCACCGGATATTTGCTCACCCGGACCCTTGCCCACTCAGACATTTGCCCGCTGGCTCGCTATGGATGATTTGTAGATAATACTTAACTTCGGAAGACGTTTCCGATCAAGTGTAGAAACTGATCACATAGACATTTATGGATTGTATAAAAATTGCACTTTGTTTCAGAAATGTTAAAATGTAAGGGGGCTTCATTTAACATTTCTAAAACAACATTTCATATACGTTTCTTCATCCATAGGCTGAAGAAGCGGATATACTCAGCTTTGATCGTTTAAAAATACGCATACGATTAAAATAAAGAAGGAAAGAAAAAAAGAAAGAAAAACACTGTAGCGCAGTGGTATAAGCGCTGGCTTCTGATCATTCGTTCAAGATGAGTCTGGGTTCGAATCACGGTGAGGCATGGATGTTGTGTTTGTTTTACAAAAATTTTGAGGGATCGTATAAAATTACGTTTTTGACCGCTTCATGCCCACGACCCCCAGAGGTTGGTTACCTGAGTTACATAAAGTTTCCGTAATTTCGTCTTTTCTTAATTGGGATAATTAATGTAATTTTTTTAAAACATGTTTATGATCTACATTTTAACAGAAGGTTTCCGGGTTTTCTAACTACAAGTCTGCAAATTATCTGAGCGCATGTGCTGACTCAGGAAACTTGTCGGGGGGGGGGGGGTTTACCGAAACTGTAATATATGAAAAAAATCTCGTCCGATCGGGAGATTTTCAGCATTTACAAGCTACGTACAACTCGACACGTTTTCTGAGGGCATGTGCCTACTATGAAAACCCCAGGAGGGGGAGGATTAATACCAAAAGCGTAAGATATGAAGAATTTGTCGTCCGATAGGGAGATTTTAAGCATTTACAAGTTACAACTCGACATATATCTGAGCGTATGTGCCTACTCTGGAAACCTGTCGGGGGAGGGGGGTGATGCCAAAACTGTAAAATATGAAGATTTTCTCGTCTGATCCAAATATTTTCAGCATTTACAAGCTAAACCCCCTCCCCTGACAGGTTTCCTGAGTAGGCACATGCCTTTCAGATAATGTGTCGGAGTTGTAGCTGCTAAATGCTGAGAATCTCCAAATCGGACGCGAAATCCTTCATAATTTACACTTTTGGTATGACCCCCCCGCCACACATACAGGTTTGCTGAGTAGGCACATACCCTCAAATAATATGTCTAGTTGTAAATGCCAAAAACCTGCCGATATGACGAGAAATTCTTCATATTTTACACTTTTTAAATTACCTCCCCCTCCCGGACGGGTTTGCTGCGTAGGCACATGCGCTCAGGACAGAAAATGTGTCGAGTTGCAGCTTGTAAATACTGAAAATTTCCCGATCGGACCATAAATTCTTTAAATTTCATATTTTAGGTTTTAAGACCCCCGACAGGTTTCCCGGGTTTGCTCATACTCGCAGAGAATTTGTTTAGTTATAGTTTTTAGAAAAATATCGTAAATAAGAAAATACGAAATTACGGACATTTTATGTGTGTCAGATAACCAATCTCGGGAGACGTAGCCACGGAGCAGCCCAGCATGCAATTTTTATACGGCCCCTTAAAAATTTTGTGGCCAGTTCTCCGGGTGGCCAGTTCTCCGGCGGCCACTTCTGAGGTGGCCAGTTCTCCGGTGGTCAGTTCTCCGCTTGGTCTTATCTCCGAAAATCATGGAAATGTCTAAATTTCTTACTGAAAATGAAATATTAAAAAAAAAAATTATGAACAATAGTGGCTCAAGTAGTGGGGAATATAGCCACATGAAATTTGTTTATGCCGCCCCGGTGGCGCAGTGGTCTAAGGCGCTGGCCTCTGATCATTCGTCCGTAAGGGGTCTGGGTTCGAATCCCGGTCAGGCATGGATGTTGTGTTTGTCTTACGGTACTGGCTCTCTCCCTTCCCTGGAACCAGTGACCCTATATTAGGGACGGGCGACTGCTTATAGCCCACTGAGTTGCTCACGGTGGTCGTTAAACCTCCGAAAAAAAAATTGTTTATGCAGAACAATTTTATGGCACTGAAAATTGCAATGTGTCCAGTTCTCCGGTGGCCAGTTCTCCGGTGGCCAGTTCTCCGGTGGCCAGTTCTCCGTACCCGGTGAATGTGACATAGAATAAAAACTGTTTAAAAGGCCTAGGCTTAAGGCCTGTAATTAATATTTTGTGCGTAAGTAAAAGCGCAATGTTATTAACATGAGTTGAGACGTAAACTTTATGAATATGGAGTCGACGGACTAAAACCGTCAAAAAGGCCTAGGCCTAGAGCCCATAAATTAATATTTTGTGCCTAAGTAAAAGCGCAATATTATTTACTTTATTTGATATATAAACGTTGTGAATATGGCATTGATAGAATAAAAACTGTTAAAAAGACCCCGGCCTGCTGCCCATGATTTTAATATTCAGTGCCTAAGTAAAAGCGCAACTCTAGTGACTTGATTTGATACGTAAACATTATAAATATGAAGGCGGCGGATTAAATCTGTTAAAAAGGCGAAGGTGTTTGGCCTGTGCATTAATTAAAGAAAAATATTACAAACTTGACATGTTATGTAAATATTTAGTGCCTAAGTGCAGCGTTATTAAAAAATCCCACCTTAGGGTCCTTTTTCTGAACGTAGCATGAAATATGCTGTAATTCTTGCTTGGCTTACATAGAACGTTTTCTCGAAATTTGTTTGGAGTTCCCAATTCATTTCTCAATATAGGCTAAGAAACGGTAATATTTATATCCTCCCGCCCCCCGACCTCCCGCACACATCCTTGAACTTTTGTGACTTGTTGCCGTAAACTCGTATGATCCGACACGGAATTCCAGACAAACAAAAGAACTCCTTCCCCGTCGTTAGACTAAGCTTGCAAAACTGCCACACATAATTCGGAAATTTGGAATACTGCCACACATTCAGAGTGTTACTCGGAAGAACAGCAATTTGTGGCCCACCACTTCATGAAAAGCATGTGGCAGTTTTCCTGTCTGGCAGACTTCCTGTGTGGCAGTTTTCCTGTGACGCGGTTTTCCGATGTGTGGCGGTTTCCAAGTTGCTGAAAGACGTGTGGCAGTTTTCCTGTGTGGCGGTCTTCCGCCAAGCAGCTTGAAATGCCGACCCGGGAAATTTCCCCCACGTATTTGTGCTACTTGCACTGCTGCATCTTATTTTAAAGTGCACGAAAACAGAAATCATGACATCGGAAATTTCCCCCCACTCTGTCAGCCTCCTGGCTCTAAGACACGTTTTCAATTAAAACCCGCGGTTAGAGTTTAAATACTAACCTGGAAATTTCTCCGACCCAACCCTGCTGGGTAATCGGTAAAAAAATCCGAAGAAAAAAAAGTTTTCATGAGGGGGACTTTTCCTGTGGGGGAATTTTCCGATTCTGATAAGTTGCGAGAAAGGCTAAGGCCCTATTAATTAATGGTTTGTGCCTAAGTAAAATGTGCAATACTATAACCTTGACTTGTTATGTAAACCTTCAAAATCTGAGCTCGGCGGGTTGAAAATTGCTAGAAAGGCCTAGCGCCCATTAATTAACGTTTTGTGCCTGAGTTGAAACGTAATTCTGCAAACTTTAACTTGTTATGCAAGCCTTAAGAATATCAATACGGGCGATTCAAATTTGCTGACAGTCCTCTTCAATTCTGCCTACCCAAAAAGGGGGAAAAAAACACTCTACCCCAATTTTCTGAATTAGGATCTGTCTTACTATAAATCACCGTATGCCGTAGCTTTAAAAGATCTACAAATTTACTAAAGTTTGTTACCCATGCAATTTATATATGCCCTCGTAAGGTCGTGGCAACAGACCACCCTGTTCTGAATTAGAATCAGTCTTACTCTAACTCGATTGTTTAACCGAACACCATAGCTTTAAAATATCTACAAATTGACGGCAATTTGTTAGCCATGCAATTTGTATACGCCCCCGTAACGTCGTAGCAACCGGGTACGGAGAACTGGGCACCGCAGAACTGGACACATTGGAATTTCAGTGCCATAAAATTGTTCTGCATAAACAAATTTCGTGTGGGTATATTCCCCACTACTTAAGCAACTATTGTTCATAAAATATTTTTTAATACTTCATTTTCAGTAAGAAATTTCGACATTTCCATGATTTTCGAGCCAAAGACAGAGCGGAGAACTGTCCACGGAAGAACTGGCCATGAAACATTTAAGGGGCCGTATAAAACTTGCGTTCTGGACTCCTCCGTCCAGAACGCAAGTTTTGGAAGTCTCCAATACGTCTCCAGGTATGGTTATCTGACACACATAAAATTTCCGCAATTTCGTATTTTCTTATTTACGATATTTTTCAAGGTTTATAAATTACAGCTAAAAAAATTCTCTGCGGGTATATGCAAACCCAGGAAATTTGTCGTTGTGGGGGTGCTTGAAACCTGATATATGAAATACAAAGAATTTCTGGTCCGATCTGTAGATTTTCAGCATTTACAAATTACAACTCAACAAATTGTCTGAGGGCATGTGCCTACCCAGAAAACCTGTCGGCAGAGGGGGGGATACCAAAAGTGTAAAATGAAAAGAATTTTTGGTCATATCGGAAGATTTTGAGCTTTTACAAAGTACCTCTGAACAAACTCTCTGCAAACATGTGCTAACTCAGAAAACCTGTCTGGAGGGGAGGGGGATAATAAAAAATTGTAATATATAAAAATTTCTTGTCCGATCGGGAGATTTTTAGCATTTACAACCAGAAATACTTTATGTTTTATACTTCTTTAAATTTTATACTTTTGATGTTAACCCCCCATCCCCAGGTTTCCTGAGTTAGCACATGTTCGGAGAGAGTTTGCTGACATGCAGTTTGTAAACGGTCAAAATCTTCCGATCTGACCAGAAATCCTTTATACTGTATTTTACACTTTTGTTATTTAACACCCCCCCCTCCCCCGACAGGTTTGATGAGTCAGTACATGCGCGCATGGAGTTTGTTGAGATGTAGGTGGAAAATGCTGAAAATCTCCCGATCGGACCAGAAATACTTTATATTTTATATTTTGGGTATCCTCCCCTACCCCCACACACACACGTACACGACGTTTGCTGAGTAGGCACGTGCCCTCAGATAATGTATAGAGTTAGAGCTTGTAAATGCTGAAAATCTCCCGATCAGACAAGAAATACGTTATATTTTACAATTTAGGTATCTCCCCCCCCGTCAGGTTTCCTGCGCCAGTACATGCCGTCAGATAATTTGTTGACTTGTAGGTAGTAAATGCTGAAAATCTCCCAATCGGACGAGAAATTCTTTACCTATTACACCTTTAGTAGTACCCCCCCCGACAGGTTTCCTGAGGCAGCACAGGCCCTCAGATAATTTGTTGACTGTAAGTTGTAAATGCTGAAAATCTCCCAATCGGATGAGAAATTCCTTACATATTACACTTTCGGTATTTATTCACACCCCCCGCCCCCTTACGACAGGTTTCCTGAGTAGGTACATGCCCTCAAATAATTTGTTGAGTTGCAGCGTTTTAAAGGCTGAAAATCTGCCTATCGGACCAGAAATACTTTAAATTTTAGCCCCCCCCCCCCACACACACAGGTTGCCTCAGGAGGCACATGCCCTCAGAAAATTTGCCAAGTTGTATCCTGTAAATGCTGAAGATATCCTGTTCGGACGAGAAATTCAATTCATTATATTTTGCACTTTTGGTATTACGCACCTCCCCCTACACAACCACGTTTGCTGAGTAGGCACATGCCCTCAGAAAATTTTATGAGTTGCAGCTTGTAAATGCTGAAGATCTCCCGATCGGACGAGACATTCTTTATATTTTGCACATTTGCACCTTTGCTATTACCCCCCCCCCCCCCGTCCCCGACAAGTTTGCTCAGTAGGCACATGCCCTCAGATAATGTGTCGAGTTGTAGCTTGTAAATGCTGAAAATCTACCCATTGGACCCCAGAAATGTTTCGTATTTTAAACCTTTGGAATCCCCCCACCACGGACAGGTTTACTGAGTCAGCACATGCCCTCAGATAATTTGCAGACTTGTAATTTGTAAGATTGTAAACCCTAAAATATTTTGTTGAGTTGTAGATCATAAACATTTTTCATAAAGAATTACATTAATTATCGCAATTAAAAAAAGACGAAATTACGGAAACTTTATATCACTCAGATAACCAACTACTGGGGTTCGTGGTAACGAAGCGGTCAAAAACGCAATTTTTATACGTCCCCTTTAAATTCTAGTGGCCGCTTCTCTTACACCCGTAGGGACATGGTAATAATTAAAACAAATAATATCACATCTTAGTGTAAAGGGAGTTCGCCGCCCAGGTGGCGCAGTGGTCTAAGCGCTGGCTTATGATCATTAGTCTGTGAAGTGGTCCGGGTTCGAATCCCGTTAGGCGTGGATGTTGTGTTTTTCTTACGGCACTGGCTCTCTCCTTTTCCTGGAAGCAGTGACGCTAAATTAGGAACGGAATACTGCTTATATCCCATTGAGTTGCTCACGGTGGTCGTTAAACCTTCGATTCAAAAAAAAAAAAAAAAAAAAAAAAAAGGCTAGTTTAATAACGGTCCATATCATCTAAAGGTTCAATGTGAGACTCTACCTACAGACTTCGGTTTATTAGACTTTAGACTTAGTGCGCTAAATTACTTCAATATATATAAAAACCTATGTAATTTAGTCTTCATAAGATTAAATATGGGCAAATGTTCCACACGTGAGATTTTACTGAAATACACGTTTATAGATTAGTACTAATATTTGAGGTATTAGGAGACAAATCTGTGGATGAGATCGACATTAGGTTGCATCTCACGAAAATAAATAAATAAATTTGAGTTTCAAATTCGAAGAATATTACCTTTCGATCGAAATTAGCAGCTGGTTAAAACGATATTTCGATGAAGTGAACATTCGACAAAGTGATCTTTCGGTGAAGTGAACTTTTCGGCAAAACGACCTTTCGGCGAAATGAACTTTTCGATGAAATAAACTTTCGCTGAAATGAACTTTTCGATGAAACGACCTTTCGATGAAACGAACTATTCGGTGAAGTGATTTTCGGTGAAGTGTCCCTTCGGTCAAGTGGTTTTCGGTGAAATGGACCAAACCCCATGTGCAACTTCTGCTGGAAGGACTGGAGGAACTCTGGTACTGGTACCTTTCATGGTGTCTGAAGTACATGTATCATCCCTTTCATATAATTTGGAGTAAAAATCTTTCACTCTTGTCGAAATTTCGCCTCTATTTCTTATTACAGACCTATCTTCTTTACTCAGTGCCATAATCTTTTTTCTTCGTTTACTGAGATGTCCCTTTGCTATCTTTAGGCTTTGGTGTTTTTCAATTGCTTTCCTCGCTAGTTAACAGTGGAATTTCCTTACGTCTTCAGTGACCCTTTTTCGTACAGTCTTGCATAGCTCTATATATTCCACCTTGGAAATTACAGTCACATCTTCTTTAGTTGTCCTCATCTCTCTTCTTTTTTGCATTAACATTTTGGTTTTTCCTGATAATTTCTTTACGTGCAACTTCTTCTTTCACCCAGCTAATTTTGTTGCTGTTTCCATAAGAGCTTTGGATAGCTTTCTGTTAACTTCAGAAGTATCCACTTCTTCCGATGTTAGGCCTTCTAAAGCAGAGAATCTGTTCTTCAGTTCCAACTTGAAGGTATTATGGTGTTTTTTAAGGTTGGTTATGTCAATACATTTTGTTTGTCTTATAAGCTTGCCATGTTCGAGTTTTGTGTTGAGGTGCATCTTACATCTCATTGTGTATATGTGTATCCGCATCATAATATGTTCAACCTTTATTTGTAAAAAAAGAGGTACGTGGTGCAGAAAGTAATAATGTATGTTTTGTATTCAGCTTATTGATTTTTACATAAATCACTTGAAAATTTGAAAACAAGGTGAAAAAATTTGCATTTGTTTGCTGTTGTAATCATTCGTCCCAAAGGGCCGAATATAAGAGCAAAATCGAGAGTCTTGCAGCTCCAGTGCGAATAGATAGAAGACGTTACAAGAAGTTACGCAAAGGCAAATGTGGTACCGAAATAAACTAGAGAAAACAAAAATTCCCAAACCACTAATATCTGAAGAAAATAAAGTTTTCAGAAAACTGCGGTTGAAATTGGGAATAGGATTGGCATTGAAAGCTATTGTCAGTGTAAAATAAGAGTTTGAGAAGTATTGCATACTATTGACAGCAACATATTACTAATTTCTCATGCCTCTAAGGCTACAAAAATTACATGTTGCTGCAGGAGTATTTCTCTCTGAAATAAAGTGATTTCACTTTTACATTATTTTAATATAGGTAATTTCTGACTTAAAATTTCTCATAGCAATTTCGTAGGATTTTGAATCTATTACTTTGAGTTACTAACAGTAATCCAATATGAGCTTTACAGTTTCATATCCAGTTGTTTGATATCTTTAATCTTAATTATATCAAATGTGTTTCAAACAGTATTTTTTTACATTTGTCCTGTTCTTTTAAAAGAATGTTCTGTATACGTCCTTCACAGGGCTTTCATAATCATATGCACGATTTATCTTACATCTCGAAGTATGGATGTTATGAGTAAAAGAAATATAATCAACAATTATTTAACAAAGTGTTTTTTCTGAAAACGGAAATCTCTGCTGCGGGTGCCAATGCTGTTGGATGCCAGAATTGGAAAATTAAACTAAACTATGTAAATATGTGCATTATATAGAATGTGATACCCTTTTCATTGCTTTGACTACATCTAAAATCCAAACTCCTCACAAAAAAATTATTCCTGCAGCAGTATGGAAAAGTGAACAATAACCACAGTGTCAGTTTGCACAGGTACAGTAAGGTAAACATTTAGCCCAAATATGTAAAAGAACAAGAAAAATGCTACCGTCAATGATGGCGGTGATGTAAATATAATGACTTCGTAATAACCCACAACAAAGAAAATTTAGGATTTCCTTTGACGAAGTACTTCCATTGCTAACACGTTCAGGTTTGAGCGTTTCTTTCGGCAACATATGTTCCCCATGTTTTGTTTCCGCAAACCCTGCCCAGAATATGTGTAGATGAAGGGAGTTTCAAAGAAACTAAATAATTTTTAAACCAATATAAAACTTATTTTAAAATTCCTTAGTCTCGAGAAGTGATCGGTTGATTGAAGTAAAATTTTAGTGGTTTGATTTCATATTTCTGTTTGTTAAAATTCAATTTTGATTTGTGTTCAGTCACAGGAGTACATACCATTTCAACCAGTAAAAATTCCATACATACTATCTTTGCAAAAAAAAAAAAAAAAAAAAAAACAGAGGAAGAGAAATAAGAAGCACTTTAAGAAAGTCGTTCGGTCCTGGTAAAATTCCGCGTGCAGGTACCTAAAAGCCGAATTTGAAAATGATAAAAGAAACCGGGTGGCGCAGTATTCTAACCAATAGCATGTGATCATTCGTCCGAGATAGGTCGAATTCGAATCCCGGTGAGGCATGGATACTGTGATTGTGTTACGGCACTGGCTCTCTCCCTTCACTGGAGTCAGTAGCTCTAAATTTGGGACGGGCGACTGCTTATAGTTCATTGGGTTACTCATAGTGGCCGTTAAACCTCCAATAAAAAATGGTTAAAAATAGCGACAAAGGACGAAATAGGGGCCGGCCGAAGCGCATGTGAATCGCAGAACAAGGAAGGTGCAGCATAAGAAAACCTCGCACTCAGGCACGATAATTGTGACAGCGGATTGCGATTTAATTAACCATCACGAACCATGATGATGCGTCTATATCATATCTGTGAAGAATACGAGCAGTTGAGCGAGTTTGAGAAAGGACGTATTACTAGGTTGAAATAGTCCTGTTGGTCAAATCGGTGTATTGCCACGCATTTCGTTTGAGTGACGCGAGAATCGAACGATTTTAGCGCCAATGGGTGAAAAGAGCAAAACTCAGCGGCACACGGGCAATAGACTTCCGAGGAAACGGACAGAACGAGAGGATCGAGAGATTGTGTCAACCTCAAGAACATAATCGAATTCGTCGCTCGCTGCCGCCCCGGTGGCGCAGTGGTCTAAGGCGTTGGCCTCTGATCATTCGTCCGTAAGGGGTCCGGGTTCGAATCCCGGTGAGGCATGGATGTTGTGTTGTCTTACGGCACTGGCTCTCTCCCTTCCCTGGAACCAGTGACCCTAAATTAGGGACGGGCGACTGCTTATAGCCCACTGAGTTGCTCACGGTGGTCGTTAAACCTCCAATCAAAAAAAAAAAAAAAAAAAAAAAAAATTCGTCGCTCTCAACACTCCGTCACCATGTTGCCTCGTCTACAAGTACGGAAGTGGCCATCCGAACTGCTAAAATTCAACTTCCGGCACGGAAACTATATTAAGAGGCCCCTCCGTCGTCTACCATTCACAAGCGACCGTCGCCTGGACGGGTTGTAGTGGTGTCTAGCTCGATCAACTTGGGATGATGTCCAGTGTTGTCGCGTATTCTTTAGTGAGGTGTCTTGGAGTGCACTTGGAGCTGACGACCAGCACATACGTGTTTGGAGACAAGTCGGCCAGGACACGTATCCAGTCTTTACCATTGACCGGTAAAACGAGAGTGACTGTCTGGCGAGCAATTTTCTAGGAGAACTGAACACTATCAATAGTTTTTGTACCATTCTCACAGCTTAACAGTACACCGAAAACATTCCACGACCTGTTGTGTTGACCTACCTATCGGAGATCACCTAGCAACTTTTCAACAGCATAATACCCGGCCACACACGACAAAGTTTTCTCCCAAGCCTGCCTCCATAATGCTGACAATCTTCCATTACCAGCCCAATCGCCAACTTTCACCTATATACCACATTTGGGGCAACATGCGATGCCACATACGCCCATACCGAAATGTGAACTCACTCACCCGCAACCTGTTCATCATCAGGAATGCTATACCTCAGAACAGTATCCGAGAATTGCATACTACGTTGGCACGCCTGGTAACCTCTTGTATCCAAGAAACAGGTCGTCATAATGGGAGGCCACCAACGGCCATACCGGAATGTCAACGAACCCACCCGCAACTTGTTCATCACTCGGTATGCTATACCTCAGAACAGTATCAGTGAACTGCATGCTGCTATGGCATTCCTGGTAACCTCTTGTATCCCAGCCAGAGGTACAGCTACAACGTGATGGTTAGTTCCACTAGTGTAGCTGTTTTGTATATATATACATGACCAACTGCTCTGGAATTGCAATAATTTCTTTTCCTATACATATAAGTTGCGCACACCGTTTTTCATCTCTATTGGATAACTCCATGAAGGTGCATCGTTTCATTTTCAAAGAGTGTATTTCGGAGCAATGATTTTGCAACTCAGATACTTTCTTATCTACTCAGAGACATATCACCTTTTCTGCTAATAGTTTTCGTTGAAGTAAGCACAAAACGTAGACTCTTAGCATTTGAAGTTAGCATAAAAACCTCTTAATACCAGCACCTACTCTGTATTCCGTGAGCCGAACAGGTTCCACAAGTTAACATATAAATTCCAACCCTGTCTGATCCATTGTCAGAAGGAATGTAAAGTACATGTTTCTCCTACAGCACTGTAATAATATGGATTGATCTTGTTTTCCCCTAGGTCATTTCCTCCTTTTGCTTCACCTCAAATCAGTTCTGGCTAAAGGGATATTTTTTTCAGTAACTAAACTCACACACTTGAAAATAGAAATAAATGTTTACACAATAAATTTGTAAAATTGTGTATATATGTAATTTTCATGATGGAAAGTCCCATTTAAAAATTCTTAATTAACAAGTAGGACAAAACTGAACCGAAATGTTTGTTTTCTATTTTCAATGAAATTAAACTAGTGATATTATTTATCACCTTAATAGGATTATATTAGAATTAAAACAGACAAAGTCAGGAAATATTGAACATTTTGAATGAACTATGTGAGAGCTGCAGTGAAAGAAAAAAATATGTGGTTTCAAAATGATACAAACGCAACTGCGTTATGCGAAATGACACCGTAAGATAGATAAGATTCATTATGAGTGAGTCATTTTAGAGCAGTATTTAAATATGACGCCGCGGACAACCACTGGTCCGAGGAACACACTTTAAGAAACATTGTCCTAGAGTGGCATATTGGTAAATCAGGCAATATTACAAGATTTTGAACTACTCACACCGTATTAAAACCAGGAATTCAAATTGGTATTATAGTAACAAAAAAATATCAAAGAAAACCGAAGATCGATATGTGTGCCACATTATGAAATTGTAATCTACAAAGGAAGACAATGGAACGCACCTTCTTCAATTATCCTTTTATCAGGTAAGTCCGGTTTAATATTATAAAATGTTGTACCCAATAGCATTAGTTTATAATTTTATATTATTTTTTAAATTCAAATTATACTTAATTTTTAAACTTATACTACACACACAATAATATGTAAACTCTTTGTACTAGAGGTATTTTTTTAATGGGATCAATTACACAAAAGTACGCAGAATACTAAGAAAAACAAAATTTCAAATAGCTTTAGTAAATTATTGAAAAAAAATTCTTCATATAAATTACGACAATGAATAAAATCTCGTGTCTTCCTAATCCATTTACGAAAGCAATTTAGGTGGCTCACTTTAAAATAATGTTGCATTTCGTCTGCAGTAATTTACTAATGCGTCATATTTGAAATCTGTATAATTGCTGAGGTAACTGAAATGTGAAAGAAATGGCAAAAAATATAATATTTGTTGTCATAAAGCCAAACACCTTAATTCAGAAGAAATACCCTCCTCCATTTTATTACACATGGGTACATTCCATAAAACACTCGTTTCAAGTCATTGAAAGCTGATCACCTAAATTGGTATTTTCAGATAGGAAATAATCTTTAGCGGCCAAACACTCTTTCCAAGTTCAGCGATTTTCTCGGATCCCCAATTTGTTAAGCGGTCCATAACGAAGCGCAGCGAGATGAATTTTTACTGCTCGTTTCTTGTTTTAGTGCGGCAGTCTTGCACTTCATTATGCTAAAATTCACTTTGACGATATTCTAAATCTTTTAATTTTTTGAGCAATATTCGCATCAATCTTTATTGATCATTCAATCACTCATCGTGAGATTAATGCTACCGAGAACACATAAAGTATGTGCGTGTTTGGGGCGTTTCAAAATCTCAAAAGTTTAGCAAATAGCACTTGAATTGCACCCCATTTTGTATATCACGTTTTCTAATCCCGCGATCTTTTTACAGGCCTCTTCAGAAGCGTAGGTAAAAATGTTATGACATCACTTTTTAACAAATTTTATTTTAAATTAGATATATATCAATTTGTTTTCAAAGAATTTATCAATAACTTAATGTTTTACATCATTATTATGGAAATCGTTGTTAAGATGACTACACTTTATCATTGGAACACTATTTTATCGGTTTTTTGGATCAATTATTGAAGTTGACGGCCTTGTAGCGTATATTTTAGACAGTAGTCACCTTCTTCTAGAACTTCCTATTGGTTTTCCACTGTAATTTCTTCACTGATTTAAGATGACCCGCACGATTTTTTTCTCCTCTAATTTATAATTCCTATACTTGGAGCTATGCTTTACAACTGGAATTTGCAAACTAGAATAAATTACCCAGCACACAAAGTGCAATATTAAATATATATTTAAATAGATAAATGTTCGAAAAATATACTGCGTACAATAATAGTTCAAGAATAAGAGCAGCATGCTTACTTTGTTTCCAGCAATGAAGAGGCAAGTCAATGCTAATAGGTTCCTCACCTGCATAACAGGCCGAGCCCGAAATTGAACACAGGGTATGTTGTGGCGGTTTGGTGTCCGGAATAAAGGTGATAAAAGCAATTCATTTCAAATACACACTACACAATACTCAAACTAATCCTTGGAGATCATAACGGCAAGCAATGTGTCTCACATGATGGTTATCAGCAGTAACTCTCATAACCGGTTTAGTGTTACTCATAACAGGCTTACTGCTCCTGCTCATAACCATCATGTGAGATATATTGCTTGCCGTTATGACCTCCAGGGTTATTTGAGTATTGTGTAGTTTGTATTTGAAAGGAATTGTGTCTTACATTACGCATGATGATGAAACCATGTAAAGGTTTCGGAAGCGCTAGTGTTTTTTAGCGAAAATTAAAATATTTAAAGTGCCAAGACGGTATAAATATTTATTCTATTAGATATAATCCGTAGCGTAATTCATCTTACAGAGTGTATGACTTCGTAAATCATCAAACAGAGTGTCTCAGTTGGGTGTATTTAACATCTAGTGTTATTTAAAACAATAAAAACAAAATGAGATACATCATAAAATATTTAGCTACATCTCATAACACGCAATTGCCGATTATTTGGGTGCATGTTTGTGCTCAGGCAAACAAACTTATTAATGATACAGCTATTTTTCCATAGGCCTTAATCAAAACAATTGACAAAAATGACCAGACAGATGTTAAGTTTCCCTAACCGCTCAAAAAGTGCGCATATTTTATTTCTCGTATAACTAGTCTGCTTTAGGGAGTTTAAAAAATATCATTGGGCGGAGGAAGTTTTAAATTTGAAAAAAAGATATCTGCGTTTCCTAGGAAAACGAAATATCAAAATATTGTCATTGCGAATTGCAGCTGAATCTACTTAAAGCTTCAACGTAGCCTTTCATGTGGAGTTATTGTGGATCGGATTTTTCAGAATATCTGCACAATAAACTTTTCCTTGAGGAAACGTCATTTCGCCGTCTGGAACAACCGCAAATGCTCTTAGTGAATCCGAGGTTAAAAATCGTTTCAGACAATCTTTTTAAACAGTCACCTGCTCAAAAAAATTAATTTAAAAGATTATCGTATGTGCGTCTTTCTATGAGTCCACTTCTCATTCTTTATATTTCCACGTCATATAATTTTCTACGAAACTCACACATCAGCAATTTGTTACAACTCTTTCATCGTCAGGATCTCTGTTTCTCTGTTCCTCACTTTGCTCGAAGAAGTGGATTACTGAATTTTGATCGCAAGGATTATTTGGCAAAACATGCATGTTTTTGTCAGTTGCACGGTGCATTATTTTCCGTGGAAGTCGGGGTTTAGCGGCAATCGCGAGTAAATCAATGAGCTACAAAGCAGTCTCCTGTTTCTAATTTGGTGTCGTTCATTCCAAGTAACGAACAGAGACAGTTCTATGAGACAAATGCGTCATTCACACTTCTCCTGGTGCATTGAACGCTGTGATATTTCAAACGAATTGCAGGAATCAAAAGCCCTGTACCACTCATTCACCAGGGAGCCGAATTTGAGATTGATTGCTTCTACTACTTTCTTAAGTGTGATGTAATATAACAGTGTGGATATAAGTATTGATCTTCTGTTCAAAATAGATAAAGATACCCCAACGCTAGAGCATTTATGAAATTGATAACAGCGTTTTTCCGTTTACTGAATTTATTTCATCCCGAAACGGTTTATTGTATGGGTAGCTAATTATGACAAATGACTCCCGCTGATCTCGGTTTTGGCTGTAACTAAAATCAGTAGTAGTAAACTGTCTAAAGTTTCCAAGGAATAATAAGGTAATTTGTGTGTTCAATAAAAAAATATATGTATTTAATATTTAGGCCAGCAATATATAACAAACATTCTTACAAATTTATTTGGAAAACTCATTAGCAAACAGACATTCCCAAAATCCTTATACAAAAAGAAACATGTGTCTTTGTAACAAAACGAAATAAATAAAGTAAAATTGTAAGAATGATATTATCAAGGAAATCTAGTGCTTTGGGTGGAACAAATAAACTTAGACTACTATTACAGGTAAGCATATACGTAAAAGGTGTTGGCCATTTGGACCTATTACGAAATAGCATATCCGTAAAAAGTGACGTCCATCCCATAGACACCGGACAAGCACGAGTATAGTAAGATTCCGAGCTGCTCTAAGAAGGGTCGGATGTTCATACGCTGCCTGAAGGTAAATGATCCGAGGCCCAAAAACTACCTAAAGTGCCATTGACAGTGGAAACGAGGATAAAACTCATGCTTTTTGAGAAAAACGTAGGTAGGCCTAGGTTGTAGATCCGGATGAGGCGTTGGTGGTATGCACTGAATTTCCCACTCCTCCTACCAGTGCGCTTATATTAAATACGACCGAGTGCTTACTTCCCCACAGATTCGCTTACAGTACTCTGTAGTCTTCGAAATAACACGAAATATTTCAGTTTGTTTCTTATAAATTTTTACAAGTATTTAAATTTTGTTTTCTACTTCACTACAATACACTGGTGTTGATAAAAAAATCAGAACGAATGAAATGAGAAGAACACTGACTTTAAATTTTATAGGATATGTTCATTAGGCTATAACAGAACAAATTATTAGCATCTTGTCCTTATACGTACGAGATGCATCGATGTAGCTAATAATACGTGTGACCACCTCTCACTTGTATCACCAGCTGCAAGCGCTAAAGCATGGCATCAAATAATATGTGAATCGTGTCCTCTGGAATAGGCATCCAGCATGTGTTAAATCGCGTCCAAAGTTCTTCACGGGTTACTGACGGACGGTCGTAACGCTGCTCCTGTCTTTTGAGTATTTCACAGAGATTTTCTATGAGTCATAAATCCAGTTATCTGACTGGCCACGGCAAAAGGGCAATGTCGGCATAACCACGAAGAAGGAACTTGTTGCGCAACGGGCTGTGTCATATTGTCCGGATGAAATATGCTCCCGGGAACGTAGTGCAGGTATGGAAGCGGAATAAGCCCTAAAATATCATTAGAGTAATGGGCACTCATTCTGATGGTACGGACCCTCTCGAGAGGCCAACTGCATTCAAACCTCGTAACACCCCAGGCGAAACGTCATGTGTTGTATGGTATGCCTGGTGCAAACACACCATTCCTGACGCCCTGGCGGAGAAGGAAACAGATGCCGTCATCATTTTCTTCTAAAGAAATACGCATTTCTTCCGAGAAGTCGTTTTACGACCATCGTTCGATGCACCATTGCAGCCGTGCAGTTCGTTGCTGCGTTGTCAAGGTTAGCCTAAAAAGGTGACCGACGAGCCCGCAGTTGTTACTGTAATAACAGGCGAGGTGCTGTTGCAGCTAACAGATTTAAACTATGATGGCCGACTATTGTTGGATGTTGAATAGGGACAGTAAAGATAAAGGAGGATCTGCAAGAAAGTAAAAAAGACAGTTTGAAAATAAATAGAACACTGTTTGCTTGGCGTTTTGTTAAAGATTAGTCACAGGTCAGTTTTTTTATAGAATTTTAAAGCGTTTTTGTAAAGAAAAAAAGTCTTAAAAGTTTTAGTATTGTGTTTGCATTTTCGTGCTTACATTAATTAAAATCTTGAAAACATAACTTCATATTTTATTTAAAAACCTGACGTGATAGGGAAAAATGGAAGTCTTTTCTAGAATCGGCGTCACAAAATAATTCAAGAACAGCTATTTTTATGATACGCTTTCCTACATACAATAATATTTTTTGATAGAGGGTTTAACGACCAACTCAGTGGGCTATAAGCAGTCGCCCGTCCGTAGTTTAGGGCCACTGGTTTCAGGGAACAGAGAGTACCAGTGCCGTAACACAAACGCAACATCCATACCTCACCGAGACTCGATCCCGGGCCAATCTCGTACGAATAATCAGAAGCCGTCGCTTAGACCACTGCGCCACTGGGGCGGCTCCAGAAATCATTAACGAAGTTATGAGGATAATAACTGTGGAATAAATCCGGCTTCTGTGTCCTCACCTTTGACCACAGTTCGATGATATTCAACAGAACCGGTTCAGTAGACCTCCGGAACAACATGATACAGTTTTGTCGCAATCAAAGCATGTTTGAGTAAGTTATGACGCATAAGGGCAATAGAATGGATCCCGCTCCTATGTCTGACCATCGACCCCATTTCGTCTGTTTTCAAGAAGTTTCGTCCCCAGGTTGTCCACTACCACATACTAAAATTTCATTGAAATCGAACCATTTTAACGCGAGTTATCGTGCGGACATACAGGCAGACGGACAAAGCTGGAGCATATACGTTTCTTCAACCTACGGTTGGGAAGCGTAAGAAATCGGATTTCGTTGTTCTGCTTCTATTTTCTATTATGAAACAAAGTTTCCGTGATACGCGAATACTCCGTGCCTCGAAAAAGTGAAAGAATCGGAAACAAGAATATTCAAAACCAACTTCAATTTGCACAGATTAGGGTTTTCTACTATTAGAAAAATACATACTGTTTATTCTAATACTAATTCAAGTCATTAGCACGAAATAATGAAGTTGTTATAAAGGAAACGACAGCAGTAAATGGACTCCCCTGGATGTTCGAAGTTACCGTACAAATCACTGTCAGGGCCTGTGGGCGTATGTACTCTGCATTCAATTTGTCTGAGGTTTGGACAAGACGCCGACTTTCCAGCTTTATCAATTTTCTTTTAGGGAAAGAAACATTCAAAGTGTGTTTCCCAGTTGTAGATATATGGATGCCCCTTCTAACTTTATTTGCAAATATCTTCGGTATTGATCATCCGATTCGGACGATATTTAAAATTCAGGGATTTTTCTACGTGCTAAAGAGAATGCGCATAAAATAACATACACCTTATATAGAAAAAGTCGAAGATAGAGAGCTAATTAACATGTTAATTAGTTTAATTAGCGTTTTTCTTCGCATCGCATAATAGTTCCCTTCGAGGGCTTTCCAACGGCAACTTACTTGTCTATCTGCGGCAAATGGTTCCAAAGTTAATTAGGGGGGGGGGGGTTGCTATTTTTTTATTCTTTTTTTTAAGTCTGTACAAGGCATGGTTCCGTGGTTTACTGAACTCAGTTATTCAGCACTTTAAGAAAAACGCATTACGAATTTCCCAATTTTAATTTTTTTTCCGGTACATATTCCTGCAATGAACATCCGATTACACACAGAAAGTGTAAAACATTTCCTCAGATAACGTGCAAAATGAACTTTAATTATACCTCAGGTACTCCTGTGTAATAATAATTTTTATAACTAAATAAGTTTTATAAATTAATAGGTAGATATAAAATATATTAAATTTATAGGTAAAGAAACAGTCAGATCGCATGAGAGAACAAGCTTTTAAATGTAATTATCGTATGCTTTATAACACATGTTGTACCACTTTACTGCTTATAGCTAAACGAACATGCAGAACCTCTTGCACAGAGATCCTACCACAGTAATTCAATTTCCAAGACTCCGAATCGCTGCAGTTGATTATCGAAAACTACTTTAAACTTTATAGACTAATTAAAGGCGCTTCCAAAAAAAACATATTTTTGGTTATTCAGTAAAATAAAACTTGATTTCACTTCTTTGAATAATTTATTTTAAAAATAAAAAAGTGAGCACTAGTATTCCATACAAAATATAAAGGTTAAATATTCCCTCAGAAGCGTATTCCAATATTATATACAAGCAAAAATATCAGGTGCTATTATCTGCACGAAAAGTGTTCCTTTCTAACTGCGAAATACATTTGGCTCTTACGAAAAAGGCCAATTCTTTTTAAATATTATGGCCCTACACTGCATAAAATTTAAAAAAAGTGTCTATGTATTTCGAATTAATTTTTTGATCAGTTCAGATTTTCGGACATAAAAAGATGCAAACCGTCACGGGCTGTACAATTTCACGAAAGAAATTACAGTTTTCAGCAATGGATAGCTTAAAGCAGAAAGCTGATAATTCAAATTTCCCTACAGAATCAAATGGCATATGGATATTGCTTAACATATATCTGAAAATATGGTGTAGAAGAATATGTAGGAAGAAAATAGCATTATGTTTGATGTAGTCCTGTAAAACGGGATATTATACAGTGCAAAGCATGGGGCTCAAATATTTTGTTAGCTCAGTGGCATGACATATTTAAAAGAATTTAACGTGATTCCCATGTTCAGACGATTGCCATGTTGAGACGAGAGAAAAATTACATTGTCTTTTGGATTTTGTTTTAGTTTTCTTCATCGTGAAGCTGATTTTACTTTTTCTTACAATTTGTACAACACATCTGTTATGGTCTATGAGAACATGGCGGTTCTGTAAACCGAAGCATCCAACACAGCGATATTGTTCGATTGTCAGGCGGTTATTTAGACTAATTTTTATTAAACTGGTGTTCAAAAGAACACCAGTTCATGCATATTTATTTCTAATATAGACTGGGAAATGGTGTATATCGGAAGTGAAGACTTTTAAACTATACTTAGGTATGCAGTTCAATTCGTGTGGTATCCAGTTCAATTTATGTAGTGCCAAATATACTAAACCTTTTCAATACGTATTCATAAAATATGTGATTTTCTTTTGCTTCATCAACGAAAATAAAATCTTAGCATCACATACCCTGCATATTGAAACATACCTATACCTTGCATCAGTAGAACAAGGAACCTCACAGCAGATTCTGGAGCATGGTTTTTAATGGAGTGCATCATTTTGGACACCGCATGTCGTGCTTTCCTTGTAAAGAATTGTCGACGTCTTTGTTCTATACATATTTAACGATTCCTACGTAACGGATGACTTCATCTACTGGCAAGGAATCTTATTTCCTTCTTCGTATTTTGTTTAGTGAGTATTCAACGGCCACCAGTCAAGCAGTAGCACGTCCGTAATTTAGGGCCCCTGGTTCAAGGGAAGTGAGGGAGCCATTGCCGTAAGACAAAGGCAAAATCCATATCTCACTGTGTCTCGAACCGAGTCCCATCTCTGGAGAATGGTTCAAATGCACCGCTTAGACAATTAAACCAGCAGGACGGCAAACATTGCGTTTGTTATTTCATATCGATTTCATTAAAATCCGCATTTCCTGACAGTGTATTAATATAGTCCATCAGATTTTGATGTTTGTTCTAGTTTTCTTTAGGTTCCGGATTAAACAACATATGGACAATTCGACAAAGTGGTTAAAAAGACAGCTTTATTTAAATATATTATCGATAATAAATGCATTCCAGATTTTGAAAGTGCCAAAACTATTATAGACCAGTATTCGGAACAAATTATAAAATTCTCTGAGGCCTTGATGATTGAAAAGACATGGGAAAATAATGCAATAAAATCCAAAAACCCAGGAAAGCAAATCATGAAAGATGACACATTGTAAATGTTGAGAAAGATATAAATCTGGCCAACATAATCTTCGATTTGGCAGATCTCAACCCCCGTTAGATAACTCGGATCCGAATCTACATGTCGGCTTACAGCAATTCGCTACCGAAATGCTTGATTGCGCGAGTTCAACATGTGACCCCAATGATGACGTAGACAGTAGCACATGAGCTAAAATCGTAGCATGACGGCTACATATTGACAATTTCCAAGTATATCTACTACACCAGTGAAACTACCACGTAATAGATTGATAATGGTATGAACATATACCGAACTGCATAGCGTGTGCCTCAATATCGCACAGAGTTTGTTGCATTTTGTGAAGAAACAGAGTTCCGACGTTTTTAACCCAGTAAACAATTATTCTTTTTTATTTTTCATCTATTTTATACTGCTGCACCAAATATTTTTAGGTGTAATATTTTTAACATGTTAATTATTCAACTGTCTGCATATTTGAACTGGCATTTGAGGGTCCTTGACCTTGGAGTGGTACAGAACAGTGTTAAACTGTGTTGGCCTACGGAGCTGTTTTGTATTGGGCTAAATTGATACAGAATTGTGTTACTTTCATAACTTGTGTTACTATTCTAGTACGTATACTATTCGACTTGCAAAATGCTTCAATTTCATAACTTTCTCCCAATTTCCTAAATTAATTTAACATTATTTGAGTCTCGTGCTTTGGTTACAATCATCAGAATGGAACTTTGCGCCCCACATGTGAATAAAATGTTCATAAAGTTTGTAATCCGAGTAATATATGATTAATGCATCTCATTTGTTAAACAGCTTCAGTACATTACATTCGACCATATTCTTAAGATTATAATATTAGTTTTTCTCGTTTCGATAGCGGAAAGAATATCTCTAAGTCTTGACCGTTTGTCCAAATCAGGCCCAGTGCGAATCCCGTTGAGGCAGGCATATTCTGATTGGATTTAAGCACAGGTTTTTTTTATTGGAGGTTTAACGGCCACCGTGAGCAACTCAATGGGCTATAGGCAGTTGTCCGTCCCTAATTTAGGGTCACTGCTTCCAGGGAAGGGAGAGAGCCAGTGCCGTAAGACAAACACAACATCCATGCCTGACCGGGATTCGAAACCGGACCCCTTACGGACGAAAGATTAGAGGCCAGTGCCTTAGACCACTGCGCCACCGGGGCGGCTAAGCACAGGTACTCTCACATCTCTGGAGCCAGAAGCCATTAATTTAGGACGGGGAAACAGCTTATATCAGCAACTGGAGTTACTCAGAGTGGTCGATAAACACAGAGCAACCGAAAAAACAGCTGAATACGAATGATATTGTATAGTATAAAACATATAATCGCCATTCCTTTATATACAATAATTAGGGAAATGAGAAAGTTTGATAGCTGTATGTGTAACGACTGTGAGGCAAATGAACAAATCCGTTGTGATGACTGAGAGAAATGAGTATCTCAAAAATGGGTCACTGAATATTTTTATTCACATGCGCAGGGCTTGAAAAATGTCATGCTTTTTCAACAGTCAGGCAAATATCTCACAGGCAAGGTGAAAATCGAAACCTCCGCAGATCTGTCGCATTTGCTTCGTGTTTTGAGGCTTGATTTGTTTAACATTTGTACACATTTCTGGAATAATATTTTTTCTGCTAACCCATTTTCTTGAGTTTTGTGTTTAACAACCTCCGGGAACAACTCAATGAGTTAAAAACAGTCGGACATCCCTAATTTAAGGCTACTGGTTCCAGGGAAGGGAGAGACACCGTGCCGTAAGACAAACACAACATTCATGTCTCCAAGATTCGAATGAGAACCCATCTCGAACGATTGTCAGAAACCATAGCTTAGACCACTGCGCCACAAGGGTGGCCTAACCTTATATAAACGATTAAGCATTGTGTAATAGCCAAATTCAGTTTTATCTCTCTAAAGTAAATGATGCAAGTATTCTGCGATGTCTAAGAACTTTTCTAACAGCTCCGCGGAAGATCGGATTCCTATGTTTACCCTTTCACATACTGTAGCAATTGGATAAGCGGGAGCTCGCAAGGTGCATGTAATTATTACACTGCCTATCTTTTCTCACAGCGTTTGGGGAAATCTTTTTTTTTTTTGAAGGGGCGGGGTGCTTTTGACTTCTTGCCTCGTGTTTTTCTTATGCGTACCGTGCCAGGATGTTTTGACCCACGGCAGTTCCAGATCTGCGGGCAGACTGGCTTCTCACCCTGTCGCACAATCAGGCATCCCTTTCGTGAATCAAAATAAGCTTTATGGAGAAACTTATAGTATTACGTATCCAACAATAAGCATATTAACGTATAAAGAATTGCCGATTGAATTTAAATTGTTCAACAGGATTTTTTTCTCGCCAACTAAAACATTCCTCTCCTCTCAGACGAGCAGAGACCGCATTTTTTAAGCCCAACATTTGCGGTATACGGCGTTTTGTAAAATTTAAGTTATTTCCTTCCTGGTAGATCAATAAATACGATTCTTAAAGTTGCAGAAATTGTAACACGGAACAGATTTGTAACGGAAAGTAACACAAACTCCAAATGGTAGCTGACTGGAAGTACAAGATAGTGATTAAAACAACTGAGTAGAAATGAAGCTTATATGCTGGGTATTTTGCTGATATTTGGAATTGAACAGCTAGATCTTCTTTAAGGGCTTCGTTTAAAGCTGAAATTGAAATATTCTCATGAGACACGACATTGAAAAAGAAAATACATTTCAAATGTTCTTATCGTTCAGTACTATGCAGTTCATTAAATGTAAGCGAAATTATTATAAAAGTCTATATGCTCTTCAGATAAGGTTCATGAGTTTCAATTGCGGATAATCTTTGTAGTGTAACGTGGAATATTTTTGCTACAGAAAATAAACTATAGTCACCGTATTGCTATTGAAGACCAAATGTATTTGCGTGAAGTCGCAAAAATTGCTAGTGAATAATAGCAAATTGACAGATATAAGAGAAAGGGGGTCAGAATGAAAATGAAATATGTTAGATAAAAAGTTTCACGGTGATAAAGGTAGGTATATTGGAACATGTCGAAAGTGTTTTGTTTTCCAAAATTAACTACTTTTTTCGGGAAAACAGCACATTTCGAGCCCAGAACCTAGTGCAAAATAATGTACTTATTTTGAAATTAGAAATTTTAAACTTTAACCGAAGTATACACCTAGAGCATACCGCGATTTCACAACTCGATATACTTCATGGTTGGAAAAGCTTTTCATACACTAAGCGCGTTCGAAGGCTAATAAAGGGAAATGCCCTGCCGTGTTGAGATATAACAAAATAAAATTAAATATCAGGAAATAAGTGTCAGCACTTTAGTTTCTGTATTCACATCTTTGTTTTTTTCCTTGTATATTTTAAAACCATATTGGGAATTACATGTATGCTAACGTTTTTTTTTATATTTGTATCTCATTATTTTGCTGATATTAGTGTAATTTACATCGTCCTCGGTACTTTCCAAACAAATTCGTATTTCTGGTATCTCTCGCTCTTTATAAGCTGTGATTCAGTATACCTAGAAAGAGTGATAGTAAATATGATTGAATCTGAGACTTGAATCAAGTTTAAATTGCATACGCTAATGACCTTCTTTGACTCGCGTAGTTCAGATCGCCGATTTTGCGACTACGTATAAAATCATTATCGCGACAGATCTAGAATTAAAGTTTGAAAATTTTAGTTTAATTTTTTTCTCCAACATAAAGCGGTAGCTTTAGACGCCTGCTAGGGATATTACATTATGAACAGTAATTATAATTTCTGGAGAACCTTCTGTTTTACTCTTATTTTTTTAATATTTAACCTCCTGTGCTTGAAAGGTCCGATGTTATTGCAATTTTAATTCTTCTTCTAGAAGAAAAAGCAGCATTATTACTGTCAACTTTTGTAGAAGTACGATACTAATTCTAAAATTGCTACCCTTGACCAAGCATGAACGTTGAAAATATATCTACTCAAAGACAGGGATTGCACTAACAGAAATAACTGTAATTTGGTACATAACACACCAGGTGTTTTGCGTTCTTTGCGATATAGAGAAGTAAGTCAATACATGTTATGTTCTAGGTTATCATACACTCAAAGCAGAAATCTTTGTCATGCCTTTGAGACTGATGAAACGAATTACATTTTTTTATTCACCAATTAAGAAGCACGGCAAACAGAATACCGAAATCTGTTGCCTGAAATATGTTACAAAAACTGTCTGAAAAACCTTAAAATGAAGAGCAACCTTTGAAAACAATAAAACACATTGTATATAAAATAAACATTTTGCCCTGAGTTGAAAGATAATTTTTTATTTAACAACATTTTTATACATAATATAATTTAATATGTTCGCGATTTTACTGTTGTTCATAACAATTGAACTACCATCTTGAAGACAATATCCACTTTGAGATAATACTTACATTTTAAGCTGATTGTGTTAAAAAAACAGTTTGCATCGGCATTCATAAATTGGCAAATTTTGCATCGGTTAAAGTGAAATAGGAAGGTTATTGACAAGGCCAACCTCTGATATTTGAACAGTGTGTGTCTAGCATGCCCGGTTTGATTTATTGTTATTACCATGAAAATATCATGTTGTTAAATGTGCTAGGACTTTGACCATAACCCAAAATACTTTCCAAAGGCTTTTAAAAGAAGTATTCACATGAGGAAGTTAATGAATTAAAATATTTGATGCAACCTAATCGTGGGATTACATAAACAGAAATATTTCATAATAACTAAAATTAGATGTCCGGGCTTCCCAGAAATAATTAATTCCATGCATTACGATTGCTTGAAAGTTGCGCTGAGCTATTTTTTTCTTAAAAAAGGTATAAAAATAAATAACATAAGGTGAGCACGTGGTTTGTAGATTTTACAAGATTACTTCCGAAATTTAATATCTAAACATCTGATGAGCCCCTACGTTTCTGGTGACATGATTTTCAAATTCTTCCTTTAAACTTCTTGCTGAACAAAAGCTAGATAAAGGAAAGGAAATGAAAACTTATTTTGTTCTTCACTCAACCCAAAGTAAGCCTATCGTCGTTGGCTTACATGTTACTTTAGAATAGTAGATCTTTTAAAAAATGTGAACCTAATATTTTCCATATTCCAAATAGACAGACGTTTACGATGAATTCCAATGAACTGATAACTTTTGGATTGCGAAGGAAATATAATCGTTAAGCAATCATAACTTTCGAATAACCCAAATGGCATTAGCTATTAACACGCTCCTCATTTCTAACTTTATTTGATGACCAATATCAAAAAGACTACTAAAGCATATAAATGCGCCTGTTCCCTTTTTGAGGATAAGTACGTTGGCAGTAAGCCGTACCCCACTCCTCACTTCTTTGAAGAAATAACCATTTTATTGATGAAGAATGGTAGTCAAACAATAAGGAAGAAATACAGGTTTTTTTGTTTTTTTTTTACTTTGACCGCGAAATGTTTGTAAAATGCTCTTTCTCATCTAATTTCTTGTGTATTATCCTGAAGAGCGTGGTAAACTAACTATTAAGCGACAAATCTTATTTCAAACTGACTTTGATGGCCCTGGAACAGATAACCCAAAATTATTACTTTGGTCAGTTGTAGAAATTCGGGGCTATTTCCATTAATTATGCCTTCATGTTATGATTCGTGACATAGAAAACACTATGAGCAACTGTATTGGCTAGCGGTTGCCGGACTGTTACTTTGGGGCTATGAGTCCAGGAATGGAAAACAATCAGCTCCCTTGTGCAAATACATTGGTGCTATAGACAACACACTGATGCCAACACCCTTGAGTCTAAGTACCTCTAAATTGATAGGTCAGAAACCTGACAACTCGCCCAACAGGGCTTCTAAGTAAGGTTCAAAAACGTTTTACAAAATCCAGCAACACCGTTGCTCTACTCATATCTGCTGTGGAAAAACTGTACTCATTCATTTTAACTGAGGATTAATGATTAGATCCAAACTTTAATACAAACTTTAGTTATGTATTATTTTATTCTCTCCACAGTGACATTTTTATGAAATAAAAGGTGCTGTGAATTTCTCTGTGAAAACATGGATTCATGATCGCCATCTAGACTCGAGGAGGATGATGCACCCCTTTCATTTTATTGTTATATAGTGTCGCGCACATATAGTGGAGAAACGGGTAAACCGGCAACGATTGTGTTTATGAGACCTAAGATATCTAATATATTTTAATAAATTTGGAGAACAATGGTTTGGTGAAATGTGGATTAAGTCAAACTGCCTAACAAAAGGCGATAATTTAAAAGACATCTCGTGAAGAACCAATTTTTTACTGAAATCACTTTTTAAATAAATTAAATTTTACAAAATATAAACTGGAAATAATTTAAATTATTTAGGTGACTATGAGATCCGATTGTAACACACTACCCAGCAAATGTATTTCAAAAAGCTCAGCTAACACATATATTCCGTTTAAAATGACATTTAAATATTTGCAAGAAAAGTAAGACATATTAAAACAAGATGGTACTTTTTTACATAGCAGTTTAGATGATAATTGACAAACGAAACTGAATTATGTATCAACTGATGAGAGTAATGTGAGACACAGAAGATCAAATATATAAAAATAGTTCACTTTCTATTTGTCAAAAATCATTATGATTCTGACTGTACGGGAAATTTCTTTCATATACATGAAATGAAAATAAAATGACGCAATTAGTATGTTCTGTGGAGATCGACCTAACTTTAGTTTGCCTAAAGCTTCTGCTTGAAAACTGTGATATGTAAAAATTGATATTCAAGGTCAGTCAAGACAGCAAGAAGTATTTTACAATCTTATCTTAGAATATTAAAATTTTTTCTAAAAAAAATTCTATTCCGAAAATAAAGTGTTTTTCCAAGCTTCTCAGAATTCTGTGATATTTTCATAATAATTAAAACTTTTTGAAACAAATAACTAATCTTATTTAAAACATACATATATATGCTTTTCAAGATAAAAAAAAGCATTTTTTAAAATCTTTGTTAAAAATCCGTTGGTGAAACGCACCTTTTTTATTCGTGTGCTTAATACTTTTCTTTGTGCAATAAAGAATGCCTTTTCTCTACCCTAAAACTTAACAATGCAAAACTCTGGAGCACTCATAATGATATGATTGCTGTCGTAGGCAAACAAAGATGTAAATTTCGAATATCAATGAATAGTGTTCACGTATGTCTCGAAACGTGCTGATTGTGTGGTTCCTTGTTCCTCTCCTTGGTAGCCGATATTTGATATTAGGTTAACGTTGACATTTTTACCTGGCGCCACATGTGTCGAGCACACTTCAACTAATCAATCTCTTTCCGAAATGGGATTTAGGAATCTTTTAGAGTTGCTCAATTTCAGTTCCTTCTGTCGCAATATCTCAGTCCCATTAACTTTGAGGCAAATCAAAACTCTCACATCTTTAAAGAGTGCATAATTTTACATATGATCCGCGAAACACAACTTTATTTAGCTTAATGATTGAAACGCGTGTATAGTTATGTAGCATTTAGATATATCTCTCAATATAAACATAAGGGCGTATGCATTTGAAGCAATAAGGATATAGGTTTCGTAATGGCGTGGGGTCACGTGATCCAAATAAAGAAACCAGATAACAAACAAACCCTGTAATTTATTATTTTTTGAAGTAGAGCAAGAACTTGGAAAGTTTTATTTCTATATTAAACCAACAAATTCAGATCATTAGTATATTTATACTATTTTGAGAACTGATATATATTGAGCAATTCCAAAACAACGTTTATTTTATTTCGTTAGGAGATAAACTGGCCATTTACGTTCAGAACAAGATAAACTGCAGACTTCTTAGCCGTACCGTTATTTAGAGTAACAGATTCCACGATACGTGACACCTACGTCATAACTTATATTACACAAGTTCTACTAAGATTTTTTGGAAATGTATGCATGATTTTCATCTGAAAAATTTCTGCCTGATGTACTAAAATTCCATTGATTGCACTACTCAGTCCGAAAAGTAGAGGTGGATACAAGGTAAATTTTTCATAAATATTTCCAATAGAAAGTATACGTTACTTCGGAGATAGCCCTTGGCATCAACTCATTTCCATACACTAACAACTTGTTTTTTGGCATTTAGGTTCTCACAAATTTTCCTGCTGTACAACTACTTTTCACATGGGTACGGACCATGACTGGTCCATGACTGGGCTTTGACCACAGTCATGGACCATGACGCTGCATTTAACGGTGGAATTAAATTGTCCTGTATTAGGACAATACCTGTACCTGTACCCTGCGAGATGAGCCATGGTCCATGACTGGGTATGGACCAGTCATGGTTCATACCTAGTGGCGCAGATGCTTTCAGTCATGGTCCATACCACACGGCGCCGATGCTTTCTAGCAATTCACTAAGTCAGATTATAATTTGCATGTATCCACTTGACAATTGTGGCTGCATTTCCTAGGTTAATATTTCAAATGCAATTTGCGAACGAGCATCTTAGCTCTCCCAGCATTAAACGTTGTCAGCGAAGAAAGTTATCGCCCCAGCCCATGAGATAAGGTGAACGACTTCGGTGCATCTAACAGCGAAGTTAAAGTTGCCTGTATTAAGACATTACGTTGAACTGTACCGTGCGAGATGTAAAGAATAAGGTCTAATGCATGGAGAAGACGAAGATATAAGGTGTTGCCATCTTTCGACCTCTTGAATTCAACGACTAGAGGGACGAATTCAAAAGTAAGTCTGACAGTTATATGTAGCAATTTATAAAAAAGAGAAATACTAGATATAAGATGCACTCCTGAGCATGCATTTATCCCATGCGATGTGGGAAGGTAGGAATTCATGCTGATATTACTAGAAGTACTGGCAGATGAGTCACAATCGAAAATAGCATTGCCAAATTATTTTGGTCCTTTCCTTTGCTAAACCATTTTACTGAGCTATTTGGCACGACGAAGAGTTACTTCAGCTTGAAAATTCATGTTATTCCCGAGTGCAGCCCTACTTGCTTATTTTGCAATGGGCTTTAGAAATTGTAATGAGCTAGGTTTCTTTAGAAGCCTGCAGCCGCTAGGTTTCTAAAGAAACCTAGCGGTTGCAACGGGGTACGACTTTCTCACAATCGACCAAATAGTCAGAAAGGCAGCAGCAACTGCTAGCACACAGCATCGTGCCATCCCACGGTGCAGCCCTCCCCGGTTCGTGGGTTTGATTCCATACATTCCTAGGCTAACGTACTTCCTGAAGAATACTCTCCGAAGACTAGGTTATGATATTGGCGAGAGGTTATCAAGACCTTTATCAGATATCATCGGGCAGACCAGCGCGCATCGCCTTCTACGCTAACTGACGCATCCGTTAAATCCTACATCGGGATGACAAAAAGATCTATCCAGATCCGTATTTCTGAGCACCAAAGGAGCGTTAAGGCTGAAAAAATTTACGATGGCCTTAACCCGTGATGTTGCATCTGAGGGGGCAGTTCCCAGTTGGAGAGATTTTAAGAAACTAGCTCCTTACGATAGCGCAAGAGCTACTGTTCTTCGCGAAACCATCGAGATCATCACGCGACGTAATGTGTGAAATAAGGATGTAACCAGGAGCCTTCCTTTGATATGGCATCGGCTTTCTGCACTTACACGTGACCACCCGGCCCTGGGATCACACAACTCGTGACATCGTGCAGGTGTCTTGCTTATGTTGAATTTAGTTATATTCTTAGAAATATTTTTTTCCAGTTGCTTCTGCGATCTTTAGCTACTAAATGCCTGATGAAGCTACCCGGAGGTGGTGAAAGCTAGCATCTCTTGATCAATTTATTTTATACGCCTAATAAACGGAGTTCACTTTTTATCGACTTTCGCATTTACTGGGCGTTTCTTCATCGTTCGTATATATTTGTAGATTTTATTCCTTATAAATTGCTACTTCCGAGTAAGAAAGTATGGAATTTTTCCCGAATGTTTTAATTTAAATATCTCCGCGATATTCCAAATGTTTTCAAAATTGTAGAATAATCTCATCGTGTAGAAAGTATATGCACACTCATATATTTCACAACTGTAAAGTTAATGGCGTTTTTGAGATAAAACATAACTGATTTTTGGCTTGCAGTTCCCAATTTTTGAAATAAATTATAATTAAAAAAAATTAAACTACTTTCATTAAACCAAATGAAAAATGTGTGTTAATGCCTGTAAGAGGCTTGAAATTTCTGACAGTCGCATAATAATAAAAACCTTTCATTAAAATTCTGCGCGAAAGTGTTCACTAAGAAATTCAGGCGAACGTTTGGGGCGCAGTACGAAATATATGAACCTAGAGTTATACTGTAATGACTGTGTTATAAGACAGAACTGGTAAGTTACGATGTGTACATTTATGAGCTATTGCGCCCTCCTTGATCTTTACAGTTATACATGCCAGAAAATTTCAAACATTCTTTCATTTAGAAAATATTTTTGACGTTTTGGCTTCAAGAAAGTTCAGGAAACTTTACCTAATAATCTTCTTAGGAGAAAGCAGTATGGATATATGAGAACCATAAATCATTCTGGCGTTCAACTTTTAAAAGTAAGGACCTGAAAGAATTTATCTGCTTTTCTAGTTGAATCACCTACACTTAAATTCAGATCAATCCATGATACACAAATAGGTACCTTAGCTTCCTTTAAATTCTGTTGGGAGAGACTTAAAGCAATCGCACCTACTTTAAGTTTTTTTGTAATAGAAAAATATATAAACAATTACAAAAGTTAGCAGGGCGTTTCATACTTACTTGGCATGGGAAAATCTATGCTCAGGAATGTGGTTTTCCCACACGGAGGGCAGCCATTGCACCTTGTTTGGCTGACATCTGCCACAACTGCGAAGTGCATTTGATTGGGGTGCATAAATTTTGGTAGCGGAGATGGTATTACGCGTTGTCCTTTCAAAACACAATATAGTTATTCAACATTGGTCGTGCTTTTTTATGTGAGACTAGTTGTCTTTAAATTAGTTTTCATTGCAAAGTAAAGTATAGTAGTGGAGGAACATTCTTGCACAACGAACAACAAAGACAAGCTTTCTCCGCTCAGAAAGTCGTTCAATCTACCAGTACAGAAAGTTCCATCACATTTCAATTTCTTCCGTCGTAATCAGTTCGGAAACCCATTTCCAGTAAAAAAAGAAATGTGGAGAGTTATTATGTATCAACCCTCATGTGAATGTGCAGTTAGCTAGGAAATATATGGTAGAACTTAAAAATGGGATTAGTACGAGAATACCAGTTGTTTAAAAAATGTTGGCAAATTGTTTGTGACAAGTCCGCTCGATGTTAACAATTCATGGCAAGTGGTGGAGAGCTGTAGCCTTTTTGGGCAGCTTGCCAATCTCCACTATAGCTAGAAGTGTTTGCTTCCTCTTCACGGGATCGTGCAACGAATAATTTTTGCAGTAAGTGTAATAGCATTGTGAAATTTGAATACACTGTCGTTTGGATTATCATTTGTGAATTAATCTTTTGTGAAAATGATGAACGAACTCTAAAGAAGGAATGGTATCTTCCCTAAGTAAGGAGCTTATCTAAACTTGAATTTGTGTGATTAATATCGTGATCTCTACAAATTATACATTTAACAAGAAATTAATTAGAGCGTAGCCTCTATTAATGAACACTTCATTCACTCCTGAAAAGGAATAACTAAAGCTTTGTACCTAGGAAATTTACTTAGCTCCTTCTACACTTCGACGGGTGTGTAAAATGGGGAAAAGAGTGTTGCCAAAATGTACATCTGGCATTATGTGCTGTCTAACGCTGCGCACAACGGCGTGCTAAAATAAAAAGGTTATTATTTGAGCGTTGTTCCTGCTTCTACGTAGAAAACGTGCCACACAGATGCCGGCGAAAGTGGGCGTAGTGCTTGAAATATTGGGCGTTTGTGGATGCGTGTTTTGCTTTGGTTCCTGAAGGTTCTGTTGCTGTTTTCTCAATTTCTGTCTTTTGCATGTGCAGTTACATTTCACTGTCTCTAAAAATGTTATGTTTTTCTTTTCAGTGCGGCACCCTAAAACTTTCAACATCAAAATTAATTGTTAAAGTATAGCTGTTCGTCATCCAGTTCCATTGAAGTGTTGGTGGAGATAAACAGAAAAATGTTTTAATTTGCTATTGCTTGCACAAAATGTGAATGAATATATTCATATTCCAGTTTAAAAAAACAGTTAAACGTCTGGATTTATAACCGGTATTCCATGTTTAACTGCTTAAATAAGATCAGGTTAAGGTCTTTTAATCGCTTCAGTCACTGACTACATCTTCCTATAATTTCGAATTGACTTTCAGGCTTTACTGAGCAGAGCATAAATGACAAATACAGATCTAATTTTTAAGTCTTAAGTTACACTGCTGGCCACCCAAAATGCAACATAAAGAAGGACATGAGATAGCAAAGCCAGATTTACTGGACACATAACAGCAGATACAAAGATGAAACGTTGAACTTACAGGCCCGTGCTACTTGCGGAACACGCAGAAATCAATAGTTCGTGTGGCCTCCATGGCTGGCAATAACGGCCGCTACAGGCCGCGGCATCGAACGAAAGAGGCTCTGGATGTGGGCTTGGGGTATGCCGGTCCAGGCTGCTTCAACACGTTGCCACAGTTCATCAGGCGTAGCCGCGGGTGCTGCTTTCTGGGCCACTCGGTTGCCGATGATCGACCAGACGTGTTCGATCGGCGACATATCGAGAGAACAGGCAGGCCACGGCAGCAATAACACCTAGTGGGCCGTGAAGAATTGTTGCACGATAAGTACCACGTGTGGGGGCGCATTGTCCTCTTGAAACGTGGCCGCTGGCAGGTCCTGCAAGTAAGGGAGGTCTACAGGCTCCAAAACGTCGGAAATGTAGCGGTGGTTGTTGATTGTACCGGCGATGCGTATCAGAGAGGTGTGGGTGTCATATCCAATTGCGCCATAAACCATAACGCCCGGCTACGGACCGGTGTGGGGATGCATAATGCAGGCGTCTTACAGTTTCTCGCCGCGGTGCCGCCACACGCGGATCGGGCTATCGTGGTGTTGCAGGCTGAAGCGGTATTCGTCGGAGAAGACAATGTCGTGCCATTCTAGAGTACAGGTGCAGCGTTTAACGGCCCATTTCCACCTTACTCGCCGGTGGTTAACGTCAGTGGTAATCGGAGCGTTGGGCGTCGTGCGACAAGTTACCGCTATTTCAGACGACGTTGAACGGTACGTGCTGACACAGGTTGTTGCGCAACAAACCCTAATTCCTGCGCTAACTTTCGTGATGTGGTGGTGCGAGCAGTCAATGCCCGCCGCACAACATGCCGGTCATCTAGTTCGGTAGTGTGCCGCGGCTGCGGCAATCCCTCACGTCGTTCCGTCCGCCTCTCCTGCACCCACCGAATCCATATTCGCCTCACTGTGTCTGGATGTCGTCCCACACGGGCGCCGATGTCTCGGTACGACAAACCGCTGTTGCGATAAGCCACTCTTCGTCATCTGTCGAACTCCGAAACGTGCTGGAATGACTGCCGTATTTTGCGACGAGGCATCAGGAAGCTTCCCACGTACAGGTCCAGCAGCACAACACACTTCCACTACTTACACCCCGCCTTATGTGCACCCTTCTTATAGTGCTTCTCGGTGGCATGCCGGGCGCACATGATTTGCAAATGCCCAGCAATTCTAATCGTTTGCATGTCCTCTCGCGGGCGACGCATGCTGAGAACTTCAGGCCAATCGGATGCTTCCTTCTTGGTGTTACATTTTGGGTGGCCAGCAGCGTAGAATAACGATTACATCGCAACAACGGTCACATTTTTTCTGTGGCGGCGATCGTGTTCCCGATTCTTCAGGAACAATATTGGAAATCTACACATTGGGTTGACCGAATAAATCGAAAAAAGTTTCCCATAGGCGCCACAACTTTATTTTTCAACCGGAATCAGATACTCTATCAGGATATGTATTTTTGGGCAGACTATAGACTTTTTGGGTCCTGCAAAATATGAAATAATACCTGTTAAACGAAACGAGCTTTAAAGTTTTAAAACGAAACGAGCTCTAAAGTTTTAAAACGAAACGGAAGATATTGCCCGTACTCTATAAGATAGGACTGGTTTAAGGCTTCGAATCTGACATACAAAAACGCGCCAACTAATACGTACAGGTTCTTTTGCCTTTAATTTAGGGAAGTTTACTAAATTGAAAGGTTGCGTTACTAAAATATATATTACTGTACGGTTTGAATTCACTGTAAATTGACTGAGAATCTGAAAGATTCAGTTCAATTTCTGTGGAGTGAATCTTCTGATGAGCCGAAAGCAAAATATATCACCTATTCTGGATTGAACTCATATCCCTGTAAGGTACAAAAACTATTAGGATCACGGACTGTTTTTGTATTTCGTAGAGCCTCGATCTGACCCTGCAACTTGGATTCTAACAAAAGTATTTATCTTAAAGAGTAGTTGATGATGACAAAATGAAAATTTCATTAAACAGATATAGCTTCCTTATAAACCGAAGTGCTGAGACTGAAAATAGCAGTCGCTATATTAATGGACATTAAAAGTATCCAGGAATTCACAGGTTATCCGACAGAGCGCACTGACGGTTGAATGTTAAATTTAAAGTAAAAGATCTCCGCTCCACCATTGTTCTACATTTTATTCACATAAGAGTATTCGTATTGTACCTGTTTGAAAAACCCGTATTCTTAGAACTTTGAAATTATTATGTTCCTATAAAAACACTACCTGAAATATTTGAGGAGCTAAATATTTTGCTCCTCAATGCTTTCCATCAACAAACTTCATTTAAGCAAAGCTGAGCTATAAAAACGAATATGAAAAGTACTTGACCTTACTTGCGTTAATTTGTCTTTCCTTACTGTTTATCTTTCTCTAAAATGGTTTATTGAAGCAATTAGATCGTCAATAAATTCTCAAAGGATTATGTGCCATGGAAATAGAAATTTAGAGCAGGTATATCCCCATCTCTCCCATGCTAACTTCGTGCGGTTGGTTTGTCGGCTTGGTACTCTTCCGCAGTGAAGTAGTACATGATGAAAGCAAGCCGTTGGTGAGAAATGTTGGAAATGCTTCATAGTATTGTCAGAAATTTCTCAACGGTCAATAAATTTCAACCGAAATTTCACCTTGTAAAATAAAATTTACAAGGAATTTATAATATGTAAGTAAAAAAAATAAATCAAGGCTAAACAAGGTCAAGGTGGAATACAATATTTCTCAATAATTATCTCTCTTTCTCACACAAACACACACACGTACGCACGCACGCACGCGATCTGCGCTGGTCGGTGGTCAACACAAGGTTTCAATGGATTCATGTTGAGATGGGCAAAGCGAATCTTTCGGAAGAATCGATTATTCATATTCACTAAAACGAACAGTTCGGTGATACGTCCGATTAAGCGAATGATTTCTGTTTAACGAATCGATTCTGAGTTGGTTCCGTTCGTCTTTGAGAATTGACTCCACGGAAATATGTACACCTTGAAGCTACGTCTATGGTTGACACTTTCGGTTTAGTGGAAGATTTTCAGGTTTATATGTATTTCTGATACTTACAGTAAGCTTCCCCCTTGGTTTTGATATAGGATTGTTTCAAAAAGTTCACGCAATTTATTGCATTTTTGCACTTCTTAGTAAGGTAAAATTTTCTGACCAGAAAATGAAGCTCAACGAGAGGTAAAAGTGAAATTTCGTTGTCTAGTAAAAATTAATGCCAAATGATTCTTTCACGGGGTGGGAGCTTCTGCGGAATGGATGCTGTCTAATAAATATCTGTTCCCCAATAGCACAGTTTTCTGATTTGTTCTTTTCCAATGAATCATTCGTGAATAACACATCTTTAGCTTCAGAGCCTGGTCTAAGCTACGTGGCGCTTGGTGCTACAATGTTTGTTTACGCTCATTCCTAAGCGTTTTTCTGTGTTTGCTATATTGTACAGTTCTTCAGTTACATATGAAAGACATACGCTAAAAATTAATAGTCCTGTGCGTTGATCCTGAGAACCACGCTAAAAACAAGACTCCAGTGGGCCTTAAATTTTAACAGTACTCTATTGTGATGTTTGGAATATTGAAGTGAGATCTATAGTCCTTTAATCATCTTTAATCAGAACCTCTCTTCCTCCTGAATTCGCATATTTTACCACCTCATATATTTTCATATTTTTCCTTTTCACTCATATTCTATACCATTTAACACACAAACTGGGGTGGTATGGAATGTGTGAAAGAAACAACGTTCAGCAGTGTTTTAGCAGGCAACACAATGAATTTAGCTCCCGATGAGGTGGCTCCGTTTGCTCCGCCCTGAGCCGTTTGCAGTGGGGTCACGATTTCCATGGTACTTAACATCCTGGAGATAGTCAAGAGAGAAGCATTTTTTTATTTCAATAATTCGTACTTAAATGATCTTTATATTTCATTGTTCTTGGTACACAGAAATGTGTCAGTATCATTAAAGCCTGGGGCCCATCTCTCTATCTGTTATTCCTCGTGTTTTCAATCCCTGTCAATATTTTAAGGTTCTCAAGATAAATCACTTTTTTATTCGAAGCTGGTATGTCCTGCAGTTTTGTAGAAACTCTTAACGTGTTAAGGAAGAAATCAACCCATTTCACACAATATAGAGAAATGGCATTCTTACATCACGGTATCGTCAGAGGAAAATTAAGTATCAAACTACGAAATCCCAGTTTCAGTTTTAAGATATGTTACGCATTAGAAGAAGTACTTCAGTATGATACATGTGTGGAACTGTGCTATTGTTGGGCGGATTCAAAATCATAAGTCACCGCCCATTATTTCTGAACAATGAAATTCAATTTAGTAACTTTCCAGGAAGAACTCAGTTTCTATCTTGTACCTCACTTAATCTATGGACGTAAATGCTCGTTTAACCGATGGGTGCGGTGCAAAGTCACAATTTTACTTAACGCTCAACAATAGTAAAACATATATTTCGTACTCACATCACATGCAAACATCTTGATATAGTTTATTATATTTATTCTCACTGGAACAAAATGGAGTCTACAACATAAACTTTATGAGATGTAAAAAAAACCATTTGGCATTTTTCATATAGAGGGAAGCCCTTACAAATTTTGCTTGTTCTGTTGTGATTCTCAAAATAGCATCAAGAAAATTCAGTTGCATTTTTGTTTCTTGCTTTTGTTATAACAGTGGTAACAAGACATAATATCCACTCAGCCACGGCATTAGTAACTGGGGTTATTAGACAGGTAAAAGCAAAAGTGGTGAGGTCTTTAAATTTCCGATGGTGAAGCACTCCAATCCAAAACTGTTTACTGTCTGTAAGGAGTTCATCTCCCTCAAACGGGGCTGCTTCTGTCCAATTGACAAAAAGCATTTTTTGTATTGTTTTTTAATAGAGCTGATGTTGTTTTTGGAAGTCGTACAAATTGTAACGGAAAATACGGTACTTAAAACTTGATTTAAAATGACCGTATGCCTCAATTTTTATATGTTTTGAAATATATCTCTTGATGGCGGAAGCCAACATGTAACTCCACTGAGAGTTTTTCCTCGCATACCAAATTATTTCATGATGAACCTCACTACTGCTGTTCTTCTGAAGAAACATACTACATTTTATTACAATGGTGTGCAAAAACTTAGGACGAAGTGAAGAGATGAGCATAACAGCGGAACGAGCAGGCAGAACGGACCAAAGGACCACTCAAAAGATTGACTAGGGTCCGGTACGGTAGGGAATGCGCATATATGTAGCATGACGTAGGGGGGATGTCGGAAGGGGAAAAAGTACACGGGTGGTGTACGCTCAGCAATTCGGTGAAAGATATTGCACGGTGTACATCAGTTTGAACGACGTCGAGTTGCTGCCACCGTGCGATATGGCCAACAGGCAATCCAGTAGACGACATCTGGATGACTTTACCCGAAGTCGCAACATTGGGAAGCTGCAAGAAGGTTCGAAGTGTGACTAGAGTGGCCGAGAAGTTTCTGATCGCCCACAGCAATGTTTCACTAGCTTGGAGAGCATTTCAAACGACAGGAACAGCTGTCCGAGAGTTTAGCAGTGGTCGTCCACGAGCAACCACGGCGGCGGACGACCGATATATTGTTATACATGCGAGAAGAGACAGGCGGCAGACAGCGGCAGAAATTGCAAGGCACATGCAACAGACAACT
The DNA here is from genome assembly GCA_039090855.1 of Macrothele yani. Taxonomy (NCBI): domain Eukaryota; kingdom Metazoa; phylum Arthropoda; class Arachnida; order Araneae; family Macrothelidae; genus Macrothele; species Macrothele yani. Next base: position 107,249,442 of record CM077015.1, on the reverse strand, counting down.
GGACGTCCGTTATCGCGTTTTACCGTGGCCAGGAGGCTGCACAAGGGCGGTCTAGTTGCACGACGACCAGTATGGTGTGTGCCATTAACGCCTGCGCATCGGCGACGGCAGTTTCTGTGGTGGCAGGAACACAAGAACTGGACACATCAGCAATGGGGTCGAGTTCTCTTTATGGATGAGAGCCGATTTTATCTGATGAGCGATTCTGGGCGTATACACATCTGGAGAGAGCAGGGAACACGCAATCACACCTCCAACATCATCAAAACGGACCGGTTTGGAGATGGCGGAGTTCTCGTTTGTGGCGGTATCATGATTGGTAGCCGCACTGACCTCCACATCTTCCAAGGAGGTTCAGTCACTGCTGTCAGCTATTGTACCGAAGTTTTCCTGCCTCACGTGCGTCTGTTTAGAGATGCTGTGGGTCCTGAGTTCCTCTTCGTGGACGACAACGTTACACCTCATCGTACAGTGGCTGTCGCAGAGCTCTTAGAGAGTAAAGATATTCAATGCATGGATTGGCCCGCAGGGTCCTCGGACCTAAATCCAGTCGAACACGTGTGGGACTTTCTCTGGAGATGCTTGGCAGGATGTCACCAAGCACCAGCAACGATTCCTCAGCTGCGATTGGCGCTACAAAAGGAATGGGCCGCGATGCCTCAACAGCTCCTTGACAACCTCGTACTCAGCATGGACAGACGTTGGAAATCATGCAGCGCAGAAGAGAGCAACACAATAAAAACGACACCCTCCAATAATTTTCTAATACAATTTAGTGTAAAGAAGAGTGCCTGGAAAGTTCGTTCCGCATTGCCTATTGCATGAAAAACAAATTGCGAGGTTTTGTAATTGCCTTCATTTTAACAGATTTGAATGATGAAAACTGTCCCGTTCCAGTTGCGCATTATTCTAAGCACTGGTTTCGGACAATTCGCATGGGATGGGTGCGAGTTCGAATACCTGTGAGGCACGGATGTTGTGTATGCCTCATTTCTCTGTCCCTCACCTGGACAGAGTGGCCCTAAATTACGAAGTACTCAGCGAGTTGCTTAGCCATAATTACTTATAGCGCTTTGAGTTACTCACGGTTTTCGATAAACACCTCCCCCTTTGCTAAAAACCATAACCAAAAAAAGACAACTGTACTGAACAGAACTGTAGCTGCGGCGAAAATTTGTTTGCTCACGATCTAGAGACGGACATATAAAGTTATATATGGTCAGTCCTCAAAATTTGCGGAAAAAAGGCAGTTAGATAAACAAATTCTAACAACGACGCTGTTTAGTATATATAAACATTCTAAAACTAAGCTGTTAAAGTGAAAGGAAATTTTTTTCTTCTAAAACAACCCAGAACAGGATAGGGGCAAATTTTATTAATCTAAGAGAAAACAAACCTCGTGGCAGGTGATTAATACCATCATTCAGTGCTTGCAGGCATTTAATGTCTTCGTGGTTTCCTAAGTCAAATACCGCATACTTTTAGTACCTACACAGTAGATATCGAGAAAAAAGAAGAAACAGTTTATATTTTTAAAAACCAGACGAAGGGTTAATGCAGAATACATAGATAAATAAATACTCTGCACCTGTTCCAAACACGCCCCGCCCTTTCCCCGACCCCAATTTTTTTACGTAAGTTAGAGCAGGTATCCTCCGAAGTTAAAATTTAAAGGGCCTGGGGATTCCGTTTTGATGGGTAATTAAAATCCTAGTGTACTTCAAATCTCGAAGGGGAAGAACTTTAGTATGTCAACCATTCTGAATAAATGTAAATAATTGGGAATTCATTCAAAAGAAAAGGTAGCATTTTCTACTTTTCGATCGGCATTTCTTTCGAGAAAGAGCAATAGTTATAGTATACATTTTTACAGAGAAGCCCGTAATCATCTTCTTCATAATGGTTATAATTTTAAGATGCAAACTGGAATACTCCCCCAACTAGGAGAAACTTCAAAAAATTGAATAAACTGTCGGAAATTCGCGATATTATGGAGATTATTTAAATATATTGACGAGAACGTGTCGAGCGGCATAATTTACAAACATGCTTCACCAACTGATACCGCCGCTGGCACAATTTGATAAGAATACCGCTCTATCATTTGATAAGACAGTGGGTCATTATCCCTCCACTGTCAATCATTTGATGAGAACGTGCCGAGCGGTATAATTTATTACCACGCGTCACCAATTGTTAAGACGAGTACCGTAGGTTCTTTTAGTTCGGGAGCTGGTATAAATTGGCGAGAACGTGAGGTTTGCTGAAACACAGGGATCTTATACCAAGAATTATTTACAACACCAGATCCTATGGAATGAATAGAGTAAGAATAACAATTAAACTTCTTTATTCGTAGGAGGAAACACTATCCCGGGGCATTGCCAACGGTTGTATCAACACATGTTATGCTCCCTATTCGGAGCAAATATTTTCTTCCTCGGGATTCCGAGATCAGATTTCCGCCTCAAAAAGGGCGTATCAAAGTTCTAATTAAGAGTCAGGTATTAGTTCAAGTTCGCAGTTCCTCCTTTCAGTTACAGGATAACAATAGACAAAAACAAAAGGTTCTCACGTACTGTTGACTGTTGATTTTATAATCCGGCCTATGGAAATCACTTATTCGAACTATCAGTAGGATCTGTCGACACTGAACACACTGTTGCGCTATATATTTTTTTGGTTTGATGATCTTTCTCACCTGTGTCTTAAGCGCGGGAGGATTCTCTTAACTTCCTTCGATGAATACCGAAACCACGGCGATTTCACGTGGGTGTAACCGAGGGTCCACTGATTTCTTGCTTTTACAACCTTCCTTTCTGCCGTGCAGCACAGAAAGTATTTCTCCGTTTTGCTACCCACTGCTTGGGGAGGGTAAAAGATGACAATCAGCGCTGACTCCTTTTCGCCCAGAAGGCCGAAGGGGGAGTGGGGTGCAGAATGGGCAGGGCTATCTATTGCAAACTCCGTTAAGAAAATCTGTCGACTACAAGGAAGCAACATTTACGTGGAAAAGTCGGCAACCTCCACAGTTGGAATACAGACGGCATTTTAGGAAGGCTGGTTCGCTGGTCATGTTTTACTAATGCTTGTTGTGCATCAAGAAAATTCAGTTGCATTTTTGTTTCTTGCTTTTGTTATAACAGTTGTTACAAGACATAATATCCCCTCAGCCACGGCATTAGTAACTGGGGTTATCAGACAGGTAAAAGCAAAAGTGGTGAGGTCTTTAAATTTCCGATGGTGAAGCACTCCAATCCAAAACTGTTTACTGTCTGTAAGGAGTTCATCTCCCTCAAACGGGGCTGCTTCTGTCCAATTGACAAAAAGTATTTTTTGTATTGTTTTTTAATAGAGCTGATGTTGTTTTTTGGAAGTCGTACAAATTGTAACGGAAAATACGGTACTTAAAACTTGATTTAAAATGACCGTATGCCTCAATTTTTATACGTTTTGAAATATATCTCTTGATGGCGGAAGCCAACATATAACTCCACTGAGAGTTTTTGCTCGCATACCAAATTATTTCATGATGAACCTCACTACTGCTGTTCTTCTGAAGAAACATACTACATTTTATTACAATGGTGTGCAAAAACTTAGGACGAAGTGGAGAAATGAGCATAACAGCGGAACGAGCAGGCCGAACGGACCAAAAGACCACTCAAGAGATAGACTAGGGTCCGGTACGGTAGAGCATGCGCATATATGCAGCATGACGTAGGTGGGGATGTCGGAAGGGGAAAAAGTACACGGGTGGTGTACGCTCAGCAATTCGGTGAAAGATATTGCACGGTGTACATCAGTTTGAACGACGTCGAGTTGCTGCCACCGTGCGATATGGCCAACAGGCAATCCAGTAGACGACATCTGGATGACTTTACCCGAAGTCGCAACATTGGGAAGCTGCAAGAAGTTCGAAGTGGAACTAGAGTGGCCGAGAAGTTTCTGATCGCCCACAGCAATGTTTCACTAGCTTGGAGAGCATTTCAAACGACAGGAACAGCTGTCCGAGAGTTTAGCAGTGGTTGTCCACGAGCAACCACATGCGGCGGACGACCGATATATTGTTATACACGCGAGAAGAGACAGACGGCAGACAGCGGCAGAAATTGCAAGGCACATGCAACAGACAACTGGACGTCCGTTATCGCGTTTTACCGTGGCCAGGAGGCTGCACAAGGGCGGTCTAGTTGCACGACGACCAGTATGGTGTGTGCCATTAACGCCTGCGCATCGGCGACGGCAGTTTCTGTGGTGGCAGGAACACAAGAACTGGACACATCAGCAATGGGGTCGAGTTCTCTTTACGGCTGAGAGCCGATTTTATCTGATGAGCGATTCTGGGAGTATACACATCTGGAGAGAGCAGGGAACACGCAATCACACCTCCAACATCATCAAAACGGTCCGGTTTGGAGATGGCGGAGTTCTCGTTTGTGGCGGTATCATGATTGGTAGCCGCACTGACCTCCACATCTTCCAAGGAGGTTCAGTCACTGCTGTCAGCTATTGTACCGAAGTTTTCCTGCCTCACGTGCGTCTGTTTAGAGATGCTGTGGGTCCTGAGTTCCTCTTCGTGGACGACAACGTTACACCTCATCGTTCAGTGGCTGTCGCAGAGCTGTTAGAGAGTGAAGATATTCAATGCACTGATTGGCCCGCAGGGTCCTCGGACCTAAATCCAGTCGAACACGTGTGGGACTTTCTCTGGAGACGCTTGGCAGGATGTCACCAAGCACCAGCAACGATTCCTCAGCTGCGATTGGCGCTACAAAAGGAATGTGCCGCGATGCCTCAACAGCTCCTTGACAACCTCGTACTCAGCATGGACACACGTTGGAATTCATGCAGCGCAGAAGAGAGCAACACAATAAAAACGACACCCTCCAATAATTTTCTAATACAATTTAGTGTAAAGAAGAGTGCCTGAAAAGTTCGTTCCGCATTGCCTATTGCAGGAAAAACAAATTGCGAGGTTTGGTAATTGCCATTATTTTAACAGATTTGAATGATGAAAACTGTCCCGTTCCAGTTGCGCATTAGTCTAAGCACTGGTTTCGGACAATTCATGGGATGGGTGCGAGTTCGAATACCTGTGAGGCACGGATGTTGTGTATGCCTCATTTCTCTGTCCCTCACCTGCACAGAGTGGCCCTAAATTACGAAGTACTCAGCGAGTTGCTTAGCCATAATTACTTATAGCGCATTGAGTTACTCACGGTTTTCGATAAACAACACCTCCCCCTTCGCCAAAACCAAAACCAAAAAAAGACAACTGTACTGAACAGAACTGTAGCTGCGGCGAAAATTTGTTTGCTCACGATCTAGAGACGGACATATAAAGTTATATATGGTCAGTCCTCAAAATTTGCGGAAAAAATGCAGTTAGATAAACAAATTCTAACAACGACGCTGTTTAGTATATATAAACATTCTAAAACTGAGCTGTTTAAGTGAAAGGACATTTTTTCTTCTAAAACAACCCAGAACAGGATAGGGGCGAATATTATTAATCTAAGAGAAAACAAACCTCGTGGCAGGTGATTAATACCATCATTCAGTGTTTGCAGGCAGTTAATGTCTTCGTGGTTTCCTAAGTCCAATAGCGCATACTTTTAGGACCTACACAGTAGATATCGAGAAAAGGAAGAAACAGTTTATATTTCTTAAAAACCAGACGAAGGGTTAATGCAGAATACATAGATAAATAAATACTCTGCACCTGTTCCAAACACGCCCCGCCCTTTTCCCGACCCCAATTTTTTTACGTAAGTTAGAGCAGGTATCCTCCGAAGTTAAAATTTAAAGGGCCTGGGGATTCCGTTTTGATGGGTAATTAAAATCATAGTGTACTTCAAATCTCGAAGGGGAAGAACTTTAGTATGTCAACCATTCTGAATAAATGTAAATAATTGGGAATTCATTCAAAAGAAAAGGTAGCATTTTCTACTTTTCGATCGGCATTTCTTTCGAGAAAGAGCAATAGTTATAGTATACATTTTTACAGAGAAGCCCGTAATCATCTTCTTCATAATGGTTATAATTTTAAGATGCAAACTGGAATACTCCCAACTAGGAGAAACTTCAAAAAATTGAATAAACTGTCGGAAATTCGCGATATTATGGAGATAATTTAAATATATTGACGAGAACGTGTCGAGCGGCATAATTTACAAACATGCTTCACCAACTGATACCGCCGCTGGCACAATTTGATAAGAATACAGCTCTATCATTTGATAAGACAGTGGGTCATTATCCCACCACTGTCAATCATTTGATGAGAACGTGCCGAGCGGTATAATTTATTACCACTCGTCACCAATTGTTAAGACGAGTCCCGTAGGTTCTTTTAGTTCGGGAGCTGGTATAAGTTGGCGAGAACGTGAGGTTTGCTGAAACACAGGGATTTTATACCAAGAATTATCTACAACACCAGAGCCTATGGAATGAATAGAGTGAGAATAACAATTAAACTTCTTTATTCGTAGGAGGAAACACTATCACGGGGCAATGCCCACGGTAATACCAACACATGTTATGCTCCCTATTCGGAGCAAATATTTTCTTCCTCGGGATTCCGAGATCAGATTTCCGCCTTAAAAAAGGTCGTATCAAAGTTCTAATTAAGAGTCAGGTATTAGTTCAAGTTCGCAGTTCCTCCTCTTAGTTACAGGATAACAATAGACAAAAACAAAAGGTTCTCACATACTGTTGACTGTTGATTTTATAATCCGGCCTATGGAAATCACTTATTCGAACTATCAGTAGGATCTGTCGACACTGAACACACTGTTGCGCTATATATTTTTTGGTTTGATGATCTTTCTCATCTGTGTCTTAAGCGCGGGAGGATTCTTTTCACTTCCTTCGATGAATACCGAAACCACGGCGATTTCACGTGGGTGTAACCGAGGGTCCACTGATTTCTTGCTTTTACAACCTTCCTTTCTGCGGTGCAGCACAGAGAGTATTTCTCCGTTTTCCTACCCACTGCTCGAGGGAGGGTAAAAGACGACAATCAGCGCTGACTCCTTTTCGCCCTGAAGGCCGAAGCGGGGGGGGGGGCTGCAGAATGGGCAGGGCTATCTATTGCGAACTCCGTTAAGAAAATCTGTCGACTACAAGGAAGCAACATTTACGTGGAAAAGTCGGCGACCTCCACAGTTGGAATACAGACGGCATTTTAGGAAGGCTGGTTCGCTGGTCAGGTTTTACTAATGCTTGTTAGTTGTCATTCTCACTTTAGCATCTTTGGGGGTTCTTCGCGGCCGTCTAATTATTATTAAGCTCTTTCTCTTTTTCATGGTATCAAACGGCTTACCGCTGCGCTCAAAACACCGTGCTATCCTAGGTAAGCGTCGGAAGTCAGGTTTCGCACCTAGCAGACTCAATACGGCTGACCGCTGCGTAAAGCCGCATAGCGACGTTCTCCTCTGTCCGTCCTACATCAGTGTACCGAGATAACTAACTATTTTCTTCCTTTCCGACTTTTCAGCCATTCTCTGTCACGTGGGCCCCATATGCTTCTCTTTACTAGACACTTGAGATTTCTCTCATGCCTTTCGCACTGAGCGTCGTTGCTCCTGCAAGAATGGTGCCGTTTCTGACTCTCGCCCCCTCATAATCGTAATTTCCAGTGTTTCCTACCGATTTTCGACACTAATGGCACACTTGAAACCATATTTATGAGAGTCTGAGTGCCTCTCAGTTGCAGTCTGGGGTGGTCCCTTGCTGCTCACAGATCCCCAGAGATGATTCACTAATTCCTTTGTTTCCACCCAGACAAAGAGAATTACACGACTTCCACAATTAAAATAAGTTAATTTTCCAATTTAATTTGCAATAGGCCAAATATTTGATTTAATTATCAACATAATTTAGCCACGCCTATCAAGTCCGTCCCCCCTTTTTAATAGTGATTAATTTAGACTCAATTTTCGCATCAATATTATTTGCCTTCGAGACGAAAATCTGTCCGAAAAAGCAAGCATTTTCCACGAAATTCGAAATCCCTGTTTCTATCGTGGAAAGATATTTTCGAATTAAATTCGTAGTATTTCAAATGTTTTGGGCTCACACGCGATGACATACAGGGGAATTTCAAAACTGTTTTCCGTCTTTGACGAGGTTACTTATTACTGCGTAACAATAGATATTTTCATGAATGCAAAAGGATTTACATGCTTTCAAAAACATCCTTTGTTGAATACATGACTAAAAAAATTTCAAAGTCAAAATGTTTTTAGCGTGTCGTGCCGGGATTGTGATACGAGATATTTTGGTAAGTATCAAGGCAATTCTTAATACGGTATTACTTTCCTCATCCTCGTGTTGTAACGTACCAGGAGATGTGACGTTCCTGCCAGGAGGACGCACACGACATAAAGGCAAATAGTAATCAGAATGAAATGTCTGCGTAGCTCAATTGGTAGAGCAACTTATTCCGGAATGAGTGGACCCGGGTTCGAATTCTGGCGCGGATAAAAATGACGGAGAAATTCACTTCGTTATAACGTAAATAAATATTTTCGACAGCGGAATTAACATTTTACGTTTTTATAATTCATAAAAATTCGCTAAAAATATATCTTGTATGCTGAGCTGGAAAGCCAACATCAGGGTTGTTTACATCGTAGCCATGGTAATGTAAGGGCGTATTTATATTATATATTTTATACATTTATGTAATGTAAGGGGGCATATATTTATGCCCACTCCCCCCGAAAGTGTTTAAATGTGTTTTATATATTGTTAAAATGTGCCTTACATTGTAAACAAAAATGCTTAATTTAATAAAAAAATTCATTAATTTACGATTACAATTTTTTTTTCTATTCTCATTCTTTTATTTTTGTCCTGGTGGATTTAATTTTTTCATTTCATTGGCACGCCCTCAGAAAAAATCTATATATGCCCCTTGTTGCATTTCTTAATGAAGGGGCAGAGCACAGATGGGATGAAAGTGGCCAAAGGACTGGAAGTTGTCACATAAATTTACAGAACATAAACGCGGAAACTGTTTTTTTTAACAAAACATGTTATCATGATTCTCTGTACTTAACATTGCTACCTATGCAAGATTGTTGATACAGCGAGACAAAATGAGTCAAAAAAGCAATCAAAAAAGTGTTGTGCACTTTTGTGTTTATATAACATCTGCACTCACCTTCCACTAATGGGGGGGGGGGGCTGTGGCTGTGGATAGTATCAACTGTCACCAACGATATTTGAAGGTTTTGGTTATCATTTGAAAGTAAACAAATTAGATGTCAACTTTCCTGTTAAGCACACTCAACATCTTTTTAAAGAACATATATGAATAAAAAAAAACACTTGAAATGGAATTTGTGGAAAAAATATTTTGCTACATGGAAGACCAGTAAACCACAGGCAATTGGGTAAATAAGTCTCATTGATTTGATTATTCTACACATGTTAAGGTTTTTCCATTATTCGAAATGTTTATTTAAGTACAAAAGCGGAGTAAAATGCCTAAAACAAAATCACTGGGTTACTTCTGTCTGAAACATTACCCCCTTAGCCTGTAATCACAGCATATTATTGCAATTTCTAATGCAGAATGTTCTGCAAAGTCATAATATTGTTGAGAGGTAAATGGCTAGAGCTTTTAAATACAATTTTGAAAAAGTTTGCACACATACATGAAAATATATTATTTTAAAATTTAGTGTGCATATACACTGTAGATACATATATAATTTTTTTTTTTGTAAAATAAAAACAAAAAAAAACTGAAAATACAACAAACCTTGTTAACAGGTTTCGGCCTAATATGCCCAGTGTTATTCATTTTGTCATTATGTCTATTTCTCACTTGATAAAAACTGTGAACGTATTTATTTTTTTTTTTTTTTTTTGTGAAAACTGTTATTCTTAAACGGAATGGCATTAACAAAATTATGTTGTCCAGAAAAGTTTTAATGTGCAGTGCTCTTCCTCATTTTATTTCTCTAGTGTTTCTTTACAGTATACAAAGTTACTTTTTTCAAAATTCTTTTCCCGCTAAAATCTAATAAATGTGCAATGTAAAAATTGCATTTGTACTCATAAATATGGGTTCTTGGTTTGATTAAAAGGCAATACATTGTGCCAAATGCTTGTTTGACACTAGCTGAAAGAAGGAAGTTCTTAGACTACCATTAAAGACTATATTAATATATTAGCTGAAACAACAATGCTAAGATAATATGAATACCTTGCATTGCGCCCGTCAGTTTTACATTTGATCAAGTTTGCAAAAATTGTATGTGATTTTATACCTGCTACAACTGATTCAGCATCAATATCAGGAAAATTCTCATACAAAAAGATTACTTCTTCCTCAGAAACTGCTAGAAAACAGTCAAATTTTCAAAATAAGAAGCACTGTTCATTAAATGTGAAAATCCTCCAAATATGTGGCGTCAGTGAATAAACAAAGATGTCGCTCTTTCCAGGTTTTAGCAATTAAATGTCATGAAATCTATTCAGTCAAGAAATCTATTTATTAAATGTCATGAATAAAATCTATTCAGTCATGAAATGTTCATTAAATGTCATGGAAACTATTCAGTATCTAAATAATTATGGAAAATGTGCCTACCAAGTGGTAAAATACATAAAGTTGTTCCTGTCTTGTCTTTCCTGGAACCACTCGCCCTAAATTAAGGGACATGTGTCTGCTTATGGTGAATCAAGCTTCTACACATTCAGAAACAACTTTAGATGCTCATGGACATCAACACACACACACACACACACACCACTTCACTTCAAGCATTTTTTCCAGTTCTCAGTCCATTTCTTTGGATTTCTCATATCCATTAAAAACTTGTACACAATAAATATCTGAAGTATTCTTTATCAAGTCTAAAACACCTGAGGAGCTATCTTCGATATCATATCATTTTTTTTGTATTTTAAATGCTCATTGGTGGAGTCTATCCCTAAAATTAAGGAAGTCAGCAGATTTTTAAAAAAAATTTACAGTTTTGAACTCAAATGGGATATAGCATTTAATGTTTCACTTATTAACACCAAAACAACACAAAAATAAGTACTCATTTCTCACCTCTAGTTATATTCAACTTGCTGTAGATGAGGGATTTTCTCTTTACATGCATATATATCACTAAGCTGTTCTCTAAGACTATAGGTTAGTTTCTTGATGAGAGCTTATCTGCTGGATTAAAGTTTAAAACTGATGGAACTACATTTTATTTACTCTTGATGTATCAAACATCTGCATTTACAGTGATCTCAGCTCACAACTTGAGCTTCACTGACATCCATCACACACAAGACCATTTGTACTTAACATTTATTCTCTTTTTCTCATGCAGGAACTCCTGAATCTGGTCCTCCCTTGATCTTCTACATTTTCTTCTTGTCACTCGTGCAGAATAAATTCTCCTAGTAATCATCTCACCACTCATTCTCCAAACCACCCAAGAATATTTGTCCCCACCTTTCATACAATATTTTGCTTCACACTACTCATCTACAAAACCTCTTCATTCCTCACATGATCAAAACATATCTTGCCCCCACCCCCATAAGTAACACATCTCTACAGCTCACAAATCACTCCTATGTTTCATCTGCAGTACTCCTCCTTCACTGCTGCACATCAGAGTAGGAGCAAATTACTGTACTTTTTCACACACAACTATTAGGGACTTTTTTGAGAACCTATCATTCATCCTTTATTCAAAATCCTCCTGAAGCAGCTGTGACTTTCAAAGATGAATTTACTAGCCTACTAATCTCACCACCTAATTTGTTTTCTCTGTCAAACATGCTTCCTAAATATGTAAATTGATTTACCTGGTCAATCTCTTTGCCATTTAGACTGATCTGTTTGATTTAATACTAACAATTCATCTGTCAAAAACATAACTTTGGGTTTTTCCTTTCATATACTAAGTTTGAAATTCATACAAACTTCATACATGTGGGACAACATACGCTGCAGCTCACTTTTGCTCTTTGCCAACAGGATTGTTTCATCAGCATGAGCAAACATAATTGAGTAACTACTCTCCACAGATAGCATTTACATAGTCTAATGACGACTCAACCATATGTGTCTCTTAAGACATAAAAATATTCTTTACCTTAAAAAATTGTTTTGGTAATAACTAATTATAATACACAAGCTTGGCAGTGAATGTGGGGAATAAATATCCTACCAGTTTTCTCAGATAATTTCTTAGAAACATCAGCTGAATTTTTTTTTCAAGAGCTGCTTTCTCCTGCTAAAAGGGAGCAATTTTATGTCCTTTATTAATATATTTTATAAGCTTAAAACTATCTTTATGCAAGATTGCAGCTCTCAAGCTGTATTTTTAGTGATATGAAAAACACATAAAATATTGTTTTTCAGATCCTAAAATAAAAAATATATATAGCAGAAAGTTTTGATGCAAAAATAAATAAAAAAATCATGCCACAGAAGTGAGCTTGTAATCTGCAGAAATGCTGAATATACTTTCCAAAATCCAAAAGGTGATTTTCTTGTTTCATGTGTGGGCATTGCTCGACGAGCAGGGATATGGTTTCTGCCAAGAAGTTTCCAAAAATCCCAGTTGCAAAGGAATGTTTTCATGAGTTTTTCATCAATGTGAGATTATGTGAAATATGTATTTCCAACATTTCGAGGAAAGGTAAGTTGAAGCTTCAGTATGGCATAAATGACAAAAAAACAAAAGTACTTATTAATCCCAGCAGACTGGAATCTTAATCATCAATTAACATGAGAATAACTGAATTATAGAAAGAATAACTATTTTTATTGGGATGCAAATGTCAAAGTTAACATTATATCAGCTTGCAAGGAAATATTATGGAAAAAAAAATCTTTAAAAAAACTTTGTTATTGTAATTTTTAGAGCATTTTGTATACATTTATATTTTTCAGAAGGTGTGAACAATGTTTGCTATTTTTTTTATCGTTTAAGACAGAACACAATGTTAATGGAGTATACAGATATAATTACTTCTATGGTGTAAGCAAAAATAGTTCCCATGGCATAGCAAAAAAATTAAAGTGCTTATAATATGTTTACAAGTGACATTTTTGTTAAAAACAGTAATTAGAGTACGAATAATTTGTGATGGCCTTTTCCATAGAAAGCAATTATTTTTCCAGAAAGATATTTAAAAAATGCTAACGATTATTAGTCCTTCCATTAAAATATGATTATAAAAATAAAAACATAAAAAATATCGTAATCCAAATTAATCAAGTGTATATATTTTCTAATTAATTAATGAAAGCCATACTATTTAATGTATGAAAAACATAAGAAAATATCATAATCCAAATTCATCAAGTATATATTTAATAATTAATGTATGAAAGCCTGTCTCTCCTAGATAACAAAAAAAAAAAACGAATGGACAATCAGAGGAAATAACATGCTGTAAGTGTGGAAAAATCAGCAGATCAAGACGAAAGTTGTTATGCTCATATTTTTGCCAGATTATATAATTACTTCAGGAAGTTTCACTATGCATTAACAAGATAATTATCAAAGAATGATAAAAAAAATTACGTCTGATATATACATAGCCTGAATTACAACAAACTTTATACTACATAACTTGTAAGACATCAAGAAAAGCTGTTTTGCATTTCCTAACCCAGCTGTTAAGATCTACATACTTTATCGCTAACAAAAAAAAAATGCTTAACTTCCAAATTGTGTGTCATTGGTATGTATTTAATTTTGGTCAAAGTGCCAGTTTACTTCAAACATAATACTCATAGGCAAAAGAACAATCTGCTATCAACCGTTCGTTAAATTTTTTTCTGGGTGCCTACGTCAACTAATAGTTAAAATTTTCAACCATCGAGGTTTTCAACACAGCAGATATTTTTCCTTATAGAGTTCTAGAAATCGGAAGGTGACATAATATCATGTGAATCTCGATAATGAGATCGCAGTTTGATAGTCCTCAAGCAACATAATTTTCGTGACATTCCAGAGGAAAGAACACAGATTTTATTCCACAAGTTAAATCACATCAGCCATAGGCTGATATTGAATATCGCACCGATATAGTGAATTTCTGATATATAGTAACTTGGATATCAATACTATATATCGAAATATCGGACAAAAATATCGATATTTCGAGCAATTGATAAATATCGCCCATCCCTAACTGACGAACACGAAGTCACGAAAATGTGCCAGAAAGACGTTAAAGAAAGAAAACATGTGAGTAGACACTTTTTAAAATTAAGTTTATTATGATATGTAAAAGTAACAAAATCAATTACACACATTTTTGTTTGATATTAAGCTCACGAACTGTATACATATGTATATATATATATAATTTTAAAAGTTTCACCACCAAACGAGCGTGGCTGAAGCATTGTCACACAGGAAAATTTATGTAGTAGCTAAGATTTCATTTGACTGGGGTAGGGGCATAACTCTCACATCCATATATGTTTTACTATCAATATGACACAGTGCTTTACTTTCTGTGCAAGTCTTAACGCCAGGTATATACCTAGCGTTGACTAGGATGTCGAATAAATTCGATCTGTACATGCTGATTTGGGAATTACGTAGGGCAGCATTCTTTTCGTATGTTTGTAGTCTGAAATGAATTCCATTTTGCAATATAACACGCATAAATACCGTTTTGTGCTTTTTTTTTTACGGCATAGTGTTCAACTTCTGAATTTAGACAGAATTATTTCTAAAGCACAAACTGGCTGAACAATACTTTGGTTTTTCTTTAAGACTCCTTTTCATTTGCTCATGTACTTAAGAACTTGTGAAGTATTATATTTGCACTAATGAATACAAAGATTAGCTATGGAGTACAGATATGTACAGGCATATTCTTTAATGAAAAGTTTATTCCAGTGTGTTTATGTGGGTATAAAATATATAAAAAATACAAATACACACATATATTTGCTAAAATTACATACACTGATGTCACAGAAATTGCACAAATGGCTAAAAAAAAATCAAATAAAACTGGTCAAGTCATTTGTTTAGTATCAGTAAGATCTATGAGATCATTTACTCTTGCAAAGTTCATCAATATTTTGAGGTTTCTTGCTTATGTACAAACAAGTTATCTTCAACATCCAGCTTATTTCAATATTTAGTTTTTATGGTGGTTAAGGATAAAACACTAGTTTCACATAAATATGTAGTTGTAAAAGGCAACAAATACTTAAGGCAGTGCTCGACAATGTTGGAAATTCTTTTTCCATTGGAATCCAAAAACTAGTCAGTGATTTCAAAGAACAAATGCTTTTTAAACCAACCAGAGTTAAAAGATGTCTCATAAGTTCTTTATTTGGCAATAGAAGATTACACATTTCTGCATTGTATGTGAATGAGTAACTAGTTCATTCAGTGGGAATGGGAAATACTGCCTTGTAAATGGTTGGAGAGTGTAGAGATGGACGATTATTAGCTGTTTAACATCAAGTTTCCAATTGTTTGCGCATTTTCTGACGATAATGAATTCAGTTATGAAAATTGGTCAGAGCTGTTCCCTGTAATTTGGTTTTCTCATAAAGTTTTTTGGTCATTGCTTGTGTTTTGTTTTTTCAACATAGAACAGATTGTTTTCACCCTGTAATGAGAAGTTCCACTAGTTCATTTTTCAGAAATTTCAGCTATATATGCTAAACTTCAACAACATCCTACCAGAACTAGCCATAAATTCAGAATAATTTTGTTTTGAAAATTGGTTCACTATGTGACTCTGTATGGTTGCTAACAAAATCGCATATGCCCCCTATTATTTTAGTGTAACCCACTTTGAGAACCATTGGTCTAGAGGGTGTTCAAGCCGTACTGGTATCAGAGTTGGTTGTACATCAAGGTTTTTGGCTAGCAGTCACAATTTAACACAATTTAACATATGGTTTGAGTCCCATATGAGGCATTAGATTTACCGCCCCGGTGGTGCAGTGGTCTAAGTACCATCTTATGATTGTTTGTCCAAGTGTGTCCAGGTTTGAATCCCGGTATGGCATGGATGTTGTGTTTGTCTTACAGCACTGGCGTTCTCTCTTCCCTGGAAACAGTGACTCTTAAATTAGGGACAGGGACTGCTTATATCCCATTTAGTTCCTCGCATTAGCCGTTAAAACCTTAAAAAAAACCTGTTTTTTACATAACATAACAGCTTTGGCTGTCTCCTTCCCTAGAACCAATGGCCTCAATTTAGAGGTGGAAAAAAGTTCCATGTGATAAAATGCCACATTTTCGTTCAGGGAACACATTTGTGATTCTCCCTGACTGCTACATGGTTTTGATTGCTTTTAGGAATACCATTTCACTCACATTCCTTAGTATATAATTATCAATCATTTCGTGACTATGGCATATTCAGTTAACTCATAGGCACCCCTAGCTTAGTTTTCAGCAGGAGGAAGAAAACAATGGAAATCTGCATATATACAAACCCCATATGCAAATTTCCACTGTGCCTTCTTTTACCACTCAACACATAAATTTAATTGGAAACCAGAAGAGCCAAAATATATATATTTTTTAATTATATCTATAATCACCTCATTATCACATGTATACAGTTATATCTCGCATATATATCAGCGCAAACCAAAGCATGCATAAATGAGAGCGCAGCATAAGTAAAAGTTAGTGTAATTCCAGCCAAAATTAAGTTTAAAATGTAATTAACATGAGAATAACATGCAAAGTAAAGAAAAAATATGAATGATTGAATTTACTTAGTTAAATTTAACACTTAAAAGCTTAAATTACTCAAAAATGTAAATTACATGATCTCAAAATTTTAATTACATACCTTGTTTATAGTTATGGCTTTTTAAAGTTATGTAAAATTGAAGACTGTTTCTGCTGTTGCCTGTCATTGAAAACAGCTTTTTCAAGTTTGTTGAAAGAGGAATGTGTGGCAATTAGATGTATCGGTGACTTGTATGTAGTGAGAGTGTTTCCAAAGCTTCTACTGCTTTCGTGACAGTCTGGGGATCTTTTGTTAATTCTTCATTATGTCTCTTCATCGTCATCCTGAATTTCATTGGCTATTTCTTGAATATCCCTCAATTCCCCGATAATGCATTTTCATTGATTTCTACAAACTCTTTAAAACTACTGAATCCACCTGAAATGGCACTCCAATCTTCATCATTGGCAGATTATTCGGTAAACGTGTAGATTAGCGTCCTAAATTATTTTGTCGGAAACTTGTAATATCGACTTGTGAGTGCGACGCTGTGGTAGGCTTAACACATCACTACGGCAACGATGTGAAGATTTGCTTTGTTGAAAGGAAGATTCGCTTCGCCGTGCAATTCACGTGCGGATGACTACAAGTCCAAGCAAGTACCTTCTTGCCAGGAGAGCGAACCATGTTATACTCATCATCATCATCATCATCATTGTCAACCATTATCAATCCACTGCTGGACGAAGGTCTCTCCCAAGTTTCCTCCACAACGGTCTGTCTTGTGCCAGTCTCCTCCATGTCACTCCCGCATACTTTCGAATTTCATCCACCCATCTTCCATGTGGTCTTCTTCTGGGTCTTTTTCTGTCCCTTGGAATCAATCTAAAATTTCGGCTGTCCATCGATGGTCTGTTCTTCTGGCAGTATGTCCAGCCCATTGGCATTTCATGGATTTAACTCTGATCATGATGTCTTCCACTCTTGCCATTTTTCGGATCCACGAGTTCCTCTTCTTATCTCTCCTGGTTACGCCAAGCATGCACCTCTCCATACTGCTTTGAGTTGTCTGCAGCCTTTGTATGTCTCTTTTAGCTAAGGTCCACATCTCTGCACCATATGTAAGCACTGGAAGGATGCATTGATCAAACACTTTTCTTTTAAGACATAATGGCTTATTGCTCTTGAAAATTATGCTGTTTCTTCCAAAAGCTCTCCAGGCAAGTTTTGCACGGCGATTAATTTCTTCACCAATGTGACCCTCACTCGATATCTGCGGTCCAAGATAAACGTACGTGTCTGTTATCTCCAGCTTTTCTCCATCAATCGATAAATCTTCATTTCTTGTAAAAGCATTAAACATCACTTTTGTCTTCTGAAAGTTCATTTTTAATCCCACTTCTTTACTCTTGTCAGCAAGTTCCTGCATCATACTCTGTAGCTCTGATGGGGTAGTTGCAAAAATGACTATGTCATCAGCAAAACGAAGGGGGTTAGATAATCTCCATTAATCTTTATGCCTTTGTTTTCCCATTTCAGTGATTGAAAGACATTTTCCAATGTGGCATTAAAGAGCTTCGGAGATATGGTGTCACCTTGTCTCACTCGTTTTCCAATTTTATGTGTGTTGTATTTTCAAATAGCAGAATCTTTGCACTTGCATTTTCATAGATGTTATTAATAATATTAATGTATGCATCTTCAATACCGCAGGATTTCAGAGCCATTGCAACTGCTGATGGTTTCACCGAATCAAAGGCTTTTTCATAATCGATAAAAGCCATGCACAATGGAAGTTCATATTCCCTCGCTCTTTCAATTAGTTCTCTCAGTACGTGGATATGATCTATTGTGCTGTAGCCACTCCTGAATCTATCTTGTTCTCTCGGTTGAGCCATGTCCAGTGTTACCTTCAAGCGGTGTGAAAGAACTTTAGTTAAGATTTTATAAACCACTGATAGGAGGCTGATAGGTCTGTAGTTCCTGAGATCCTCAATGTCACCTTTTTTATGTAGCAAGATCATTGTAGCGTTGTTCCAATCCTCAGGAATGTTCCCTTCATTAAGGCATCCAGTGAAAATTTGGGCGAGTACTGTTTCGATTTCTCCACTTGCTTCTTGTATGATGTCTACAGTAATTCATCTTCTCCTGGAGCTTTTCCCCGCTTCATGTTCTTGATTGCATGTGCAACTTCTGCTGGAAGGACTGGAAGAACTCTGGTACCTTTTATGATGCCTGGAGTTCATGTATCATCCCTTTCATATAATTTGGAGTAGAAATCTTTCACTCTTGTCAAAATTTCGCCTCTATTTCTTGTTACAGAACCATCTTCTTTTCTCAGTGCCATAATCTGTTTTTTTCCTTACTGAGATGTCCCTTTGCTATCTTTAGGCTTTGGTTGTTTTCAATTGCTTTCCTTACTAGTTCACAGTTCAATTTCCTTACGTCTTCAGTGATACTTTTTCGTACTGTCTTGCATAGCTCTATATATTCCACTTTGGAAGTCACATCTTCTTTAGTTGTCCTCATGTCTCTTCTTTTTTGCATCAACATTTTGGTTTTCCTGATAATTTGTTCACATGCAATTTGTTCTTAGACCCAGCTAATTTTGTTGCTGTTTCCATAAGAGCTTTGGTTACTTTTCTGTTAACTTCAGAAATATCCACTTCTTCCGATGTTAGGCCTTCTAAAGCAGAGAATCTGTTCTTCAGTTCCAATTCGAAGGTATTATGGTGTTTTTTAAGGTAGGTTATGTCAATACATTTTGTTTGTCTTATGACCTTGCTACGTTCGAGTTTAGTGTTGAGGTGCATCTTACATCTCACCAATCTATGGTCACTGCCTGTGTTGAACTTGTTTAGCACACTGCAGTCTTCTATGACGAATTTTTTGTTACATATAATAAAATCAATTTCACTTGTCGTCCCATTTGGATGTCTTTATGTCCATTTCCTGTGTGGCTTTTTCTTGAAAAAGGAGTTCAAGATGAAAAACCCTTCTGCCTCTGCAAACTCTACGAGAGTATTTCCACGCTGGTTACTGTTGCCGTGACCGAATTTACCTACTGAAGTTTCATTCTGTTGCCATTGCCCTATTTTTGCATTGAAATCTCCCATAATTATCTTCAAGTGCTGCTTACCTTTATTATTTAGATCACGAATTTCCTCATAAAATTCTTCAATTTCTTCTTCAGCATGACTTGTGGTGGGTGCGTAAGTTTGAATAATCTGAGCCTGGTATCTTCTCGAGAGTTGGATAACGAGTCGTGCAGCTCTGTCAGAGGAACTTTCAACTTATACAACTTTATCCTTCAGTTTCTTGTTTATTATAAATCCAACACCACTAGTTCTGCCAGTATCTGTCCCACGATAGCAGAAGAAGATGTCCACTTTTCAGTTCAATGAGATCTTTTCCTTTTCTCCTTACCTCACTTAGCCCGACGATGTCCCACTTGATCCTTTGTAGTTCCTCTTCCAATTCAAGAAGCCTTGAATCAGAAGATAGGGAGCGTCCGTTATACGTAGCCAAGGTCAGCATCAGATGGCAGCCTAGTCCGGTCATCCGGGGATTCTTAGCACCCTCTGCCTTCATGTCGCACTGGCCGCTGCCTTGGCCAGGTACATTACAGCTGCCGGAGACTGAGGGCCAAGATTTAAGTTGTGGAGTCATTTTGGAGGGGTTTGGCCATAACTCACCACGCTGGCCAAGCGGGTTGGTGAGTGTGGGATAGCATTTCCTCTAATCCCGATGGTATAGTTATACCGCTATTGGCGGTCGTCAGAGCCCTTTAGTGGGAACAGGATGTACCACGAGAAGGCGGGGTTGACATTTGTCAAGGAGAGGCTGTGATGTTACGCATCACCTGACCTTACCATCACTTTATACTCATATGCTACACAATATACGTTTGTTCATGTTTTGTAATTGCTTTTTAAAGCAGACGTTTTGAAATTTTTCATTCTTTCGCATATGATTCCCTGATCCCGAAATAGAAAAGTTTATTAAATGTGTACCTTTAGCGTCTAAATTATTTCGTCGGAAAAATGTAACTGTGTAAGAAAAGTTGTGACATACAAATATTTTAAGCATGCAATATAATGGGAAAAAGGTGCAAAAATATAGTATTTTTAGATAAAAGGAAATAAGTTTTCCGAAGTATTTACCTGGGAGTGCGATGGTTTGGAAGAAAGTGACGTGCGGTAGGCATACGGACGAGAGAGCGGCAACGGCATCAAGGTGGAGTCCGGTGAATGGAAGCTTCGTTGAGAAGGGCAAGTAACGGGCCGGCGGAAGAATTAAGAAGGGAAGCGGTTTTCAGCAGGTACGTAAAGTCATCGAAAAGTCTTGTAGGCATACGCAGAAAGAAAGAGGTTGAATTGGTTTGGATTTGGTTTGGTTGGTTGGTTCATTAGATTTTATTGGCGCAAGGGCCATGGTTGGCCAAATAGCGCCAGACACAAGACAAACAGATAAAATTAAAAAAACGGGGCCATAAATCGCAAAAATCTGGCTGACCAAGTAAAACCAGACACCATGAGTACAAAGGAAGGGGCCAAAAAAAAGACAATGAAACAAACAGTATGAAAAACATGGTACAATGGGTGAGAAACAAGCCGATTAAGTAAAACTGAGGAATGAGAATGATAAAACACATTACGAAATCGAACACAACTGCACATAGGATGAGTCACTCTCCTCCCCCACACACTCCAATATAATGCTGGCCGAGGGCGAGGACGAACTGTCACTTATCCTCCCCCTCATGTTCCTCTGCAATGTTAGTTGAGGCTGGGGACAGACACTGTCACTCTCCTCCCCCCGATTTTCCTCTATAATGTTGGGTGAGGGTGGGGACCCTCGCCTGAGTCCGGAGACAGTTGCAATGTTGGTCAGTGGAGTCGGACCGCGGCAGATTGGATGGACACGGCACACCTTTGCGGGATTGAGGAGCCGGGTCTTCCGCACGTGCAGGCTGTCTGCTGGGAACCGGAAGAGTCGGTCGTCTTCAAAAGAGAAGGCGCAGACTCAGCTGGTCGAATAAGCTGGAGCTCGGTGAGAAATCCACCTGTGTCGCTTGTTCAACTGTAGATCGCTTGGCAAGTGCGGCGAGAGCTACAGGGCGCGGACCAAAGGGCTGCACGGGTTTACAGGCAGAGACTGAACCACTGCGGCAAAAGTACGCTGTCGGTTGTTGGGAATACCCAACTTGGCCTTGGCAGCAGGAGTACGAGAGGCCCTCCAGGTCTTGCCAGGCGCTGGATCGCCTTCTCGTCGTTCCACTTCGAACAGGACCGGGCATAAGCAGCGTGGGAGTCACCACAGATTTACACAGCAGGGCTCTGGAAGTGCATCCAGTCCTTCGTGGTCTACTCCCGGGATCCACAATTGGCGCACCTCGCAGCACTGTTACAGGACAGCTGGGAATGTCCATACCCTCTGGCACTTAAAACACGGCGTAGAGGATTTGGTATATAAGGACGAACTGCACATAACAAGTAACCAGCACCTTTATTTCAGTAGAGTACCTTCGGGGCTGTTAAAAGTCAAAATAACATTTCGTGATTTTGATCAGCGCGCCATCGCGCCTGAAAGTCATGCGTCTGGCAGCTATGACACCCTGATCAGCAAGTTCACACACAAGTTCATCTTCATCGCAGACCAACAAGTCGGGCTCAGAAATGACTCCCTTGGAGGAGTGTTGAGATACGGATGTGCCGTCACTTGAACTGAGGAATATCCTGGAAGTCTGGTCAACTGCAGAAGAGATTTGCTCTGAGAGAGAGTGCAAGTTTCCACAAGCGAAGGTCTCCAGAGCGTAGCTTCTTTACTGACTTCAAAGAGCCAGCAATACCTGCAAGTGCCTTCGAGATGAAAAAAAGGAGACTTTGAGGAAAGTTTCAACGCATCTGGTCAGTAGAAGAAATGACGAGAAAAGTAGCTTGAGGTATCCGAATCTGCAAGTGTAAGGCATGACGTTTCTGAGCTCGACGGCTCAACACCTGGATCTAAAGATACGTCGCGGTGATGTCGTTTTTCAACGAAAGTTCTCTTCAGTGTTATCATTTGGGAGGTGGTTGGAGGCAAATTTGGCGCCTGATCAATCACCATATCCTGTTGTTTTTTAAATTTTGAGGAGGGTTGCGCCTGTTTCCGCATGGGAGTAAGAAAAGAATTCATCTGCAACGTACTCCGCCCACAATCGAGCCCAACAGGGGAGAACTGGAGGTCCGCAAGCCAAACACATGACGGCAAGACACAGTTCTTAGAGCTTAGTTGCAAATAGGTCCAATAGTTGTGCATTCACATGCACTTGGCGGACACTTCGGCCTCCAGAAGGTACCGTCATCACCAACGCCTTTGGCATGATCCCACACCCCCGGGCTTACTCCTGCCGTGCTATACGACCAAAAAAGCCGCTGAAGCCCTGTACACACCTTGGTACAAGACTTCCCTGACTAGAGGGAGGGTTATTCTCTAGGATTCCCGTTTTACAGCGAAGCCGGGGTCGAAGAGGAGTGTTGGTACACAGGAGGCACTTATCCGGTCTCCTGCGACCTCAGCCGCCAGACATCCCATTTCCGCCTCACGGGTCTCAGCTACGCGGCAAACATGCAGGTAGGTCTAGCACCCAAACCAGTTAAAAGGAAAAAAAGAAATCCAAAGAAGACAAATCCTGGAAGGGAACCTAAACGGAATCTCAGCAACCTACGAACTGAGCGGTTAATATAAAACTTGGTGCTAGTGTAAGGAGGGTAACTCTAAAACCACAAGACCGGTGTGTTAGTACATAATGTGGTAGAGATTAGGTAGAGAACACAACACGGGCAACCTAGCCAGTGGAGAAAATAAATAAAAACGAAAAAGCGAGACACAAGACCAGCTCGAGATCGTGAGGCCGCGACTCCCCAACAGCTGGATGAACAGCCGTCACTACAAAACACTAGCAGCACCAAAATAAAAAAACAAGCGGTGGCATGACATCAGAAGTTGACCAGTCAAGCAAGGTCAGCTCGGGCCGTGGGGCGCCGCTACCCAAATAACTGGAAAACCAGTTATCTCCCGTGCGTGGGGAGGTTGAATTTGCGCAGCATTTGGTAAGTTTTTGTTTTTTTGAAGGGTAATTTTGAGAAAAGCGGAAGTACAAAATCGTCAGTCATTTCCGGATTTCGTCAGGGCTTAAAATTTCATTATCCGCCACAATACAAGAAGCTCTTTCCCTGCCATACGGTACAATATCATGAATTCTTTGAAGAAAATTGTTTATTTTGAAAAAATATCCGTGTCACGAGGAAAAAAATGTGAGCTACAGTGTACTGAATAACAGCAGAACTGCAAATGAAGTGCTTGAAGAAATCACCTACCTGTGCACATCTTCCAAAACAAAACTAAAACTTTGGAACCAACCGGAACCAAAACGTGCTATCAAAACTTCTGTCGTACATAAATTATTTTACATTCCTTAATTTCTTTCCTTTCTTGGAGACACTGTGAAACCACTAATAATGACATTCTGCACATATCTTTCTCAAAAATGAATAAAACAGGTTTGAACTACTACTTCTGCGCACAATTACACGACACTCTTCCGAAAAATATACCCCACTGCTGTCGTATTCTTCCATACATTTGCTACCGTCGTACTCTGTAAAATCTACGTCGCACAGCACCTTTACGTGTTGGCCGTTAGCATCACTTCAGCCTCCTTCACCACCTGCTACAAACCACATCGTACTCGCAGGTTAATAGCTTCGGAAAAAATTATTTCCTTTTTTATCTAAAAAATAATAACAATTTTTCACCTTACTATATTATTTTGCATGCTTAAAAATTATTGTGCATCGAACTTTTCACCCACAGTTGTTAATTTTCCCGACGAAATAGTTTAGGACGCTGAAGTACACATTTACCGAAAATGTGAGTATGCTTTTTCTATATTCTATTACAGAAAACTGGGGTACTATAAATTTTCTGTTCGGTTTGAACAGATTTGCTGTGTCACTGCACTTTTGGTTCTCCTGTTAATAGCTTGTTCACACGCAAGGATTTCTATCTTACTCATATGTATCTTTTTCAAATCGAAGAGGTTTTATCCGGTTTTTCCACCTGGCTGCAACGTACAGGATACAACAAAAATAAAGATGTGGCTGCTGTGGACCTATTTTCTGTAGCGTATCACTACAACATTTGTTGCTCTTCTGCCAATAACGCTAAGTCCTCTTTCTCTTGTACCCGTCATTTCCACACAGCAACGAACCTTCCTTTTAACGGACCAAAGCTTCACATCTTCACTGGAGCAATGCATTTATGCCTATCGCAGCTTCTCTTCACAGTGTCGGACTCACGGGT